>JAYGXS010000003.1:82593578-82663083 GCA_036362985.1 Ligula intestinalis
CTGACGTTTCGATATCCGTCGCGGATTCGTCATCAGAGACATGAGTACCTTTCTGCTACTCATGTCTCTGATGACGAATCCGCGACGGATATCGAAACGTCAGGCGAACAAACATATTGTCCCAGCGATCGAGTCTTCTTCTTCTTCTCATTTGCTCCATCCTCAAGGTCATCCGCGTTTAGGGACGAGCGCTTTCGTTTCCAGGCAACATCAGGCTCACCCAGACATGCTGACCTGACGGACATGTTGGCGTGCCGACTTGACCACCATCCACCCACCCTCCCGGCAGATGTGGCAGGATGTCTAGACAATCCTTGGCGGCCAATCTGGACGCGCGCCCATATACGAACCTTCGATTTCGAGGCCACAGAATCTGTAGCAGGTAACCGGTCCTAGAAGGTGTGAACTGAAATGTGGAAAGTTTTTGTTGACCGGGATAGAGATTATTTAAGTGGGATTGCAATATTTATAACTATGTAAAACAATTTCATGATATTTCGAACATTTTAGGATTTCAGCATTTGAATGCAGGCCCTTTCGGCCGCCTGACCTAAAGTGGCTTCTTAAGTAATATTCCTTTTTCTAGTAACTGTCCATGTCCGTGTGAATTCAAATATTTTCTGTAGAAAACTTAAGCAGTTATATCCTTTCTCGTACCCTTTTGCTAATCAAGTGAATATTCTTCACTGAAAAAGCAAAAATTTAAATTTTCAAATTTTCAAAACCATGCAACTCATGCTATATATTTTCTTTTATTTATGCCTATCATTCAGTAAACAGTATATTCCAGAGCAAGATATTATGATTATAATAGGCTGCGTGGTAAAAGCAGTTTAAGTAGTGCAGCTCATACACCCCTAGGCCCAGTATTTTGTCCTATGTAAACGGTAGTTATAGGAGTAATATGGCTGGGGAATTAGGATAGGCCATGAAATATAATTTAATAAGTGCTTTATACATCTTCATTTTATTGTATTTAGAAATGTTGTTGATTTATAGTTAACGTTTTTCCTCGTCTGTTTAAATGGTGCACCTCATATACCCCTAGTCTCAGGGAAAATAGGATAGTAAGTGAAGGAGATTTGTAGAAGTAGGTAACAACTGGAAAAAAAAGGTTGTTGAAGGTGTTTTCCACGGCCGCTGGGAGCAAGCTGTACCGAATGTGAATTGTAAGTTAGCGCGCCGCTTTGCGCCGCGAACTACACTAATCTTATTCCAGCATGGTAAGTTGGACCTCAGGTAAGTTGAAGTAGATGACGTCCTAACTACCATTTCTATTTTTTAGGAATTTTAAGAAACCTGCATTTCGATAATCGGGTTTTTCCGTAATACGTTAAACGATAATACAGCTTAGGAAAAGCTTCAGCTATAAATTAACAACATTTCAATGGTAAAATGGGAATTTTCGCAGAATTTATAAATACAATAAAATGGGGATGCATTTAGCACTTATTTAAGAATATTTCACGGCCTTTCCTAATTTCCCACCTATATTACTCCTATAACCACCGTTTCCGCAGGAAAAAATACTGGACCCGGCATATATGAGGTGTACTACTTAAACTACTGTTTGCTGAGACATTCCCCGAGCAAGAGTATCAGTCGGGCTGTGTCCGTTATAACTCCGGCGTCTGCGAGCATAATTGGCGCGCAATTATAAAGCCCGCATCCAACAAGGACAAAGAAATCATGGCCATTAACGAGTCGCAAGCGAACTGTCAAAACATTACCGCACCAATTAAAACCCCGAGCGGTGGCAACAAGAGCTAGTAATCATAGCACACACGTGGATGACCGCTATTAACTATAAATCTGTGCATGTATCACATTATTCTATGGCTACCGACGATTAAGTTCTCCCGACAGAATCCGAAGCGTCAGACAAATTAACTTCTTTTTTCCAGTGATCGCATCTTCTTCTTTTGATCTGCTTCCTGGAGCTCACATATTCGCTTCAATCGGCAACCATACATTTCTTATCTCAGGCCAATAGAAAAATGCAGTATGTAATGAGAGCTGTGTGCCGGTTGGTTGACGCAGCGTCAGACATCCAATAAACCTTGTAGCGTCTAACTCTTTGTTGTTCTTAAATCACTACAATTATAATGTAGAATCCCAGATTATTGGCATAAGGCAGTGGCAGTGGCCACTGGCGAAGCTAGGGCTGGTGATGAATGCGTCCACTCGGGCGTAAGAGTGCGTCAGACCGTTGTGTGTTGTGTCAGTGTGAGAGGTCATGATGACAACTGCTTTTACTAGACTGCGAAGTGAGTTTAAGTAGTTTGCTATTGCTGTGTTGGATTTTCCTAGGGGGTTGTCACGTTTAGCGCCCCCTCACGAAACGTAGACACGGACTGGCGTTTCCAAGTGGCACTTGGAAAACTTCAAGTACACGCGCGCGTGAGCGCCTATGTGCAGACGTGTGTAGGTGAATGAATGTCGGTCAAGCGTTTTAAGGCCAGCAAGTCGGTATCAGCGTCTATGATGAAGCATGACTTTGAGGCAGTGGGCCTTGGAGAGTGAAGTATGGCAGCAGTGTTGGCCATTCGCACAAACCTCCCCTAGTGAATGTCTCGGATACTTTAACATACCAAGTGGGAATCGAAATTTCATCATCACTACCTTACTATAGCAATAACAACACAGCAAAAGTACAATATTCCTTACAGGAAAGGCATACCGCTCGTACACAGAAAACGATCGATCCGTCTAGGGTCCATTTGAAAATCGGGAAACTCTTTTAACACTATATGTACCCTGCGACTAACTAGCTTATTTAAAAATGACGTGATTAGCTACTACCTGTGTTTTGGGAACCATATTTGCTAACAGTGGTTCTATTAAATACATTATAATCTTTAAGGGTGTCGAAAATTAACGGAAAAATGTCGATAAAATAACAAGCCATTTTTTACGTTTTGTGGCTTTTGAAGGACACCAAAATAATGTGTATTTTGTGAGGAGGAATTTCAAAGTTCCATGAAAATATTGATAACAGTGATTTTTAAGGGAAAATAATGAGGATGGTCGTGCTGACTTTGATGATGCTGATTATGATGCATCGGGTGTTTACTATTACGTCACGTGAGTGGCATTCACTGAGCTGCCTCGTTTAAAGGACGAAATAAGGGCTGTTCGTTTTCTCTCGGGTTGCTGGAGTCCATAGCATTGGGCTGCAATCAATCCGTGTCTAGGAGGGACTTTCCACAAAATAAGAAACATTTTACTATGCATATTTAGTTTATATACGGTCGGTAGATAGAAAATCCAAGGAAGGGGCGAGGTCACCGAGGGTTTGACCCGGACGGTGTGTACCCTTGTACTCAGTAACCCATTTTAATGGGAAATGATCTCGAATTCGGCCTTTGGGGTCAGCAGAGGTAGAATCATATTTAAGTTGCCTACTTTAAGAGTTATGAGGTTTCCGATTATAGTTAGGTTTAATTTAAGCGTACGAATTGGACTGAGGTCACTCGCACATAGGCACATACACATCCGTACGCAACTAGTCGCGTTTTTCGAGTGCCACTTTAATGCCCCCTCCTGCTCAGGCAATGCAGCATGGGCTTCTAAAGGTGCCACCTCCCCATTTTGCTCGAATTGGCCACCGCCGCCGACCGTATCAAGGCCCTGAACCGGCACTTCATTAACTTCAAGTGAGCCAATTGGGCAGCGTTTATGACCGAATGTGAAGCCGAGAGGGATGGCTTACCGCCTCCCGCCTGTGTCCACACGGCGGAGCGAGCCCTTCGTCGAATACTCCTAACAGCAGCAAGTCACCACATCCAGAACGCCCGCCTTCCGCTTCTCCGTTCGCACTATCCGCCTGAGGCCTCCAGCCTGGTGCAGGAGAAAAGTGAAATACAAGCGCGTGATGACAATGACCTGCACGTCGGCAAACCGAATGGCTGGATCACCAAGACCACCAACGATCGCAAACGCTAACGTTGGCATGAACTAATTTCAGACTGCAATTTCAGCGGCAACGCAGTTGCCACTTGGAAAATTCTACGCAACCTGACCAAGCCCTGGGCTGATACATCTAACCAGTCTATTAGCTTCGGGGATGGCAACTTTATTTCCAACAACGGTAAGATCGTGGGGATGAACAAGCTGTTCTCGCCCACTTGGTGCCAGTCTCAAAATCCAGCGCTCCCTTCTTCGTCTCCGCCATAAAGCTCCGCCCCCAGACATTTCCTTGTCGGCCGATGAAATCCTCACCGCGTCAAGAAAACGAGAGCCACGAAAACCTTAGGACCAGATTGTCTGGCGTCTATCCATGTGCACCACATCGGACCAAAGGTGGCGGCCCACCTTGCTGTCGTCTTCAACGTTTCGCTGGCTAATTCAGTCATCCCCGATTGCTGGCGCCAGTCGATCATCATCCCTCTGGTCAAAACTGGCAAGAACCCCAGGCTAGTGACCTCTTATCACCCAATTTCCCTCCTCAGTCCATTGGCGAAGATCCTGGAATGGCTCATCCACCCTATTCTGACGTCTGCGGCGGAACTGTCTAGTTACCAACATGGTTTCAGGTCGGGTCGTGGGACTACAACGGCGTTTTTCGAGCTCAGCGACGCCCTCCTCGAGGGCTTCAATCAACAGAAGCCCGCTTCGTGGACCGTACAAGTCTCAATTGAATCTTCACGAGCCTTCGACTGTTTCCGCCACGATCACCTCCTGCAGAACTTGATTTCTCTGAACGTCCCGACTGGCCTGGTTCGATGGTTGGCGGCGTACATTCGCGGCCACCTGCGCAAGTGGTATCGTACGCGGGCAAGGTTACGTTCTTCTGCCGGCACTATCACATCGATCAGGCTGCACAGCTCCTAACGGAGTTCATGCCTGATGTCGAAAACTTCTTCACTCAGCGCGGAATGACGATATCGGCAGCCAAGTCATCCATAACTGTTTTAACGCTGGATCCGAAGGAGTTTAATCGTCACACGGCCATCACCGTCAACGGTGCGTCCTTACCGCTCGTCCGCAAGCCCAAGCTCCTTGGCATGCGTTTCGATCCGCTTTTTACGTTCGCAGAGTATGCCAGGGAGGCCGCAGGCAAAGGGAGCTGCTGCACCAAGGTTTTCAAGGCTCTCGCGGGCACATCCTTGGGCTGCTCGAAAGAGATTCTGACGACCACATTCAAGGCGCTGGCCAAGCCGCATCTCACCTATGCGGCACCGACCTAATCTCCTACAATCAGCTCTTCCAGCCTCCGCCGCCTTCAGTCAGCACAGAACGGTGACCTCCGCACGATCATGGGCTGCTATACAATGTCGCCCATCGATCACCTTCATGCGAAGGTTTCTGTCCTGCCGGTCGCCCATCACAACACACTCCTAAGCCAGCAGTTTTGGTGGGCTTGTTCGCAACCCAGCCATCCCAACCATCACCATTGCAACGTTCCTGTGCCCAGCCGCAACGTCTGGCCGTCTATTCGAGCTCTCCACAAGGAAGCTGGTGCCTCGTCTCTCTCGGATCTACCCATTGATAGCTCTGCAACCAAGACAGGCTTCCAGCGTCCGTACCAGAGAGCCGTTGTCGAGGAAAAATGAGGTTTACGTCCCCCGGTCCCTTTTAGTGGCTCTCCACCTCCGATCGGGGCCTCAGAACAACATCTTCCGAGGGTCACTTGCTCTACTCTGGCTCAACTACGCAGTGGTTACTCAATGGTCCTCTGCCAGTATCAACATTAGCTTGACATGCCACACCCGTCTGCTGTCCCGACTGCGACGCTTGTCTGCATGACTGTCAGCATTTGTCCGCCTGCAGTTCCCGGCCAGGCACCCACCTCACTCCCGCAGATCTTTGGTTCAGGCCAATCAAGTTCTCGGATGTTCTCTGTCTCCCAACTACTCCCAGTTTGGATTTCGGTGGGAATTCGTCATCCAACAATGGGCTATGATACATACACAGGCGCTATCCACTTTGGGCAATGCAGCACACCAATAGCAAGCCACTCGAACTCGATCCACTATAATTTAAAAGCAAATGTCATCAAAAAACTCAAACAACGTTCTGAGGCTCAATCAGACACACTCTCGGGCACGACTGGGTGCAGTCAGCCCGGTCCAGGCTTCGTTAGCGGCCACTGCTGTCCGAGAGAGCAATGCAGAATTGTGTACACAAAAAATCCCCGCCACTGGTGACTTTTTGCCGCGGTCCTCAACGTTATGTGTCTTCACAGGCGGCTGTTCCACTCGCTGACCTGAAGGCCACTTGACCGATATTAAGTCACTCACACATGTGCTCCACACCCGCGTAAATACGCAGGTTTCTCAAGCGCCAATCGAACACGCCAAGCCGCTGCCACGTAGTAGAGGGCCTTTGCAGGCGACATCCCCTCGGGCAAGTGCAACACACCAATAACAGGACACCCGAACCTGCTCCACAATCCTACTTAACCAGCTGCAACCACTCTCGCAGGCCTGACTGGATGCAGTCAGCAGTAGCCCTGGCTTCGCTAGTGGCCTCTGCTGCCTGAGACTGCAATTGGGAGTTCTGCACACCATAAACCACGCCTTCAGGTGCCGTCTGTTTTTTACTGTCAACCTAGGGATTTGGTCTGATGATTATAGTGCTCTAGGCACCACCACGACTTAGACCGTTACAAACGTCATGGTTCCTCGCAGGCGGCTGTTTACCTACTCGCTGACTGGAAGACCATATAAACGACATACCATTCGTACACAAACGTGCGCACACAAACGTGCGTGTAGTGGGTCGTGCCTGGTCGACTAGCTCGCGTCGAAGTGCAATTTCCCAAATGCTCACTGACGCGGTTTTTGACGTCTCCATCAGCCAGTCACAGTTCCCGCATCTACGCGGTTTGAGCCAAGCGACGAATAGCAAGCTTGCACGCGTTCCCGATGCAAGCTACTGCTTTGCCCCCAAGCCGACCGTCCCAATGGACGCGCTCTCTCTATCTTCTGGCCGGATTGCTGCTAATACCTCACTTGGACTGCGGCTGGCTCTCCTGCCGGCTGTAGGCTCGCCAAGTCAGACTTTCTCCATCTATTCTCCACTCCTTTGTGTGCACAAAACACTCTTTCCCCTACTCTGGCCTTCGCCCACTTATCTTCTGCACTACGTAGCCATGGTCTGAAAATCACAGTTGCTGGGTTTAACTCACTTAACCCCCTGCTATATTGGTTACATTCCGACGTGAGATGAACACTCAACTTCTGAATGGCCTGCCAGCCCTGCGTATTTGCTGACTTCTCGACCTGTCCCAGCGTATTCCCTTTGCATTTGGCGATTAACGGGCGTGTCCCTGCGTATTTGGTGATTGGCATTCGCGACTTAGATCCCTACGACATGTGACACGTCGGACACGACTGGACGCAATCATCACCAGTCCTGACTCGGCCACTTGTAACTGCTGGCTGAGAGACAGTAGCTGCGGGTTCTGTGAACAATAGAGGCCTTATTCTGGTGCCTCTTCTGCTTTTACCTTCAACCTGGGGATTTGGCCTGATGATTGTAGTGCTCTAGGCATAACCACGACTTAGACCGCTACAAACGTCATATTTCTTCGCAGGTGGCTGTTTGTCTACTCGCTGACCTGAAGGCCATATGAACGACATACCATTCGTACACAAACGCACGCACACAGGTGCGTACACAGTCGTGCCCAAGCAGTCGCGTTTACTGAAGTGCCGCATTGACGCGTCCCCCCACCATCTATGAATGCAGCATGTGCTTCTACAGGCGACACCCCATTTGGGCAATGCAACACACCAATAGCAACCTCCCCCCCCCCCGCGAACTTGATCCACAACAATTTAAAAGCAGATACCATAATCTCAAAGAACAATATGACACACAATCAGACATACTCTTGGGAACGACGGGGAGCAGTCACCATCGGCCCGGACTTCGTCAGTGGCCACCTCTGCCTGAGGCAGCAGTGCAGGATTATCTACACAATAAATCCCTTCCAATGGTGGCCTTTACTTTTAACCTACAACTTGTAAATCGACCTGATGATTTTAGTGTCCATAGCGCAACCACTAATTAGTCCCCTGATTCATTCTGCGTAGACAAATTGCCTGTGACACACGTAGGTGGGCTTTTTAGTTCTGTCAGTCACTGCGGTCGTTTCCACCCCAGTCTTGTTGATGCTGTCATAAAGTTGGGCTCAGGTGTGTGTGACAAGGAGTGAATGTGGTTGATATCATAATGTAGACGCACTTCACGGTCCTGTAGTGAGCGTTAGCGCAACTGGGAGAACTGGGAGATCGATGATTCATCACGCCAAGGCTGCAGTCACGCTGACTGCCGCACTCTGTCTGGCGCGACCAACTAACACGTTCAGTCTGTGCTACGCCCAAGCCAATGCCTTACTTCGGGCGGTCAGCAAACGTGGCTCTTGTAGCCCCACTCATATACCCCTAGTCCCAGCATTTTGTCCTGCAAAAACAGTGGTTGTAGAATTTTGTGGGGTGGGGAAATAGGATAGGCGGCGAAGGAAATTTTAAGGAGTAAGTATAAAGTGAAAAAATGTAGTCGAAGTTGTTTCATGCGGCCGCTGGGAGCAGGTTGTTCTGCATTAAATTGAAGGTGTGTGCGAGGCTTCGCGCCGCAAACTATACTAATCTTATTCCAGAACAGTAAGTTGGACCACAAGTAATTTTAAGTAGACGACCTCCTAACCACTATTTTAATTTTTCGGGAAATTCAATAAACCTGCAATTTGATAATCGGGTTTTTCCGCAATAAGTTAAATGCTAAGACAGATTAGAAAAATTTACAGATATAAATCAACAACACTTTTAAATACAGTAAAAAAATGCATTTAGCATTTATGTTCCACTGCGTGTCCTGATTCCCCGCCCGTAAAACCTGATAACCACCGTTTTCATAGGAAAACATGCAGGTTGTAGGGATTAATGAGTTGGGCTACATAAGCTACTGTTGCCAGGCCGTCTAACCAATGACCTTCAGGCTGCAGTCAACGGTGGCCGCTCGAATGTCTGCCCCCGGGTATCACTCCGGACCTAGCCCACCTCACAGCTAGACATGCGTCCCGGCAGTGCAGACTTCGTCCGCACCATTTTTTTTTCCGTCTGTACAAAAAACACTGTTCCTACTAATCTGGCCTTCTCAAAACTATTCTCTCCTCCAAAGGAACCTGACATGAAAGATCGCAGCCGTCAGGGTTAACTCTACTAGCCTTAACACTCCACGATAGTCACTCGCAAGCGTACCCTACTGTGGGGCACATTGTGGTCATCGGCGAAAGCGGCGTCTGAACTGTCACTTGCAGGCTATTGAAAACCTTATGGACAGAAAAGTGGCATTAAATTATGGCATTTGGTTCTTCAATCGTTCTTCCTTAGCGTAAGGTGGCAAATGATGAGGCTCCCAGGACGCAAGCTGCAGATAACAGTGCACAACGCGAATTTACTCTATTAGCGAGATATATCCGGGGAAAAATATCCCACGATCTTGAAAATACCTTTCACAGACAACAGAATGTGAACCGCAGATTCATAGGCAGAATTCTGAATTCATTAATTTTCCAAACCTGGAGGAAAGTGTCCGGTGAATCTGGTGGAAAATACTTCCTCTGGGGAAAGAGAACCCAGCTGTTGTGATCTCTTTGATCCTCGTTGGTAGGCATTCTGGGGCGCTAAATCTGTCTCGCTATACAGTGGTCAGCGTGAATGCGAAGTTAAAACGTCAAGTTCCTACTTTGTCCAGCAAGAGCCCTTCAGGCGGAAAAAGTAGTCCTTTAAGTCACCACGTTTTCTTGAAGTGTGAGTATATCGGTATGCTTAATTTAAAGTTCTCGTAATTTTGGGTTTCTTAGATTTTAAAAAAGGCATTGCATATTTTATCCAACCAATTATGCCCATGAGTCAGTGATTTCAACTACTTTCGTAAGTAAAAATTACGTATTTTTACCACCAGCCTAACATAACACCCAAAATAAACCACCTTCAGAATCTTCACGAAGTAGATTTGCTGTCAAAATTATTAACCAACGTCGATTGGAATTTTCAGTTCTTTAGTAGGACCGGGTAATAATTAATTTAAACTGAAACTATTTCTATGTTTATAGGTTATTTTATATCATAACTTCTTGGAATCTATTTAGATTTTTGGTAAGAGTTATTTGTGTGGCCGTCTTATTAAGACGAAGGAAACTGCGTCTTTGTGCCAAATTCCCATAAAATGAAGTTTAGGATTAAGGTGAAGAGAAGAAGAAGATGCGATCGGTGGAACAAGAGTTTTATTCGGATTACGTTCTGAAGTTCTTTTTTGAGCCATCATCAGAGACAATAAGGGAAAAGGGTTATTCATGCACGGACATAAGTAGTATTTATAAGGTACAGTTACTGTGCTGCTGCAACTTTATGCCTTTTAAAACCTCGTGTAGCGGTTCCTTAGCCCACCTCTTCCGAACGCGAGATGCCACAGACGTGGTCTCGCAGTGCCAGTCTTGGTCATCCAGTCGCGCTCGACCCAGCGCGATGGCCCATATCCTCATGCGGCGTACAACCTTTACCCTCGCGTGACTGGGGCACACCCACGTACTCCAGACTGGTCGGGCTGAATAGCATTCAGAAGCTGACTTACACAAAGTTCGTTTTGGGCCCTTTGTGACAATTCCCGCACTGACGAACACTCAGGATTCCGCCCATCAGGGTGCAGACGCAGGCAACGTCATTGGCTGCTGTGACGACCCCACGCTCTCAAGCGGCACTCACGGTCGAACGCCATACCAGATCAAATGGCTGCTATCTCCTTACTCTTCTGTACAGAATACATTGTTCCTATCCATCTGTCCTGCCAAAGACTTCACCCATCCCGTAAGAACGCGCGCCTGAATGATCGCAGTTGCCAAGGTTTAACTCAATTAATCGCCTGCTATAGACATACGGAAGTTTAAGTTGTAATAAACGACCTTAAGCGAACTGAAAATACCAGATTTAAAAAACAACATAAAATTCCGAAAAGCACAAACAGCTGAAAATGAGCAAGGTTAACATTTAAATTTGATCGAAACCATGCAAAATAAACCGCGTGCCTAAATCAGCAGAAGTAACGTTGTGCTTGAAGTGTTCCTTTAACGAGGTTTGCACCTAAGTACCCTTCAAAAATAAGTGTGATATACGGTTAGCGAGGAGACTTAGGTGTGATTATAGGTTCCAACATGGTTTAATGGGAATTGGTTGTTTTTTCTCCTGATTCTACATTGTTTGAGCGGCATTTGACTAAGGCCAAACGATATTTTACCTGAATGGGAAAAGAACGCATAACATGAATAAACTTCTTCATAAGCTTACTAATTTATGCTTAGGTTACCATCTTGCATCCATTGCACTCTGAGGCTAGCATACAATCTCACCGCTGGCTACGGCCCACCGAATGCATAGCGTAAGGTACTTCACTGTATTGCGTATAAACCGGTATTGTAATTCATTCTTGTGATAACCTATAAAAGAGGCCACCTACCTAGCCTTACCGGGAAGCCATTTCTGATTGGTGTGAACGCATTTTAATAAAAGTTCACCTGAGAAATGTTTGATTTTAGTTCCAGTGTGTTTTTACTTCAGTAACGCTCAGTGACAATAGGCATTTAACTAGGATAATTGGTTCGCTGTGTAGAATTAGCTATCCTCTTTTATTTATTTTTCTCATATTTCCCTTTAAAAACTGGCTTTATACATATCGGTTGGCCTATTAGGCCTCTTATGAACACATTTTCAACGCTCTGTATATGCGAACTACAAGAATGAGTTTACTAGAACACAATGCCAAAACCGCTTTCAGGGAAGATCCATTTTGCCCTCATTTTAATGCAATTCGCAAATGCGCTGCTCATTCACGTAGGGGTTTAGTTAATTCAGTATAGTTCAGGATTTATATAATTATCGGAAGCATACGATATGATGTCTGGACCGTGAATCTTCCACATATTAACATATCAGTATTTATATATTGGCAGTTTTTACGGAGAAAATTTATCAGGTGGGCGTGGTAAAAAGGTCAGTAATATTTGGAGTTAATGATAGGCTCGTTATTTTATGTTCGTTGTCAAAATTAAAATGCCCTTTTACTATGAGGCCGGTCTGTGTGACGTGTTTTTGTAAGTTTTCCCAAATGTGGTAAGTTTGTCTTGATAATTGTACTCCACATTGGATAAAAATACGAATTTAACGGTCTGGAAATTTTGCTCAGTGTGCTTTATATATGTATATGTAAACTGTTTGAACGAAGTGATTTCTGCGGTAAATAATACTAAAGTAAACCCACCACGCGTATATGTATCTTGCGATCCAGAGAGCGTACGTATGTACGTACGGTCAGCATGAAGCAAAATGAAATTGTAACGGAGAATTTATCGCCACAGGTGGTTTGCCAAGGAAGTGTGACGCGACAGGGTGTGTCGGGTTTCTGTTTTAATTGATTTATCTTCCGATTCATTTGAATTAATTAGATCATGGTTCAACCTACATAGAAAGATGCAACTTAGGAGAGGTTAAATTACCTATACCATATTTACGCTGCGCAACCTGCCCCAACAAATCTCAAAATCATAAATTCATTTGATTGATACCCGTAACCTTAGTGATTCACACACATTCCACCTTATCCGTGTGAAAGTAACATCCCAACAGTGCAGTTTTCCTGTTTCCTTGGAGAACCTTTATCTTTATCTGTCTATATATTATGTTCCAATCGGAGTTTTAAAAATGCTACGATGGACATTCTACTGATTGATCAATAAACGCGCAAGCAGAACTCAGATAGTTGAAGTCGAGAGTTCCAAAAGTCATGCCAACTCAAGTAAACATCCGTACAAAAACGTATGCAACATTTTTTTCGGGTGAGATGTGCCAAACAGTATCTTAACTGGGAGCTCGAAGCCATCTTTTAGTCCCTAACGTCAGTTTCTTTATTGCTGTTCAATAATAATTCACAGAAACATCGTTTTCCACTTGTCTTGAATCAAAGAGTAAAAACGGCATTGACTCCTAAATAGTCTTTCATATTTGCTCAACGGCGTTAAAATTTATTTTGGTCAGATTTAAGATTACCTACCGTGAATGTCTATGTCCCAGTATCTACCTGAGATCACACAAAGGTGAGTCCTTTTGTCTCAAATTCACAAAGCCCTGTATGATACCCAAGACTTGCATCATATTCTCTACTGTATTTTTAAACATTGAAAATGTAATCTGTTTTAATTTTGCCGTTTTTGCGGCAAGTGATATTTAAATAAGCAAGTCACGCAAAAATTGACATAGTTTATTTTGTGTGCGTATGGTCAACATGTTAATACAATGCAAGAGGAAGATCTGACGGAATATTAATCGGCATGCGTAGTTAAGCAAGGAACTCTGAGGCGCCAGGCTGTGTTGGGTTTTGCTTTTATTGATTTCTCTTTGCGTGCACTTAACTTCATTAGTTGCTGTTTCAATAAAGCAGCACTTGACAGCGCAACTTGCGTTATTTACGTTATGCGACGAGGGAAGCAATTGATGAGCACTCTCGAAATTAATGGATCCAATTAATTCTGCTAGTTACGCAAAATTTCACTTGGGAAAAGATGGTTAAACTGTCTGAGTGAGACACGAAAGCCAGCCCTTGTGAGCTCCTTGCTCCTCATCGTTAGAAATGCTTGGACGTAACCTAGTACGCAAAGCGACAATGTGATTTCCCTCCTCCGTCTAACAAGAGCAATTCAAGTTTGAAACGTTGAATCGAAGTATGTGCACAGCGGCACGCTTAGTTTGTATTTCCTTTCAGCTTTCGTTATATGGAACTTTAAAAATATGCAATTCTCATTTTTTCTTACCAATATCACCCATGGCTGAATGCATTGAACTACTTTCTTAGCTTCAAATTACTTTCTGACAGCCTGATATAATATCAAAATTACAATCCTCTTCGGAGGTTTTCGGAAGCATAGTTTTTATCGATATATTGAACGAAAGCTGGGCGGAATTTGAAGTTTCTAAATAGGAGTAAACGTTTCTGTATCGAAAAGTTCTGTCACAAATTCCTCCCACCTGGTTCGATTATTAGGCAAGTATTATTTATATGGCCGCCTACGGAAGACGAGAGAAAATGTGGCTTTGTTCCAATTTACGGCAAAATTAGGGTTGGATTAAGGAGAAGAATATGCGATCGCTGGGATAAGAGTTTAATTCGCCTGAAGTTTCGAAGTACGTCGTGGATGCATCATCAGAGACAATAGAAGAAATAAGCGATTCATACACAGTCACTATGCTACTGTATACTTAGTGCTATTAAAACCCCTCTCCTGTCAAGGGTAGCTGCTCACTTGTGCGCCAATTGCTTGATGCCGGAATGCGGATCGTAACCTGCTCACCTTTCATCCGCCGCGGTAGACTAAGCGCCATGATTGTTTTACCAACTGGCGCTGGCGTTAGATGGCACATTGACCAATGCGTTCTCGAAGTGAAGCCTTTTTAAGGACAAACTAAACCCTAACACAACATTGGAATCAGATAGGGCATTACAGTTGTTCACAGACTGGAGGACCGTGAACTATGAATCAAGTAACGCGAGACTCACAAGACCGTCACCTTCAGCAAGTATTTCGGCTTCTTGTCCCAACCATCAAAATGTAGCTTAAGTGGGCTGGCAACATTATTTATGGTACAGCATAATCCCAGGATGTATCAGTCACGGCAAGATGCTGGTTTTCGAATGAGCTCTTTAGTTGTCATTACAAGAATAGCTGTCTTTCGATCTAAATAGGCTGTTTTTCTAAATCTGAATATCCTAATGAGATTGCAATGCATTTTTTTAAAATTTTATAAACACCGGGAATGCCAACTTTTAAATGTGCACATCTTTCTGGGTATCTGGTAAAAAAATATATGTTTCGAATAGCAGATTGTTTTATCAGTACTTCTCTGTTAATTTTAAATTAATTTATGGGTTCTTACCAATTTTACGAAATCACACAGATGCTTTGTAGCATATTTTAAT
Source organism: Ligula intestinalis (assembly GCA_036362985.1). Classification (NCBI taxonomy): domain Eukaryota; kingdom Metazoa; phylum Platyhelminthes; class Cestoda; order Diphyllobothriidea; family Diphyllobothriidae; genus Ligula; species Ligula intestinalis. The sequence continues at coordinate 82,608,552 of JAYGXS010000003.1, forward strand.
TATAGCAACATACAGTTTGTTTCAATTAACGTATTTCATCAATAGTTCCTTTCCGGTTTCAGAGGAAAAATTAAGATATCCACAGGATTATTGTCCTCCCCTGTTTCTGCGCTAACGTTTAGAATTTGCAAAGTAATATTTGTACACTTTGCAGTTCTTAAAACGCATGTTTTGGTTTACAGAATCAGGGAGATTTCACCCAGCACATGTTTTACAATGTAAACAGACATACGTATGTTGTGCTACTTACATATATTAGTCGCCAGATCCCATGCAACTTGAATGATGAAATTTGACTAGGAACTTTAGCGTTTTTTAGTAACACTATTTTGATTCATTTGGTTTATTGAATTCTGTGAAAGCCTTTAAGTTAGTTAAATCATCACTTATTTAGGTTTATTAAAGGAAATAGCCATTAATTCTGGGGAAATTGGGAGCATTCTCATATCGAAGCAATTTCCTATGCAATTACGAAAGAGAGAACCAAGCTGAACGTTGATTATGATATGAAGGAACTCCAAAATAAGTAAAATAGGTATAGAAGATATCCCTTCCAGAACTGAAAAAGTTTGTCCAAAATTGTTCAGATTCAAGTGAAGCCAACTTAAAGAAATCGCATTTATTTGCAGTTATATTAAAGATTTTTATTTAAAAAATGATGTTTAACTATCCTGTGAAGTTTTTGCACAAAATGCAGTAACAGAGAAGTGTTTGTTTTAATCTTAAAATAACTTACAAATGTCTTTGCGCAAACGCAAAATGTTGAAAATTGTAACACAATTTTAGTACAAAAAAAGCCTTATTTAATGTACATCGCGTAAAAAAATATAGTATTTTGTGTACTTTAGGTTCCCTTTTTGCGGTATTAGAAGTGTAACAGACAGAAGAATAGTAAGTATTTCAAAATCGCAATGTATATGACCAGTTTTTGAATTCACAAGATTATATCAGGAAGAAGAATTAATCAATTTACTCTAAAAATAATCCATTTTAAAGAGAAAGGAATGTTCTTCAATCTCCAGTCAAATTGAATCGTTTGTCTTCAGGAAACTTAACGAAATTCTCTAATTTCATCATGACATTATGTTGAAAAAGGTTAATTTACGCAGAAGCTCATCAGCCAAATATCTAATCAAAGCATTTTCTAAGGGGTAACCTTTTATGGAAAGTTTATTTTAAATTAATCTTAGGAATAGTAGTTTCACAAATCCACTACAGACATGATTTACTCTCGAAAAGTGGTTTGCTGTTTTGAGACATTTCTTCATATCAAAAACGTTGCCATAATCTTTGAAACTTATATCGGAAAACACTTTTTTTCGGTAAATGTTCTTATATCTGTCTTATTTAAAGGCTTTTTGTGGAAACATAGATCGGATGCAGACATTATAAATTTATCAATGAAGACAGTGAAAACAAGGAAAATGATGGCACATTTTTTTGGACAAAATTCAATGAATAATTATCGAGAAACGGTGAAATTTACAGAATATTTGACTTGAGAAAAGTCTTACCTATATATAGAAAGTGGTTGCTTCAAGTTTTAAAGTTGAAACAATATCTAAATTTATTGTTCTAATTCATAGGTCTTTTTTATATTTCGAGAACCACCGGATTATAGAGAAACACTTATTTTTCTTGACAAACATTTAGTAATTCCTATAGTTATTTTTAGTATTTTATATGCCTGATGCAGTTCATTATTTTTTCTAAATCTTCCTAAATGTATTCACACTTATACAAAGTTATGAAAGTTGCGTGGTCTTTGGCGACTACAGTAAACCCGTCATTTAGTCACAATTGTGCTCAGGTGCGACCCTCAAAGAGAGGGATGCAAACTGCGCTTTAGGTAAGGGTACGGATATCTTTATGCACGCTTTCCGTACAATATTTTGGAGGTTTATAGTGTACTGAAACTTGATATAAAATATCTATATTCGTATTTAGCAAATTTATTTAATGTAGACACGACTTATTCATTAAATAACTTTGCTATCATAAAGGTTTCTTCCTCATTTACGTTCCAGCTGTATGACTTTGCTCATCGAATGTAATTTAAGAAATCAAACGACCTTATTTCACGAGATTTGAATATTTGACGACACAAATCATGCACAGACTTTCGATGCTAGGTGTTAGCTGTTTTTGGCACATTTTTGGCACAGACTAATCGGGGCTCCAGCTTCGAAAATTGACCTAATAAACCATCGTTTCCCAAAGTGCTTTCTCTACATAACAAATCATACATTTCTAAGTAGATATTTATGTCATTTTTTTACTATGACATTGCGAAAATCCAAGCCCAGCCGCCAATAACATGAACGCGTTAAAGTTTTGTAAGTTAAACAGTGCAGCATAGCCAGGCTGCGCTACTCACTTCGAGGAATGTCTCTGTCTTTTAAGTAAATTAAAAGTTTGAATAATTCACTACCTGCTGTACCAGTCTGTTTGCCGTTCAAAACATAATCATTTAAGGATTTCACTTTGAAATAAATTTATGTAAATAGGCCTTATAGTCTGGCCCGGCAAAGGAGAAAATCGATCGATGTGCAGTTCACTCCTCGCATACTTAATGGATACGAACGACCGAGTGGACGCGAGAGGGGCCTTCCAAGTCTATTACCAGACACCCAAACACTACTCTAAAAGCCTATGCAAAGGAGTGGTAGCCTCAGGCGAAGCAGTGATAATCCGTTAGGCAAAACTCACTCTGCTGTCAAAGGGCACTACAACAACTAATTTGTTTCCCTGGATCAACTTCAAGCGGGAATTCCATGCCTTCTGAAACCACGCCACACGAAACCATAAAGAGTAATTTAACACACGGTGCACGTCTGACGTACAGACTCCAAGCCGCCAACCGTCAGGAAGTTATCTCCCCTGTTTCATGCGTGCCGCATTCTACGTACTCCACGGGCTAACTCCAGCATACACGACACGAGAGAACACCGCGAATACTAACCCCACCCTCCCCCCTCACCACGAGTGGCCGTTTTATTCTGCAGGTCATTGTATCGGCATGAGAATGAATGACCGAAGAAAATGTTTGGCAACAATGGTTTAAGAAGTGCATCTCATAAAGCCCTAGGTCCAGTATTTTGTCCTATAGAAACATTGGTGGGAACTTAGGGTATGCAGTGGAATATACTTTGCTAACTGTTACATGCATTTTATTTTGTTATGTTTAGAAATGTTGTTCATCTATATCCAGTGATTTTCGTGATGCGTATTATCGTTTACTCTATTGCGGAAAAAAACGGATTATCAAAATGCAGCTTACTTGAAATAGGATAAGCTGTGAAGGAAGACTGCAGTGGGCGTTAGAGCCACTTTGGGTACCCGGGACCGCTGTGTCATCACGCCAAGGCTGCAGTCACGCTGACTGCCCGTAACCTGTCTGGTGCGACCAGCTAACATGCCCAGTCTCGGCTGTGCCCACATCGTGGCGTAAACTCGCGCGGTACAACCAATCACCCCCAAGGCTGCATAACACCAAATGGTTAACGGTGGCCGCTAGGATAAATGTTGCCAGACAGCTTTCTGGGCCCAACCCTCCTCGCGGCTAGACGTGTGCTCCGGTAGTTAAGACTCCGTCCTAACTTTTCTCCTTTCCGTCTGTACAGAATACACTATTTCCACTGCTCTGGCCTTCCCAAGGCTTTTTTACTCATCTCCTAAGGAACCTGGCCTGGAAGATCACAGCCGTAAGGGTTAAAGCCTATTTTTCTTGACACCCTTCGATAGCCACTCCGAAGGAGGTAAGGGGGCCGTTAGCGCTTAAGATACAATTATTTCCGGTAAGCGAACAAAATTAATATATTCCCTCATTATTACGGGAACTTGTTGGAAGTAACTAACAGGCACGTTATTTGTGTGCATGTCTTCAAAATAGGAATGCACTTTAACTTTGAAGTCATTCGGTATGACGTGTTTTTAAACTTTTCATAACCAGGGCAACACGGGATAAAAATACGAAGTTAACGGTATTAAAATTTGTTCAAATTGCGTTACATATAGATACAGTACTGCAAGTGCTGCAAGATAATTTCATGACGAGCTTCAACGGGGTAGTTTAGCATATACAGTAGACGCCAAAGGTCATGCGAAATTTCGACATATGCGAAAGTCTGATTCCCATTTGCTAATCGGCATTGACTCAATTTGTAATACGGATTATCGTGTAGTTTATTTTGAAGTCATTTCAGTCAGGATAAGATGTCAGCTTTTTAACGAGCTTTGTTCTGACCACTAGCAAAAAGTATCTATTGTAATAACTGGCTACTTAATAAGTATGCCGTTTTATCATTTATTTTGACTGCCTTTATAAATTGATAGATAGATAGATAGATAGAGAACTATATTTTGATGATAATATCAAAATTTTCAGCAAAAAAGTGGCTCCATTCACGGAGAGTAAAAATAAGATCAATTATGGGGTCCAAAAAGCTCAAGAGTAAACGGTCAAAGATAACAAAATGCTCAAAGTAAGAAGTCAACACGGTTACCACATCTGTTATGGAGACAGGTCTGCCTTCAGCTTCTCAATTTCCATTTCTTCACACGTGAGGAATCGTGCTAAGAATGGGATAACCGAGTAGTGGTAGGCCGATGTACGGCAGGTCATATGACGGAAGCTTCGGCGCATGGTACGAGAAGATTTCGCAGCCATTAATTCAGAGTGGAGAGGGTGAGCGACCTCACTTAGAATACGGTCCACGAAATTCTTGACCGATTTAAAATGTCGCTGTATGATGAGGTCAGCTAAAAAAACATAGGAATAACCGGCAGCTGAAGAGAGCATGCGGAGAATACGTTTAATAATAAGTAAGTCTTTCTTGAGTAGTGCTGGAAAAGTAACTGGAGAGCAATAAAGAATAAGAGGGAGGATACAGGCATCTATAAAACGCCAGATGAGAGCTTGTGGGGTGCGATATGAACGCAAGCGGCGGACATAATACAAAAGTTTGCGGATTTTTATAAAAAGGTCTTCAATATGAAGAGTAAATGAGAGGTTGGAAGCAAGTGTTACACCAAGGTATTGGAAGGAGGATACATTGTTGGGCAGAAAGTCAATGGTTTCAGGGCTGGTAGGGCGTCGCAGCCGAAAAATGCACTGGACTGACTTCCGCTCATTAAGTAAAAGGCCCTTTTCTGACGACCATGCTGTGACATGGTCCAGTCCATCCTTCAGTGTTTGGAGATGGGTCTGGCTTTTGAGAGGATGGCCGAAAACCATATCGTCAGCGTATTTGGCAAACAAACATGCGTTTGGAGATCGTAGGTCATCAGTATGGAGGGAAAAAAGATGAGGGGATAATATAGACCCCTGCAGAACTCCACAATTGTTGGGAAGGACCGTGGATTTTCGCTTCCCGGTCTGAACGAATTGGGTGCGGGAAGAAAAATAGTCCCTTAGCCATGAGACAACGCAGCCAGGAGAGCCACATGCAGAGGTTTTACTAAGAAGAAGATGGCGCGGGATCGTGTTGAAGGCTGAGGAATAGTCAAGAAAAGCACACGCGTAAGCACGGAATCCCTTATCCAAGTCCCTAAGAGCAGAGTGGACTACTAAAGCAACTGCATCTAGGGTACTACGCCTCGCCTTATACGCAAACTGCAAGGGATCAGAAAAATTGGATGAAAACGGCTTAATGATGTCCAAAGCGACTCGTTCTGTAAGTTTGAGGAGTGCAGAAGAGCAGGCGATTGGGCGAAAGGATTTGGGACCCGTTGAAGTGGGTTTTTTCGGGATAGGAGTGATTTTGACCGAACGCCAACCGTCAGGAATCTTGGACTCCATGAAAGATAAATTAATAAGATGTGCCAAGACAGGAGCTAATTGAAAAGAGCAAGATTTAAGGAGAAATGGGGAGACGCCATCTGGTCCGGCAGCTGTTGTACCTTTAACCTTGTTTAGGTGTTTCATCACTATTGCCACAGACACTGGAGAAAAATCACTTGGTGGTAACGAAATATCATTTGTCGGGAGATATGACTCGGTGGGAGTATGGATGAAGTTTGAGTTTAAGCTGTCTAGGTCAGCGTCAACATGTGCCAGCGTATTGCGTTGACCAGTGAGACGTTTAAGACTTTTCCATATTTCGGATGAAGAGAGAGGAGACGAAGATGTAGAAGAAGTAAATAGCTGACTAACAAGAAGGTCATTTAGTCTTGCGATCTCGCGTTTTATAAGGGCATTAACGTCCTTCAATCTTTCTCGTAAACCTAGTTTGCAGAACAGTTCCTTGTCTCTTCTCAAAGTTTTTAAGTGGGGAGAAGATATTCGGTCTGGTCTAACCATGACCGTGTCAAATGGACAACAAATATTAAAAATTCCGTTGAGAAATGTTGTAAGATAACTCGAACACGACTCGACATTCCTGTTTTCGAGAAAGATGGGAATGCATTCAGTTATACAAGTCTGAAGCAAGGAAATATTATGTGGGGACGTGTCACGAATGTGTAATTTCCTCTCGGGCGTTACTAATAGCCCTTTGTTGGTCTTAGAATAGATTTTTGGTTGACAGAGCAGTACGGAATGGTCTGAGCCTGCCAATGGAGCTCTATTTTTTACAGCAAAAAGCTTTGGATAGTTAGTCAGGATATGATCGAGTGGGGCGTCATCTCGTGTATTGAAATTAACTAAGTCACTAAATCCTAACAATATGAGGGGACGTAGATTTACTCGATTGAAGTCCCCACATAAAATAATTACATGCTCGCAAGACAGTGCGGCAAGCTTTTGGGAAAGAAAATCGAAAAAGTGGGTAAGGGCATCTTGACAGGTGGAAGGGGGTATGTAAATACTAACATAAATGATGCCTTTTGAGTTGTGTAAAACTTTTGGCTGGTTTACAAAAACTGCTACTCCGCCACCTCTGCTGATTGATCGGGATTTTCTGTCCGAACGAAAACAGCAATAAGCTGGAGGTGTGATGAGCTGCGACTCTATATCCCTATTGAGCCAGGTCTCTTGAAGACAGATTACACCGCACTTACTGTGTTCCTGTTTCAACATAAGTGCATCCAATTCGAGACTTTTATTGAAAATAGACCTGCAGTTAGTGGACATTAGACCCGGAAGAGACATTGAGGCTAATGGTTGACGCTTCATAGCTTGTTTCCAACCGCATCGGTGCTTACGTGATCGTATTGCATTCCATTGGATAACATTTGGTGCTGATGTACTGCAGGTTCTGCAAATTAATCCAAAAGTACATGAATGTTCGTTATGAATTTCCGTCGATAGAATATTTGTCCTTCGAGCATTCAAAAAGGTACGAGTGTACAGCAGAGATGACCTCATGTCCAGAAATGCAGAAAAACAAAGTAGAGAAGTAGACAGTCTGGTATACACTAATAAATTCCCGCGTGAATGGAGAGCAAAAACAACCGGCAGCTCAAATTCGAAAGCCGTGCACGAAAAAAAATTTTTGTACATGTTTGATAGCAAATCGCGCCTTCTTTAAATTTTATACTTGAAGTTAGGATAGATTTTGGTTTTAAAAAAGTTGCTAATTATGAGCTTTCTTACGATTGTGGGGACTTCATGCATTATACATCGTATCCATAAATTTATTAATGCTGCCTATACTGCATAAAATATATTTCAAATCTATTTCAGTATTTTATGACTACTATGTGACTTCTTCCTCAAACTGTAGGCGAAAATGTACATTTTCAAACAGGATGTACACAGTGTGCAGTTTTTAAACCTTGAATTCCAGTGTGGCAGTCTGTAGTTTAGAAAATTATTCGGCAACTGAGCAACATTTTTTAAAACTGAAACCTCTTCATCGGAGTAAACAATTCAAAAAGACGTAATTAGCTATCAAACGTGTACAAAAAGTAACTTTTTTCGTGCATGTTTTCCACATAATATACTCGAATTTATAAAGGCAGTCAAAATCAATGATAAAACGGCATAATAATTAAGTAGCCAGTTATTACAATAGGTACGTTGTGCTATTGGTCAGAACAAAGCTCGTTAAAAAGCTGACATCCTATCCTGACTGAAATGACTTCAAAATAAACTACACGATAATCCGTATTACAAATTGAGTCAATGCCGATTAGCAAATGGGAATCAGACTATCGCATCTGTCGAAATTTTGCATAATCTTTGGCGTCTTCAGTATTTTGCTAGTTTATTTTGATCAATTGAGTGTATTAAATAATTAGAAAGGCTTTAGTTTTGAAAACTGCTCTCTTACTTTAAAATGTAGAGCGAAATATATACGAATTTTTGCGAAATCAAGAGCACGCTTTTAGCGAAGAAATTTCCTACACTTTATCATATGATAGAACCAAACGTTTCATTGCTATGCATTGTGCTATGGAAGAATTCCAGAATAAGTAGAAAGAATGGAAAAACTATGCGTTCCAGAACTGGAAACTGCTGTCCGAAGTTGTTCAAATGGAAGTGAAGCCAGGTTTAAGGAATTGAATTTTATTTCAGAAACAAGCAGTAATTTAATCTTTAAAAATTATGTTAAGCTAAACCTTGAAGTTTTTTGCACAAAATACTGTAACAAAAATTCTCCTCTCTATTTTGTTTAACCGCACCGCTCGTCTTGCGCACAAACAAATTTTCTACATATGTTACCGCCATGGTGATTTAAAGAAGGCCTTATTGAAAGTTTATCATGTAGAGATACAGTTTTTTGTTCACTATGTGTTTCGCTTATGCGTTTTTTTAGAAACAGAACAGACAGAAGAATAATAAGCGTTTCAAAAATGGCCATTTATGTGGCAAGACCTTTTTGCGTTCGCATTATTATAGCAAATCGTGCCATTAATTCATTTATGCAGAAAATATTATTGTATAAAGAGAAAGTTTAGTTCTTTCATCTCCAGTCAAATTGAGGCATTTATTTTCAAGTAAATTAAAGATTTTGTCAAAGTTTCCAATTAAATTGTGACATTACCTTGGAAAAAGTTAATGTACGTAGGAATTCGTCAGCTGAATATGCAATTATAACACCTCTTTAAAGAGTAAACCCATTATGAAAAGTTTTTTATTACTCGTAGGAATAACAATATCCGAATTGCCTTGCGGACGTTATTCCCGACAGTGTGATTTACAGTTTTAAGGTCTTTATCACTATGATCCACATGGCCATATTCATAAAAATTAATATCTAAAAACTCATTTTTTCTGTTAGCGTTCATCATATATATATATATCTTAATTTAAAGGTTTTGATGGAATCTTCGAACAGAAGCGGACTTTGACCACATGAAGACACTGAAAACGATGAAAATTATGATACACTATTTTGGAAGAGATTCAATAAATATTTATCCACTAATGGTAATATGTACAAAGCATTTTAATTTAAGGAGAGTTCTCTTTATATTAAGGAAAGGATAACATTTTGTTGTCAACTTACAAGAATATTTGTACTTATTGTTCAAAATTATAGCTATTTCTTAGGTCTGCGGAACTTGGGGATTATAGGAAAAATTTCGTTTTTCTTAACAAGCACTTAGTACATCTTGCGTTTCTTTTAAGTTTTAAATTTAACGAATGCTGTTTATTATTACTTCCGTGTTTTCGGGAATTTCTTCATGCCGGTATGTGAGGAATTATCAAACACTTACAAACTTAGGCAAGTTACTTTCAACACTCGCAATATTGTTTATGTTACCTGTTTGAATTTTGGCATTTCTGTGGTTAGTAATTTTAAAGTACGCACGCCATGCGGATATTCACACAGTTTATTTATTTTGCCAATCCGAGAGCGTGTCAACAAGACAGTGCAACGCAGAATGACGTTATGGCGGAGAATCTATCGAGGCGTGTTAGGACTAAAAAGGTTTTGAAATACTAATGTTTAAGATAAGGCTGCGATTTTCCAAGCCAGGTTCCTTAGGAGGAGAGAGAGAAATCATGGGAAGGCCATATTAGTAGGGCTAGTGTATTCTGAACAGACGGAAAGGAGAAAAGTTAAGAAGAAATCTTGATGCGGCAGTACTTCGAGCAGCCGCCGAAGGTTACCTTTGTGTTGGCCAGCCTTAATGGTAATTGGTCAAACCGCGACATTGCGTGTTAGTGGGTCACGCCGGACATTGAGCGATAGGTCGATAGGGCCGCCATCGCGCCGCCAGAGTAGTAAGGACAATTTTTTCTATACAGAAGGGTTTGAAGGAAGTTGCCACTCGATATGGCATGGTGTTCAATCCTGAGGACCGTGTGAGAGCGTTGGGTCTGAAATGACGTCGGAACGCATAGAGTAGAGCGACCACCTTTTATTTACTTTATCTCATTCATCCTTGATGGAAATCGGTGAGAGGGCGCAAGGTTACGCCGCGGGGTGGGCGCAGCCGAAACTGGGCGTGTTAATAGGTCGCACCAGGCATTGAGCGAAAGATGTCCAGAGTGCCAACAGTTAGCTTGACTGCAGCCGTGACGTGATGAGTCACCGATCACGGGTTCCCACAGTGGCGCTTACGCCCACTAAAATGTATCGGTACAGGTCGTTTCTAACGAAATTTGGCGCGTCAGGGTATGCCAACATTCTGTTTAACTGATTTATATTCCGATCCATTTAACCTAATAAATTAGTTAACTTAAGGTTACAAAAGTTGAAGCTGTAAGTCCTAATGACTAACTTAGGTCTAGTTAATTGAGTTTTTTCATAAGATTCTCTCGGTCCCAAATGTGCGCCCACGCTCGGCTTTGTTTTGAAGATTTTACAAATTGCTAACTTTGATTCGGACTAAAAGTCAATAGAATTTTAATCTGAAGCGAATAATATCAATGCGTACCATTCCCACCTATTTAGCCTATCATCCAAATCACTCTTCTGGCATTTAAGAATGCGGATTTGTACTCAAAAGTGTCCTCGAGTAATAAAGTGCGTCGGCTAGGAAAGAAAATCGGGTTATGGTTTGACTTCTGTCGTCTGAGAAATGGTTTATGAATGTTGACTATAAAAAACTGTTAATTTTATCTATTTGTCACTAAAAATTCCTTCTAAATAAGCTAAAACTGGAAAACGCAGATATTGCAAGTGTTTGGCGAACAAAGTTATCCGTAGGCGTCGTTTAAAGCTCGGTTTGCAGCAGAATGTGTACATTTGAGCATGTCAAGTATGACCTATGCTAGCTTTTTGCAAAAATTGAGTCTTAGATTCGATTCAATAGTTGACAGGCTAATTGGAGCTGACATTCATCTACTTCAATAACAAACCATGTGGCCTACGACGTAATCCGGCCGGTTAATTGACGACAAAACGCATCCCAACATTTATAAGCTATTAGATATGATAAGGCGTGGAAGGCCAGAGTGTAATGCATAATTTACTAAGGTGTAATTTATGAAGAGTGTTAGTAATAGGTCAGTGACTCCCAAACAAGTGCAGTACAGCCATAAGTGGACCGGAATCCAGCGGCGCAATCTGGCGAGTAAATCACGGGGTCCGGACAACTACAACCGAACAGTAGATCGCCGTTTCTGGGAGTCTGAGAGTAAAAAAATTTCCCGCAGTAAGTTCCTTTGTGCACAGACTTTGAGAAGTGATTGGCCAGACAGAGGGTGACCTTGAGCAGCCTGTTCCTTCGGCGTAGGAGGAAAGCACGGCTCAGAAATACAAGGTCGCTTCAAACAGCTATATATTTGCATGCGACAAACAGACAGGCAGTAGTGTGTTTATCTCGCTCAACTTAAAAAAAGGTCGTCGTCATAACTTACCCAAGTGTTAGCGAAGTGTTTCACTGGCTTTAGGCCGCTGCACAAAACAGTGCCGAGGGGTTCGTCTCATAAGTGAGTCACCCAGCCCTTCCGTGAGCCGAGTACCTTGGCAGAAAATTCCAGGATGATTCGGTCATGCTGGAATGTCAGCATTTGTACAAGCTTCTCTGCGGTCGTCTGTCAAAAATAAGCTCTAAAAGTGGCAACTATGTACACTTGGTTACCTTGAAGTTCGATAGTCATATGAACGAAACTATTGCAGATAGAAGCAATGCACGCAAATGGCTTTTACTGTAGATAACAACTTCTCTGTTTAAATTAAATACCAAAAGAAATTGAACCTCTTGAATTCTAAAATATTGTTTTCTTTGAGTTTTTTAAGACCATAAATGACCATTCCTACGTTTATTCACACCGTAAAGTACTCAAATCGATCCATGTTTATTGCAAACTTGTATGAGCCCTACAATTTGCGCAAGATACCGAAATTTAAAAATGGTTGCTACCCACCAGCGCAAACGAAATTTCCAGAGGTTTTAATTTTAATAAGCGATTTTAAGCGAACTGAAAATACCAGATGTTTACAAAAAAGGAAAAGTAAATAAAAACACAAATCGCTAAAATACGTAAGTTTTCAGTTTAACTTGTATAGAAAGCAGGCAATAAACCACGTGCCTATATCAGCATAAGTAACGTTGTGACCGAAATTGCTACTCTAAAGAGGTTTTCATCTAAGTTCCGTTCAGAAATAAGTGCAATGTACATGCAGCATGACCATTACCGAGGAGCCTCAATTGTGAGCATAGGTTCCAACATAGTTTCATGAGAATTGGTGGGTTTTTTCTCCCAATTCTACATCGTTTTAAAGGCATTTGAATAAGGCAAACAGACTTTTTTCTGAAAACCGCAAAAAAAAGACATCAGAGGAAAAAAAGTCTTCCTAAGCTTACTAATTTATGCTCAGGTTACCATCCTGCGTCCATCGCATTCTGAGACTAACATTCAATCTCGTCGCTGGCGACGATACACCTAACGCACATCGTAACGTACACCAATACACTGCCTATAAAACAGTATTCTAATTCATGTTTGTGATTACCTATATAAGACGCCACATAACTAGCCTCACCGGAAAATCTATTTTTGATTAGTCTGAAAGAATCTTAATTAAAGATCACTAATGCTTAACCGAAAGTCTGATAGTGTGAGAAATGGCAGCTTTTAGTCTCAGTGCGTTTTTACTTCCGCAAAGCCATGTGACAGTAGGTATTTTAACCTAGATAATTGGTTCGCTGTGTGGAATTAGTTTTTCTCCTTTAATTCGTTTCCTCGTTGCCCTTTTGAAAGAGTTGCCTTTATACACTTTATTTGGCATATTAGGCCTGTTATGAACACATATTAAAACCTCGGTTTATTCGAACTGACCGACCAACCGAGTTTACTAGAGCACCGCTTCACGGAAGTTCAATGTGACCCTTATTTTCATGCACTTCGCATATGTGCTACTCATTCAAGGACGATCTAGTTAATTCAATATAGTTTAGTAGATATATCAGTATTGCGTGCACACGATATGATGTGTGGACCTCGAATGTTTGTGCATATTAATAAATGAGTATAAATATCGGCCGTGTTAAGAGAATACCTTTATCGACAGGCGTTGTTGAAGGCTCGGTTTGCAGCAGAATGTATAGATTTTGCCATTGCGAGTATCACCTATGCTAGCATTTTGCAACCATTGACTCATTGGTTCGGCTCAACGATTGACGTGCTAATTGAAGTTGAAATTCATCTACGGCCAAAAAAGCCAGGCAGTATTGTTTTAATCTCGCTTAACTTTAATTTATGCCACTGTATAAAAGGGTGCCGAGGAGTTCGTCTCATTAGTGAGTCACGCAGCCTTCTCATGAGCCGAAAACCTTGCCAGAACAGAGAGCTTTAAAAGGTCTAAAGACCGATCAAGAAATAATCATTCTGCCGGCTGACAAAGGTCGTTCTACAGTAGTGCTCAACAAATCTGATTACCAAGCGAAAGCTCAGAGCCTACTTGACGACAAAACGTCGTACAGGACATGTCCAGTCAGTGAAATGAAACATTTACTTACCCAAATGAGCAAGAGTTTGGCAAAACTGAAGGCAAACGGCGCAATCACGCCCAGCGACTAGTTTTGCATGAAGCCAACCGACACAGCCCCAGCACGATCCTAGGGCCTGCCAACATTTCACAAAGAAAACATACCACTTTGACCAATCATCTCCCTTCATGGCACCCCTACATACGGTTTGGCAAAATGGATGTTTAATCATCTGAAGTCCTTGACAGAAGGCTTGACAACAACCTTAGCTTCTGCCAAACAGTTCTTTGAATGGATTAAACATCTACAGTTGAAGCCAGATGAATCAATTGTATCGTTCGATGTGGCTTTACGCTTCACTTCTATCCCACAGCAACAAGTGATTGATATTGTTAGACAAATTCCAAACGAACGCTACGACGACAGGGACAAACCCCTGAAGTCTGAACAGTTGCTCGAACTTCTACTACATTGCCTAAAAACCTATTTCACATTAAGTGGGCAAATGTATGAGCAAATAAAAGGCACTCCCATGGGTTCCCCCTATCAGGCCTGATTGCTGAAGTGGTCCTCCAACGGATAGAACACTTGGTGTTCGCCAAGTATCAACCGAAATGTTGGGCTCGTTATGTCGATGACACTTTCGTCATTGTCAAAACATCTGATATCGAGCACCTCAAACATCTATTGAACTCGGTTGATCCAAATATCCAATTCACAATGGAGGTGGAAACAGATGAGCAACTGCCGTTCCTTGATGTCCTGGTACGCCGGTGTTCGACTGGACTACTGCAAACTACAGTTTTCAGAAAGGCCACCAGTACGAATCAAGTGCTACATTTTAACAGCAATCATCCCATTTTTCACAAACGTAGCTGCGTTCGTACTCTCTTCCACAGAGTGGAAATACATTGCAGCCCACCAGCCGCCAGAAGAGCTGAGCAAAAATGCCTCCACGAACTCTTCCGAGCAAATAGATACCTAAAGTCATTCATCAAACAGAGCAGGCGCCAAATCAACAGATTACAGTCAGTGCAACAACAACAACCTGAAGTCTGGAGAGCCATTCCCTACATAAAAGGGGTCTCCAAAGCTGTATCATGACTGTTGCAACATGCTGGTGTAGGCAAAGCCCATCGACCACAGGTGACAATACGCCGGCGCGTGATGCAACCTAACGACAGACTGCCTCCTACAGAAACATCTGCAGTTGTCTACAAGATACTTTGCAATGAGGGATACTGCAATTACGTTGGAGAAACAGGCCACAAATTGCAGACCCGCCTTCACGAGCACGAATGGGCAGCTGGGAGTCTAGACCTAAATTCTCAACTTGAAGCACACGTCGCGGAGACTGGCCATAACTTCGACCTCCCAGGAGCAACCGTCGCAGGCCGAGGAATCTCAAAAGCCGAAAGGCTGATGCTTGAGGCATGGTACTCAGATGCCAACTCCATCAACAGGCATCTAGACCTCCCCGCGGCCTACAAAGTCTTGCGCCATTATGAGAGCGAAGGACGAAACAGGACCAACCCGAATGAAGAAGATCCCACAACGGGCCAGGCGGAAGAGGAGCCAGGGTTACCAGGACCCTCGAACAGGTAACAAGGCGTCACACTAATTGCTGCTCACGACCCCCTGCTCGACGGACAGCTAATTAGCGTATGCCACTATAATTGCCCCCAACTGCACTGACAGGTAATTGCCCCTCTCCCCAATCCTATTTTGATATCTGTTTCTAACGCCCTCACAACTTGATTATTTCCGACAGTCACTTTAATCACCCTGGTTTTGTTGTTACTTCTCACCTCTGAAAATGGACTCCTGCAAGAGTTTGAAATCTTCGGACAATAAATCTATTGATCCGGTGCTCGACAAGTCTTCTTTCTTATCCAAATATTGGTATGTTACATATTACTTACTTTCCCTCATTTTGTACTTTTATCTTTATTTCCTACACTGGTGTCAGTTATATAAGGGCTTAAAGAATTGACCTGTCGTACATTCTTTTTCAATTTGATAGCTTACCATTAAACAAAGGAGTTCTCAGCTATTAAATGATACTTTATACATTCAAATATGGTTTCATTTTAAGATGTATTGTTTCTTTAACCAAATATCAGTTGTGCGTCCATAGGGTTGTCGCATATTTTTAAGGCTATTAAAGTCAACACTAATGGATACGATCTTCCAGGTCGGGTTCCTCAGGCGAAAGGAAAACTCATGGAAAAGCTAGCGTAGTAGGAAAAATATATTATGTACAGAATGAATTGGAGAAGAGGCAGTAGGAAAATTGATTACCAGACGACCGCACAACCGCAAGCCAGCAGGTGGCGGCTGAAGTGATGCCTGCTCGGCAGTCGTTAAATGAGGTCCTGTGCGAGTCGGCCTGTGAATTGCTGTCACATAGACCAGTAAACAGCGAGCACTTCTGAAAGTGCACTTCGACTTCAGCTAGTCACGGCAAGCGTTCACCAGTGCATTTCGTGTGGAGCTAGTCACTACAGGGTAGCCTATGTGGGAGCTACAGGGGTTTTCATGAAAAGTAGGCGGTGTTGCATGCAGCGCTCGCAATATTGTACATCACCCGTATTTCTAGTACAAGTGCATAGCACAATTGCGAGTGGACAGCCACTCCAGGTGGTGGAGGGTTCGTTGGCTTTCTCCCTACTGTTCCTGATACATGAAAGTTTAATGGGTAGGCTAAGGTGAACGCGTTTGAAGTAACATCTAGGCACGTTACTTTTATGCTCGTCGCCAAAATTAAAATTGCCTTTAGTTTGAGGCCAGTCTGTGAGATGTGTTTTTAATCTTCAATAACCAGGCAAGTTACTCTTGATACTTTTACTCAAAATAGGATGAATATGCGAGCGTACCG
Organism: Ligula intestinalis; assembly: GCA_036362985.1. Taxonomy (NCBI): domain Eukaryota; kingdom Metazoa; phylum Platyhelminthes; class Cestoda; order Diphyllobothriidea; family Diphyllobothriidae; genus Ligula; species Ligula intestinalis. The sequence goes on from JAYGXS010000003.1 coordinate 82,625,200, forward strand.
GTGTTTGCTACTGTTTTCTGCTAATGTCCTCGATGATGAATCCGCGATGGATGTCGAAACATCAGGCGAATAAACGTATTGTCTCAGCGATCGAGTCGTCTTCTCAGGTATAATATTTTTTTCCGTTTGCGTAATATGTGTATTTCTGAACTGTTCGTATTTAGCCGCTTTCTTCGAGAGTGGCAATAAAATAAACCGATCGCGCGAGTATTCGCAGAGTTTGCGCTTACTTTATTGATGTTTACATCCAGAGAAGGCATGCATACATATAGTACACATCATAATGCGACGCAGGATGTAGTTATTACTGAGGATTTGTCAGCACAAGTAGATAACCAACCAAGTGTGGTGCGCCAGGGTGTATAAAATTTGACCTTTAATTGATTTACTTTCCGATCACTTAACCTTAATTAGCTTCTACTTTACCTTCCGTAAAAAGGCGGTATTTTGGGAGCAGTACGCTTTCCTATGCCCCATTTGCGCTTCCTTAATTGCGTCAATCGATCTAAAAGCGTAATGTTTCCTATTGAATTCAAGTGTTCTAAAGGCGAAAGAAATAAGAAGGCCGATTAATATCTACCACCTATGTTGCATACACACCTCATCTTACCCGTGTGAAGGCAACATTTTAGCCGAACAGTTTTCCTGTTTGCCTGGAAACATTAATTTTTCATCTGTCGATTTACTATGTTCCAACTGAAGTTTTACAACGGGCATTATACTGATTGATAAATGAACTTGCTAGCGGAGTTCAGACGGTTGAAAATATGCATTTTCGAAAGGCATTGGGCTTCTGCATGAACAAAATGAACTCGAGGTGTTTTAGGAACTCGCGAAATTCCCTCACAAAATAAGAGTATGCAATATTTTTGTCGTTGCCTGTGGTGTGATCTCAAGGCCATCTGCCGTTAGCGTCAATTAATTCGTTGCAGACTACGAATAGTTCCCAGAAATATCGGCTTCATAGTGTCTTGAAGCGAAGAGTAAATTCGTATGGTTGGTTTGAAAACAATACCCGACACCGGTATTGACTCGCAAATATTCTTTAATATCTGATAAACGGTGCAAATGGTTATTTTGGAGAGCTTTAAGGTTTTCAAAGTTGGTGGTAAATCCTAATGGCTACCTTAGATCATGTTTACTGCAGCACAATTCAGTGCCAATCGACCAACGCATGGCGAGAGCGCAAGAAACAGCTTTGGCCCGATTCCATGGTCTCCCGAAGGTGCACAAGGGGGGTGGACCCCGCATCAATTAAGACCCAAGCGGTGGCTACAGAAGTGAGCGATTATCACACACATGCGGATGACCACTATGAACTATAAATACCGTGCCGTCTGTGCATGCGTCCACCTCATCTGCGCATGACCATGCCTATGTTATCATCACCTATGATTAGGGATTTCCGAGGGAATCCGAAACGTCAGGCAAATAAAACTCTTGTTCCAGTGATCGCATTTCCTTCCTCTCAGTTAGTTTTCTTTCCGTCTCAGGTGCCAAAGCCCTGAGTAATGCCCCAAATGTGCATCCAAGTCTCTTCCTCGTTTTCAACTTTTTAAAATTACTTTATGTGATTCTGACTAAACACGCGTTTGACATTTAAACCTTAAGCAAATAGAATTCAAGTGTGTCGTCGTCAACTATTTAGGCCTTCATATGGGTGATATTTTGGGGCATTATACTTTCCTATACCCTATTTACACTACACAAAGTCTAGAACTATGCATCACTCGTATTTCTGTTAAAGCTGTCACACACAGTTGCGAGTGGACTGCTACTCCAGGGCGGAGGGTTCGTTGGTGTTCCCCCTACTGTTCCTGATACAGTAGTCGCCGGTTATTAAGCCCACGGTTAATAGACCCAGCCGCTTATTAAGCCAAATCAGCTTGGGAAGGAATTTTTCATAGCAAAATCCGTCGGCTAATAAGCCCAGTCGCCGGCTACAAAGCCCAGTTTGCCAGCAGGATAAAGAGAGATTCGCATCTTTCTACACTGTGCAACGCAGTCTACAGACATCAGATTTCAGAAAATTCTACGATTTCTGGTGCCTGGAGAAGGACATCAAATAGCACTTGCGAGTGAAGTTTCCTCCAAAACAACTGACACTAGACCCCTTTTTTAAACGTGTCGCAAATCTTTGTTTTGTTTTTGTCAGTGCGTAAAATACAGACAAACAGCATTTTTTTAACATAACCAAGCTCTACAAGTATGCAATGTATAACGCCTATCCTGCGTTTGATAATCAAGAAATAAGACTCTCCGGTTATTGCGTCCGCCGCTTATTAAGCCCAATTGGGTCTGGGCCTGATGTTGGCTTAATAGCCGGCGACTACTGTATATGAAAGCTTGGTGGGCATGCTAACTCAAAGATTACGTCAATAATTAGGGGAACGCAATGGAACTAACTGCCAGGCACGTTAAATTTATGCTCGTCGTCAAAATTAAAATGCCATTTTAGTTTAACGCCAGTTGGTGAGACGTTTGTTTTAATCTTCCATACCCAGGGAAGTTATTCTCAATACTTTTACTCAATAGATGGAAATGCGAATTTAGCGGACTAATAGTTTTTTTTTCAGTTTGCGTAACATGTGTGAGCCTCAACTGTTTATATTTAGCCGTTTTGTTTGGAGAGTGATAATAAAGTAAACGGATCGAACGAATATTTTACAGAGTTTGCGTTCACTTTATTTATTTCGATATTCTGGGAGCGTGCGTATACATGATAAACATGAAAATTCAACGCAAGAGGAAATTGCTACGGAGAATGTGTCCGTAAATGTAGATTACCAACGAAGTGTGACTTGCCAGAGTGTGTAAAGTATGCGTTTTAATTGATTTACCTTCCGATCCATTTGCTTTAGTTAGCATCAATTTCACGCTCTGTAAAAAAGCTGTATTTTAGAAGCAGCAAACCTTTCTATACCCCCTATTTATGCAACATAAATTACGTCAATAGATCTAAAAACGTTACGTCATCTACTAAACTCGAATGTTTTAAAGGCGAAAAACTAAGAACGCCGATTAATATTCATCACCTGTGTTGCGTACGCACCTCAACTTTCCCATCTGAAAGTAACATTTTAACAGTATAGTTTTCCTGGTTCCCTGGGAAAAAAATTATTACGCTCCAACTGAAATTTTAAAAATGCAACAAGGGACATTATGCTGATTGAAAAATTAACACACAAGCGCAACTCAGCTGGACGCACGTACACAGTTTGCCTCTGTGCGATAAAGTTAAGTAGAGGTATTCTAGGTGCTCGCAAAATATCCTCATAAATAAGCGTATGCAATATTGTTGCCAGGTAAGGCGTGTTAATATTTTTCTTAAGCATTGGTGTGAGCTCAAGGTCATCTATCATTACCTAGCGTCAGTTAATTCGCTGCAGACCAATAATAATTCAGAGACATATCGGTTTCAGTGTGTCTCCAAGCAAAGAAAGGGCGGGAATGAAAATTTCTCGTTTGTCTTAAAATAATAACCTAAACTGGCATGGACTCCCAAGTAATCGTTCATATTTTCTAAACAGCGCTAAAAGTTATTTTGGAAATCGTTAAGGTAACCAATGGTGGAGATGTATGTTCCAATGGCTACCTAAGATCCAGTTTACTGCACTACCATCGAAAAGTGTCTTGAAGTAAGAAACGTGGACGAAAGCGGTTCGAAACAAAACAGGATGAACATATGGGATGCAGTACACCGAAAATTACAAAATATTGCCATCAAACGCACGTCGATGCCATCGGAAAAGTTTGAAATTTTAATGTACGACCTTAAACGAATAAAAAATACCAACTGTCCTCCATAAAAAGGGAAACTTTAAAGAACGTCAAAAATTGTTGCATAAGCTTAAGTGTACGTTTGCTGAAAGTATCTGCATGTAAACAGCCCACGTTAACAAATAAGTACAGGTAATTACTCCATTGACGAAGTTTGCACCCCTTCGAGAATAAGTGCGATGTGAAGTATGATTGTTAACCAACAGCCAGCTGAACTCTCAAAACCGGTCTATCAACCAGAAAGCAAAAAGGAGAGCTGAGGCATCCACTGATGACCCCGGCCCCACACGGCTCTGTCAAGCAGCGACAAAACACCGGGGAAACACGTGTCTGAGTCCTTCAGCTAGTGCCTGGGCTGGTAGTATAGTAAGTTCCAACGTCAATATATACTAATTCTGTCTACCCTTTAATGTATGTTACGCAGTGCTTGACGGAGTTCAGCCCAAAATATATGCTTCATTTTTCGGTCTATGCTTATAGAACCTAACTATACTTCTGTATACCAAGAACAAAAATTTAATTCTGAGGAAATTATAAAGCTAAACAGATAAAGTTAAGATTCCAGCAACTGTTCATGAGAATTTTTTTGGTTTCTTCTTTTGATTCTGAATTGGTTCAGACTTTTTCAATGAGGTAAATATACTTTTTTTGTTTGAATCCACAGGATTTGCTTTATGTTCGCCCAGTACATTCCTCGAAATTCAGGCAAGGTAACAATCGCTGAATCGTTAGAAATCTACTTTTTTTTCGCATGAAAAACGCCGTGCTAACTTAGAAAACCTCCTTTCATGTTAGTTCAAGTGCACAACCCATTAGACCTAACTTCAGTAAGATTCGTCCTTGCCAGAACGGTTTCTGCTACACAAAGTTATTTTAAGTTTCTCTGCCATTTATTGCCTATTAACTGGTAGCGTAGGGAATTATCACTCGTGATTCATGGAGCCTTTTTAAGATCACCTGGCCCGTGTGTCTCATCCTCGTATCAGGGATCAACCCACTTGCCTACAATTGAACGCCACATCACGTGTGTATGTGTCAGCTCACGCTTTAACATTATTCTGTCCTACTGCTTTTGCCTTTAAAGAATATCTCGAAGGGTGTTAAGGCGACTGAGGTTGAACCCTAAAAACCGCGATTTCCAGGCCCGATTCCTTAGAATAAGAGCGTCAAATCTTGGGGAAGGCTAGAGTAGTGGGAGCAATGCATTGTGTACACAAGAGTAGGGAGATGTTATAGGAGTTAAGGCTAATACGGTATATTCTAACAGCTACAATCTTCCAGGCCCGGTTCCTTAGGAGATTGGAGAAGTCTTGGGAAGGCAGAGTAGAAGGAACAGTTTATTGTGTACACAAAGGAACGGAAAATAGCTGGAAAGAAGTTGGACTTCGGAGAATGCGTCATTCCGCTGGAGCGCCGTGGTCCTAAGTGACGTCTGGTGGCCGAGAGTGGAGAGAAAGGGACTTGCTCGAGTGCTGCCTGGGCGCATGCGAGAACCTAGACACACATGTGCGTATCCGAGTGGAAGTAGGTCAAGTCTCTGCAGGTCAGCGCGACTGTAAGTGCTGACTGAGGTTTTGGATGACCTTGAGGCAGCTGACCTTGAACAATGACGCCGGAAAAAGTAATGTAAGGTATCGGACGTCAGAGGCCACTACAAAGTCTACACTGTCGGAGTGCACTTCTAGCTGCCAGAAGACCTAGGTCCGGAGTGATATCTGGGAGCAGACAGTTGAACGGCCAGCGTTGGCTGCAACCTTGAAGGTCATTAGTTGGACCGCGGGGGGGCGGCGTGGACGCGTTAGAAGATCACGCTCAGTGCGTCTGGCGGCAGCCAAGGCCTTGAGGTCTGTCCAAACGGATTGAGGTCACGTTACTGTGAGTTGGGGCCAGAATGGGGAGAAACTGTGGGCGGTTCACGTTACCAGCGAAGGTCGCGCGTCAGGTCTCATGGCCCGAGGCACGCCGTCAACAGCAGTGTGGTGTGCCGTGTGTCTACCATCACGGGTTTCAACAGTGGCGCTAACGCCCACTACACCGCGAGCGCGCTCTTCGCCAGGTGCCGTTACGCTTACTCAGACTTGTTGACCTAACGAGCATATTGGCACGCAGACATGATGTCCTCCCCGCAATCCCAGCAGACGTGGCAGTCCGTCTAGACAATCCCCACGCGTCCCATGTGGGAGCCTCGGCTGATGCACCACTTGACGACTAACGAGCCAGAAATAGATATTCCAATCTTCCTTGTCTTTGTCTATCTATCTAGACTACTAGCCGCTGTGAGGCTGCTGGCGGAGATGAGCTCGAATGAGGTCCGTTAGCGATGGGTGAATTTGAATAAACGAGTATCCTTTTGGTACCTCGACTTCTAGAACTTACCTTGACGCTCTCTTAGGCTGTCATGAAGCTCTGAAAGTCTCGTTTTGGATGTCTGCAATCTCAGGGGCTATCTCAGTACTTTCAAGACGAGGCGTTGGGTTGCAACGGCTGCTTCCTCACTAGGCCTCTATGTCACTGCTCCTCACGCGAACTCCATGTTGCCTGCTTTTTTCCCGTGTAAATCCTGCGTGTGCGGCACATGCAAGCATATATTTTTGTTTTTCTTCGTCACTGTGCCCGAATAACCCTTTTAGTTATCTTAACATCGGGTGCAGATAAGTAAGCGAAGAGGGTATCGAGGAATTTGGATCACATCACTTAACTCTAACGGCTGCGATCTTCCAGACCCAGTTCCTTAGGTGACGGGAGAAGTCTTGGGATGGCCAGAGCCGTAAGAAGAATATGCTCTTTACGGAATAAAATTGGAGAAGAGGCAGTCGGAAAACTGACTACAGTAGTCGCCGGTTATTAAGCTCACCTCGAGCCCAGACCAAATTGGGCTTAATAAGCGGCTGGGCCTATTAACTGCGGGCTTAATAACCGGCGACTACTGTACCAGACGACCGCAAAAGCACAAGCCAGCGGACGGCGTCTGAAGTGAGGTCTGCTCGGCAGTCATCACATAAGGGCCCGCGTGATTTGGTTTGCAATTGGCTGTTACAGGCACCGGAAACAGCGAACACTTCCAAAGGTACACTCCACTTGAGCTAGTCCCGAAAGGCGTTCACAAATGCACTTCATGTTGAGCCGGTGACTACAAGTGTGTGGTTTAAGCAGAGGAAATCTACTACAGTAGTCGTCGGTTATTAAGCCCACGGATAATAGGCCTAGCCGCGTATTAAACCCAAATCAGCTTGGGACGGAAGTTTACATAGCAAAATCCGCCAGCTAATAAGCCCAGTCGCCGGCTACAATGCCCAGTTTGCCAAAATTCTCATCTTTCTGCGTGCGCAACTGGTAACAATAGGTATGTAATGTATAGTACCTATCCTGTGTTTGCTAATCAAGAACTAGGACTCTCCGGTTAGTGCGCCCGCCGCTTATTAAGCCCAATTTGTGTTGGGCCCGAGGTGGGCTTAATAACCGGCGACTACTGTATCACTGGTCCGCTGGTAAGTCATCGCGGAACACTCGGTAGACCACGTTTAAATCCACAAGCAAACAATTCAAGGGGGAGGGATGGTAAATTTGAATAACGCAGTTGGGCCAATTGTGAAAAAACTCTGGGAACCCAGTGGGATTCGAACTCACACCAGTAAAAGAGGCTTTAGGACAGGCAACGCTCTACTAATTGAGCTACGAAGGAGCCGTGAATTTGATCATATTTGGTCGATTTAACCTGCCCAGCCAACTGCACGTATGGAAGCCATCAATACAGATACAGTAGGCTGACAGCTCAGGACTTTTTCCTAAACAGTTATCTAGAATCCACCAGAATGACTACTAAGTTCACTTAAATATTAGGAGGGTCTGTCAGATTTGGATAATTAACGTGACCTATTTGTAGGAAAGGCCGTACTTGAGCCTTTCCCGCTAGTATTTATAGTTCATAGCGATCATCCACATGTGTACTGTAATTATCCACTTCTCTGGGTCTTAATTAATGCGGTGATAGCTTGAGATTTAGCCGAAATCATTAGTTCGCATGTGGATGACCGCTACGAACTATAAATACCGTGCAATCTGTGCATGCTTCACACCTATCTGTGCATGAGTCAGAATATCCTACCATCACCTATGATAAAAGATGCCCAAGAGAATCTGAAACACCAGGAAAATAAAACGCTTGTTCCAGTGGTTGCATCTTCTTCCTCTGACTTACAACTTTATTAAGTTCAACTGTTCGCCCAGCCTCTTCCAAGATACATCCCACTGGCATGCAGACTACGTCTTTTCGTTATTCTATCAGACAAAATGTGTAGAACTTCAAACACGAATCTCCGGTTCCCCACCTTCGGGAATTCTCCTATTTTGGTAGCTCCTCTAGACTTTGTTTGCGCATGTGTGTAACCTTGACAGTTTTACCAGGCAGTTTTGTTTTGCTCGCTATTTCTTGCGACAACAAAGTTGCAAACCAGCACATTATTTTTAAGACTACCGACGTTTTATACATTTTTAAAAGTCAAAGTTGCGAATCTGTGTGATTCTGTGCATTAAAGTGCACCATTGCCGACTACAGTTAGGCCCATCTTTAAATGAGCCGATATTTTCCTCACATTTGCGAATGCATCACGATAGACCGCCAACGTGGCCCCCATTTAATGTTCATTTAAGATGTTGAACATATTTAAAGGATACTGAAGGAGTAGTCTAGGTTCTGCTTACATCAAGGTTAAAAAACTAGCACGCAAAACTTTAAAGTTTTGTAAAAAAAAGCTAGCGAAAAGTGCTGCAAGGTAGAGAGAACAGTGTGTTTTCATGGTTGCAGACGATTCATTTTTGTTTTCAGGAATGTGAAAATAACTGTTAAAAGTACGACCAACTTCAAACAGAAATCGATGTTAGCATATCTTTGGGATGGTTCCTACGTTGATGCATTTTCTAAACTGAGTTTACTCATCTAAGCTTCTTGGTGTTTTGGTGACGAACTATTTGACCTTGAGAGTGTTACCTGCGCCATCAAGGTTGCAAGGTTTTATTTGAAACACCTGATGCTTTATAAATTTTAAGAAGTCGATTTTGCAAATCTGGGTAGTTTCGTGCTGTTACGCGTAGCCATACCGTCTACAGCCATCTCTTGTGTAAACTTGCCGTTATTATCCTAAAGCCTGCAAACGGTCTTTGAGGAGCCGCCAAACCGACCACCATTAAATAATTTAACCACGAGTCTGATTGCAAGTTGATGCAGTGGCTTCGCTGTCTTGACAGCTTCTTGGACGTCCTTTTTAGAGGTCCGTGTTTGCTAGACGTAAACTAGTCAACTACTGAAATGAACGCTTTTGCAAACCGACAAAATGTCGCAGGATAATGGTAGGAGAGACCCAACGGCTAGCCGCGTTCACAATAGGCTATCGATCAGCCTATGCGCGAGCCAACACATCGTGCTAGAAAATAAATCAATAATTCACGATTCAAACTGCAGTCACTCACTGAGCCAAGAGCCAATGTGACCGGCCAATATTTCAGAAGAGAATCTGATTGGCTCATGGGACATCGTTTACACACGTTTGTTTCCCCAAAATTTGTGGTACCTCTAACACTCAAAGACTTCCGATTTCTGCACACTTCCTGTTGTGTTCTCTCTTTGGGGGCTCACATGTCGCATAGTTAGAAGGCGAATATTTTGGCCTAGGCGTCCAATACAACAATTTGGCGAGATAATATCTCGGCCTGGGCCTCTATTGTGACAGATAAAACCGGACGGTTGCGCCAAAATGGCAAGCAAAATACCTATAGTATGGGATCCAGCGCATGAAACGTAACAAAGGAGGTTGAGATTGTCCATTTTAGTCATTCCACTAAATATTCGTTTTGTCTGCAGAATATACGGGGTAACCCAAAAATGAACGCACAATTTACCTAATTGAAACATTGGTTCTTATCATAATTGCATTGTTAAATAAATGTAAACGTATTTACAAGTATTATTTAATGACTTTTTCACTGAATGTTCTCAAACTGACGTCCATTTTGATCACGAGACTGCTGGCAGCGCAAAGCAATGGAATCGCACATACCACAAAAACGTTACCTTGGTATTTGGGTGCATTCATGTTCAGTGAGTTCTCTCAATTCGGTCACTCTTGCAATCATCAAAATGCAGTGAAAATCAATAAAATGATACTTGTTAATATTTTTTCGTTTTTGAAATAATAAAGTTATAGTAAACACCGAGTTTACAGTTATTTAAAATGTATGTGCATTTCTTGGAATCCTTGTATATTTACCTCGTTTATTAGACTAAATGTTTACAATTTCAAATAGAGTTCTACGGTGCTGTAGCTTCAGGAATTGTCCTGTTTTGGTAGCTCTTCTAGACTGTTTTTACGCATCTTAACTTTTGGATGTTTTGCCAGGGAACTATTTAACCTTGGTTGTTTTACCAGACATGATTTGCCGCACTTCAGAGTTGTTGTTTTGTTCGCTTGTACTTGCGACAACAAAGCTGCAAACCAATGCATTATTTGTAGAACTACCGACGTTTAATAAATTTTTGAAGTCAACATTGCAAACTTTTGTAATTTTGTGCCCTTCAGTGCAGCATTACCATCTACGTGCAATCCTCGTTTTCATCCTGATATTTGCTAATGCATCATGAGGAACCACCAACCTGGATATCATCGTCATTTTAAATGTTGACCACACGTAAAGGATGCTCCTTGAGTGGTCTAGATTCTGCTAACAGGTAGTTCAGAAAACGAACCCACAAAGCATTAACATAGATTACAAACGTAGCCAAAAATTGCTGCCCGATAAACAGAATGGTGCGTCCCTATGGTCTTTACTGATAAGTTAGCCGTTTTTATTTTGAGAAATTTGAAGACAATTGTAGAAAGTGCCAAATTTTTCTTCGCTTAACCTTGTAAAACGTAAAGTACTTCAAACGAATTTTGCTGAATGTCTTGGAAAAGCACTGCTTCAAAAGGTGGCCTATTAGAGATATTTTTTCAATTGATGGAAAGCATACTCGTTATTGACTTCGTTGTAGACAGTCGCTATTTCGGATTTGAAGTTTAGTATTTGAGTGAGTCTTTAAATGTGATCCAAGCGACATTCTGCTTGAGAAAAAGTTTCCAAGCACACGCTTATTCGGCTTTTGCATTCCAGAAATACATTATTGCGTTGGTTTTGAAAAATCACACATCAAACATCCATACCATAAAACCTATCTGTATAATAAAGCGGGTGAAAACACTGACACCCGTATGGCATTCAGCAATAATTGAAGAGCACTCCGAAAGTCAGTACAAAACACGCACACACTTGATGAAATAATGCTTTACCGTCATCGGTCAATTGTTTCAAACAAGATCTTCACTGGCCAGCCCGACAAAATGTGATCTTATGGAAACTTGTATTTTCATGTGGTCTCCACCAACGAAATTTAGTGAAAACATCTTTCTTTTCATTAACTGCATCTCGGCCAAAACAAAAATTTAAAAATAAACCGATGTCTCACAATACCTATGATATATGGGAACAAGTACATTTTCGAAACGTCATTATGAATACAATTTGATCTAAACACTTGCCCCTTTTCTTCTTTCTCTTCTGGGGATAAAGAAAGAATGCGATATAATAAAGTACACTTGTAGTTAATTGAACATTGATCAGTGTACAACAGGCAACAACAGGCATCTAGACCTCCCCGCTACCTACAAAGTCTTGCGCCATTATGAGAGCGAAGGACGAAACAGGACCAACCCGAATGAAGAAGATCCCACAACGGGCCAGGCAGAAGAGGAGCCAGGGTTACCAGGACCCTCTAACGGGTAACAAGGCGTCACACTAATTGCTGCTCATGACCCCCTGCTCAACGGACAGCTAATTAGCGCGCACTACTATAATCGCCCCCCGACTGCACTGAGAACTAATCGCCTTCTTTCCCCATCTCTTTTGATAGCTGTTTCCAACGCCCTGACAACTTTATTATTTGTGACAGTTTATTGGCCTTTGGCCATTATAATTACTCTTGATTTGTTGTTACTTCTCACCTCTGAAAATGGACTCCTGCAAGAGATCGAAAGCTCAGGACAATAAATCTATTGATCCGGTCCTCGACAAGTCTTCTTCCTTACCCATGCGGATACCTGGAACGCGAATCTTTTCATTTATTCGGTTTACAATTAATTACTGCTACAGTAGTGGCCGGTTATTAAACCAATGGTTAATAGGCCCAGCCGCGTAGTAAGCCCAAATCAGCTTGCAACGGAATTTTTCACAGCAAAATCCGACGGCTAATAAGCCCAATCGCCGGCTACAAAGCCCAGTTTCCCAACAGGATAGAGTGCGATTCTCATCTCTCTGCGTGCGCAACTGGTTACATAATTTTGGCCAGGCTTACGCAAAAAACGATGCCAGATGTGATTTGTTTTCATTTTTCAAGATGATGTTGGTGCTGCCGATGTGGTGCCTTCTCCGCCAGGAATCGATGAGGAACATTTTATTAAGTGTATGGACATCGATGCAGATGTTGAAGTCACTGATGAAACAAGCGAGGAAGTTTTTGAGCAGCAATTGGTCACTTAAATCATTCAGGAGGAAGAAGTGAAGAATAGAGGCAAAGCAAATGAGGATATTGTTGATGATGATGACGAGGAGGACGAAGAGCTTGTTCCCAGTGCTGAGCAGATGATAGCTGCACTCTGCACTCTGCACTCTGCAACGCGGTCTGCAGGCATCAGATTTCACAAAATTCTACGATTTCTAGTGCCTGGACAGGGACATCAAAGAGCACTTGCGAGTGAAGGTTCCTTCAAAACAACTGACACTAGACCCCTTTTTTAAACGTGTCGCAAATCTTTTTTTGTTTTTGTTATTACGCAAAATACAGACAAGCAGCATTCTTTTCTTGAACAGAACCAAGCTCTACGCATGATACAGTACGTATGAAATGTATAGTGCCTATCCTGCATTTGCTACTCAAGTACTAGGACTCTCCGGTTAGTGCACCCGCCGCTTATTTAGCCCAATGTAGTCTTGGCCCGAGGTGGGGTTAGTAACCGGCGACTACTGCATATACTCCCGATCTCAAAAGACCGACAAGACAACCAGTACGTGGCTCAATGGTTAGCGCGTTTGCCTCTGAAAGGAGAGACGCGATTTTGAAAGTCGGGTGTGACTGCAATTTAAGCTGCAGCGCTGAAATGTGGTATCGCTAACTGGCAATGGCTAATGAGTCAGAAATGGCCATCCTAGAGCACTTACGTCTTTGTCGCTAATGCGTAATAAACTATACCTTTAACATGTATTATCGCGTTCATCGTCTCCCAAAGAAGTGGAAGAAGAAGAGGGGCGAGTTCGTGAACCAACATATATATGGACTGATATTTCGTAACTTTTCTCGCTTCTATCGTCAGAGTATTCTAGTTGCTACGCCTGCTGGTCTTGAGATCGCCAGCCTTTCCATCTACCTCGTGGTGAACCCGCAAACTTTGGCCTGCCCGTTTGTTGCCGACTACAGTTGGTCTCCCGGAGGTTGGCTGCTGGCATACTTGCGTGACCTTCGTCCCTCTGCTGCCAGAGTAGTTGTAGGGAGGTCAATATGCTTGCTGGACATCCGAATGTCAACCAGCGGACTGATCGCTCGTTGCTGTGGAGTTCAGGTTTTGGTCGCTTGGCGGGTGCGGCGATGAGGCTGGGGTTGATGTTGGCCGCGTGACATCCAACTGCCACTCCTATTTTCCGTGCACGTAGGCTTGTGGCGGTCTTTTGCAGCCACTTGGAACCCAAGACCAGCCGCTGACGCATGACGCCTTTAGCCTGCCTGCGCGCCCGCTACCTTCTGAGGCTAGACACTTACTGTCCTTGACCGACGCGCACATACGCCTCAGCGTGACCGCGCGCCCACGCTTGCCAGTCCCAGTCCATCTAAAGGTCGCCCGCCCACGCTAGTCTAGACATCATCCGCCTCATTGGCCGCCGGAAAAAAGCATGCGCCGGCGACGCCCCATGTCCTCATGACTCCGGAGCCGACCTTAATAGGGAACGGACGCACTACTCCGCGAGTCAACACTCTTTCCATCTATTCTCCGTTCCATCGTGCACACAATAAACTCTTCCTTCTACTCTGGCCTTCCCATGATTTCTCCCATCTTCTAAGGAACCGGGCCTCGAAGATTTTAGGTGTTAGGGTTAACCATCTTAACCTTAACACCTATAGGTTCTTGGTTCTGCGTGCTCGTTTACCCTACTGCCCCTGGCCGACTTGACTCGAGCCTTCCGTGAAGCACTTGGTAGTCAGTCTTTAAGCCTACAGCTTTGTTGATTGTGCCAGTAGAAGACCAACTTTCCAGCACTTTCCTGGTCACCTTCTCACTGATCTTGCAGATCACCTTCGATTTGTCAAAGGCAAAGTCGGGGTTAAGCTGTTGCACCGATCATAGACCAAATGCAGCTTGTTTTTGCAATGGATTGCAAGTTGATGTTCGTGCAATCTTGTACATAGGCGTTTAGCCGTTTCATCAACATATCTCGCATTGCAATTTCTGCCTGGCATGCTGTAGACCATGGCTGATGGCTCGGTTATTGGCAGCGGGTCTTTGGGCTTTATAATTTGCTGTATTATTGTGAAATCTGGTCTATGCGTCACTGTGATTCTAAAAGGTTCTAGGCCTCGTGCAGTCGCCTCTGAAACGTTTTTCAGGTAGGGTACTTCAAGCCAGAATTTTGGCTTTTCTGCGTTTGACCGATGAACGTGCGACTTCTTAGGTACTTGTAGATAAAGAACTTTGGATAACTGTTGGCTTTGAAAAGAGCATGTAAGTACTTCATTTCCTCTTGCTTCCCACTGTCGTCGCTACAGTGCTTTTGAACACGTCGATGAGGGTCCTAACACAACTGCGTTTGTGACCAGCAGGGTGGTTGTTCTTAAAGTGAAGAATACGTTTGGTGTTAGTTGCTTTACAGTAGACCATTGTCCTCATCTTCCCGTCTGCCAGTTTTTGGATCAGAGTGGCGCATCGACCAGCTTTCCCAATTAGACAGTAAATTACCAAGCCTAAAGACCGCTGCCAGCAACCGAGTGATCATAACCGAGCGGTCTACAAAAATTGCTATGCGAGGTATGTTGATGAAATGGGTAAACGCCTATGCAGAAGATTGCACAAGCATGAACTTGCAATTCATCGCAAAGACAAGCTGTATTTGGTCTATGGTCGGTGCAACAGCTTAACCCCAACTTCAACCTTGACAAAGCAAAGGTGGTCGGCAGGAACAATGATAAGATGACCAGGCTAGTGCTGGCAATTTAGTATTCTACTGGCACAATCAACAAAGCTGTAGGCTTAAAGACTGACTACCAGGTGCTTCACGGAAGGCTCGAGTCAAGTCGACCAGAGCCAGTAGGGCAAACGAGCGCGCAGAACTGAAAGGAGTGGCGGTCAGAGGTCACGCGGCTCAAAGGCTGGCCTCTTTGCCATCCACGTGATGGTCAGAGTCTACCAGATGCGCTAGAAGGCAACTGTTTACACCATTTAGTTGGCCCTCTCCTAACCATGCTGGAATGTGTTCTCGTACTCTTTTGGACAAACGCCGGCTCCTGCGACCAATATATCCTGCCGCACAGGAACAAGTAAATGACTATATGCACATAGAGGTGGTCTGGGCTGGCAGTGGTTGTGGTGGGTGCCATGGTGGTAGGGAAAATAGTAGTTTTGGCTGTGCTGGTGGCGTTATGGTAGTAGCGATGGTGGCTGTAGTGGTAGCGGTTTGGTAGCAGTGGCTATCGTACAGCTAGTAGTCGTAATAGTTCTGATGTTTGCGTTCAATGACGTTGGCTGTGGCAGCGGCGGTCAAAGGGCATCAGATATGTAATCCGCGGTGGTGGTTGTAGCGGTGGTTGTCCTCGTCGTGGATTTTGTGACAGCTGGTACACGAGATGTGTTGGAGACGGTCGTGGGTACAAACTGAGTTATCTGTTTGTTATTACACTAAAATTTAATATTCTGGACGGGGCCGACTCATGCGCGGAATTCTCGCGATAGCATTGACATGTTGCAGGTTGTGCACGTTGTGGGCCACTCTTTTAGTGCGAAGAAGACGGTTCAATTGCTGGGACAATACTTTGATTCGCCTGACGTTTCGGCGTCCGTCGCGGATTTATCATCAGAGACATTTACAGAAAATGGTAGCAGTTTCGGTAGTGGCGATCTGGCTGCGTTCGCTTCAGTCTTCTTTGCTCTACTCCGGGCCGGTCGATCCTGAGTGACGTTGCCCAAGGTTATCTGACCGAATATTACTGACTAGACGCTGTCCGACTTCTGGTAGGGCTTCCGAGTGAGTTCCAAGGCAGACAGCACTCATTGTGATCGCTCACTCACTAACAATTCCGAAATCTTTTCGAGAGGTCCACAGGCTGTCTCTGCAGCCTCGTGCTCCTGCGCCATGTCGAAACGCGAAATCTCCTCTGAAGAAGTCAATCGCCATCCGTCCTCAGATGCAGTTACCTCACCATGGTATGGATTTAGTGGCTGACTTCCCATGCAATGCTCAATCTCTCGCCTCTCACAGCCGCGAGCACGTGTGCACGCACCCGTGTCTGCCTACCACAATTAACTCTGGCCAATCACCTTCAAGGCTTACGCAAACAGCACCTCACTCTGATGACTACCGCGCCCACACACTTCGGATGTCGCTCCCTCGGGTACGGAAGGGCACGCGTCCGGCAGTCGACTACCTCTGACCTGCTAGTTCTGCACAGATTACACTATTCCTTCCACTTGGCGTCTCACTTTTTCTCTCTTTCCACACGTCTCCGTGCCTGAAGATCACAGCGCCAAGGGTTTTCCCTATTAAATTAAGCCACGGCAATGTGGATGCTAAAGTTGCACGTCCAGTACTTCTCAGGTTCAGACAATATGCGCGTTCGACTTTCTATATCCAATCCCCCGACAGAAACTCGTACTTAGGAAGCTACAGTGTCTGCTCTCCTTCGATTAGACTACGTAGCGAATTGCTCTGCTGATGCCAAACAATTGATAAGAAAACCTATTTTCTGTCCCTATTGCTGCTGACACTGTATTATACTAGGTAGGGTTTGATAAAAGTTCTAGTCTTAATTTTATATGATGAAAATGTGACTTTTCAATGGTTTTGTCACAATGGCTTAACTTACTAGGTAAAAAACATGCCACTGTGATCTTAAGGCTGTTCGCCATATGGAAACAGCAGCACTGAGACGCAGCGCTGAGATAAAGTTGACAGACGGGCGAGCAAACGTGTGTCCGCATCCGAGAGAGGCGAGAAGGCGGCAGTCGCCACCCAGAGGTTCTGTATGAGTCAGTTTTGAGGTTGATTGACCCGACTGGGATAGGCAAACACTGACGCATGCGCATTTGCTAGTAGTTTTGTCAGGCGAAATGTTGCACGAAGTGAGGTTACCACGTGCTGTTTCGAAATATTAAGGTTTAATCCTTACGGCTGTGATCTTTCAGGCCCGGTTCCTAAGGAGAAGATAGAAGTCTTGGGAAGGCCAGACCAGTAGGGCTAGTGTATTATATACAGATGGAAAGGAAGGGAAAATAGTTAGGATGAAATCTTGACTGTTGGATGGCACGTCTAGCCGCAAGGCGGGCTAGGTTCAGAATGATGTCTGGGGGCAGACCTTCGATCGACCACCATTGGCTGCAGCCTTGAAGGTCATTTGTTGGACCGCGACATCGCGTCTTACTAGGTCGCGCCAAACAGGGTGCGGGCAGTAAGCGTAACTGCAGCCTTGGCGCGATGAGTCAACGACCATGGGTTCCCACCTTGACACTAGTACACACTACAAGTGTTCCCCTCCTAGACCGTACTTCGTTGATGAAAGAAACCGAACAAAGGAAGAAAAGTGAAAGATAGCGAAGGAACTACGTACCAACAGAAGAGTTTGTACAGCTGGTGTTCGTGCAGCTAGCTTATGTGAGCCAGTTGGAAGGGACGATTGTGACTTTCATGAGTTTCTGTGGCTGGCATGCGTGAGCCCTGTGAGTGCCGTTAGTGCCTTTTAGTAGGAGAAAGGTCTCCTCGACTACGTGAGCCACCGATTCTGCTCGCTGGTAGGAGGCAAGTTCTCGACTACATCTGCATCGGCATGTTGGAATCATATTGGTCATCTCGACTACGTGTGAGGGAGCAGAGATACCGTTGGCAGTAACGCTAGTGACGCTTGCACCCTCTACAAAGTCACTGCAACTGTTTAAATTAGCCTGATTCGTTTTAAGTGAGGTATTCTGTTTGCTTACTTTATATCAGAAGACCGCCTCAAAACCTCCAGGTCAAACAACCAAGCGTTTTTTATAAGTTTGCTAGGTGAATCAAAACTGCCAAAGTCTGCTTTGTTATGAAGATTTTTGTAACCGTAAAATACAAGAACCGGCAACAGTAGTTTAAGGAGTCCAGCATTGTGTCCTATATAAACGGTGATTATAGGGGTTTTATGGGTAGGGAATTAGAATAGGCATTGTAATACACTTTAATAACTGCCATATGCACTTTTATTTTGATGTACTTAGAAATGCTGTTGATTTATACCTGTACATATTCCTAACCTGCATTATTGCTACAAATAAAATGGAAAAATGTGATTAGCAAAATGTAGGTTTCTTGAAAGTCCTAAAAAAATGGAGATGTGGTAAGGGTGTCATCTGCTTTAACTTATCTAAGGTCCAACTTGCCGTTCGAGAGTTACATCAGGTTACCTTCTCATGAAATCCAAGGATTTTTACATGTAACTCCGTGTTACTCAAACACAGCCCAAGCTGCGGCCCCCAAAGTCTTAGAGCAATAAATAAATGGTCGTTCTTCACAATAAGGCATATTTGGATTTATGAAGGAATGTAGCATTTGTCAGAATAACCACCTTTTTTAGAAAAGTAGAAATCGGGCGTACTAGGTAAACTCGAGTTTTACATGTAGACAAAGTCTGTTCATGCAAAGCCACCGAGTGACTAAAGCAACACATGTAAAATTACTTTGGAAAATAATCCTTTTGTAGAGTTTTTGGATGCATATGCTTCCGTATTATGTGCAATGTAATGTATGGCTGTTAGCGAACAGCCTAAGTTTCGACTTTGTATTCTAACAAGTTTTCACGAGAACTGCTAGTCGTTTCTTTAGTTTATGCATCGTTAGAGTTACGATGGACTAAGGCAACCTTGTTTTTGCTTTAAACGGCCCATCGGGAGATCACAGGAGTAAATTATTTATTAAGCTCACATGCGCACATGTCGGGCAGTGACTGATAATTCTGAATGAAATTGTGAGGTGCAATTTTAAACGTACCATTTTTGTGCACTAAGAGTAATTGCCTTCCACCGTATTTTTTGAAAGTATTTTGAGATTTCGATTACGATGAGTTCCAGATCTATCTTGGAATGCTAAGTAATACTTTACGATTTCACTGTCCTCAACTGATTGATCAGAAATGATGATTAAATTCTACGTGCTTATCAAAGCCTTCAAAATAAGATATATCTTAAAAGCGGAAGGCGTTTTGATCACCGGATCGACTTCAACTTCATCTTTTTTTATCTACACGCACACCTGGGATGCGAACATTTGCCTCAATTCGTGTATTTTAAAAGCATTTACCTTAATAACGAGCTTTTAAACATTCTTCCTTATGCAGCTGTCTGTGTGTGTCATGGCTTCAGAAGCACCCAAACATGTCAATTCACTGCTGAGAAAAATGAAAGTCCACAACAAAAGTCACGAGTGAATATGCCTTAAATTGGTTAAAAAGAGTTCTATAACAATAGAGGAGAATATCCAAGTGCAAGGAAGCAAAAAGCCTCTTGAAAAACAGCTTTATTTTGATATTATAGCGTCGGATTTCTGCGTACATTATTTTTATTTTGAAGATTAAGTCAAGATCAAAACGGGAAATTTGAACAGTTTATTGATTTCCCCAAACATAATGAACATATCTTTCGGTTATAAATGAATATGCTTACTTTTCTATTTAAATCGGAATATTTTTCCCTATATTTGGTTGAATCTAGGCTAAGTTATCCAATAACAAATGCAAAGCAGTCGTAATAATATCACTGGTGATTTTGGAAAAAAACTGCTTCGCAATGTCCCGCGACAACCCCCTAAAATGTGTGTTACATTAACTGTCTTCAACTTTTTATTGACTGTACAATCGATTGAGTTGCTTTATAGTAATAAAGTCCTGATAGTCATTCCTTGCCTGCAACCCTTCAAACATACAATATGCATTTTTAATTGGGGTATAGCATGTAACAGCCCTAAACTTTTATTGGTCAATTTTATGACACAAAACTTGGCAAATTTTCGAAATGCATTTTTAAAAATTTATTTTACTCTCATTCTTCCCAAAATAACGCCCTATCTCATAATTACACGAAACTCAATTTCATGGATGCAAAACAAAATTTTCTTCTATTACCTATGATTAAAGATTCCCGAGGGAATCCGAAACGTCAGGACAATAAACCTCTTTTTCCAGTGATCGCTTCTTCTTCCGAACAAAACTTTCTGTTTTGTGAGCAGAAATAATTAAAAATTTCCTGCTCTTTATGAATGTTCTTTTATAGTGCAACACGCATATATAAGAAGTTCTTTTCCGCAGTGGGTTAATGCCATAGGAAATCCCTCGGAGATAAACAAACGCTGGATTTCACCCATCTCCGCCTATATTTTCTCCATGCATACTGATTTGAGCGGAATTCAATTCTTGTAAACAGCATTTTGCGCCCCAAATCAACCCAATGAACTAAATAAACTATCTCAAATGTGTGTTGAATCCTCCCATCCCCAACCTTTCATCAGATATGTAATCTACTGTACATTAGTAGAGTCCGCGGTGCGTAGCGCCGCACACACCTTCAATTTACATGCAGAACAACTGGCCCCCAGCGGCCGTGGAAAACAAAGCTAACTACATTTTGTTCCATTTTTCACTTACTTTTTCAAATTGCCTTTACTCCGTATCCTAATATTCCACACTAAAAGTCTATGATACTTCCATTTCCGTTGGACAAAATGCTAGGGATAGGAGTACGTGAGGTGCAATACCTAAAATACCCTTGTGCAGTAACCAACCTGTTAGAAAATCTCTTGAGGACGCTGCAAGCTGAAATGGCATTAATTTACCTCTTAGAGACACCTTTTGGTTCACCAGACTTCGCCGTTGCCAAACATTTGGCGAGCCTACGGCTTCGTTTGCCGATTATACTCCACGTTGTAGATGCTGATGAACCCCTGAACATGAGACCTTATGCAAACTGTTATTCTTGCCACGCATTCACGCCAACAACCACATAAAGTTGTCTTAGCTCAGACCAGTGCTTCTCTAACAACGCCAGCGCAAAAAATTCCCACGCACATTCCCACATGGATTCCTGTACAGTAAATATTTGTGAAACATCAAATATTTTCTCGGTCGCTTTGCTACATAGTGAGCCAATGGATCGCAAAGTTTTTTTCAATGTTATGTGTATTCACTAATGAAGTTTGCATATTTAATAGGCTTAGTTTTTTAATGCCCCTTCAACCGTCGTGTTGCTCTTCCAGTATGTATTTCGCCAGGTGTTAAGGCTAATTGGGTTAACGCTAACGGTTGCGATCATCCAGGCCCGGTTCCTTTGGACAGGAAAGAGAAGTCTTGGGAAGTTCACAGTATTAGGAGCAATATATTATGTAAAGAAAAGTTAGGAGGAAGTTTCCACTCGACCAGCGTGGCTACCTGCGTTCGCCCCGCTCAGGGCGATCTTCCGGAGTGAGGTCTAGGGGCAGTAATCCCGGACGGCCGCCGAAACTCTCTTTGCTTCGGCAGTCTTGGTGGTGATTGGTTGGACTGCGCGAGGTGGGCACTCGGGCGTGGGCGGTCTGCGTCACGCACGCCAGTTTGCGTGTGGCCTGATGCATGCTGAAAAATTCCTTCGCACATGGTCCTATGCGCTGAGTGACCTTGTCTGTGGCGTTAAGAATTAGGAGGGCGTCGGTTAACAGCGATCATTACATGTCGGTGCTTTTACCTAACTCACGGCCGTGCTCACTTACGTTTAAGTGATCTTATTGGATGCATTTTGGCCACTGTTACTTCGAATATGGGAGAGGAAACGAGAAATTTACATGTTGATGCAAACAGGCAAAGTGGAAAGGAATTTATTGAGCTCGCTGTCAATCAAAGTTATGTCAAAGTACTCCCATTCTTCCTCCACTCTAAATTAAATTAGTACAAAGTTGCACTGTGTTGACCTCAAACGAAGCTAGCAATTAGAATAAACTCCCATTGGTATGCAGACAGAGCCCAGCGTCTTTTTTTCTCGGTAAGTCGTCGTCGTGGTAATCGTCTGTGGTTGGGCGGCTAATTACGAGGGACTGAATGACGTAGGCCCAGAAAGGTTGCATGAGAGTAATGCTTAGTGAGCAATTTTTGGAAGCGTACGAGTAACCAGTCCATACGCATGATATCAGTTCCAGCACACCTGCGACAGGGAATCATGAACTTGGTATTTTTCCTTTGCATTGATAAGAAACGTTCTCTGCTTTTCCGCCCTCACAGCAATTTCCTCCAAATAATTGCTTTAAATCTTATCTGAGACGTCTGTAGTGGGTGCTAGCGCCGCCACTGGTGGAAACCGTGATCGCTGACTCATCCCGCCAAGGCTGCAGTCACGCTGACTGCCCACAACCTGCCTGGTGCAACCTGCTAACACGCCCAGTCTCGGTTGTGCCCACACCGCGGCGTAACCTCGCGTGGTCCAACCAAGCATCTCCAAAGCTGCATAAAACAAAGATAGACAATGGTGGCGCTCGTAAGAATGTTGGCAAACATCACTCCGGGCTCGATGCGACTTGGAAACGGATGCGTTAGTCCGCGAGTGAAACATCCTACTGAGTATTCTCCTTTCCGTCTGTACAGAATACACCTTCCTTTCACTCTGGCCTTCTCTCTTCACCTAAGACCCCTGGCCTGGAAGATCGCAGCCGTTATGGCTAACTGTATTAGCCTTAACACATCTCGATAAGTCTGTGGTAAACGTCGAGTCGGTCGGTCATCATTGATACCCGTAGCCCCAGCATTCTCTTAAGTAGATGTCGTAGTATTTATGAGCATAGTAATCACTGAAAAATTTAATGGAACCGTAAATTTCGTGAGAGCACTTCAGTTGCATCCACTCATTGCGTTGAAGGATCACGAACGGGAAAAATACAAAATTGAATTTGTACTCAAAGGTCATAGGTCCCAGTCACATACAGGAGGAAGGTTAAAACAAGGTGGAAGGAGAAGCAGAGGAAACTGAGTTACGGGAAAAAAGGGGGATGGGGGAATGTGTAAATCTGAAAGCCTGTTGATACCAAGGCAAGGCTAGGTTAACCACATGCTCCAACTATTTGCATAGGTTTGGTTTAGAGCGTCTAATATAAGCTGCCTCCAGGTAGCGCAAGGTACGAGATTTTCGTGCTTGAGCAAGAACTCGGAATGGAGCTTTCACCAGGAACAATATGCTTCAAATTTCTGAAGTAAAAGTTATGTTTATTTTTGAGTTTGTTATTTCATTTTTTTGTTACATTTTAGTTTTAGTGTAGTTTTCAGTCTAGTTTGTTTTGTTAAGTTGAGCTTAGTTTAGGATATAGTTCAGTAAAGTTTGGTATATTTAGAGTAGTAGGCAATGCCTTTGAAGACCCTATTAAAAACAGTATGCATGAAGTATCCAACATAAAGTATGTCACTATAAACAGTGAGTAACATATATACTCATGTATATATGTACAAATTTAACGTGTGCGTGTGTGCAGTCAGAATAGTCTCTTGTTTATATAAGGTATCCAACATAATATGTGTTATTTTAAAATAGGGAGTAGCATATACAAATGTACATTTTTATGTATAGGTATTTCCGGGACGTAAATTATTCCTGCTTCCTTGTACATATGAACGGTAACTGTTAAGTAGATGTTAATCCAGTTTCCGTTTTAATGCATCTGTGGAGTTCGCCATTATGACCTCCTCGGGCAGTCCGTTCCAGGCACCGATGACTCGTTGTGAGAACGACTGCTTGCGGACGTCCAGATTGGATAGGGTTACCCGCAGTTTGAGGGAATTCCCACGGAGGTTGGTTTAAGTGGCGAAGGCAAAGAAGTCATCAAAATTCAGGGCACACTCCCGATTCCTCACGAGGCGGTACGTCTGTATGAGGTTGCAGCGGATTTGTCTATATTCAAGGGGGAAAACGTTAAGTGCTTCTAGTCTACATTCGTAAGATAAAGACTTTAGGCCGTTCACAATTTTCTCTGCCCTTCGCTGAATTCTTTCCAACATCTGGTTATCTTTGTGCATCCATGGTCGCCACGCCTGAATGCCATACTTCAGATGTGAGCGAATAAATTTTCCATAGATTTTACTGAATATTTTTGTCTATGTCGACAAGCGTTCGCATAATGGCAAACAGAACACTGTTCGCCCTCTTGACAGCCCTAGCACACTGTAAAGACGGCTTCAGGCATGGCACAATAGCCATACCCAGATCTGTTTTTTCATTGACGTTCGACAGGCACCTTCAATCGAGTACGTAGTTGTGTGAGTCATCCATCGTGCTCACTTTCTTCATCTTGAGCCGCAATGTGACACACTTCTCAAAGTTAAACCGCATTAACCATTTTTGGACCATTCACCTAGGCGGTCAAGTCCTTCTTGCAGAGTTTTTTCAGCATTAGCGCTTCTGATGGGTTGCCATGTTTTAATATCATCTGCAAACAAGACTCCGTTACTGATCAGTCCATGCTTACAGGCGTTGACGTAGATTGGGAACAATAGTGGCCCAAGAACGGAGCCCTGAGGCACTCCACTCGCAACTGGCACTGAAGAGGATTTTGCGTTTCTGACGCACACGGACTGCGATCGGCCTAAGAGAAAATCTCCTACCCAATTTAATAAATTGCCCCTTATTCTGGATTCGCCAGCCTTGTAGAGTAGCCGTTGGTGAGGGACACTATCTAAGGCTTTTTTAAAGTCTACGTAAACAACATCTACGGGGTTATTTTCGTCTAATGACTTGTACCACTGCCCATAGAATAAAGCATATTGGTTAGGCATGAGTGGTTTCCTCGAAACCCGTGTTGGGCTTTATCAAATAAGTCTTTTTCTTCGAGGAACTTCATAGTGCCCTTTTTGATGATCCTTTCCATAACTTTACAACAGATGCAAGTTAAGCTCACTGGTCGATAGTTGTTCGCGCTGGTTCTGGATCCACCCTTGTGAATAGGGTATATGTTCGAAACTTTCCAATCGGATAGGAGGAGGCCCCGATCAAAGGACAACTGAAAAATGTGCACAAGTCGCCTGGAAAGTTCCGAAGCCAGCTGTTGCAGTACCTTTGCTGGCATTTTTTCTGGACCCGGAGACTTAGCTTCATTTAACGCAAGAAGTTTATTCCTTACATCTTCTTCTGTAAAACGGAGGTCCTCCATGATTCTGCCATCACTCTCTGCACGGAAGTCTGTTGGATTAAAATGCAGTTCCTCAGTGAAAACAGATGCAAAAAACTTGCTAATGTGTTCTGCTTTTTCGAGATTGTCTATAATTTCCTCATTATTTTCACCTTTTAGTACTGCAACTGTGTCTTTGTTTTTTAGCCTGCTGTTGATGCAACTGCAGAGCAACTTTGACTTCGTTACGGCCCTCTCGATAATTTTCACTTCGTAGTCTTTCCGCGCTTTTCGAATGTTTGATCTAACCTCGTTCAGCTTTTGATGGAATTCTTGGTAGTGTGAAGGCTGGCGTGTTGATGCGTACCTTCTACAGAGTTTTTTCTTGCGGTTTATTTGGCTCTTCAGATCAAGGAGGCCTGCTCGCCTTTTGTACTTTTTTCAGCGGACAGTTTCGATGCATAACTTCGCTTATAAGATCCCTGACAGTGTTCCAGTCGACATCCGGACTACCAGTTAGAAGGTCAGACCAATTTATTGCTGCTAGTTCATTTCTCATTGCGATGTTATTTCCGCGCTAGTAGTTAACCGAACCTCCGTATTTCTCGGTTGATTGGTGTTTGAAGCATATTCCCACAGGATCATGACATGATCACTCTTTCCAAGAGGCGCAATGGACCTAATTTCGCTTTTATCAATCGGATCTTTCGATAATACGAGATCCAAACAGTTCGTTGTTTGTGCTTCTTTTATTCTCGTTGGGAATCCAACATTCTGCACGAGAGAGAGGTCCCCCGTCGGCTTTAAGAATCTGGAGCTAAAAGACTCACGAGAACCCTTAACTGATAGCTAATCCCAGTTAATCAGTGAGGCGTTACAATCTCCAGTGGTCAGCGCATTTTCATTTTGAGCGAGTTCACGCATAAGTTCAAACAAGTTCTCGCCACCCTCTGGAGATTTATTTGGCGGTCTATAGACAGTCATGAAATGTAAAGAGGGTACACGATGCGTTTTCAGTTTAAGCCATAGCGCTTCAAAATCATGAGAGGAACCAATTTTGCGTTCTGACGCAATGATGCCCTTCTTGGCAAACACAGTTATTACTCCTCCCCTCCTATGTATCTGGTCCCGACGAAAAACTTGGCAATCTACGGGTACAATTTCGGCATCCATTACGTCGGCCTGTGGCCAGGTCCCCGTAATGAAAATGACATCTGGCTGTAGGTCAGCTATACAAACTTTGAGCTCGTCAATCTTCTAAAGTAAACTCTGTGCGTTCGCATAAGGAAAGCGCAGCTTCGCCGGCATAGAGTTCTGAGTGATTTGTGGGTTCAGGGAGCTGGAAGGTCTCTGCGAATTAGCTACTTTATTGCTTGAGTTTTGGTCTGCGTTTTTTCTGTAAAACTCAGTATTTTTGGCTGTCTCCAGAGGTATGACCTCTGGACGGTGATAATTTCCCCGTTCATTATTCGCAGGTTCCTCTCGCCCGCATTGGATATCCTGCAAAGTTCGGTTTTCAGTGCTGTCCACTCCTCCCTCTCGGCCGGCGAGTACTCCCACTGAAAAAAACCGTTGGGTACTTGTTCTTTGGTTGCGATTTCCTGTTCTACAGTAGCTTCGCTCGTTCTTCGTGCTTGCGTATAAATTTTATTGGTCTGGGTTGACCCGATTGCGTATATGGACCCTTCTTCAGGCCAATCCTAAATGCTTTTAGGACGGGGACCACCATTTCTTCATTTTCATGTAGGATAAGTTTAATGTATCCGCGAAATAAATCCATATCATGGTCAATTCTATTTTTTGGGGTCTCCGAAGAAGATTCAGGCATGTTTTGTATGACGATGCACTGGCTGCGATTAAATAACGGTCTATGAGGTTTATTAGTGGACCCTACCGACGTGTGGGTATCCTTGACTTTAGCTGTGAGATCCCTAAGATTTGGCATTTGATAATTGAGAGGACCCGACAGCTCTTCTTTTGTGCTAAGGCCACCTTTTTGTGTGGTAGTCGGTGGCGTCTTGGACTTTTTGGGAGACGCAACCAGACTGGTTCTTACTGGTATCTTAGACACCGCCTGCTTGTTTTTTGGGACTGTGTTAAGCATAACACCCCTTGCGTAAGCAAAATGTTCAGTCTCTTCATCGTGGTCTGCTAGTCTAGTGGCGACGCCGTCTGCCTGTTGGCCAAAGGTACAGGGTTTGACTCCCGGGTCTTCTACATTTTCGTGGATTGCTGACTCTTCGACTGGGTCGAGTTCCAGTGCTGGTTCTGCTGTAGTTTGCTTATGAAGTATGAAAACCTCCTGTGTTTTCTTCGTCTTGGCCTTTTCTCGGTTTTCAGTCGTCTCCGACATCGAGCCATGCGTTAGAATATGCAAAAGTGACTTTAGTTCCGCTAATTCCGTTTTAAGGCATATCATATCCTTCTGCATGACGGAAAATGCTTTGGAAAGTTCCATGTCTGATATGTTATCTCGGTCTTCGTACTTTGCGTCTATTGAGCTCCGAGGACTTCTGGGCTTTTAAGCAGGTCGCGATTTCGTTGCACCAACCATGCGGTTTCTACCCTCGAAATTGCGATTTGGGCTTATATCCTGAATTAAATCAGTGGAAACCGTGCGGCCTCGTGGTCTAATGGTAACGACCGATGCCCGCGAACCACGGGTTTTGGGTTCAAATCCCACTCACGGCAGACTTTTTACACGTTGCGCTGTACGTTTAGTTTTGCTTCCCATCATAGATCGAAGTAAAGTTAAACGATATTAAAGCTCTATGCAATATGCATAAAGCGATTAACTGTATAGAAAGGATATTGGAACGACTCAGCCGTTTTTTAGATAGCTGGAATCCCTGAGAATTGTTGACGGAATGCGGTCACAGAGATGTTGCTCGTTTTTACTAGTGCCTTTCGTGGCTTCTGAGGCTAGGGATGTTGTGAAAACGAATCCAATAGCTAAAAACGAGTGTCCGCCAGATTGCTAGCTGGTTCGAAATCCCGAAAATTGTATTTCCCATTGAGGACGAGAAATATGAACCACAATTTAAAGCGCGCGCTTGTTTAGGTATATATAGCTAACTTTAGCAATATCTGACTAACCTAAAAGCGAAACTAATCTCAAAATAAACTAGGAAACTAAATAATAAAGTAAAAAACTAGGCAAAAATAATAAAACTAAAAGAAAACACAGGACTAGGGAGCAAGCGCTATCTAACTTGGGCGGCCAACTTTGCCTGCACGGAGTCTGCATTCACACTGAAGTGCTAGCCTTGCAGCACATAACCTCTCACAAACGGATTGCAAATTTTTTTTTCCAATAAAGCTTTTTATCTTATCTATAATTTTTTTGATTTTTTTATTCGGGCCATTTATTCATTGTGAAAATAGTGGATCAAATTTGAAATAGAAAAAGGTATTTCGGAATTCTATTGAAAGGAAGCTAGTTGAGTGATTGACTCAATTGCAAAATCCGATATTTCATTTTAAGTGATTTACTGTGATAGACGTGACCGTATTTTATCGTTAAACTCAGCATTTTGTCCCCTAAAAGCAAAAACATCGAAAATTTAATGACTTTGTGCTCAAATAACAAGGACATCCTCCCAGTTTTGGCAAGCTCTCCAAACCAGAGTCTGCCTAAACTGCACAGTTCGCCATTCATTTAAACAATTTTTTTAATTTACTAGATTTCAAGATCGAGCGGGAATAGGAAAAGTTTTGAAACCAAAAAAGAACTGCTCTTCAAGTGTGTGGCTTGAAGAAGACGCAATTATCTAGTAAATGAGTATAACAAGAAGACCTTTATGCATGCTTTTGGAAAGATATTATAACTTATAAAGACAGTAAAAATAAATTTAAAAATGCTCAGTAATTAAGTGATCATATTTTGCAAAGTAGCTTACACACGCAGTCGGAAGAGAGCTTTTTCCAGGGCTTGTACCCTCAGAAATGTAATATCTTTGGATGCGGCTGCAATATAATTAATAATGCAATCTTACTGCAGTAATTCTGTATAATGATAAACATGTTGGTCAGCAATTATTCTACCACAGTGGTATCTTGTGGGGGTTGTCTTCTTTCAGCAGCGTTGCTCAAAATCATCCTAGGTAGAAAGTAGGGTAATTAGTTGCTGCAATTCTAAAATATTTAAGACGTTTCTTTTTCATTTTGGATGCTTTTAGTTTGACGACATGTTAATCTATGCCCTATGGCCTAGTAAAAGCTATAATCTAAACAAAAAATGAAAAAAACTTAGCAGCCAGCTTTATAAAAAGTAAGGTTCCACAAACGATATAGTGAGTCGTAAAAACCAAAGAGAATTTAGGCAATTTTAACAGTTTTATAAGCAGCGAGGAATGGAAAAACTGAAAAATTTTAATTGCCTGGATTCTGATTGCCGATAAATTCTGAACAAATAACTTCGGTTTTCCTGACATGATTACAGCTTTGTGTGACCTCAGTTTTCAGGGAAATGAGATTTCCTGCGAATTTTCACACTACCTTCAATAACATAAATAGTAAATCAAGGAGAAGCTTTAAGTTTGAGTCGCCTGGAGTATGAACCTTATAATTTTGCGAGTCACCTCACTAATATGTACTATTTATGCCTGCTCTAAATTGGCATTATAATTATCGTCCCTTTTTGAACAACTTTGGTACATAATCATGTTATTCTTAGCCTGCACTGCTGAAAACGATCTGTGCTATGTGCAATTGCAGCGAGTTTCTTCCTATATTTTAGCAATTTTACATCTCTTCTGAAGCGTCTGCATCGGCATTAAGGTGTTCACTCGGCAGGCCGAAACATCTTACATCATCAAGTGCAGCTTTTTCATCCTGCTTATACTTTTTGATAAAAACCAGCCGTTATAATTGTTAAATTTGAGTGATTTATTCATTGCGAAAATTAAGGATCCTATTTGAAAT
The DNA here is from genome assembly GCA_036362985.1 of Ligula intestinalis. Taxonomy (NCBI): domain Eukaryota; kingdom Metazoa; phylum Platyhelminthes; class Cestoda; order Diphyllobothriidea; family Diphyllobothriidae; genus Ligula; species Ligula intestinalis. The sequence continues at coordinate 82,655,317 of JAYGXS010000003.1, forward strand.
TCAAAGACGTGTATGATAAGGAGAAAGTCGGGGTCAACGATGTGGGTTGTTATGTTGTCCGGCCGAGTAATAGAAAGTGAACGTATCCCAATGATTTTAAAAGACTTGATAAGATAAGGTGTGGAAGGCCAGAACTTTTTGGATGATTTAATTCAATGCAGAAGGAGTAGAATTTGAGTAATAGGTAAGTGACTCCCAGCCGAGTGCGGTCCAACCATGAGCGGGCCCAGTACAGAGTTGCATCCCGGCGGGCGTGGTCGTCGGGTCTGGGTGTCTGCAACTGGCAATGAAGTCACCGGCCCGGGGAGTGTCTAAGCTTAAGCAGTCACCACACTAAGGTCCTTTGCGTACTGGCCTTGGGATGTGGTTGGCCAGTTAGGACAGACAGGTCCGTGGCCTTGACTGGAGTGTTGACACCGTCTAGTGCGCACGCGCTGGTGGACATGAGAGCCGGACATGCGGGACATACCCCTCAGACGTGCGAGCAAAGTATGGGTTAGCATACAAGGTCGCTGCAGATGCTTTTGGAATTTGGTTGATTGGAAACTAGTCGAGTGAACGACCCAATTGCAAAATCCATCTTTATTTTATTTTGAACGGTCTAGCGCATTAGGAAGTAGCATAAGTTATCGGTAAATCCCTCGTTCTGTCTGCTAGAAACAAAAAACCGACGCCTTCATTACTTCGTGTTCGTCTCCTAGGCATACCAATCTCCCGAAACTAGGGTCTGTCTAAATTGGCCGGGACACCGTCGAAACACTTGAATTAGTTTGAAGCCAGTAGGCAGCTCTTCCTTCAATCAGACGATGTTGTTGTAGGTTAAGAAAATGCCAGTGCTTCACATGTGAAAAGTAAAATAGGATTCCAGGAAATTTCGAGAATTCGCCTCGTGTGTTTGTTTGGTAGTCAACTTCCGATGAAGACATGGATAACGTAGACCAAGTATGCTGGCAGCACTAAAAAAGGCCGGGCTTTTTACGAATGGATAGTGCTTCGCGATCAGCTATGTGCGACGCAAGGTAACAAGACTCGAAGGATTTAGTGATGTCATCGAATATCGCGACCTCCTATTCTACTGCATATTAATAAGATGACATAATCTGTCCAATTAAACAACGGCTTAGAAGAGCGAAACTTCAAAGGTCAGTAGAACAGGAGCTCCTGGTTTTAGACGCCCGTGCGCATGGTTTGGGGGAAGGAGGAGGAGATGGGCAGCTATCAAAACAAGGCAGTTGAAGTTACAATATTCGTCTATCAAGCGTGAGTAAATGGGGTGGAGGGACAAAGCGCAGGGCAGTAGTCGGTCATAAGGTGGAGGGAGGAGGCGTTCGAGGACGGGAGAGAAAATAGGTTTATGTCCTTACCACGGCAATACCTGCGCACAGACTTCTGGTTTTCTTCTCCGTATTGCAGCAGCCTTTGCAGATCGCAGGAGACGCCCGGTCGTCGCCCGAAGTACGACTTTGAATGCAGTCTTTGAGTCAACCATATGGCCAGTGTCCACTGGGTGGTTTGTGATTAAACTCTTATTTTCTGCGCTGAGCAGCCATTTCGGTCTATGTTCAGCTGACCGCATTTTCAACTACCTTTGCGCGCAACTATTTAAGGTCAACTGCGCTCATCACATACAGTATGTGACCTATCTCACGAAACATCCTGAAAATGGAGACGGTTAACTCTTCATAAACGCCTGCGCATTTCATTTGCTCGCCTTATCTATTCCACAAATCGGTCCTTGTTGTAGCAGAATACGTTATTTAATCATTTTATTAGTGGAAATATTTACAAAGTTTAAGCGAAAATTGACGTCGCCTTGTATTCCCAAAGTTTTTATGCTAATAGTTACCTACACCAGGTTTCTGGATACGTGAGTGTCTTTTTGAGAAGAGATGGAGCTAAATTCCTTAATTTTACCATTTACCCATTACCCGATAATTTCTGCTTCTTAATGCACTCATATGCTGTACAACTTTATACAAAAAAGAAGTATAGTAGTAAAAGTAGCATTCTACTCCCTGCTTCTAATACTATCCAAACATGTCAAACAAAGACTATCCGAAAACCTACGCAAGAGGACTGCTGCAGTGAAGACATCTTTATTGTAAGCAAGGAGGCCGTAAGTTTCTGTAAATATTTGGCGCTTAAGGTTGTTACAGAGTCCCTCTGCTCTATTTTGATTGGGGCATAGCGAAGAAAAACACGCTCATGTCACACTTAAAAGGAAGATAGTCACCGGCTACTTGGTATGGATGTTTCGGGAGGGTTTTCTTGTCTTTGACGACTATACTTATGACAGACTGCTGCCCTGCACTTTGTCCCCCCCTCACCCCCTTTCATCAAACTTGACTGGCTTTCACTGTAACCGGATCTGCCGTGCTTCGATAACTACCTACCTAATCCTCTGCTCCCTCACCATGCGCGCGTACACCTAAGACCAACAGCTAATGCTTTCAGTAATAGTACTCAAAATTAGATTCCCAGGTAGAAGATCAGAAGAAAAAGGGGCATTCACCGGGAGAGGTTTATTAAAAGTCTGACGTTTCGGGTAGTGGTCTCGTCTACCCATCTTCAGAGAATGGGTACTCTGGCTCAAAGCCCTCGTACTCATGCCGTCCTTTTTTCCGTCTGCCTGTTCGACCAATCACGTTTGAGCCACTCTGTGCGTCTCTGGCCGCGTCCTCGGCCTCCCTGTCATTCGGTCTCCGGCCGGTCACCGTGTCGTCCTTTGTGACCCCATGACTGGTGCTCGGGGTAAGCATGTCAGCCGCGGCAGCCGCGGCGGCGGCTGATCGCGTGATAATGCAGCTTGCACTGGTTTCGGCCCCCTGTGCGTTCATTCCGTCGCCTCCCATGGTGTCTCGAGTGGTTTCCGGCCTGCCCACGCCGGCCGTAATGTTGGCAACCCGCGTGCTAACCTCAAGTGCGTCGGTGTTGGCCTCCTGAGCGTTCAATCCATCGTCTCCCGTCACGCCCGGACTTGTTTCTGGCCCCCGTTGTTGGATGTCGCGTCCATCCCCGGATAGGAAGGTCCTTAAAACAACATAGGGGGCCGGTAAATTTACATGGCGGTTGACTGAAAAATCGGTCGACATCCAGGCCTCTTTAATCTGCCTTTATGTGTGATCATCACCTCGGCCCACAATTTCAACTGCGTCAAAGTTGAAGTCGTGCCCCATCGCCGCAGCATGGGAAGCTACCCCTGACTTTGGGTCCAGCCTCCTCACGGCCCGCTTTTGCTCCCGCATCCGCGTTTGAAGTTGTCGGTCAGTTTCCCCAACATAATTGCACGTCCCGCAGCTGCATTGAAGTCGGTACACAACGCCTGACTTCTCCTGTTTAGGTATAAGGTCTTTCGGCCGCATAACTTGTTGTCGGATGGTGCAGGTAGGCTTGTGGGCAACCCCTATTCCAAGAGCCGCGAGAGATCTAGCCACAACTTCGGAAACGCCTTTCATGTACGGGATGCTCCGCCAGGACTTTGATAAGCAGGGTTCCTCGGTTCGCGGTTTGGGTGGCATTTGAGCCCGTTCAACAAACGCTCGTGGATAGCCATTCGTTCTGAATAGTGCTCCGAGGAGCTTTGTCTCGTCCCGTTTGGCAGCTGGCGTGCTGCAGTGGGTAGACGAGACCACTACTCGAAACGTCAGACTTGTAATAAACCTCGCACGGTGAACGCCCCTTTTTCTTCTGAGCTAACGTTTTATTTACCTATCAACTTCCAACTCTATAGGTGGATAATTAAGTGGACAGTTTCTTTCTTGTCATACTAATAGTTAATGACCTTATGCAGTTGAATAAGTGGTCACTAAATTGCGCAACGTCATTAACTCCTCTGCGAATCGTGTTGACTCTGCCTTCTGTGGATGTAGGGGCAGTTTTTTCCGTCAAAACTCACACACTTCAGCCAACGTTGGGTGCTAAAATACTAGCTCTTGGAGCATGCTATTTTTAAAATGCCTCCACTTTTACATGCGATCCCACAAGTCTTCACTCAACGGGCTTTTAAGTTTCAGGTGGTTTCGCAAACCGGTGGCGTACATGTGTAGCAAACAACCAACACAGTGGAGACCGATGATCCGAGGATTTCTTGTACTAATTTCTGCTTCAAATACTATCCAAACTTGTCAAAAACGAATATCACACGCATGCTCCGAAAATGTCCGGCGTCAATATCAAAAGATAAATTGGCAAATATATATTTGCGTTCGACAAATTATCTGCAGGCCTGTACATTTATATGGCAGTTATGGTTGGGAAAGAGCCAAGAAGAGAGCACTAATAGTTCTAGTGCACATGGTAGACTCCAGAGAGGCCTTCCGAGGGATCCACAAGGTGCCCCGAGCTATTAAAAATTACTTGGACAGCGTCTGTTGGCTACAGCAGAAGTGGCTGTTATCAAGCTACGCAGACCGGTCCTGTGCACCCAAAATAACTTTGTAGCTGCGCAGCAGATAACAAGGCCGAAAATCGCTAACCCAACTGCACACAGTTCATGACCTGTCTCAAAACCTGGTCACTCCAGAGACCGAGAAGCCGTTAGTTCAACCGCGCGTATCTAATCACTTGTCTCGGAAGCCGGTCCGCCTAGATCCTAACCTTTTTGACCTCAGTCCCACACACACGCATTACCGCTGACATCAGTACTTCTCTTTCCCACCAACCTACATAGTTTACTTATTTACTCACCTTCAAAGCAAATCTGCAGACAGATTTGCACCGACTCAAGTAATGGTCAAACGAGGGACTCCTGCCATTCTATGTCGCCAAATGCAACATTATGCGCGTCAGTAGTACTAACTCTTCGTATCGGAGGGTTTACAACCTCAATAGCACACCGCTGCCAGAAGTAGAGACCCAAAAGGATCTGGGGGTGTGGTTCACTCCTTCACTTAAGCCATCACTCCACTGCTTGAAGGTGGCCAAATCCGCAATGTCGAACTTGTATCTAATCAAGCGCGCCTTTGCTAAGTTTGATAAATTTGTCTTTGGCAACGTCTTCGGCACGTTTGTGCGACCTGAACTGGAATTTGTCATCCAAGCCTGGAAACCTTGGACAGTCAAAGACAAAAACCCTTGAAAGGGTACAACAACGGGCAACTAAGTTAGTGCGAGGCCAAGCATACCTTCCTTATGAGACACGACTGACCAATCTTGACTTATTTCCTCTGGATTACAGACAGCTGCGCGGTGACCTAATGCAGGCATTTCGCATGCTGCGGGTCAGAATTGTTGCCTATCATTCAACAATTTCTTTGAGCTGGCCACTACTAATAGATTGAGCGGACACCCTCTCAAACTACGTGTGACTGGGACAAGATTGAACACACGAAAATTCTTCTTCTCTAAGAGGGTAATCCAGGCATGAAATGCTCTACCCACATACACTGTCATATCCTCATCTGTGGACACGTTTAAGACGCAGTTGGATCAGCACAGAAAAAGGCATTATCTGTAGTGATGCGAGACTTATTGCATTACCGCCCGTCAGCAAGCAAGATTTACCACCAGACTTCTCTGGCAGTAATTAACTTTTTTTAAACATGCAGTTTTTCTCCTTAAAATCCCACAAAAGGCATTCAAAACTAGACTTATGAAAAATTCCTAAGGAGTTTTTTTACTGTCTGCCCCCTACCGCAGTTCAATAACTGGCAATGCCACATGTTCTGCATCATAGCTATGTACAAAGAGGGAGTTCAAAGTTATGTACCTTTATTTCCTTAATAAAACTGAACTGAACTGAAAATGATCCAAAATTTTGACAAAAGCTAGGCAAGAACTCGGTTTTAGTGAGAAATATATTTATTGTCAGGAAAGAGGCAGTATGCTTCTGCAAATATTTGGTGTTAAAGATTCCTTCCCTTTCTATCTCATTGATATATACTGAAGATGAAAAAACACGCATAGGTCGTTGTAACATTCGGGCTGTAAATTGGCTTCATTGTTTTCGACCCCATGACTATAAAGAGACAATCTTCACGGACGCGGTGAACATGAAGTATGAACTCACCCTGCTCGTTTATTTTGGGACTACTACACAAAGGCAGACAACCCACCTCAAGCATTCCAGCTAATGGACTAAGTGGATTGTCTAGACCAGGGGTCGGCAATCCATGGCTCGCGAGCCATATATGGCTCGTTTGATGATCGCGTATGGCTCTTTCAGAAACTCCAGATTTAATGATTTTGGTCACTCTTTAGGGGTCTAAGTAGTGGGTTGTACTTAGATCACTACAATCATCAGGCCAAATCCCAAGTTGGAAGTTAAAAGACACAAGTCATTAGAAGGAGTGATTTGCTATGTACAGAACTCCCAATTGCTCTCCCAGGTGGCTGTGGCCACTGGCGAATCCAGGGCTAGTGTTGATTGCGCCCAGCCAGACTTGAGAGAGCTTGAGACAGTGGTGACAGCTGATTCAGTTGGATTGCGGAGCAGGTTCAATTGTTCTGTTATTGGTGTCTTGCAATTGCCCGAGGGGACGTCACCTACCGAAGCCGAGAGGTGGACTATTTAAATGGACCTTAGGTATTTGGACGCCCGTGTATGCTCGGGTGTGTGTGCGTGATTGAATAAACTACGGTCGCCAGGGCGGCGGTCTCGGGGCCACGAGAAAATCGAAGGAAAGGGGACGCTCGCGCAGCTGTTACCGGTCTCCTAGACGCAGCTGGGAGGTCAAGCCTCGGGTACGGGTGTGTCAGTGCAAGAGAGCATTGGAACAGTTGGTTGTGGCAACACATGACTTTGAGACAGCGGGTCTTAGAGAAAGAAGGGGGGGAGGGAACGCATTGTAGCCATCTACCTCCAATGACGTGCCGCCACAAGCTCGCTGAATAACAGACGCTCTACTAAAGCACGACAGCCCGCAGACTTGACATCAGCTTGTTCAAGGTTACGCTGGCAGACAATGCTATCTTACGCGCATATCATTTAATATAATTTCATTTTAAAATATACTATATGGCTCTTTCTGAAATATATTTCCAAATATTTGCTGTTTTAGCTCTCTGAGTTAAAACGGTTGCCGATCCCTGGTCTGCGCAATTCATTGCAATCCTACTCCCTCGTCCTTGAGTGCATTATTGACCATATGACAACAAATATTTAGTTCCGTCGTCCTGATGCACCCAGAAAAACATCAAGGCAAAATTTCGCCCGTGGGGAACTGTTCCGCGTTGGGCACGTTGTATTTTGCCCAAGAGAGAACAAGCAGAAACATTGCTTTAAAAATAGACTTATTGTGTTGTTATTCAATGAGTAAATCCCACTTTCACTCAGGGAACTCTGGTGAAGAGTCAAGCTGGCCTGCAGTGTTGCAATTATTTTGCACTCCGTTGCATACTTCAAAAGGAACTTTTATTAACATCGAGTGAGGTTGATATATAGTTAGAGGGAGTGAGAGCGAACGAGAGAGAGAGAAATAGGCTTTTTTGTGGAGGTAGATATCTCAAATTCTAACCAAAGATGGCTTCATTCATTGAGACCCAGGGGTAAGATAATAAAATGGTCAAAATCTTGAGAGTTAGTTGAAATCTACATCCTTTATGGAGACAGTTCTCATTTCAACTCTGCATTTCGGATTTTATTCACGTGGCGTAGCGTGCTAGGAATGGGAGTACAAAGAGCTGAGATGCCGATCAACTGCAAGATATATGTCGGAAACTTTGGCATATAATACGGGAAGAGTAGTAGTTTGCAGTGAAGTGGATGAGCAATCTCGTTGAGAATGCGAGCAGTAAACTGATTGGCCGTTTCAGAGTGTCATTAAAAAG
>JAYGXS010000003.1:82663093-82700359 GCA_036362985.1 Ligula intestinalis
CGTTTCCTGGCTTTTCGCAGGCCACTGCAATATATAGAAGGGAACCAAACGCCTGTAAGCAGATGGACCACGTGATCAATCTCGTACTACGTGGTAGGGATCGACATAGAACGTAAAAGAATTCCCTTGTAATGGCTCTGCATCCAATTTCCCCTAGCGTGAGACGCCACAAACGAGTTCACGTACCACCTTTGCTCTCGCGCGACTGGGTCGCACACGCGCACTATAGACTGGTAGTGCCAATCACCGCCCTTAGGCTGGCTAACTAAAAGCCCGCTCTGGGCCCTTGTGACAATTTCCGCACTGGAAACCGCCCCAACAGCGGGCGGATGCAGGCAACTTCGTTGGTCGCTGTGATGACCTCGCGCTCGCACATGGCCATCACCGTCAAACGGCATGCCAGGCTGAGTGGCAACTTCCTTCTTAGTGTTCTACCATCCTTCTGTACAGAATAAACTTTTCCAGCCACTCTGGTCTCCAACCTTTTCCACTTCTTCTAAGGAAACGGACCTGGAAGATCATAGTCATAAGGATTAACCTTTATCCCTCGGTGTACTTTTCGATCCTCTCAGGCCCCCTCCCGTCTCCCCATGACCGACTGCTGCCCCACCCTTTGCCCCTCATTTGTTTATCATGCTTGATTGGTTTTCATTGTTACCTGAAATTGTTTGCTTCGATAACTGCCTCTGCTTCTCCCCCTTTCACCATGCGGGCCCATGTCTAAAACCAGGAGCTCATTGTCTATTTACCAATGAAGTTTCAGTCTTCTAGGCCGATATACAATTGGACTGTTTTTTCATCTTATTAACCAGCAATGACCGTGCGCAGTTGAATATGAGTTCATTAAATTATATGGCGTCACTAAATCCTGCGAAGCTTGTTGCATTTGACTTGTTCAAAGTTCTTCCGGGAAAGCAATGCTTGAATGTACGTAGGTCGTCCTGGACCTGTTATGATATGAACTGATTCTGCGGAATAAGGATCAGGGAAGAAGAATTGTAAAATTATTTGATAAAGCTGCACGCCTGCGCTTAAAACTAGTGAAACACAACTTCAGTTACTTTAATTTCATTCATTCAAGAATTACTAAAGCAGTTCATTTTTCTAGAGGCTATTCACTGCTATTTCAGCAAGTCTTCTTCGGACATAAGTATATTGGTTGATGCTGCCCGATGCCCTCCTAACTATTGACGCCACAGACGTGGTCTCGCGGTAGTAATCTTGGGGCGCACATACGCACCCTAGACTGGTCGGGCCAATCAGCATCCTGAAGCTGACTCACTCAGTGCTCACTTTGGGGCCGTTGAGACAGTTCCCGCGCTGACGGACACTCGGGATTCAGCCCCGTCAGGGTGCAGACGTGGGCAACGTCATCGGCCGCTTTGACGACCCCACACTCTCACACGGCCCTCACGGTCGAACGCCATGCCCGACTGAGTGGCAACTTTCTCCTAACTCTTGTGTACACAATACATTCTTCCTTCTACTCTGGCCTGCCCAAGACTTTTCTTGCCTCTTCTAAGGAACCGGGCCTGGAAGATCGCAGCCGTTAGAGTTATATCTTCTTAGTCTTAACAATACAATATAAAAACACCGCCTATAGCTTATTTATTTCGTTGAATTTGTTACGATGTACGGGAGCCCGTTAAGTATTTTTAACAATTCTGTCAGATCGGAAATAATTCATGAACCAAATAGGAAAGAACTTACGAAAATCCCTCGAGAAGTGAGTGCACAGGGAATAGTCCTCAAGCCAAGGCCATGAAGCAATATACATTCTATCTCAAACAAAATAAACCGCACGACATTTACTATGGAATCTCGTAAGGATAGTTTATAGGTATCAGCATTATATCATATAACCCTAGAAATCTGCAATGCGCACATAATGATTATCTTCAAAAATTTTCTTTTAAATATCGCGAAAGAAAATAAAAATATTCATTTATTCAAATGAAAACCAGTCAGTGCAACGGCAACACTTATTTAAGCAGTGCACCTCATGTACCCCAGGCTCAGAATTTAGTCCTACAGAAACTGTGTTTATGAGGGTTTTATGTTTGGGGAATTAGGATAGGCAGAAGAATATACTTTAGTAATTGCTATGTGTATTTGTATTTTATTGTATCTACAAATGTAATCTGTATTATCGTTTAGCGTCTTCCGGAAAACTGATTATCTTCACGTTCCTCAAAAAACAGAACTTATGGTTAGGAGATCGTCTATTTTAACTGAACTGAGGTCCAACTCACCGGTCCAGAGTTAGATCAATATAGACCGCGGCGCGAAGTGCCGCGCTAATCTTCTCTTTACATGCGGAACATCTTATTCCTAGTGGCCGCGGGAAACAGATTCAACTACATTTTCTACTTTTCACTTACTTCTACAAATTTCCTTCACTGTCTGTCCTATTTCCCCACCACCACCAAAAACCCTCATAAGCACCGTTTTCTTAGGAAAAAATTCCGAGGGTAGGGGTATAGGAGGTTGTTGTGGGGAAAGTTGTGGGCCATCAGAATGTGAGAACTGATTGTGAACACAGGGATAGGAAAGCCTTGTCCACTAACAAAAGGTGGTCTAGCAATAATTTTTAGGAAGGGTAAATATTTCCGTGTCCTACTCTCATAAATCTTAACTGTAACCCACTGCCATGGCAGGAAACGGCTGGAGTCGTTTACCGGATCTGAAGCAGTTATGGACAAAGCAACTACTCCAGACGCGAAGAGCCGAGCATGCAGCGGCGGGGAGGAAGAAAGACGCCAACTCCCACGTAGCAGCTCACTCGACGGGACCTGGCTATATTTTCAAGTTTGACGAAGCCGAAATCCTCTCAGAAGGTGACAACCGCGTAAGCCGCGAGCTGCTCGAGTCACGGTTGTCAGGCCCCCAGTCCATCAACAAACGCAACGATTTGGCTTCCCCATACGGTGTACAGAATCAGTCATGTAGGAAGGACTGGGCGCAGCAACAACTCTGACGACAGCGAGCATAATTGTCCTATAATTATCAAGCCCGCATCTGACGCTGACAAAGCAAATGTGGCAATCAGTGAGTCAAACGCGAAGTGTCAAGCCAGTACCGCATCAAGTAAGACGCAAGCGGTGGCTGCAGAAGTGAACAATTATCACACACATGCGGATGACCACTATGAACTATAAATACCGTGCAGCCTGTGCATGTATCCACCCTATCTGTGCATGACCATGAATATGCTTTCATCACGCATGATGAAGGATTCCCGAGGGAATCCAAAACGTCAGAAAAATAAAGCCCTTGTTCCAGTGATCGCATCCTCTTCTTCTGAACTGCTGCCTGCATCTCGCATATTCTCCTCTATTGTAACCTTACTCTTAACTCTAGCCCTACCTTACTCTTAACCTAGACCCCACAGGTAGCACGAACCCAAAAGTTAACTCTTTTCTTAATCCTGGTCCTAACCTAATCTCTGATATTAACTCTGGCTTAACACCTAACCCCAAACTTAACGTTAACCCTCACCTTAATCCTAAACCGAATTTTCTCAGAATTTGGGCACAAAGCCACTTGAACTATGAGTGGTTCCTTTTCCCGTGTTCTGCTAAGGCGACCATGCAAGTCATCCTGACAGCCTGACAGCTGTATTCGCTTTTGAACGCTGGGATGCCGTCTGCGGAATTAGTTGGTACTGACAAGAACAAGACCCATGAAATGCCTGAGAAAATGAGTGCGCCTGGCTGCCCTGTTGCTAAAATAGGATCTCGAGAGGAGACTCGCAAACGTGCATTATGGCACGCGAACGTCTAGGTTTCTATTAACCCACATCAGAGAAAACTTTAGCGTTGTATATTTTGGAGGCCAGGTTGGCTATGTAGCACATTGCGTTGATTTCCTGAACTAGTTAAGTGACCGGCTTATACGGTGAACTACGGCCTGGAAATGGAAATAGATACTGAGATCTACGGCTCAGTGCATTTTTCTCAATTTAGCTGCTGAAGTTATCACAGCGCGCTTGTAGCGGTCTCTGCCGTCCCACCTTCTCTATTGCTTTGTCCGGCGTCATTTTTTCAATGCCAGCTGCCTCAAGGTCATCCAATACCTCAATTAGCGCTTCCAGTCGCGCTGACCTGCAGAGACTTGACCTACTTCCACTCGGACACACACACACACGTGTGTCTAGGTTCTCGCGGCCGCCAAGCACCACTCGAACAAGTCCCTTTTTCCCCACTCTCGGCCACAGGCGTCACTTAGGACCACGGCGCTCCAGCGGAATCACGTGTGCTCCGAAGTCCAACTTCTTTCCATCTATTCTCCGTTCCTTTGTGTACACAATAAACTATCCCTTCTACTCTAGCCTTCCAAGACTTCTCCAATCTCCTGAGGAACCGGGCCTGGAAGATTGTAGGTGTATAGGTTAACTGACTTAGCATGCTAAAGCAGTGGCTTCGAGGGTTGCCAATTGATGGGATAAATCAGACACCATTGGCAGCCGAGTGTGTAGTGACTAGTTGCACACGAAGTGCCTTGACTAGCTCAAGTCTAAGTGCACTTTCGGAGGGCTCGGTCTTTTCGGTCTCTGAAACAGTAAATCACAGACAGACTCATACAGGACCTCATTTAATGACTGCCGAGCAGACCTCACTTCAGACGTCGTCCACTGGCTTGTGGCTGTGCGGTCTTCTGGTAGTCAATTTTCCTGCTGCCTCTTCTCCAATTCATTCTGTGAAGAATATATTCTTCCTACTACTCTGGCCTTCCCAAGACTTCTCTTCTAAGGAACCAGGCCTTGAAGATCGCAGCCATTAGGGTTAACCCTAACCCTGTGTGCAGTAGCTGACTCGTGGACTGAGAGTAAATCTGCAATGTCCCCTTCGTAGTTTGGCCTTTGTGGCAATCCTATCACAGTAGCTTATGTTGCTTAGGGAAGACACTCATCGCTGCGATCTGCAGGCCCGGCTTCGTAGGGAAGAGCAGAAGTGGGATGCGAGATAGACAGAATACTATATTTTGTACGGAGCTAAGCAGAGTGTATGCGAGTGACAGTCGGACGAGTGCATGACCAACACTGAGAACGGCGTCCGAAGTGTAGGGACGCGGGAGTACTAGGAGCGTCTACAGCGTGGTCATCTGTGAGACAGCCACGGAGAGATAATGGACCAGCTACTGGCAGATATTGGTGTGTAATGACCCCAAGCTGCTGGCGCATGGCGCCTCTGGCCTGCAAGGCCTGCGCGCTAACTGTCACTAACTGTCGCTGACCGACGCCTCACCCTGGCCACGCGCCCACGCCAATCGTCGCCCATCTGAAAGTCGCGCCACGACCGCTAGTCCACACATTAGCCACTTGATTGGCTGCCGTAAGAAAGCATGCCCCGGCATTCCGGCGATTCCCGACGCTCTCGTCACTCTGGAATTGACACCCTCGTAGCCGGACTGCAGTCATCCGAGAGTCAAAACTCTTTCCGCCAATTCTCCTATCCTTCTGTGCAGAATACACTACTCCTAACACTCTGACCTCCGCATCGTCTTCTCTTTCATATCCTAAGGGACCATGGTCTGCGGATCGTAGTTGCCAAGGTTTAATTGTGATATGTGTATGCGCACGCGTTAGCAGCCGCGAGAAACAAGCATGGCGCGCGGATTCAGACCAATAAACTCACACTCCGTGGGATCCAAGCCGCTGCGCCGACACGCTTCTGGGTGGCTCCGGTCGTGCCATCAACTTGCGCCCTGCACCCGCCCCTTGACTTCCTGACTCGGTACTGACACTGGAACCAAGTCGGTGAGGACGAGATAGTGCAGCCGAAGTCTTCTGTCAGTGCACGCACAAGTCATCGTCTCGGGTTCAACCCTAATGTGCAGCACATGGAGGACCTTGTTGATATCAACGGCTAAACTGTCACGCCCGCTAAGGGGAAAATGTCGAATCAGGACACGGCATGTGGTTGCTCACACTTCGCGTATGTCACTATGAACAACATACATGAGCTCACGTCCCACCAGCCTCTTGTGAAAACTTACAGCATCAGACCGGTTCGGGCGACAGACTGGGTAGGGAAGAAGGACATTGGAAAATCCTGCTCCTGGCATTTCTTCCCCTTCCTCACTGGGACGACAATTCGAGTGTCGTTTTTAACTATGTCCACCGCGAGCTTCATCAAGCTGAAGACAAACGCTGTGACTCAGGCTGGATTATAGTGAAAATAGACTCATGCAGGAGCTACCTCACTCTCTCGCCTGAACCCGATGTCAAGACAAAAATTGAGAAGACAGAAAATGGGGTAAAGCGCAGGTGGTTGGTGCGGCTGATGCTGCCTCTAAACGTCTTACCAACCTCACAACAGTCAGTTTCTTAAAATAAGCACGGGACTATTAGCCAAGTAGTCCTTGTGGCTACACAGACTAGGACGTGACAGCCACAGCCGCCGCCACGCCGCTCGCAACTTCACCAACTGGTATTCACTCGTCTGAATCAGAGTGAGGAGATACAATAATCGTGCAACCGTTTATATTGCCGGTGGAAGCGCGAGCGCAAACAACACAGTGAATCAGATCCAAGAAAACTGCCGCAGAGACTATGGTTTGCTGGAGCATGGCATTGCCTACCCACACAATCCTTAAGACTCAGAAGGAGTAGGGAACCGCCCTGAACTCAGTGTGGACCATCGCCCTTCAGAGACGGGGTAACCATTCAGTCATCTACTGAGAGGTACTACCCGTATCCACGAACAAATTCATACACTGCACGAACTGGGCTCATAGTGTGTCCGGTAAATAGGTCAGCTGGCAGGGCCGAAAAGTAAAGAAGCTGGAGGTGGGCATTGTAAAGCAGGTTGCGCAAAAGAAGAGGGGGAGAGAGAGAGAGTAAAGAAGAGCACTTGTTCCTATGAAATCCTAAACCATTATGCGTGGAACAAGTCATGTGTGGCACACGTAGGCGGGCTGCTTAGCTTTTTTAGGAACTGCTTTGAGAACAACGCCGCTCGTCTTGACACGGTCATTGCACCTGACCTATGTAAGTGGAGGAGCAGGAGAGGCCGCAAATTATGTGTAGGTCTGTTATCACGATTAGCTAATTCTAGCGCGAGTCACCGTTTTTTATACTGCACGCTGTGGGACACAGGTCAGATATGGTCGTTTGCAATGGCCGAATTAGCTATTGATGTCCCTGCAGGCAATCAGTTCTGTCTAGCCCATCTGCCAGTCTCCAGACTGGTGACCTTGAAGTGTTCAGATGCTGTCCGGACGCTGTCTTGCGTTCTTTCAGTGCAGCTCCGTTCCAGACAAAGAAGGAAGACAAAACAGATGGTTTGACGAGCAGCGAAGAGGTCTGATTTTTGGAAATGAGGCGTTGACCGAGTGTATCAAGGTGGGCTGGCATAATCCAATGTTGCAGTTTGCGCCGACGTCCAGAAGCGATAACGGCATTGGTAGAGTGAAAAGCACGTCCAATACGGATCTTCTTAATGTAAATAATATAGATCCTATGAAATAATGAACGATATCTGACAAATCGTATGCATGGCCATGAAAACTGCACGTCAACAAGAAAATGCGTCAATAAATATATCGTAGGTCATCTAAAAACTTTCTATAGGAAGTCCTCTGTTTAAAAAATGCTTATATTGGATATCTTGCTGATGAATGTCTGCGTAGTTTACATTCGTACAAAGATGAAGTCAGAATAAAAATGCGGAAGTTTGGCCATTTTTGACGTAGGGATAAAGTTACTGGTGAAAATTAAAGAACTCCATTAATAGAGCGTTTCCAGCTCTCGCGTCGTACTTAGGAGACCATATAGGAAATCCTTACCCATTGCCCCATCGATGCAGTTGTCACCAAAGTAAGAGTCGCATCTGCTTTCAGCTTTCGCACCTGTTTATGTGTCCAACATCCCCGAAAACTCGTTTTCAGCGTCGAATTACCCTGAACTGTACTAGAACGCAATGTAGCTCTTCACTGAAATATTTCTATGAGCCAACATGGCAAAACTTAAGTTTTTTTAGTTGAGAAAGGCAATCGATGATGCGATCCCACGCTAATAACACGTCAAGCCAAACTGCGTCAGATACCCTGAATATGCGAAAACGACTGCATACCCCCTTTAGTGAAGAAGACCGCTATTGAATCAACATGAAAAACGAGTTCTATTGTCGCGGGAAACGGTTGTGTGCTAACTTAAACAAAAGGTTCTAAATGCAAGTTACAGAAACGCGTGATGGTAAGAGTTAGTCTAGACAGTTATGTACAAATGAAAATATGGCCAAGTTGTAAATGCTTGCAAGTTTGGCAAAGGGCTTACAAATGAAAATATGGCCAAGTTGTAAATGCATACAAGTTTGGCAAAGGGCTACCACAGTACCCCCAGCCTAGACCAAAGGCTAGCGTACAGCGAAACCAAAGGCTAATGCAACATTAGAAAACATGCGTGATAAACCGGTCAGGAAAATGGACTCAGCGGCCGCTGCGCGAAGTGCGAAAGTCAGTGGCATCAGAAACGTTAAGGTCGGGAGTGGTAGGGGTAGGAACGGGTAGAGAAGGTGGAGCAGGGGCAATGGGAGGTGGAGCAATATGGGGTAAGGGGTCAACACAATGTTGTCCATCAGTCAATTCCGACGGCACCTCGACGACAGCAGCGTTGACCCGATCGACACTGACCACGTCCTCCTTCGCACCGCGAACGATCCGGCAGGTCTTGTCGTTGCGTGAAAGAACTCGGAACGGACCTTCATATGGCGGCTCCAGTGGTCTGCGCACTCGGTCGCATCAAACATACACATGGGTGCAGTTGGTTAAGTCTTTTTCAAGATAAGACACGGGCGGAAGAGTTCGAGGCGGGACCAGGGAAAGTGAGCGCATGAATTGACGCAGGCAATGCACAAAATTGGTAGGATTCTCATCAGCACCACAAGAGGTTGGGGAGACCATCTGGCCTGGTAGCCGGAGTGTAATGCCAAACACCAAATCGGCCGTGCTGCAATCCAGATCCGACTTCAGTTCCGAGCGAATGCCAAGAAGCGCTAGGGGCAGGTTGTCAGACCAGTCGGATGGGCTCTGTGCGGCACGAAGGGCGGCTTTGAGTTGTCGGTGGAAGCGTTCCACCATGCCGTTGGCAGCTGGATGATGGGCCGTCGTCCAAATTCGCGTGCAGCCGAGGAAGTTGAGGAGGGTCTGGAACAGTGCAGATTCGAACTGGGCACCTCGATCAGTCGTAATCGTGGATGGGGCACCAAAAACGGCGATCCAACGACTGACGAAAGCCTTAACAATAGTTTCTGCTTCCATGTTCGGCAAGGGTATGGCTTCGGCCCAGCGGGTGTAGCGATCGACACAGGTAAGCAGATGCGTAAAGCCGTTGGATGGAGGCAAAGGACCTACGACATCGAGGTGCACATGACTGAAACGAGCGTCGGGGCTGGGAAAGGTGCCGGGCGGAGACTTGTTGTGGCGGTGGGCCTTGGTCCGTTGGCAACTCGGGCACGACTGGGCCCAAACTTTGACATCCTTGTTCATGCCGGGCCAGACGAACCTTTCCGCATGGAGCTTCTGTGAGGCTAGAATCCCAGGGTGGGAAAGTCCATGCAGAGTGTTAAACACAGCTCGACGCATCAAGGGCGGCACAAAAGGGCGATGGAAAGGAGTCGAGACGTCACAGAGGATGGTGCCAGTAACGGTGGTGAGTTGAACTACTGCCAGCTGGAGACCACTAACGAATTCGTCGCCAAGACAACCGACTCGTGATTGTTCAGCGGCCATAGCACTTAGGTCGATCCGCTGGGAGAGTTGAAGTGCAGAAAGGGAAGGTCTCGACAGCAAGTCAGCCACTTCATTCTCAGTGCCAACCACATGGCGGATGTCAATAGTGAACTGCAAGATGTAGTCCAGGTGGCCAATCTCTCTGGGGTTGTACTTATCGAGATAATGGCGGAAATGCTTCACTGCTAGGTAGATGGCGAGGAGTTCACGTCCAAAAGTGCTGTAGCGCGTCTCAGCGGGCAAGAGTTTCTTCGAGAAGAAAGCCAACGGTTGAGTCAACCAGGCAGGTGTTGTTGCAGGACTGCACCCACGGCTA
The DNA here is from genome assembly GCA_036362985.1 of Ligula intestinalis. Classification (NCBI taxonomy): domain Eukaryota; kingdom Metazoa; phylum Platyhelminthes; class Cestoda; order Diphyllobothriidea; family Diphyllobothriidae; genus Ligula; species Ligula intestinalis. Next base: position 82,673,142 of record JAYGXS010000003.1, read on the forward strand.
CCATCGAAGCATCTACCATCAAGGACAGCTGAGCCTCGGGAGCGGGATGCATTAGCAGGGTGGCGTCAGCCAGGGCAGTCTTTATTCTTTCGAAAGTTGTCAATGCTTCTCCAGTAAGTTCAAGAGGACCTTTGGGAGCAGACAGCAGATTCGTGAGGGGTAGCATGAGGTCGGCACAGTTTGGGAGGAACCGGCGGTAAAAGTTGACCATGCCAATAAAACGTTGCAACTGACGCTTGGAGTTGGGTGGAGGGAAATCACGAATTGCGTCCACCTTGGAGGGCAGAGGACTCAGGCCCTGGGAGTCAACATGATGGCCAAGGAATTCGAGTGTAGGCACACCAAAAACACACTTGGAGGGATTGATGATGACACCAAACTTGTCGAGACGATCAAAAACCAGGGCTAGGTGCTCCTTGTGCTCATCCGCACTCCGACTAGCCACCAGGAGGTCATCTATATATGTGTACACAAACGGCAGGCCACGTAGTACCTGGTCGATGAACCTCTGGAACGTCTGGGCAGCATTGCGAAGACCGAACGGCATGCGGACGAACTCGAACAGACCAAAAGGTGTAGTGACGGCCGTCTTGGGGACATCCTCGGGAGCGACAGGGATTTGATGAAAGGCACGCACCAAGTCAATCTTCGAGAAGACTTCTTTTCCGAAAAGGGTTCTGGCAAAGTCCTGAAGGTGCGGCACGGGATACCTATCGGGCACTGTTGCGTTGTTGAGGGCTTGGTAATCGCCACATAGTCGCCAATCGCCCGATGTTGCCTTGGGCACCATATGCAGAGGTGATGCCCAGGGGCTCTCGGAAGGTTGGATGACGCCCAGCTGCAGCATATGTTCGAACTCTGCCTTAGCGACCTGCAGGCGGGCAGATGCCAGTCGTCTTGGCCGAGCGAAAGCAGGGGGACCAGCTGTTTGGATGTGATGAACGACACCGTGTTGAACCTCGCCGCTGCGAAACTGGGGATTAGTAATGCTCGGATGCTGGAGAAGAAGCTCCCGGTAAGCAAAAGCAATACCTGTGTCCAACACAGATATATTGCTGGGAGTCGTGAAGGGAGTCAATCCGCGAACACTCAGGCCGGTCGAGCGATCCAGAAGTCGGGAACGGCAGCAATTCACCAGGAGGTAAAACTCAGCAAGGAAGTCGGCGCCAAGAATAGCGTCAGGGACATCGGCTATCACAAAAATCTAGGAGAACGATCTTCGCAAGCCAATGTTCAGGGTCAGGGATAGGCTGCCAAATGTGGAAATAGATGAAGAGTTAACAGCTTGGAGATAAAGGCCAGAGTCAGGACAGCGGCGGTCGGCTGGAGTCGGTGTTACGACGCTCACAACGGCTCCGGTATCGACGAGGAATCGTCTGCGTGTCAAGGTGTCATAGACATAGAAAGTGCGACCCGAGCCTGCGGAACCAGAGAAGGCGGTCGCCTCTATTCTCTGACAGACTGGTTTCCTTGTGTTGGCTTGAAAGAACAAGGGTATACACATCTGTATGCTTCCGAGCCAAATCTCGCATGATAATGACACAGGCCATCGGGACGAGGTCTTGAACCAGAGCGACCACGGTGGAGACTGGAAGACTGGCGCCCGGCGAGGCGGGCAACTTGGAGTTTGAGAGAGGCCATATCTTCTGCCATGGCCACCATTTGTTTCACAAGTTGCTCGTTCACACCTGGGGCAGTTGAAATTCTCGATATAGATTGTGGCTGGAATCTCTGCACTTCCATCATTCTATCAGCTATCTCGGAAAGCTTTGAGACGCTCAGATCCTCGGAGCGTGAAACCAGGATTGTCTGGATATCTGCTGGTAGACGCTCCAAGAAGATTTGTTAAAAAATCTTTTCGTCTATCTGAAGCTCGCCACGATGAGCTTACAATCTTCTTAGCAATTCACTGGGTTTTCTATCTCCCAACTATTCTTCTCGGATGAGTTGATTGTATCTCTGGCGATCAGATACTGTGTGCAGGCGCAGGAGGGCTGCCTTTAGTTCAGTATATGGTTCTTCCACAGATGGATTTTTAATTGTTGACTGCACTTGAGGCAACACTTGCAGTGGCAACGCCTGAATCAGTCTGTGGAATTTTGTAACTTCCTTGGTAATGTTCGCAGATTAAAAACTTGACTCGATTCGAAGATAGTACAATTCTGGCGCATTTGGCCAGTACTCAGGGAGCTCAGCGCGATTGTGCATACTGAGTCCTCGTTCGGCTTTTTTTGTGACAGGGACGCATAATGGAAAGAGTTAGTCTAGACAGTTATGTAAAAATGAAAATATGGCCAAGTTGTAAATGCGTACAAGTTTGGCAAAGGGCTACCACAGTTTTTCGCCTACGTTAGATACCCCTAGCCCCTGATCCTGTGGTTAATTTGAGTTTTATTAGTTTTAATTTAGTTTAGCTTTGAGGGTAAAATACGTTTATGTAGTGCACCTTATAAACCTCTAGTTCCAGGAGTTTGTCCTAGAGAAACGGCGGTCATAGGATTTTTGGGGGCGGGAAATATGGTAGGCAGCGAAGGAATTTTTTAGAAGAAAGTGTAAAGTCAAAAAATCTAATCGAATTTGTTTCCCACGGCCGCTGGGAGTAAGTTTTTCAGGTAAGTTGAAGTAGGCAACCTCCTAACTACCATTTCTATTTTTTCACAAATTTCACGATACCTGTATTTTGCTAATCGGGTTTTTACCGCAATACGTTAAAGGATAATGCAGATAAGGAAAATCTGCAGATATAAACCAACAATATTTTCTCAACACGATAAAATAAAATGTATATAGCAGTTATTAAATTCCATTTTACTGCCCATCCCACCTACAAAACCCCTATAACCATCGTTTCCGTAGGATAAAATGGTGGGACTAGGGGTATATGAGGTGTACTACATAAACTACTGTGGCCATTTTTAATTTATTATTTATTCGATAAGTTTAGTCTTGGTTTAAATTTAGTTTATTTTTTAGTCCAGATACATACCACCGAATTTCGATATACAGCACTGCAAATCCTGCAAACAACTTTCATGACGAAATTTAACTTGGTAGCTGGGCATATAGTTGGACTGACTTAATTTTCACAGAATGAGATGATCAGAATCAGACATGTTTTCTCTTATGCCATGAACCTGACCACGCACCGTGCCGTTAACGCTTCTGGACGTCTGCGCAGACGGCAACCTCGGAACGCGCAATCCGAGTTGATGCGCTCGGTCAACTCTTTATGTCAGCCAATCAAACCTCTTCGCTGCTCGCCACACCGTCTGTTATGTGTTCGTGCTTTGTCTGGGGCGGAGCTCCACTGAAAAGAGGCAAGACAGCATGGTTCACCATCCGGAAACTTCAAGGTCTCCAGTCAGCAGGGAGAAGACTCGGAGATGCGCTGAATGGAACCAATCGCCCCCAGGGACTTCAATCGGCAGTTCGACTGTTGCGAATGACGATTCCCACCTTGTATCCCGTTTGGAGAGCAGGCAATTGGCTCTGAATCTTACAGCCTCTTCGATCCGTGACAAGTGCGTTTGCATACTCGCTGGCGTGAGGGCTATCCTAAGGACAGGAGGCAGGTGACATTTCAGTGAGATTTTCATAAGGATTGGATTAATTCACATGCTAGAGGGGAATGCCTAAGGGTACCTTAAAATATAGGCTAAAAATCGTGCAACTTTCACGACAGAATTATACTTGGTAGTATAGCATATGTTTGGTCACATTATTTTGATTCACTGAGCGGATTTAATCCTGGGAAAGCCTTTTAGTTAGGAAAATTGCCATTTAAGTTAAGTTTATTAAGAGAAATGGGCATTAATTTTGGCGAACATGGGAGTAGTCTCATATCGAAGTAATCCCCTATGCTATTACGTATGACACAACCAAAGTTTTTATTAGTGTGCAATTTGCTATGAGGAACTCCGAAATAAGCATAAAAGTGTAAAAGATAGCCCTTCCAGAACTGGAAAATTTTATCCGAAATTGTTCAGATGCAAATGAAGCCAAATTGAAGCAATTGCATTTATTTTCAGAAACAAGGAACGATTTACGCTTCAAAAATTATGTTTGGCTAACCTGTGAAGTTTTTTTACAAGATTTAGTAACAAAAAAGTTTTGATCGCGTTTTGTTTTAGCGTATCGCCTACATGGCGGATAAGCAAAGTGTCCATATATGTTACCGTGACGGTAATGCTAAACAGGCCTCATGTTGAAATATACTTTTTTGTAAACTTTAAGATCCACTTGTGCGTTATTTAGAAACGGAACAGAGAGAAGAATAATTTAACTTTTTTAATTTCCTGGCAAATTAATTTCTTTTCGTGGTTTACATCAGTATACTTAAGGTATATAGGAATAAACCGAAATTGTACGTGTATATTGGGGTTTAAACCCGTCAAGCACTGCGAAATATGCATTTGCTGCCAACGGACAGACTTTATTAAATGCAAGGCTTTCGGCGTGCCGTCTTAGCTCAATTAGTGGAGCGTTGACTGTACTAAAGACTTCTCTGCTCCTGCGGGTTCGAATCCCATCCAGGCCACGGATTTCTTCACAATGGGGTGAAGTGAATTCTTCAAATCTGCCATACCCTCCCAGTAACTAGCCTTAGTATAAACTTACACTGTAGTTCCACCTTACCCCTAAGTCTAGAGTAATAACTTGCCTCTACCCTTAACTTGACCATGACTAATCATAACGTCAACCTTAGACCGAACCCTTAACCGTAACCCTAATCACAAACCTATTTTCCCTTAAATTTGACGAATGGCACCTGTATTGGGAACGGTTCCTGTCCTCATGTTCTGTTTAGGGGGCAGTATAAATCATTCTCACTGGGGAATGCGGTCGCCGACATCGTCTCAGCTCATCCGCTGCATGTCAGCGTTCCAATCCCCATCAGTCCACCCTCTTCATGCATTCCCAAATCATCGCTCTCTTCTTCTCCCCATCACTGACAACACACACGGACACGGCACTTGAATTCACCGTCGACCACTGATCAAGTGTAGCCTTAAACTCAAACCCACCATTCACCTTCCGGGATTTGTTGACAAAAATACTGGTCACGCTGACTTCTTCCGGCTAACCGCAGCCACCCAAGCCTCTTATAACGCCCATGAAATGTTAACGGAAATTCGATTTCTTTATAAAATCATTAAAAAATTAATTTAATTTGTTGATCAAGAATTGAGTGCCGTTGTGATATTTTATATCGTGCAGCATTGTGTATAGATCGTTCAGGTGCGGCAGAGGGTCAACCTTTTAAGGCACCGCTCTTTGGTCACCTGAAAATGGCTACTTCGGCCTTACCAATTTGTTTTCACAGATTCTCCTTGCATCTTCAAATTTACAAAAAACATTTTGCAGAGAGTATTTCAAAAAGTACCCTTTCCTATGCTTATTGTGTAGCAGATCACATATTGGTAAAATTGCGTACCCCAAGAAAAGATTTATTCATCAGTTATTAAAGAACATATAAAATCCGCTAAATAAATTTTTGGAAACACTAAAAAAAACTTAAGAAATCATTCTATTCAAAATAGTCATTTTTGCAAGCGGTGGAAAAGAGTTTGCGTTGCACGATAATCAACCTTAAAAGGCGGTTTTAGCAGCACTGAATAACTAATTTGAGCCTATTGTGAAAAACTTGGCGACTTCGGTGGTATTCGATCTCACGCAAGCATGGGTGGAAGCTTTAGTACAGCTAACTCTCTAGGAGACTGAACTACGAGGGCTCACTAGGAGGCCTGCGTTTAATCACACTTGATCGAGAATAAGAAGAAGAAGAAAAGAAAAAAAGACGATTACGAAGGCGTGTCTATCAATGGAATCACAGTTTTATTCTTGCGGGGTTCCATCGGAAGCAAGTTGACTACCCAAGCAGGATTTCCTAAGCAATCAACTAGAATCCACCAGAATCACTACTAGGCTGACTTAATCATCAAGTTGGTTTGGCAGATTTGCTGAATTTGAGTTGACCCAAGGTGGATTCCATGTGAGCGAAAAGTTGACCGGGTAATATCGATCCAAGTGTGATTAAACTCATAGCGTGTAGCAGGCGTTTGTAGCTTAGTGGCACAGCATTAGCCTCCGGCAAAGGCTTTCGCTGATGCGCGGGTTCAAATCTCGCCAAATGCCTAGAGATTTTCACACTTGGGTCAACTCAAATTCAGCAAATCTGCCAAACCAACTTAATAATTAAGTCAGCCAGTAGTCATTCTGGTGGATTCTAGATAATTCCTTAGGAAATCCTGCTTGGGCAGTCAACGTACTCCCGTATTGGTGGATTCCATATGAGCGAAAAGTTGAGCGGGTAATAATGATCCAACTGTGATTAAACTCATGGCGTGAATCGAACGTTTGTAGCTTAGCGGTAGAGCATTAGCCTCCGGCAAAGGCTTACTCTGATGCGTGGGTTCAAATCCCGCCAAACGCTTAGAGTTTTTCACACTTGGGTCAACTCAAATCACAGTTTTATTCGTGTGAACTTTCGAAGTCTTGCGGGGTTCCATCGTCAGATGTAAATGCCTCAACGGAAAATAGGTAACATTGATAGGTGGCAGGGGCTGATTAACCGTTATGGGGGAAAGGAAGGGTCCAATTAACCACCCATGCTGTCAGTCCGGGGATGTCTGTGCAGGGCAATGTATGCGGGCGCTAGCTTGATACATCAGTTGACTGAGCTCAGACGAATAAAACCATTATTCCAGTGACCGACACACCTGCTTCTTCTCAATCTATACAGATACTTAGTATGCGAGCATTTGCCTTAATTCGTCATCACACTTGAGTCCATTTACGCACCGACCATACTGCAACATTTGAGATCTACAAATTCTGATACAGTATACTGGCTGGCCCGCTACATGCCATGAGTTTAATCACACTTGGATCGACATTACCCAGTTAACTTTTCGCTCACATGGAATCCACCTTGGGTCAACTCAAATTCAGCAAATCTGCCAAACCAACTTGATGATTAAGTCAGCCTAGTAGTGATTCTGGTGGATTCTAGTTGATTGCTTAGGAAATCCTGCTTGGGCAGTCAACTTACTTCCGATGGAACCCCGCAAGCATAAAACTGTGATTCCATTGATAGACACGCCTTCGTATTCTACTGCTTTTTCTTTTCTTCAAATATAATTTGGCACATGAACCTGCCCCCTCTTCTTATTCCTTACCTTTGGGACATGATGAACGCAATACTAAGATTTCGATATTATTATTATGTTGTCTGTTTCGTTTTTTAATTACGCATAGGCGGAAATTATACGGTACAAAAAATGATATTTCTTCATGATTTAGTTTCAAAATGAATTAGTTTTACCTTCATCTTCATTTTACATCTAGGCAGGTTAGAATACGTCGCAAATACTTATGCGGTTAAAGGAAATGCAGTCAAAACGTTTCTGCAACTATATTTTGTGGTAAAAGCTTCATAGATTGGCAATTGAGCAATTTCGGACAAAGTTTCCCATTTCTGGAAGAGATATCGCGTGGTGTTAAGGGCTAAGCAGTTTAAGCCTCACGGCTGCGATCTTCCAGGCTCGGTTCCTTAGGAGAAAAGAGAAGTCATGGGAACGCCAGGATGGTAGGAAGAGTTTACTCTGCTGAAGGATTGAAGAAGAGATAGAAGGAGATTTTTCCCTCCAGACACTGAACTAAAACGGCAGTTTTCCCTGCTAAACGTTTTTCTCAGGATTAGATCCACCCATTGGATCCAAATAAAGTGATCAGATATATGCTAAACTACCAAGTCCATTTTCTTTATAACCTTTGCACAAATTATAAGACATACTGTAAAATGCCGCACATGGAGGATGCGGGCGTTTTAGCACGCTTACACGCGGGTTCACGCTGTGCCAGCCACCTGTGTCCGTTCCAGCCTCCGGTCATCTTGACTCTATCTTGACCCCAAATCAGATATAGTCTTTTCTACGCCAGCTCGGACGATATTTGTCGGTGAGCTCAACTTCATTCCCAATAAGCCCCCCAAACAGTACTTGCCCGCTAACGTCACCTCAAAATTATAAGGAGGTTTGGCAGATTTGTTGAATTTGAGTTGACCCAATTGTGAAAAAAACTCGAGGCGTTTGGCGGGATTTGAACCCGCGCATCAGAGAGGACCTTTACCGGAGGCCAATGCTCTAACCGCTAAGCTACAAATGCCTTGGCCTCTGGCAAAAGCCTTGTCTGATGCATGGGTTCACATCTCGCCAAACGCCTCAAGCTTTTTCACAATTGGGTCAACTCAAATTACCTCAAAAAATATCGGTAGACTTATACCGTCCCGAAATATTCGGCTATGTGCGCCTCCAGTGGCAAGAGAAGGCAAAGGCTGACGTGGCGTGAAGCTGTCGCAACCCACCCTCTAGATTTGATAGTTGTTATGGGTATTCCGATCTAATAAAGCTGTAGTGGCTAGCTTGCGTCGATGTGAACTCCAGCAGAATCTCACGACTACGTATCTCGACGCCTGAATCAGCTAACCACAGTTGCCTCAAAACTGCTGTCTGACCAGGCAACGAACAGCAAAACTGCACGCGTCAATTGCCCTCTCTGTCCACTGGCCTGGCTGCTGTCAAATTGGCACGTGATCCGGCTGGCTCTCCCGGCAGGTCATGTTCTCCCACGTCAGACTACTTCCATCTATTCTCCGTTCCCCTGTGTACACAATATACTGTTCCTACTACTCTGGCCTCCACCGACTTCTCTACTAACTAACCATGGTCTGAAGATCGCATTTGCTAGGGCTTAACTTACTTAACCCCCTTCGATAAAGCTTCAGCTGCCCTAATCTGGCCTGCTTGTAGAAATCGAGAGGATGACCACAGCGGGAACGGACAGCAAAATATGGCTGCCTAGCAAAGCCCAGTGTCACAGAACTTAGAGTGAGATCTGAAGCCCGTTTTGTGTCGAGCAGAGCAGCCCGCACATGCACTAGACCCATGGAACGACAAACCACACCTTCACTGTGCAGCCCCAAAGAGAGGGCTCCGTGAAATTTTTGTGGCTAAACTCCCAGTACTTTGCTCAACCTCTCACGACTCTTTGCACGTGCGTGCACCTGTAGGCCGACCGCAATCCGGTCTGGCCAATCATCTCCCTGTGACAGACTCGCATAGAACCCTGCTGTGACGATTGCCACGCTCTATTGCCGCCTTCGCGGCTGCGTACGCATGCTCGTCCGACTGTCAATTTCCACCAACCTATGCTCCACTTCCTCTTTACAGACATGGCCCGGGGTCGGCAACCCATGGCTCGTGAGCCATATATGGCTTTTTTGAAGACCACGTATGGCTCTTTCAGAATCTTCAGATTTTATGATTTTGGTTACTCTTTAGGGGTCTGAGTAGTGGGTTGTACTTGGATCACTACAATCATCAGGCTAAATCCCAGGTTGGAAGTTAAAAGACACAATTCACCAGAAGGACCTGAGAGAGCTTGAGACAGTGGTGACAGCTGATTCAGTTGGATTGCGGAGCAGGTTCAATTTTTCTGTTATTGGTCTCTTGCAATTGCCCGGGAGGATGTCGCCTGCAGAGACCTGTGCCGAGGGATGGAGCATTTAAATGGCCCTTAGGTATTTGGACGCGCGTGCATGCTCGGGTGTGTGTGTGTGTGACTGAATAAATAGCAGTCACCAGGGCGGCGGTCTCGGGGCTGCCAGAAAACCAAAGAAAATGGGACGCTCGCGCAGCTGTTACCGGTCTCCGAGACGCAACTGCGAGGTCAAGCCTCGGGGGACGGGGGTGTCAGTGCAAGAGAGCGTTGGAACAGTTGATTGTGGTAACACATGACTTTGGGACAGCCGGTCTTGAAGAACGAAGGGGAAGGGGAGGACACGCATTGTAGCCATTCAGCTCTAATCACGTGCCGCCACCGAGACGGTATTAGAATCAATTTAATCTCGACCAATCCCTGGAGTTTTGGCACCTCTAGGTTTGACCTGGCTGGTCCCTTTTCGGCTTGCCGACAACAATTGCTTCCATTTTATCCTGCGTCCCAACAGCGGTGACAAGCTCGCTTGCATGCACAGTAAGTGAATCCACTCAAAACTTTGATCTCCACCAGCTAGTTGGCTTCACATTCAGTCTCCTACAGTCGTTCGAAGCACGCTTTGGATAATTTCGAGAGCAAACTCGTCTTTTTAAAGTTCATCACCCATCTAACTGAGTGTTCACTGAAAACAGCCGACCTAATTTATAGTCCTGGCCTCTCCGTTAGAGATTTCGAAGAAGAATTGGCTGACTTTAAGGCCTTAGACCTGTGAGTGAATAAGTTCAAGTCACTCAATGAAGATTTGGAAAGGATCGCACGACATAAAGCGGAGTTGGCAAGCAAGCACACGTGGACAGTAATTAAAGAACTTCAACCCGAAGCCCAGCTGATAATCAAAACTTAGAACACGCTTCCGGTCACATACCACACACTGCAGCGTGTGCGTATTGCTGTATTGAGCCTGTTTGGATCTACGTATGCATGTGAGCAGCCATTCTCACATCTTAGATGCATCAAATCCACAATAAGCTCACGTCTAACAGATAAAAGCTTCAACGCTTGCATGAAGCTTAACCACACCAACTACCGACCACACTATAAAACCCTCAACGAATACATGCATTTCCGAAGTCACATTAACAATGATTATTATAAGAACATTATTTAAAAGAATACATTTAGAGGCTTATTATACTCGCATTTAATAGAATTTCAGTTTAAAAAAACTATATGGCTTTTTCTGAAATATATCTTCAAATATTTGCCTTCTTGGCTCTCTGAGTTAAAAAGGCTGCCGACCCCTGGACTAGGCATTCCTCCCACGTCACATCCCAATTTTCCTCTTATCATACAGCCAGACTGATGAAGCAGCACTTCCAAAATTGCTATTTACTCTCGAACATGTCATGTTCTGCATGTCTCTGTGGACTTTATCGGTGTTTAAAACTGCGCTTTTGAAATATTTTACTCACACTGCCCGCTTGAAGATGTCCAGACTCCGGCCTGATGTCCTACAGCGGTGAAGTGCACACACACACACACGACAGTTCCCCCGTCGATTTCGACGATGGGCACCACGCGCTCCAACAAGCTGCAGCAAACGCTGAAGCAAGCCACAACTGACACAGAGATGAGCTGGGCAAGCAGCACGAAAGCAACAGCAAGCAGGAGCAACGCAGAGAACTGGCGCGAGGGTAAACAGGAGTTTAGGCAGACTTGCGCAGAATCTACCCACTCGCTCGCCACTCCCACCTCCGTATCCGGTGTAAAGACAAAGTCAATAAGACCGGGGATGAGGGAGGGTGTAGATGGCTGGCGCGATAAACACTCAGCACGCGCACACTTGACACAGCCATCTCGCTAGGTATGCTCCCGACTGCGTGGGAGCGCCATAAAGGCCACATTAAGGGGGAGCCATTGCAGCCTGACTCTCAGACCTCCCTCTCCTCCCGTACGCACACACAGACACACGCGTACAGAAGGAGCAGCTACGTAGGGGGTCCGAGTTTTCCCGTCAGTTGGCAGACCCTCCAAGCCACGGCTTTTAGCGCACCGTGATAGATTCAGACGCATTCAGATTTATTATAGTGAGGGAGGAAACGCGCCGAGGTCGACCTCACTCTCTCCCCCACCGCATAGTGACCGACTAGCTTTTCGGGCAGCCGCAGTGGGGCCTGTAACCCAGTGGGAGCGCGAGCGCAGTCACCAACAGGGAATCAGAAGTGAGAGAAAGTGCCAGCGCCTTCCAGGCCGCAGGGACCGTTGTTGGCTGAAGACTGGCATTGCATGTGCATACAGACCATTGGATCTCAGAAGGGTGAGAGCAGCCCTGCATGAAGCCTGGGCCAACACCCTCCTGAGAGGGGGTAACCAGTCAGTCAACGACTGAAAGGCACTACCCATGCTCCGTTGCCGGTCGGAGTCCGTGGGCGAGGCTGAAAGGAGAGCAAAAGACAATTGGGGAACTTTGCAATTGTGGACGTGCAGAAGAAGAGGAAGAAGAAGAAGAAGAAGAAGAAGAAGAGGAGTAGAAGGAAGATGAAGTAGAAGAAAAAAGGAAGGAGGAGGGGAAAGACCGAAGGGGAAAAATAGATAAAGGGAAAGAGGGAGATAGGGAGAGGAGGCGAGGGGGGAACGCAGACGGGCCGAGAGAGAGGGGAGGAAAGCAAGTATAGAAAGAAACAATGAGAGCAAAATCTCAACTTACCTTGCAGCAGAGAATCTTCAGTAACTACTGAGGCTGTCGTTTGTGCTAAAGACAGAACTGCAGGCGCCGCTATTATGAGTATGATTGCGGTAATGGAGCGAGTAATATAAACTACATGAACTATTATGGGGCAGAAAAGGCAAGACAGTGTTCGACAAATTCAGCAAGAACGGCCTCCACTTACCTGAGGGAGGAGGCACTCACCTGTGTTCCCGACAAACTTCACGACGCAATCGTGAAGCGAGGCAACTAGTGAGTATGGCTGAGGCTGGTGGTGGGGATGTGTGAGGTGCTGGGTGTGCCGACATCACGGTCAGTGCCGCTGTAGTGAATGCGCATGTGACCTAGTAGGCCCATGCGATGAGCAAATGATCGGGGGCAGTGTGGGCAGTGAAGACGGCGGTCTCGTCTGTGTGTTGGTGCTCCAGGCACAAGTTCACCAGTCTCTGTGCGATGGATTCGCAAGTGACCGATTAGACCGATGCGTGAGGTGAATGTGCGATTGCAGTGAGGGCATATCAGGACCTCAGAGCTGGTGGGGGGTTCAAGTGTGGAAGTTGTTACGGGCGGTAATGTGTCGGAGGGAGTGGAAGAAGTTGTGGGTGAGTTGGAGTCGGTGGACGAGGGCAACGAGGCATCTCTCGCATCGGTGATTGCCGTCGAGGTGGAGGCTGGAGTAGGGTCTGGCGGAGTGTTTGGTGCAGTCGACGTGGATGCTGTCGGAGGAGGGTTGCACGGCTTCCGGAGATGACCGACCAGGCCAATGCGTGCACGGAAGGTGCGTTGACAACGCGGACACGTTGGAAGGGCTTGGGTGGTGGCAGCGTGCGTCCGTGGATTGTGAGACTTGCGTGCCGTCCATTTTGCCTTGGCGGCGGTGATCCGACTAGCTTCGTAGATTGCGGTGCCCGTTTTGACCGCTCTTCGCCACGCGTTTCGGTCCAGGGCAAGCTCCTCCCAGTTCAGCGTGTTGATTTGGAGACGCTTCCGGGAGTTCTTAAGGGTGTCCTTGTAACGTCTCTTCTGTACTCCTTTGCGACGAGTACCTACGGCGACATCGCCATAGAACAGTCGCTTGGGTAGCCGTTCATCATTCATACGTACCACGTGTCCGCTCCAGCGCAGTTGTATCTGCCTGAGCATGGCCTGGATGCTGAGAACTCCCGTTCTCTCTAGGATCTCCGTGTCCGGAATCCTCTCCTGCCACTTCACCTTCAATATGCGGCGTAGGCAGCTGTTGTGAAAATGGTTCAGTTTCCGCGCTTGACTAGCATAGACAGTCCAAGTCTCCGCTCCGTACAAGAGTGTTGACAGCACAACAGCCTTGTACATCTTCAATTTCGTTGACAGTTGAAGACCATGCCGATTCCATACGGAGGCTTGGAGCCGACCGAAGGCTTGACTGGCTTTGGAGATTCTGTGGGCAATCTCGGCGTCTATTTTAGTGTTGCGGGAAAGCGTACTGCCGAGGTAGGTGAAGTTGTCCACGTTCTGCAGTACGGTTCCGTTGACGTTGATGCGTGCGGGGTTGAGGTCAGCACCTGGCCTGAACTTTACTTCACACCACTTAATGAGGTCTTTTGCAAACTAAACTCCACTCTTGAAATACGATAAGTATAAACACATCTAGAGTATCCCCAAACGGTATTACCTTGCGCTCAAAATTTCAGGTAAATACCCACGGCGCTAAGACGATGTCCGTCGTCTTTGTTCGAGGTGCGCTCCCCCCCCCCCCCAGTCCCATCCCAGTCAGCGGTCCCAGACGCCCTGACCTCGCAGTCTAGCCGACCACGTGGTCACAGCGTCTATGCCATTACCATCCAACGCAATACACCCCCACATCACTCGAGTCTGTAACCACAAAATTATAAAAACAACCGACGCCAATGCCTCACTTGGGAATGAATTAACAACGTCTTCAAACGTTCTTATGTGGCCAGCGGCTGCCGCTGTCTGAGACACAGGCTTTGGCACACAGCAAAGCCCCCCTTCCTCTACCGTCTAGTTTCTTCCGCCTTTTACTGCTATCCGAGGCAGGGTAAAGTGACTGTGGCGTCCTAATTACGCGCTAACCAAGGCACTAGAATCCAATAGCGTTATCCGCAAGGGAAACATCCGAGTACATTACGGGCGATAATTAACGCACGGATACTCAGCTCTAACGTCTTACTACGTCCCCACACGGCATTCACTAACTTAATGCATCAGAAGCCTGTGCTTCAGGCCACTTGCATCGGGAGTCCGCGTTTGGAATCTGATCTGCGGACTCGCTGTGAAGGACTATTCTGATTCATATCGTTTTCACTATCCCTAAAGAAGAGGAAGAAGAAGAAGGAACGAGGACATGGAACGTGTTATTTTGAGACTGAAGTTTTGGACACTCGGTTCCATCGTCTGAGTAACTGGGTGGTTGTTCATGTTCGTCGGGACTGTTGCGACCTTGCCGCGTGCCTGTTATTATATCCGCGCTCGACGCACGCACTTTGACCTGCCTGTACGCTATTGATTGAATGTGGGTTTTGTTTGCTGGTGAGCTCGTGTGACCTCTGCTTACTTTTTGGCTATCGCAAGTCAGCGTACTGGCTGACGTGCTCATCGTCAACTGACGAGTGTTCCTGCCCGCCTGAGTTGATCTCAGCCTCATGGGCGCGGCGGTGATGTGGTTCCTGGCCGGCTTCTCCTCTTTTTAACTCCGAAGCTGGTTCTATTCCACACTCGAGTTTATTATGCTTGCCTGTTGGCCTTGTACAAACTGACTCGATGCTTCTGCGTGATGCCTGGTAGGCGGGATGGAGGTCTATGGTTCTGTTGAGTGTGCCAGTCGAAGATCAACCTTCCAGCAGTAATCAAGGCATTTTGTCACTGGCTCGGGCAAGAACCCTTGCTTTTTCAAAGGCGAAGACGTGGTTCTTCTGCTGTGCGTGG
Organism: Ligula intestinalis; assembly: GCA_036362985.1. NCBI lineage: Eukaryota > Metazoa > Platyhelminthes > Cestoda > Diphyllobothriidea > Diphyllobothriidae > Ligula > Ligula intestinalis. The sequence continues at coordinate 82,688,272 of JAYGXS010000003.1, forward strand.
TCATATATTATAGACAGCTTATACTTGCGGTTGATTGCCTGTTGATGCTCGTGCAACCTTGTGCCCAGGCGTCTGCCCGTTCCACCAACATACCTTGCATCATAGTATTGGAATGGTATGCTGCAGAACACACCGCATTGTTCTGTCAGCGGTAGCGGGTCTTCGGGCTGCATGGTTTGCTGTCTGATGGTTGACCCTGGCCTACGATCTACACCGATCCCGAATAGGCTCAGAATTCTAGCAGCTGTCTCTGATAGATTCTGCACGTGAGGGAGTGCGAGCCACAACTTGGGGTCCTCTCCTTTCGACCGGTCAAGGTGGGGCCTCTTAAGACCCTTGCGTACAAAGGACATAGGGTAACCGTTGGCCTGAAATAGTGCATGCAGGTAATTAATCTCCTCCTTTTTTCCACTTTCGTCGCTGCAGTGTGTCTGAACGCGTTGAAAGAGGGTTCTAACGCAACTGCGTTTGACAGACAAGGTGGTTGCTTCTGAAGTGGAGGATGCGCATAGTATTGGTTACCTTGTGGTTGACCGTTGTCCTTATCTTCCCGTCTTCCAGCTTCGTTACTTGTACGTCAAGGAAGAGTAATTTATTGTTGACTTCCTCTTCCATGGTGAACTGTATGTCAGGAAAGATGGAGTTCAGCAGTGTCTTGAAAGCCTGCAATTTGCTCTTTTTGATGATAACAAACGTGTCGTTGATGTATATGGCCCAGAACTTCGGGGGAGACGAGCTGAAGACCAGCCGCTCGAGCCTCTGCAAAGCAGCTTCGGCAATAAGGCCAGAGAGAGGCGAGCCCATTGGTGTCCCCTTCTTTTGTTCGTAAACTGGGCCATGGAACGTGAAGTAAGTTTTTAGACACAATTCCAGGAGCTCGATGATATGCACTCGCTTGAGCTTTTAGTCGGTTTCATCATATTTCTCTTGGAGAAGACTTTCAATAGTCTCGATGGCCAGATTGGAAAGAATAGAGGTGAACAATGAAATCACGACAAACGACACCATCACCTCGTCTGCCTCCACTTCAAAATGTTGGATGGGGTCAAAAACGCCTCACCAGACTTCACTGTCCACTGGAAATCCTTAGTTATGATTCAGCACCTTCCCTACCTCTTACTTCTTCGACGTGATTAGCAGCGCTCTTTTTATCGTGGTAAAATTGCTGACTGCTTTGTCTTGTCGCGATTGCGTCGAAACATACACTTTTTGTGGAAATCAAATTGCGACCCCACGATAGGTACGTAATCGACATTGCAGGCTTGGAGGCAGAGCCAAGAAAGACGGTGATATCACAAGGTCCCCCACTCATGTAACAACTGCGGACTCCTGAAGACTGAGTGGAAGAGGTCAAGCTCCAGATTACAAAATGCAGAGTATTTCATTTCCAGAGAGAGATAGCATAGCTTCCCCTAAGAAGCCTTGTGGTGCTTCGTTGTACAATGGAGTGGAATGTCAGTCAGTCTGCAAGATTCCAGCCCGTCGCACCTTCATAACACTGTCGCTTAGATGACATGCACATACAATGTCGCCAATCTCGCAGGCAGCTACCAGGCTAAACTGAAGTAGCTAGTTAGAGTTGACTACGTACCGATCCCACTCCGAGCACAATGCTCACCTCTCGCGGTTGCCAGCATGTGCGCACGCAACACTATCTAGGCAAAAGTAGCTTATGTGGTCCCCCGCATATACCTCTAGTTCCAGCATTTTGTCCTATGAATACGGGGGTTAAAGGGTTTTGGCGTGTGGGGAAATAAGATAGGCAGGGAAGGAAATGGAGGCAATTTTGTTTCCCGCGGCCGCTGGGAAAAAGTCCTTCCGCATGGAAATTGTATGTATGCACGGTGTTTCGTGGCGCGGACTATACTAATCTAACTCCAGAACGGTAAGTTGGACCTCAAGTAAGTTGAAGTAGACAACCTCCTAAGCACCATTTCTATTTTTCGGCAGTCTCAAGAAACCTGCACTTTGATAATCGGGTTTTCCGCAGTACGTTAAAAGATAATACAGATATAAGTCAACAACACTTCTAAATATCGTAAAATTAAAATGCATTTAGCAGTCAGTAAAGTATATTCAAGTTCGTTAAATATTCCCATTTTTAACTTGAATAGTCAATTTGTTAGGCAAAGTATACTTTTCGGCAAATTTTCTTCAGGGGCATTACAGTTCAGACTAGGAAATTTGAACATGTAAAAAAAGGAATAATTTCAGATTTATCTGCCAATTGGCCATTACGGACTTTTCAGTCTGCGCAAATGGTCGGCATGTTCGTTGAGCGACCGCCACTCTTGGCTAGGGGTGATATGCTATCGTCTACTGGCGTCGGCCACGGGAGGGACAGGGCTTGTGTAAGTGTTTTCTGGCAGCACAGTACTGGATTCAATAGGCATATAGCCACTGTTTCTGCTGTTGCCAGCACCCGTTGGCGTAGGCCTTTGGGGAGGTTGGTTGGTGTCCGGTAGACAACCTATAAGGCTTCATTACTATCGACTCGGTGGTTTGTGTCAACCAGGTAGGCGAGAATAGAGCTCGAGATCGATTTAGTTTCGCCTTTACTCAACCAGGCCGGTACGTGTTCACATACCCTTTTCTAGGCGCCTCGTTTTTCGGCCGATGTATCCCGCTCCACAGGAGAAAGTAAAGGAGTAAATACATATGTATGTGGCCTTCAATGGGAGCCTGCCTTTACATCCTAATCGTAAAAGCGGAGAGTTCGTGAACACGTACCGGTCAGGTTGAGAATAGGTGAAACTAAATCGATCTCCAGCTCCATTCATTACACCTGGCCACTTCGCCTCTTCCTACACAGAACCAAGCCTGAAGATCGAAGCGGAAAGAGACTCCCCTCCTCCCCCCCCCTCTTAACTTACCCCCTGCAATGATCGTGAAGTTCATGGAGGCTGACTTATTGCTCGTCCGATGATTTGCTTCCGGGTTGCCTTCGAATCTTATCGTCTCTCCCAGTTTTACAGCATTAATTCACAAAGCAAATAAGTGTATATCATAGTAATGATGCCAAACCAATTATGACAGTAATAAAATAACATTACCTTTCAGGTAAACAGTAGAAAGGAGCAGTGTCCAGTAAAAAGGAGTGGAAGTAAAGGAAATAACCACACCATCAGTGTAGGAATATAGATGTGTATAAAAAATCGATATATCAGAAAAGGGGGCTCTCTCTTTCTCTCTCAATCCATCGATATTTACTCTCTCTGCGTTGAAGAGGGTGTGTGTGTGTTTATGTGGAGGGGGGCGATTGTGTGATATATCCCACGTTCTGGTATGGGCGGGCGGGCAGTAAAAACGAATAACAAGAAATGCAGATGTGTGTGTGTGGGGGGGTGTGAAACTCTCTATCTCATCTTCTTTTGACAAAAATATTCTGACTCAGAAGACAACAGAATAGGCGGTGGACACAGGACGGTAGAGAAAATAGGCCGACACAGTAAAACAATCGTCACAGGGGAGAATCGGATCTTCATCTTCATCATCAACATAAGAACAACAAAAGCTGCGCAATTCGGGCGGGCGGTGAAAAGCAAAAAAGCATATTATAGATGATTGACTGGTTTTATGTGAAGGCGGACGGCGGGGCGGGGGGGATTATGGATCTGATAAAACGCGGACTCTCCTGGACGCTGAAAAAAGGAAAGAGAACAAGACAAAACGCAATAGGACTCTGAGAAATCTGAAGACTCTGTGTGTGAGTGTAAAAACGACTTCTAGGGAGTCAGTCCCCTCCTCCCTGCTCGCAGGTAGACTGTACATGTGAGAGAAGGGGAGACAAATCATCTGGACGGCGTAGCGACGTCAGCCAGTTGCTACTGTTCGTTTCGCTGACACTGCGGAAGATGACCGGAAGGAGGAGGATGAAGAGGAAGAGATTAAGTGGAGGAGACAGACGGAGACGGCATGGCGGCTACTGCTGCGGTCGTCGTCGCGCTGGTGGTGGTGGTGGATGGTCCACTGACAGTGGAGGCACGGCGTCTCATCCTCACCTGACTCTGTGCAGTGAGGGCCAGCTTTATGGCTGAGGAGTTGACACGACCGGGGGCACTCAGGAGGCCGGCAATGGAGCTCATTTTGACCGAGTAGAGGCGAAGATGAACAGCCAGCGGAGAGTGACAGACAGGCGGCAGCACCACTTGCTGATTTTCGTCGTCAGTCGCCGAATGCGTAGGCGGGACAGCGGCATTGGGTGACCGAGTAGGGGCTGCTTCTGCTGCTGCTGCTGTTGCCGTCGCTTCCCAGGCGGCAGGAGGTGAAGGCTCCGAGTGCGGCGGCGGCGACTGCTCGCTCAAGAGCAATTGGAGAACGTCCTCCTCCTCCTCCTGCGTTTCGAAGATGGAGGAAGTAGGGCCAGCAGCGACGGGCTTCGCGTCCCCTTGTACGGTCGCCACCGCCTCCTCCTTCTTTGTTGCATCAGCAGCCAGGACATCCATCGCCGTTGTTGCTGTTATTTCGTCCTTCGGTTCGTCTGCAGAGAATACGACACACGAAACGCAATAAGTAAGGTTTTGCGCCAATTGGCCCAACTGCACTCCAACACTGAGTGAGGGAGGTAACGCGTTGGCCGGGTTCAGGCGCCCTGTAGACGAAAATCTGAACAGCACACCGGCGAAGAGGACAAAAGTACACAAAAGAATTCTAGTTAAGCCAGTTGTCTTAACCTCAGCGGCCTCGGTGGGACTGCAACACACGCCAACAAGAAGGAGGAAAGGCGGGTTACCCGTTAGCCTACCTGCTGGCTACCGGGTAAGTCCAAAGGTGTCGGATAGTGGAACGGCCTTCAGGGAAGGTAAGCTGCGAAATAAGCTGGCCCCTAGGTCTGGCGAATAAGCAGTCACGGACCATCAGCGACCATGGTACCAGGGCGCGGAAAGCTGAGGTCTGGCACACTTACTGTCTTACAAAATACCGCAGGTCCCAGTGGCGGCACAGTGACTTGACGAGCGTGAACCGCCATCAAATAAATTTCCTTGCCGCCGATGGCTTGTGGTTAGATTGTTGAGCAAAAAAGCGCTAGAGACAACCCCAAACAAAGAATCCGAGCGGCTGTTGGGGACCCGCCTGTATTCAAAATTCCCAAGATCCCTTATGCAAAATGTCCAAAGAAGAGGGAAGGCCGCCGAATGGGTCAAAAGAAAGTAATCAAATCTGCCAAAACCCTCTACTAATTGACTGTGTCTGGTTTGAGTTCGTCTGTTTGATTGCACGTTGAAATTTTGTTTTGGGCAGTCAGCTTACTGTATCACAATTGGTGGATTCGGAATAGGTTGCAGCAGAATGGGCAGGTAACTGGACCCAACTGTGATTAAGACCGCGGCTTTCGGCGTGCCTGCGTAGCTCAATTGGTAGAATGTTGGCTGTACTAAAGCCTTCCTCTTTCTAGGCTGTTTTGAAATCCTACCGAAGCCGCGGATTGTTTTTCAGAACTGGGTCAAATGAATGATTCAGATCTGCCACCAAACCTCACCCACCCCCCTGCTAACTAAATTTAGTAGGACGTTTTCCAATTACTTTCGGCAAGTCGAAAAGTAACAACAACCACCCAGTGGACTGAAAATCGCGATGCCAGAGTCGTGTGGGATGTCAGTTTTCACCCCCCCCCCCACCTCCGCTTCGCCACCTCTTCAGCTGATTGCATCGTTACCACTGGCATCCATGTCCGCGTGGTTCCAAATAGGTCAAACCCCGGATGAATGTGCTTTGATATCACAGCTCGGCATATGGCCAAGCCATTTAAATCATTGAGTTAGGAGGTGTAGTTGGCATTTGATTGCCGCGGCGTGATCGCTCAAACAAATGCGGAGAATGCAGTGCACTTCCAGGCGCAACATTTTTCCAATATGCAGAAAAAGATGTAGCGCCCGCGAAAAGAAAAAAAACGATACTGCATTCATAACTTATATGCTCACACTCTGGATCAGTGAAGTTGTTGGCAGCTACGTGCGCCTGATTTATTCGAACGCTGATACCGCGGGTTACTGACGAATTCGGGGGGCTCCAGCGTCTATCCTGAGCGAAGTTCAAGGCGCACACTTCCGTTTTGAAAAAAGTATATTGTCAGCAACGAATCTACTGCCTCTGTTTTAGCGGGTTAGCATCACAGTCAGCCATGTGTTATATACACACCACGAGCTACTATAAAAGGAGAAACTAATCAACTGAATAGACCACAGATAGACATCGTCAATGTCAGAGAAGTCGTAACTTGCTATGTACGGCTTGTTATAGTAGAATTCAACCATTGTCATGAGAGCTGCGTTCATCTCTGCAGTTGTCTACCAAATATGTTGCAACGACGGGAGCTGCAACTATGTGGGAAAAACAAGGCAAAAAGGGGAGACTCGCATGCATGAAAACAAACTGGCGGGTCGGAGAAAAGACCCCCAAACTCGCAGTTTGCACCCCATACTGAAGGGGCTGGCCATACTTTCAACATTCAAGGAACGGCCGCCTGATGCCGAAGCACATCAAAAGCGGAACGATTGGCGCCTGAGGCTGGGTATTCAGATGCCTTTCAATCGGCACGCATTTAGACCTTCCTGCGGCCTACAAAGTCCTGCGCCATTACGATAACAGTTACCAGAACAAGGTCCCATATAACTTAAGAAATGCGAGTGGACGGTCCCACGACAATCACACCGGAACATGAAGCTGGATTACCCGCACCCTCAACAGTGGTGACCATGCGTAAGGAACCCATCAGCCGTCAAATTACGAGGGCTGAGGCAGCGAACGAGAGAAAAAAACAATCAACCCAAAGTCGACTAGTTCAGCCAGACATTTAAATTACTGATCGATAGTGACAGTCAACGCTTGCACAATAGTTGGTCAAGCTCTCCGAAACGCTAGCAGCACGAAACAAACTGTTCCAGTGAGCAACACTACTGCGGAACTCTTACTTTTGCGAACTTGAAACGTAGAGACACAGTAAACATGTAAACAGGCTTACATGAAGGGCAGGACGATGCATTGAAACCAGTCACAGACTGATGGTCATCTAAAGGCACATAGTCATCGAGAGGATTGCTGGCATCAGGAAATTTGCCGAGCTCAGCACCGTTTGTCTCAAGCATTATGTTTAGGGGACTGAAGTGACAGGAACTGGCGGGTGAGAAAGAGTTTCGCGGTTCTGAGGAGCCCGTTGTCGTACCACCAGAAGAGGGCGGAGCCGCCTCTTCTTCCACCAAATCTGGCTTGCCACCGGGCTCACTGACGGCCACGGCAGCTGCATTCGCTTCGTCTGGTGACAGGTCCGGAGATCGCCGGCGTCGTAGTTGCCGACGGCCAGATGGCTGCTGTTGTTCCCCATCGAAAAACAGGTATTCGGGTGACTTTTTGTGAGACACTTTGGTTGGCGACAGCTGTTCGCTCACCGCCTCCTCCTCTTTCTCTTCAGCCAACAGCTGGTCCCAGTCGAGATTCTCCTGGTCAGCCGGTGAGAGGAAGGGGGAGGTGGCGTCCTCGCCTAACAGGAAGGCTGGATTCAGCAGGCGATGTTCACAGCCGGAGGCTAAAAAGGCGATAAGTTCCGGCCGAGGCGCGTCTATGCAGAGATCGCCCAAGTCTTCCAGGTCAAGAGTAAAGAGGTCCTCAGTCACAGCAGTGGCGGAGGAATCCACCTTGGCTGCTGCGTCTACTCTGCGCGCAGGTCTGGCTTTACAGTCCTCCAAAGCGGATGCAATTGAGGGAGCCGTCACCGCGGATACATCCAACTTCCGAACTTTGTAGGCCCGAGGAGTGGTTGCAAGATAGGAGTCAGTGCGCAGATCTGTGGAACCAAAAGGCAGTAAAAAGTCAGGATTGCTGAGACAGGCTATTCGCACGTCTAAGGGTTTGAATTATGTTCAGAAAGATTACTCATTGGAGGGCGTCCACGAATCTCTAAGTCGGTACTACCTGTGGTAAGAGTGCTGTCATTCAATCCTTTCAGATACATTTTTACAAGTAGAAAATGTTATGAAGACGCGAACGGTGACGCACTCAGGGCCCAGAGTTGGCAGTGCACCCCAGATAAGCCATGCTGGCAGACCGGCCGCGCGCGGCGTGAGCACACGTGACGCCCGCCCCCGCGTTAGCCTGAATAAAGACTCTCACGATCAGACCGGCTTTGCCTTCTTCCACTTACTAGTCCTGGGGACATAACGGAAAAAAACTAGCAGATTAAGAAAGCAGTAGCTGAAAACAGTATAGCATGGTCTGAACATCCATGAAGCCGATTCGTCCAACAAAAGGAGCTAATATGATCAATTACAATTACAAGCCACCAACACATAAATAAGACTAAATTTGATATGAACCAATGATCTAAATTATTCCTCTTCATCACAGGACACAGGTAGTCTCAACTGAAAACCCGGCCCTGTACAGCTGCCACTAGATTTCAAAGTGGCTTTCGGATTCAAAGTGTTCGGATTGAAGTTAGACAGTCTGGCCTGTTGCGACTGCCATAAATGGGCACGTATGGAAGGACACCGTTACAGAAGTCATTCCTGGAAGCATGTGAGAGGCGACGCTGGATAGAGAACCCTTACCTGCAGCAGGATCAACTGTGGATTTGTGGGCATCACGCAGTTCAGACGTCGGACGGTTCCGGTCCAGAGTGTCTGCTGCTGCTGACAGGGGTAGGTTGTCATCTTTGGTCCTGCTGTCACCCTCCTCAGTTGGCGGGTGACTTAGGGTTGTCGCCGCTGTAAACATGGAAACTGCTGAGGTGGAACTGGTGGAACTTGTGAGAGAGAAGGGCAGTGCCGGACTGATTGCCATCGGTCTACTACCCTGCTCTGATCCCTGAAAACCGGTCACCGTACCCGGCAGCAGTACAGTCAGCGGTCGTGTGCGACCATCTGGCAATTTTGATTGGTCCAAATGGCCAGCGGTGGCGGTACTGACCGGCGGTTCATCCGGCACTACGACCAGCGGCACTGCCGGTGAACCCCGCATGGGTTGGTCGCCGGGTACAGGGGGTTCACCGAAGCGGGAGCAGCTCTTGTTTGACGTCGGCAACTGCTGTTGCTGAGCAGCACTGCTCCGGACGAAGGACTTTGTGGTCGGTGGTGCTGAGAACGGCGGTGGAAGCGAGGGTGATGCAATACGACTGTTAGACAGAGCCGGGCTGCTGCCCGGAGCTGCCCCAAAGTCAGAGGCCGGCGTCTGGCGCGAGGAACGCGAAGCCAGTGAGCTGCCGCCGCCAGAAGAGCACTTCTCGGGTAGAATACGGGTGCCCTCCAGGGTGAGGTTGCGCCGGGCAAATGCGGAGAAGCGAGTGAGGCTGACCATCAGCTTGTCCACCCAGCCCACATGCAACACCGGCACCACCGAATTCTCCTCCCAGAGGCAGAGATGGTCGTAGAAGGCCAGTAGGTAGGCCAGACACAGTGGACTATCTGAAGGATGGAAAAGGGATGTAGTCAGAGATGCCCATTAGCAATTGCGGAATTGATGTTAAAACAGAGATAACTGAAATTGACATCCTCACTGCACGCAAGCCTATGTCGAGTAAAGGACCCCCTACCCGTGAACCAAATAAGTAACGTCATTTACCGTATACCATGCGCTGGTTGCCCTTCTGTTTATATTGGCCAAACAGGCCAACGCCATGAGACTCGTATCAAGGAACATAAGTCAGCCGTTCGCCTAGGGGACCGTTTATCACTCGTATTTGCGCACTCCTTTGAGTGTGATCACCGCTTCAATTGGGACGGCAATGGCTAACACACGACAAGCAAGAGAATTCCTCGAAGCTTGGCACTCCAGCCCGGCTAGTATAAACAGACACGTAGAGTTTGACTCACAATTTACCGGTTTTCAGGCATGGTCGACTAATATGGACCCAGCCTGAAACAACAGCAGGCTGTCCGTGCTCGGTCAAGTGGAATTTCTCTGACTCTTAACCAGCCCCCCCCTCCCCCGAACACGTGGCCCACAGTCCAAACGTTAACACCTCCCTCCCCTCACCAGCACAACCTATCGCCGCGGAAGTCACGTCACCATAACCCTCCCACCCAAACCCCCCCCCCGTCCATTGTAACCTCTGCCCCTAAAACCTCTAGTGCGACATTCCCAGCCCCCACTTTACATTTAGTCTGACGACGAACACGTGATTCTTGTTCGAAAACTCACGAGTAAAACTCGATTTTCCGAAGATATTCTTTCTTTTCATCCATTATAATCTCCTAAATAAAGACAGAAACAGTAAAACACAAAGCGTAAAAAACTTGAACGTGACATTAGGCCCATCATTTTCTATACAATATTAAACGCAATCGGCTAGCGATTATCGATATTTCAGTGTGGGTGGCAATAAAGGTGAAATTCATCTTTGTCGAGACTAACTTCTGTATATAAAGTTCATTTCCTATCTCATGAAATGTGAACCTAAATTTTGAACTGTTTTCGACTCGAACAGGTTTATAAGATATGATTGTAATATTGATTATTGTGCAAAGTACGCTCAATATATTTCAGTCACCTCAGGATTTCGGCTTTTGAAAGAGTTCCGTTTTGACCAGCTTCGAAACGAAAGTGCTGAAGATACTAAAGGTATTGAAGTAGTATGATTTTTCTCCTCGACTTTCAGTGATCGTAGAAATCCAAATATATTTTACAGAAGTGCACTAAATTATCTTTTACTGTACTCGTTTAGTCGCAAACTATGCTGTCTTCAAATCTTATACTCAAAGAAAAGGCCTCTTTTATCTTGTAGAACGTTGCTTATGATGTGAATTTGTACGACCAGGAAATTTTGATTCATAAAAAATCTGAAGTACCTAGAAGTCATGTTGCAATTGAATATTACAACCTGGCTAAAGTAATCCTTCCTGCTCTAAAAGGTATTTCATAATTTTGGTTAATCGTTTATGAGTTTGGTCACTGACTGCAGGCCTTCGGGCTGTAATCTTGAATCAAAATGGACATAAAAGTAGAGGCAGGAAGAAGCGAGCGCGTACCTAAGAGATTATCCGGTTGATAAGCACCGTCGACTGGATCATTGACGATCGGGCCCTCGCAACAGCTCCTATTCTCCATGGCTACCGACTTGAAGATGTCCGGCATAATGCGAGTGGCGACGTCTAAAAACTCGCGGTAAATTTCGGCATCCTCGGAGCTATGATTGTATCTAAAGCAGAGAACGTGTTGAGTTGATGTAAGTAAAGCAGGCGAGTTGTGGTTTGGAGAGCAGCATACAAAGATGACTGCAGCAAGTGAGAGGGGGGGATACCTCTTAAACCTAAACCACGCCAAGAATGTCTGGCTGCCAGCAACTTACTTGCGGTTCACCAGACGCTCCCTAAAGAACGAAGGTCAGCTGTACAAGGTAACCAGATAGTTTTGCTGCCGATTACGAATGGCTACCGACTTAGCAAGTCCGTTATTTTCTTTAAGAAAACGCCACAAGCCTCAGCGGCGGCAAATGAAGAATGCTCTTGGTCGTCAAATACGATTTCATCTGCCGATTTAAAAAATACATATTGGAAGTGTAGGTGGAGGCGTCTATTTGGGAGAACCATCTGTGCACCAGGCTGACGCAATTTATGTTCGGCAAGCAACAGTTTAAGTGAGTTTTTTAGTTACAAAAGGGCTATATTCGCAGCACTCTGGTTGGACTCAACGAGGGTGGGTAACAGTTCAATTAAGGTCACCAAACAGCATACTTGAATAAATGATTATTTGCGCGCGATAATTAAAATGGCCCAATAGTGCCCTATGGGACACAATCCTAGACTATATATCAACTCTATATAATCTTTATGTCAACTCTATATATATATATATATATATATATAGTTGGTGGACCAACTGCGCCGTCTGTGAGTGCGTTTGTGTTGTCCGACCAGCTAGTGTTCAGGGTTATGCTTGGCTGATGAAGGCTAATAAGCCCGAAACAGTTCTGTATCAAGTTACCCCCAGATGCTGTCATACCCCACTTACTGCTATTATGACTTGGCCGGAATCGGCCTGGCAGGCGGTCACCCGTTGGGGACCTCTGACCACCACACGAACTTTGTTTAGTTCGGAAGTCTATTCGATCGGTGTTCGCACATTCCTGAGTGAATATATACCCGATCAGCAGTGACAA
>JAYGXS010000003.1:82700459-82727144 GCA_036362985.1 Ligula intestinalis
TGGCAGGTGGCGAGGCGCTGATGAACTGCGGTTCGATGAAGTGCTTATGACCCGTCTGATAGACACCAGTGGTGGACCAACTGCGCCGTCTGTAAGCGCGTTTGTTTGTGTTGTCCGACCAGCTGGTGTTCAGGGTTATGCTTGGCTGATGAAGGCTAATAAGCCCGAAACAGTTCTGTATCAAGTTACCCCCAGATGCTGTCATACCCCACTTACTGCTATATATATATATATATATATATATATATATATATATATATATAGAGTCGAAGACTGCGCCCAATTAGGCACTATCGAACCACTTTAATAATCGCGCGCGATTATTCAGTTTTTTTATTATTTAGGTAATTATTCCTAGTACTTTTTTATTGAAACATTGTTTTCCCGGAAGAAATTTGAACAAGGCGAAGATCACGATTTGGGCAGGATTTACTGACGTCATGAAATTTTGTGACCTCTCAATCAGCTGCAAACGGTTGTTGCCTATTAATAAGAGAATTACGTGTCAGTCTCGACGGTTGAAACATGATAGGTAAAGGGAGTAGAAACAATTAGTCATAGATGTGGGCGCATGGTAAGGGATGGAGGAGGGGGGAGGCCATTGTCACAGCATAGCAGTTCATGAAAGCCTGCAGGACGTGGTTAAAGAAGGGGGGGGAGCAGGGGCAGGGTAGAGTTCTGCTTACAAAGCCAGAAGTCTGTAAGCAGCTGGACTATGTGATCAAACTCGCATTGCCGTGGTAACGATCAATAACCTCATTCCCGCTTCCGCCTCCTCGTCGCTACCCTGTCCCCTGCCCCTGCTCCCCCCTTCTTTAACCACGTCCTGCAGGCTTTCATGAACTGCTATGCTGTGACAATGGCCTCCCCCCTCCTCCATCCCTTACCATGCGCCCACATCTATGACTAATTGTTTCTACTCCCTTTACCTATCACGTTTCAACCGTCGAGACTGACACGTAATTCTCTTATTAATAGGCAACAACCGTTTGCAGCTGATTGAGAGGTCACAAAATTTCATGACGTCAGTAAATCCTGCCCAAATCGTGATCTTCGCCTTATTATCTTTTACTTTAATATGCTTTCTTTTTGATATTTTTTTCTGTTTCTCCCGATATGCTCCACACATTTACCATTCGTATTACGATCTGTCCCGTATTACAGAAGGATGGAGCTTTTGCGTGCTCTTTGGTGACCTAAATTGCACCGTTATCCGAGGGAGTTTCTTCTTGTTTTACAACAGGCAAAAGTTTACATTCGCCTACAGTACCTACGACCATGGCTGATCTAGCTGGACTTTACAACTCCACGGCTAACTTGTAGTTGCAAGTAGAAGGTCCTTAAGGAGGTCACCCACCCTCTCCACTCTGAACTAATGAATGCGAAGTCTTCCCGAACCATGCGTCGAGGCTTCCATCATATGTCTTGCCGCAATTCGGCATATCAGCACTCGGTACTCCCATTCCTAGCACGCTACCTCACGTGTAAAGAAGCGGAAATTGAGAAGTTGAAATCTGATCGGTCTCTATTGTAGACGTGGATACCGTGTAAAACTTGAATGGTGAGTATTACATGACCTTTTACCATGACCAATTACTTTACCTATTCTTTGCTCGCCGTGAACGGAGCCTTTTGTTCGCTGAAAATTTATGATGTTTAATCATAGATAAAGCAAAATTTTCTTCTTCTTCTTCTTCTTTTTCTTCTTCTGTTTGGTGGCGTACACGAAAACAACGCACAGATGCTGATAAAGCGAGTTTCTTTCCAGTCATTGGCTGGTACTCTCGCAAGTAATGCTCGCTTCGCTTGTTGCTTGAGAGTAATCGCCCGACCGTGTCTACCGAGTCATGCGGGTTGCTTTAGTACAGTGTGATATGATTTCCAAGCAGGGAAATCGAAATTCAGACAGGCAGCAGACATCTAGGTTGTAATGACAAAGAGTATGTGCTGTCAGACTTTGAGCACCAGTACCCAACAACGTTCGCATATCGCATACTATTGGCCAACATTGGAACAGGGTTGCGGAGCGCGTCAGATGCAATACCGTGGATCGAACAATCAGAGAGGTTGTTAAAGACTCGTTTGCACTCAGACTGTAAGAATCCTTATTAAATTATTTTCGATTACCTTATTACGATCCACTACTCGGTTCCAGTCAATGAAATGACGGCTTCAGAGACACACGTACGCCACACCAAGGACTGTTGACAAACTACAAGTTCTGTGTTGAGATTCGGACGCCCTGGCTCCATGAGGTGACCAAGCAAGCGTGAAAAGACGAAGTATTTCCCATTGGATGGGGTTCGTGTATCTTTACGTCTGGCTTCAAAGGGGGAGATAATAGAAAATCCGAAAATAATCGTAGAATAAGTCTCATCCAAGTTTCTGTGAAGGTCTTTATTACTGCCCTTCTCAGAAGATGCTAGTCTGTAAAAGACTCTAGGACAAGGCCCAACCAAGCAGAGCGCGGATGTGTAAACCAGATATTCACACTGAGGTGCACTCTGGATTTTTGCCATGGCTGGTTTGTCGAAATGGCTGCTGCCTTCGATTACGTCCATCGTCCAAGTAGATGGAGTAATGACCAAAATCATTGCGGTGATTAGGGCCTAGTCCTAATCTACCACCACGCGAGTTCTGGCCCAAAAATCTCCCCAATCGATCGATATGGGGTCTGATGTTCGACAGTGTTGCGTCCTGTCGCCCATTCTGTTTAACTGTGCCATTGACTGGGTTCTCGGAAAAGACCTACACGGCTTTGACGGTGTGGAGTTTTCAACCACGCTGACGATATCGCCCTGCTCGCCTCCAGCTTTGGTAATCTACAGTCTGTAGTGTCACGGGTGAATAAAACTGCTATGCCGGTTGGCTTTTCCGTAAAAACCGCTAAGACCAAATTATTATCCAGCTGCATTCCTGACAAGGAGAAGACACCTCTGGAGATTAATGGTCGCTAATTTGAAAAAGCAGCTTTAAATATCTCAGGACGAGGCTGCTACCGAATGGACAGAGCAAGTATGAAACTGTTTCTTCAATAGATGCTGCTCACCGGGTTTCCCCCGAAAGCGTTTATGGATCCGAAGTGACAGCTCCATCATCACGCAAATCCGTGTGCCGTGCATCCGTCTCCTCCTCTACGGACGTGAATGCTAGGCTTTGCGCGTGGGAGACGAGCGAAGACTGGGTATTTGATCAGTGTGGCCTGAGGACCATCCTTTGAGTGAAGTAAACTGATTGCTTTTTAAATGAGATAGTCCGCACTCGCTGCGACAGTACCGCGAGGATATCTCTGAAAATCTAAGAATGACGCCCGAGGTAGTTTTGGCATGTTCTTCGTCGTCTGCCTCACGAGCTTTGTTATACTGCCTCCGATCCGGTGCCACAGTCCACCTTGAGATGTCGAAGAGGTCAACTCAAGAGTTGGTTCGACGCCATTCATCAAGACATGGAAGCCGTTCTTGGACCTTCGATTTTCGGCCTCCGTCACTGGGGAAGAGACTGGGTGGAGTTTCCCAGATTCGCTGCCGATAACCGTCAAGCGTGCAGAGGTACCCTTCGTGGCATCATTGAGGCCAGCCAGATCAGGCTTGATCACAGCTGTATCAAGTTGACCGACTATAGGTGAAGCATTTGTTCACGCAAACCTGGACTACTAGACTCTTTCCATACGCTGCGGGGTGAGGAGGGGAGGCGTCTTAGGAAGGACAAGGAATCTACTTTTGTGCTCGCGCAGACAAAACTATGCAGAATTAACGCCTATCGAAGAAACAAAATGAGGCAAACTCACTGGCCAATTACACGTGCTGCTTCCGCCCAGTAGCGCATTGCATCCTGTACATCACCGTGCCGATACAGGTAGTTGGCGAGGTAGATATAGGGATAGACGTGTTGGTTGTGATAGTGGGAGCGATCTATTTCCACGGCTCGAAACAGTAGTTCCAAGGGCAGACTGTTCTCCACCTTGAGGGGATACAAGAGCGGTTGCTGTTGCTGTGGCTGCAGTGCCTGGTGGTGGTGGTCGCCAATGGGTCGCAACTCCACCAGATCCTCAGGGACGCCGATTAGGCTGGGTGACGGTTGACCGAAACTGTCGGCAGCAGCAGCAGCAGGAGCGGAGGCGTAACCATCGGCCGCAGTCCAGTCACCGCTGAGGTAATCGGACAATTGCCTGCCAAGAAGGGAAGTGGGGAAGCCCTCCTCAATGTCTGCGAGGTTGGTCAGGCCGAGGGGATAACGAGAGAGTAGGCCGGCTCGTAGCGTCACCCAGAGGAGGCTCTGTTTTAAGCGCACCAGCTGAAATCAAGAGAGCAGGAGAAAGTGGTGGTAATGGTGGTGGTGGTCCGATGTTTAAACGTGTAGCAGCACTCAGTAGAATGGGGGTCACGAACGAAGTCGGACTCGATACGCCCCTCCGTATGCCACTCGTTAAAAATGTACCAATTTAGAACTCAACCAAGGGGACTCACTCGCTCTGTACTGCCTTGAGGTTTTATGGACGGAGGACTCTTCTGCCTCGTTCGATTCTATTTGTTGTGAGTCCCTGTGACGAATAATGGGACTAGGTGCAGTACCGATTTCGGGGGTTACTCTCGAGCCCCGACAGCACACGGGCAGCGCAGCGGCTAGTATTACAGCCCGAAGAACATAGTTGACGAAGCCAAGGGAGACTGGAATGACGACCTCCGACTTAGGAGCCATCATCAGTCGACCGTACTTATGTACTATGCCCCACTTGAAGCTCGAACCGGTGACCTGTTTATTAGAAGTCCGATGGCCTAGTCATTGAGCCACGGTCCAGGTGTCTGGCCTGGCTGTTGGTGGGGCCTGAGAGCGAGCCCCGTTACCGAATTGAGAACACGCTTCTGCCGTCGAAATTGGCCAAGCAAGAAGCCCGTGGCGCAGTTGTCAAAACGTTGGATTTCTGACTAACAAGGTTGCGGGTTCAAACCTCGGGTGGGGCAGCAAATGGGGTTGGGTACGGTTGACTGATGAGGTCTAATAAGCCAATGCTCGTTCCAGTCTCCTTGGCCTTCGTCGGTTACGTTCTCCGGAAGAGAAAGATTACCCTTGGCTCTCATGTGACATGGCTGAGTGGGTCCTTAATCAACGGGCTGGAAAGTCGCAACTATCACAATGCAGCATCCGGTGGTGTTTAGGGTGGCCACGGGATAAGGGGCTATCACTGAAAATTTCATTAGCAAACTGCTTGTCGCACGTGGTCACTCCACATTGACCCCCAAAAGAAGCCGAACTCTCATCTGCTGGATAGTATTGACATCTTGCTCAGTACATTTGCTTGAGACGCTTGTCGATTAGTGAGGTTCGTAGTTGAAAATTAACCATCTCATATGAAGATAATACCAGGTCTGGCCGTCTGCGTCACAGACAGAAATATTGTTCCTAATTAACCAAGATAGATGCATATGCAATGCGCAAACGGCAGTATAATGACTGAGTGTATAAAACGCGGCTCTGAATAAAACTATGTGTTAACCTGTTGACTGCTTTTGCAGCTCGCAGATAAGTAGTACGTACGTACCTCGTGAGAAACTGTCTCTGAATAGCTGATTGCGGAACCACCAGAACGGTGACGGGAATGACTGCTGCCAAGCTCCGTGGAACTTGCTCCAGGTCGTGAAGGCCTAGCACCACCCGCCGAACTGGCAGGGGAGGCCGGTGGGGTGAAATCCCAGACGGCGGCGGCTGACGGCGCTGGTGTTGGTTGCAGGGACTGGACGGAGCGCGAAAGGCCACAGGGTTGTATGGCTGTGATGGCGGCGGCTGCTGCGATGAGAGTGGGACTGCAAACAACGGGGCAGCCGTTCAAGTACAGCCAAGAGCTGGACAAGTGACCCATCCGGATGGGTGGGGGATAGAGTGCGGGAGCTTTTGAGGTGGTGGAGCCACTGCAACCGCTGGGTTCGGGCGGTCCCGATAAGCCAGAACGGGATCTGGTGGCATTGCCACCGCTACCCTCATTAGTCGGAGCCTCGGAGTCATGCTTGGAGTGTCCAAGTTGACCACCGTCAATTACGGTGGGCATTACGGCCACATCCGCTGTCTCTCGTTGGCCCGCGGCGCCAAACTCTACCCAGGCGTGATCCTCTGACAGCGCTAAGTGGACATCCGTATAACCCAGAAGCTGACAGGCTGCCACTGTAGCGAAGGCCAAACCGAAACTGTCCAGTAGTCCGGCTGCAACAAGAGACAGGGGGAAGAGAAAAAATAAGTAACCATTAGTGCAAATGCTTATACCCCGAGGTAGAGGCTTCATGAAAGAGTAGGTGTGTAAACAGTGGTTGTTACCAAGGTAGAGGCGGAGGACTGGGAGTCAGGCTGCAATGGCTCCTTCTTAATGTGGTCTTTATGGCGCTTCCGCGCACGCGGGAGCCTACCTAGCGAGTTGACTGAGTCAAGTGTGTGCGTGTTGAGTGACTATCGCGCCCGCCACCTACGCCCTCCCTCATCCCCGGTGTTATTGACTTTTTCTTTACACTGGAAACGAAGGTGGGAGCGGCGAGCGAGTGGGTAGAGTCTTGTTTGCATTCGCAGTAGTTTGCTGCGTTGCTTCAGCAAGGTAGCCTTCCTGCAGCTTGCCTAGTTTGCCTCAGTATCTGCTTCGGCCTGCTTCAGCGCTTGCTGCGGTTGGTTGGAGCATGTGGTTGCCCATCGTTGAAATCATTGCAAAAGTCTACGATTACTCAAAACTAATGCACGTTTAACTCCTCGTCAGTGTACCACCCTACTGTGGAGCACACCAAAATCGACAGTTGAACTGTCGTACTTTGTCAGGAATATTAACAAGCGGATAACTATTTTGCTATTTTAATGAAAATGACACGGTTTTAAACAAAAATCTTGTCATCGCAAAGTTTTTAAAGCCTACCTTTGAGTGTGACATTTGCGGATGTAATTGACTGTGAAATCAGTACAAATAGGAATATTTGTGAGAATTTTT
Source organism: Ligula intestinalis (assembly GCA_036362985.1). Lineage (NCBI taxonomy): Eukaryota > Metazoa > Platyhelminthes > Cestoda > Diphyllobothriidea > Diphyllobothriidae > Ligula > Ligula intestinalis. The sequence continues at coordinate 82,707,418 of JAYGXS010000003.1, forward strand.
TCTAGGAAACATGTGTAAGGGCATCCAAAAACACTAGAAAAGTTGTCTGGTACTTAAGTAGTCACTGTAGGCGGTCAAAAACAAGAGCGTTGGAGAACAGACACCCTGACGTGTCTTTAATATGTCGGGGTTATGCCGCAATGTGATGGTTTCACATCAAAAAAGGATTGGTCGGTGACTGTTTTATTGCACACAGCAACATGCGAGACATAAGGTACTTGCAGAGCGCGAATACATCCCGGAGGCTGTCTTTAATGCTTCAAAACGATGGAGTTAAAAGGTCCCTTGATAGGGAGGAGGTAGCCTCTTAGCAAGACCAGAACGTTGTCCGCTTCGGGTGCCCTGCTTGACGCAAGTAACAGCTAGTCGTTTTAGTATGCTATGCGCGAAATCATAGGATGAACAACTCGGGAATGAGCCGTACCGAACAAAGTACAGGTTTAAGTGTGTGCCTTTCATGCAGGCAAAGCAAACAGTCCGCGGGCACAGTCCTAGAACTTTTATGTGTTGACCGAGAGGTAGATGGAGGTGTTTACCACCTTCGGATTCACGACTTATAGGAAACCAGCTTTGTGCGACAGTGAACTACACAGTCGGTGTCCGAAGACTCGCAGTCTGTCCAGTCTGTCATCCCCCCCTCCCCAATCCGCCGACAAGACCTGCTTCAGGCGCTCGATATCCTTACTGCCACCCACTCGTATGCAGGTGGTTGTCTGCCCCCCCCTCCACTTCTATGAGCTAGATATATGCACAGATTGGGTGACTGCAATCGACATTCGAAAATTCCTTCTACAGCAATCGCCTCTCCCTCCCCCGCTTTCTGATATACTAGTGCTTCCGTACTGCCTACACCTCATTAAAACTGCAGTAGCGTAAAGAACAGCATGCGTTTAACAGTTTCTTCAAAAAGTTGTTTAAGTGGGGAATTAGTTGGCAATCCAAAAAGTGGCTACATTTGACCTCTCAGAACTTTCGCACTGACAGTTAGACCATCGATTTCGATTATGACCACAGTTTGCCCCAGAACAGGATGATGTAGGGACGGTGGATTGTACGTGAATTAGTTCTAAGTGCCGGTAGACTTGGGCTGCATCTACAGCACTCCCTCTCCTCGCTCGCCCGGGCCTGTTGTCAACAAGAAGTCAAGAGCATCGGATGTGCGATCGGGCACAGTGGTTGACAGGGCCGGCGAACCCGTCTGCGCGCGCAACAACACTACCTGTCTCCTTGACACACGCGACGATCTACACAACCAGGGAAGTAGAAGAAGCCGTCTTCGTAGTCAAACACCCAGAACTGTCGTACTACGGACCTTATGACAAATATCCGTGTATGTTTAAGCCGCTTGTGTGCGTATGAGAGAGGAACTCACGCGGTGGGGAGGGGGCTAAAGAGTTCTGATTCAGAGTATTCTAGGCAAGAAAGTGCAACAACGGTGATGGATAGAAATAAGCACGTACTTTTCAGAAGGGAGTAAATTGATTGGGCGTGCACTAGGTGTTCTCGTTGTCTGCTCGAGACTAGCTGGCTGCAGAGTGTACTGCAGACGGCACGGATGAGGTCACGAGATGCTGTTCGAGGTGCATCTGGAGGCTGCTGCCCGAGGGATTTTCTTGAACCATGAGAACGCGAGCCGGGGTCCTTGGATGATTTACTTACAAGGGATTTGATCTACAGAAAAGAAGACATAACAACGACTGAAACCAGCACATGGCACACGTTTGAAGATAATTTATTTCACCCGTCGACGATGATGTCAAGTAGTCTCTAAAATGACAATGGCTTAGATAACACATTAAGCGAGGTTTTTGGGAACTTCAGCCAGCTGAGCGGCCCGATATGCGGGACTGTTATTAGATCACAGCAAATAACCTATATCAAGACGGTTATTTCAAATTAAGATGAACCGATGAAACAGGGGAATTTTAATAAAATAATTTTATAACAATTTAGGTGAAGTAATACCGAATACGTTGAGTGGCGGTACTCAAAACTAACCAGTGTCTTTTCTAGAGATCACAGGCGATAGCTAAAAAACTACGAGACTGCCGGATGGCAATTAAACCTGAAAACACAATAGAATTTTCAGGCATCGGAAATACAAGAGCAAAGCGGTCTATAATTGAAAAAAAATTCCTTGGTGCTTGACATCACTTAACAAGGGTGTTTGCTTTGATAAATAAATAAAAAACTAATATAAAATAGTAAATCATGCAGCAGTCGAAAAAATCGCCAGTCTTAGATTTAATAGTTGCAAGTAGTTTTAGTGAAGAGATCACAGGGATTAAACAGCAACAAGGCCCAGGGATAAAAATTTATACGTAATTTGCGCCTCTGCGACAGTTAAGGGGAATTCGAAGACAAGAGAAACCTAAATGACTGTTCAAAATAAACAGGTAGCTGATGTCATTTAAACGTTTGAGAGGGGTTTCAATCAGAAAAATAAGGTGCACGCAATAATTTAAAACTTACATTGGAATTATTAACAATGATGGAATAAAATTTTCGGTATAGGCCCTCTGCCTCCTCGAAACGCAATGATGGGAACACTGCACTTCCCGATACATTTCCATACAATTCACAGCTATTTGTATAAGATGCTGGGGAGTCAGCAGTGGTCCTGGTTGACGGTTGTGCGTTGCGGAAATCGAAGGATACGGGCGTTCTTGGGGTGGCCGCAGCCGACTCACAGGAAGAATCTCGACTAAAACCTCTTTGCACAGAATGCGGGGTTGACGGAAGGTCGTTAATGGACGGAGGTGTTTCAAGAGGGAACGAAGCTCCTGGAGAATCAACCTTCCTGAGTGACGGTGAAGACGATCGCAGATTAGAACGTTTGCTGCGGGTAGACTGCCCTTGAAGGGTTCGTCTTCGGTAGTTAACAGTGGGTTCCGTTCCAGATTTCGCTGCGCCATGTGACTTGACTGTACGTAAAACATGTGCATTAGGTGAAGATCCCAGCGTTAGCTGAGTTTCAATATATCCCAGAATTATCGATATAAAAGCCAGATTTGGCTCGGAGGAAGAATTCCAGTTGTTATCTGAGATGCGGCAGTGCTGAAAGATGTCTTCGAATAGATCCGTCACTGATTCGATTGAAACGAGTGGGAAATAGCGTCGCCAAGCGCGCATTGACGCCAAGTTGGATGAACGCAACGTCATTTTCAATGCACTGAAAGGAAAAGGAACGCATGCTGAAAAGGCTACTATATTACAGCGGCAGAAAACGGACTTCGAATATTCAATAAGTGTTGGTAGAAAGACAAAACAGATTAGGCATAGTGAAGAAGTTTAGGTGTAAAGTAAGAGCCTTGAAGACGTAAAATGAGCCGCTGCTTAATTCTTTTACATGGCACACCAGATACACCGATTTGTACTGCAGCAAAAGAGACGGGCACGCTGAAGGTGGATGGCAAGGCTTCAAGGTGTCATGCGGCAACCTTAAACATAAGAAATCCGAGCCAGTGCGAAGAAAAGTTAGCTCTTCTTCAGTATTCAGGTGTGAGATTCTACTGCTTACTCTGCAGAAACGAGCAAATACAATGGCCAAATTTTGGGGAAAAATGCTTGGACGCTACAGTGACCATAAATAATTATTACTGTTGTGTGGGGTTTGGAAACCGTCGGTGGTTTTGTCCAGGCAAGACATCTATTTTCCTGTTCTAATTCTCGCCTTAAACCTTAACCTAGCTCTTATACTACCATCAGCCTTTAAATATGATCCTAAAATTAAACGCAACTCCGAACGTGGCCCTAGCACTAACCTGAATCCTAATAATAATACCAACGGAATTTACCACACAGCTACTTGTGTTACAAGCCTTCCTATTCCCTTGCACTAGGGAGCGGTATAAAGAGAGACCTTGGCAATCTATCCATGAAATTTCAAAATGAAAAATAGTGTCACCCGGAAGTCCCCTTATAGTAATACAAGCGCGAAAGACTATCAAGCTTTTCACTGATGAAGGACACCAAGCTGTATAAAATCAACAGCATTTTTAAAATTAGCATTGCGGTTTCGGCATCTTGCCTAGCTGTTATGATCTAATGTCCACTAGGAATCCCACTTCGGTAGTGTTCGTGGAGGCCAATGGAGACAACACTATTTCTTGCCGAGACTGTATAAACAGGTCGAGATTCCAAACCTAGGCGCGAGTGCCACTTACTTGGTGCACGAGAACCCATAGATTTTGTAAGATGTGCAAATAAAACATATTCTTCAAACATTAGATCGCAGATCCTGATCCGGAACGCTTGTTCTGGACGTTTACAGCCTGTACACAGAATCAAAACCGTGATCGGGCATAAAAAAATTGTACCGGATTTATACTTTTAAGTTGGTCAACGCCATGTCAAACTTAAAAAAATGCAACTTACCGCAGTCGTTAACGGCTACTGAGAAAAAACACTGTTGATCAGATGTCCAGAAAAGCAATAAGCAGACAGCATATTATTAGAAAGGAAAAGTGAAGCGTTTGGTAGCACTAGTCTAAGATGTTGACGTAACGGTACATGTAACAACGATTCTTAGACAGGGCGACTGACGATTTAAGTGATAACCTACATCACACATATAAGATGGTCATAGGTTTTTTGCAGTTTAAACGTGTATGAGGATTGATTTTATTAAAAACAAGCAAGCAAGTCACCTGCGTTTTCCAAATCAAAAAGTACCAGCAATCTTACTCGGAAAAATAAGAAAGCGCAAGTGTAGCGGGCCGGGAATGTCGAGGTTGGCACACACCTAAAGGAGTAATTCACGCATATGATACTCCATAAGTAACTCCGAACGGGGTTGTCAATCACCACAACATGCAATCGTAGAAAGAGGTAGAAGAATAAGGCGATAGTAAGAAATAAGGTCTGTTGATATAAAACGAATGGTAAACAATAAAGAGTGGAAAGGATACAATACGGGGGATTACCAAGGGTCTGTACAAATGATCCGTTTGGAGTGAGGGGTGATCACAGAATATTAGTTAGATACCGGCGGGAGTGCAGCGCTTTGGGCAACTGCGGGTGAGGGCCATGGTGGTGCTGACGGCAAGAGTATGTAACGGCGACACAGGACGTCGGGAAGAGCGTGTAACACGACACGGAACGGGGGGAAATAGTGCCAGCAGAGGAAGAGAGAAGGAAGACCGGTACCTTCACCAAAAGACGTTCACACCATCCTCATCCGGATACGCGCCAAGAGTGACCTTGGTGCGTTCAAACACCCATGGTTCGGATTGGCTCGTTACACAAGGCGGAACGATCCTTACGGCTATATGGGCTGAGCAAAAATAAGACAATTCAAAATTGTCCAAGTTCTCAATTAAGCAATGGTTTCAGTATCAGTATCAGCATCAGTATAGTGATGGATATTTAGGAAAAATTCCTTCAAGTGCCCTTTTTGTACATATGTGCAGTTGTAGCAGAAAATGTGTTTCTCAGACTGTTGGCAAGGCCAGTTGTCCTGCGTCATAGGATGAAAATAGGAGCAGACAGTGAAAAAACCCCTCAGTGATTTTTAGGAAAAAAACTGTCGCTCTCTAATAGTTTAAAAACTATTACATGCTCAAGTAACTTATTTAACCGAAAACGAAGTATTCTGAATGAGTCCCTTTGAGTCACTTTATTAAGGGAAGAAGGCTTTCGCCCTTGAGCTCCCTATTCACAGCCAAAATCGCATAATAGGTCCACCGTAACGATAGTAAATGATACAAATGTACAAATGTAGGCTTAACATCAGCGATAAGTGTGAGCCAGTTGCAAGGTGCTGCTACTGACACTTTGTTCATTATATCTGCCACACTTTCTCAGCAAATGAGAATCAAGTTTGTGTTTAAAAATATCAACAGTATCTGAGAGAACCACATCTTCCGGGAGTCCGTTCCACGCTCCAATGACCCTCTGAGAGAAGTAGTTTCGTCGAACGTCGAAACGGGCCGGTTTCCTCTGTAGTTTAAAAGGATGACCTCGAACATGGTCAGTCCGAGCCAATTCGAAGAAGTCATCAAATTTTAGGGCGCAGGCTCAGCCTCTAACAATAAGGTAGGTTTGTATGAGGTCTGTCTTCATAAGGCAGATGACCAAAATTCTTTACCATCTTCGTAGCCCTCACCTGCACTCGTTCCAGGTGCAGATAATTCTTCTTGAACCATGGACGCCAGGCCTGGACAGCATACTCCAAGTGGGACCGATCAAACGCTCCGTAGGTTTTCCTGAAGAGCTCCTTGTCAATGTTGACGAATCCCCGCCTAATCGCAAACAGCACCTGTGTCGCGCGTTTAGCTGCCTTTACACACTGAGTAGATGGTTTAAGTGAGGAATTTATTAGAACACCGAGATCCTTTTGTTCGTTCACATTTGAAAGCGGGTGCCCATCGAGGAGGTATTGGAAGGAATCGTTCTCCTCATCAGTCCTTCTAGTCCAGAGTCTTAAAAATACACACTAACTAATGTTGAAGTTTAAGAGCCAACGAGCAGACCAGCAGCTAAGTCGATTGAGCTTCTCTTGAAGCGCTTTCCTATCAGCGTCAGACCTGATGGTTCTCCAGAGTTTGACGTCATCGGCAAACATGAAAGCGCTGCAACCCAGATCGTTGACACGGTCGTTGATATAGATAAGGAAGAGCAGTGGCCCTACGACAGAGCCTTCGGGGACGCCACTCAGCGCAGATGTAGGGTTTGACTTCGAGTCACCGATGCACACAGTTTGCGATCGCCCTGTGCGAAAATCTGTGATCCATGCCAGCAGGTTTTCTCTTATGCTTATTTCTGACAATTTATACATTAGACGCTTATGTCGGACGCTGTCGAATGCCTTCGTGAAGTCCGTATGGATGACGTCAACCTGACCATCTTCATCCAATGCGCGAGTCCACTGCTCAGTGGAGAGTAGAAGGCTGGAAAGGCAAGAATGGTTCTTTCTGAAGCCGTTTTGGAGCCCTGACAGTAGGTTGTTCTTCTCCAAGAACTTCATTGTCGTCTTCTTAATTATCGTTTCCATCACCTTACAGCAAATGCAAGTTAGGCTGACGGGCTGGTAATTGTTGACCTTCGTGCGGGTTCTGCCCTTGTGTATCGGGTAAATATTTTCCCTTTTTCATTCGGATGGCAGTTTTAATAGTTCAAATGAAGAACGAAAGATATGTGCTAGAGGCTCTGAGAGTTCGCTTGCCATTTCTTTCAAGAACTTGGCTGGTATATTGTCTGGACCGGATGACTTTGCTTCTTTGAGGCTCTGCAGCTCCCTCTTAACTACAGATTTTGGAAATAGTAGAGAATGAAGTGCCGGACCAGCGTTTACAACAGCACTGTTCGCATTATCAAAATGAAGCTCGGTTTCGCTAGTGAATACCGAGGCAAAGAACCGGCTACAGTACTCAGCTTTCTCGTCATTCTCAACGACTTCTCCGCCACCATCATTCGAAAGTACTGCGACAGGATCCTTGTTTTTAATCTACTGTTAATATAGCGGAATAGAATTTTGGGCTTTTCTTCGGCCTGGTGGAGGATTCTTGATTCATAGTTTTTCCTGTCCTGGCGAATTGATTTTTTTACTGCATTTGTTTGGCATCGGAATTCCTCGAGGTGTACTGGCGACCCAGTTTTCCTGAATAACTTCCATTTCCTATTCTTTTTCTTCCGTCTTGTTAAGATCTCTCGTCAACCAGGCAGGACGACTAGTCGTCTTGTGTACCTTCACCGGACAAAAGCGCTTAATCAGATCTAATGCAACCCTCTTGAGTGATCTCCAATCATCCTCCGGATCCCCCTTGAGCAGGCAGTCCCAATTCACAGACGATGGTGCATTCTTCATTGAATTGAGATCTGCCTTCCATATGTTCGGCTGGTCCTCCGTTTTCCTCAACCGTTGAGTATGGAGTGAGTAATCCCATATTAGCGTCGTATGGTCACTCTTACCGAGCGGAGCACTTGAATGCACTTCATCTGTGTAGGATAAATCCTTCGTAAGAATGAGATCCAAACAAATAGCCCGCTGGTTGTCTCGAAATCTGGTTATGCCCTTAACGTTCTGAACTAGAGATAGGTCAAGCGTGAGATCCAGTATTTAGGAACTAAAGGAAGTTGACACCACCTACACTGTCAGGTTGTTCCATTCAATTGCAGGGGCGTTGAAGTTACCAACAATGAGAACCTCCTGGTGACTAGCAGCTTCTTTCACCAGATGAAGGAGCGAGTCCTCGGCTCCGCTCAAAATGTTTGGTGGCTGGTATACGGCCAGGAATTCAAGGTTCTGTGAATTCGCCTTCTTGATCTTTAACCAGGCGGACTCATACGCCAGGGCTAGAGTGTGCTCTCTTTCTACAACAGAGATTTCAGTTCTGACATACACAACAACCCCACCTCCTTGTCGGTTTTGGCGGTCTTTGCGGAAAAGCTGGTATGCTGGAATCGAAATCTCCGAATCTGCGATTTCTGTTTTTAGCCATGTTTCCGTTATGGCAACTACATCAGGTTTCCGCTCCGAAAGTACTGCCGTGAGTTCATCAATTTTTGCGGGAAGACTTTGGGCATTAGTGTAAAGAAAGTTCAATTAAGACTTAGTCACTACTTTATGCAGGCGGTTGCCTTTTGCGTGCGATTGCATGCAGGGAGCTGTTGGTGCTGATGGAGACGGACTGTTGTCTATCCCGATTAGGCTGTTAGTGTTATCGGCTTTCCCCATAGGAGTGACCTAGACATGGACGATCTCTCCATTCAGAATTTGAAGATTGCTCTCGCCGAGTTCGCATCTCCTGTGGAGTTCTACTTTTAACAATCTCAATTTCTCCCGCTCCGCGGGGAAAAATCCCGCTGAAAAAAAAACCGTCGGGTGTGAGTATCTGTGTATTAGCTTCCTGCTTTACAATAGCTGGACCTCGGCCTCACTCTTCAGAACAACCTTCAAGGGTCTTGGTTGGCGTTGTTCATCTTGTGATTCTGTTATACGGCCCCATTCGGAATGCCTTTGGAACTTCGACTTTCTCCTAACCCTTTAGGAGGAATTTCAGATATTCTTTAAATAACTTCTTTTCCTCTTCTTATCTTTATTTCGGGGTATCGAAAGTACCTTCCGTCATGCCTTTTATGACTATGCAGTTTATACGAGTGGTACTCACCTTCCGACTGTCGTCCCCTTCTGCTTCTTTAGGGTTTGTTAGGACAGCTTCGCTTCGAGGTTCAGCGCTCATGTTCGTTTTGGCCTGCGAAGGTGCCCTTTTTGTTTGCCTCGTGCTCAAGCTCGGCCAACTTATATTAGCACTTGGGCTTGGTTGGCCGTTTTTGGGAGCCCGAGAGCGCTTCTTCGTTCTCTGCGAAGCCAGTGAGTTGACCGTTTCCCCTGTCTATGGCAGACTACCAACTCCGTCAAGCACCCTGGCTGCCAGATCATTTTTGTGCGTAGATGCTTCGGCGAGGGATGCTGCTTCTCCGTATGTTAGGCTTCCTCGCTCAAGTTCACGCATCGCCAGTTTCTCCTCATGAGGAAGAAATCGAGAAAAAATTGTCAGCTCCTCCATCTCCACTCTAAGACTATCAACCACCTTCTCAAGTTGCGTAAATTTGTTCAGAAGGGTAAAATATGATACAAAGGCTTCATCTTTATGAGTTTCATCCCTTAAACTTTTAAGACTTTTAGTTCGTTTGGCAGGAGGAGATTTCAAAGAACTTCCAGATCGAGTTTCTGTAGTAAGTAACGAGATTTGGAAACTATGACCTCATCCCGTGATGGCGAAGAGAGGTAGGTGCTCGAATTCTACGCGTGGGGTTCAGGGTTCAAATCCGGGCAGTGGCATGACTTTTTTCCTTGTTGCAATGATGTCGGGATTTCGAATGCAGGCACTGGCGAAAATTCCTTCCCGTCTTCCAAAGCTGTATCGCACATAGTTGCAATTGTTTCTGTCACCATCTTTTCACAACAGACCATTTATTAATCAAATAGAAAAGTGGATTGCTTTTTGACTGTTAATAACCGATTTTGATTTCTGTCATCCTGTGCCTTCGTGGTGGAGTTGATTAGACTCTCAACTTGGTGTTCGTAACTTGAGTCTACTGAACTCGAGAGACTTCCAGCCCTTTTAGCGGGGAGTGATTTCGTCGCATCAATCTTGCGATTTCTGCCCTCGAAATCATGACTCGGCTTTTAACCGAAATTAAATTAGCGCCTACAGTGGACCCCGATGGTGTGGTGGTAGTAACTTTACCAGCGAAATACGAATTTTGAGTTCGAGTCCCTCTCACGCTGCAACTTTTACAAGCTGATCTACACGTTTATTTTTGTCGCCCATAATAGATCAGACTGACGATAAATGATATAAAAGCTCTATACAATATGTATAAAGCGTTCAACTGTATGAAAAAGGTTATTGAAACGACTCGGCCGTTTGTAGAGAGCTGGAATCCGGGAGAATTGTTGACAGAAGGCGGTGACGGAGATGTTGCTCGTTTTGACTGATGTCCTATCGTGTCTTCCGAGGCTGGAGTTATTGCGAAAGCGAATCCAATAGCTAACAACAACCTTACTGATGGGAATATGAGTCAAGATACCAAAGCCCGCCGTGGGCATAATCGGTATATTAAGAGTCACAACGAGGAGGGCATTGTAGAGGTCACGAGCATGTCACTAAATTAACGGATATGCAACCATGGCACGCCCTTGCCGATTGACGAGACAGCCAATAAGGTGACGAAAACAGGAGATCGCAGCATGAGCAGTTCGTTGTGTGTAAAGGTAAGGGAGATAAATGCAAAGGTGACAAACTTGACACAGCAAAGCAGTTCAGAAATAATTGTTAGTTACAAATAGCAAGAAATGCTAAAATCATACTTCTTTGTTACGCATGTGGCTGGACTAGAGCGGTCGGATGCTGTTATAGTGGGCTTAGCTTCTTCTTAAATACTTCAACGGGAGTGTACATAACAACATCCTGGGGCAGATCATTCAATACACAAAGCACCTCTAAAAAGTAAGTGTAAGTGCCACCAGAGGCTACTGTAGAGAAGCTGAATTCTTTTTTAGCAGACAATGAGATCCTGAAAATAGCCACCTGATTCAGTAGTAAAATCATACGGAGGCAAGCAAAACTACGTCTCAGTGGTCACATCATCAGTATGACCTATCTATCGAAGTGGCTATCTTACGGTAACCCAAAAGCCAGGGTATATTCTCACATAAAATGAACCAAAAAATCATAACAAGGTCACAAAAATGACGCCCTCAAACACCTGCAAATCAACCCGGATACACGGGAGGAACGCACTCACTATCGGTAGCCGTGGCACACTTCCGTCAAATGGGGAGCACCTGTCGGTGACAATCAGATACGTGAACTTACCTAGTCTATACTTCTAAGAAATTTATATTTATGTACCTTAGTTTTTAGCGGTCTAGTATGTGTGATCTGCTACAACCACTGCACCATGAGTATTCCATCTGATAGGAGAAAACAGTCAAATGTTAGGGCTAATTTATTAGTATATGAGGCAAGTTGCAGTGGACAGACTGTTTTCTTGCGAGAGATAAAAGCGTCCATATGGGAGCTTGTCAGAAGCGGTATGTTGTGTGAGCGTTTGCCATTGTTCTTGTCAGGACGCCGGAGTGCCTGTAGGGTGTCTGATTGGGCAGGTCAAAGGGCCAGTCAGGGGAACATTTACACGAGGAACTGTGCATGAAAAGGCAGGCTGGCCGATGCGTACTAAACGTGCGCTGCCTGCACGTGTGACCTTGGTTATGCTGAGGTCAAGTATGGGGCGGCCGTGCTTTGTTGGAGCGTCTGTTAGTTAATAAGCCTGTGGCGGTCATTCGGACGGAAGTGGAAAAAGGAGGCACTAGAGCAGCCACTAGGTCAAGTCTTGCGGGCGTCGTGAGGACATTAAGACAGCTGCCACAAGTTAAGCCTAAGTCAGCCTCCCTCCCCTTTCCTAACTTCCCCGTTTCCACATCCACTAAATGTTACCATTCGGGTTCATGTTCGGCCTAGGGTGACGAGGAGAGATTCGGGTTAGGGTTGGTGTTCGATATTAGTGTTAAGGCTAGGGCTAAGAATTAAGGCTACTACTACCGCTACTTAATGGTCTCGCTACCTGGCAGGTGTTTGCCTGTCCGATGACATGCTGATCAGATCTGATTGATTAACATCTCGTGCCGCATGCTGTCTTGCACAATATTGCCACGACAACTTAACCTAACATGCTTACCTAAGAGATATAAGTAGGTGCTTTATCGAAATAAATACGAAAGTGTGCCAGCCATACGATCTTCACCTCAATACCAGTAACCATCTAAGGGGCCCCCAAAAGACCACCGAGAAACTGATAGAAATTCATTTTACGACATCCGGCTAGATTGTGTATGTTTTGTAGGTGGATGCATATCAGTCGGTCACAGATAGTCGCGTAGGCTAGCCTGATGAAGGAAATTATCCAGCTGGTAGCAGATTTTGGCTTAGATGCGAAGCAGCCAATCTCCAAAAGACAGTGGAGACACCAAAACGAGAATGTTATTCGCCTGATTCTTACCGGAATCCATCATCGGAGACATGTACGGATAATAGTGATTGATGCACAGGGATGCAAGCTCCATGCCAGCACTGACCTACTCAGCAGCTGTTCGCGTGTTTGCTGCCACTACCATCCGAGAGCACATATGATCGCTGATGCTGACGTTTTGATCGGATAAATAACTAGAAGTAAACACGAGACTATGTTAGCTAGGAACCAATGTTGCATGATGTATTTTGCAATATGCTACGAAGACAACCTAAGCTAATAATAAGATATAAGTAGGTATTTTATATGGAAACAAGGTGGACTACTGCCACCCATTTAGGTGCCACAGCGGCATCACCCTGTGTGCCACTTTGCGTCTTAAGTTCATCCACGGCGTTAGTTAATGCCATGTTTAGTTCTTTTCAGTTTGACCCACAGAAACTGTCATTGACTGCAGGGTTCAGTCGCACGTTCTCCACCTGACCAATCACTCTTCCCAGAAAAAGTCTGAGCCTTAGTCAATACGGGGGAGCTAATACAAGCGAGCATGTGAGTCCCTGGAAGTAATTGAGAAGTAGAAGACGACTCGATCAATGAGAAAGTATTTTTTTGCCCGACGCTTTGAAATCTGTCGCGGTTTCATCATCAGAGACATACCCACAGAACAGTAGCAGAAACAGTTTGTGTGTGCACAGGGTTTTGCTGTAAAATTTAAGCGTAGAGAAAAAATCGATAAATGCCTTAAGTGTACGCTGATTCGTTGCATCAGCAATGACCAGCTGATATGGTGATCTGTCTGTTCCCCGAGCGGTGAGTTGATTTGTCAAAATTTAGTCTTAGCACCTGATATGAATTGGGTAAATCGTTGCACTTGTTGATGGATTTGGGGGCCGTGAACCATGACTCAAGTAATTCTCGACTCACTCGATTGACACCTCTTGCAAGAACTTCAGTCTCATCAAATTTGAATGTGTGGTCGGGTCTCCTCGAATGAGCCGCAACCTGAGAATTGGCATAATTTTGCTGCACTGCTACCACGTGCTCGGCAATTCAGGTCTTGAGAAGGCTGCCACTTTCTCCGACGTAGTTACTTTGCCCGCAACTGCACCAGATCATGTAGACGACTCCAGATGTTTCTTGCTGAAAGACCCATTGTCACGGTCCACTGCCAATCCATCAACAAGTGAAAATATTTGCCCAATCAATATTCGGTGCTGGGAATAAATTTTGCTAAATCAAGTCACCGCTCGCGGAAAAAACAGGCCACCACATCATCCTATGGCAACACCACAGGGCCAGATGGTCATTGCTGATGCAACGAATTAGCTCACATCCAAGGCGTTTTTCCTTTTTTTTCTGTACGTTTAAAGTTCACGGCAAAACCCTGTGCACACACAAACTTTTCTGTTACTTTTCAGTTAGTATATCTCTGCTGATGAATCTGCGATGGATTTCAAAACGTAAGGCTAATAAACATACTGTCCGAGCGTTGGAGTTGTCTTCTACTTCTCAATACGGAGGAGATCATTGTGCTCGCCTATAGACTGTAAGGCTTGTGCTTTAATCACCTCTGTCGGTAGCTGTCTCTGCTAAAGCGTTCAAATGAGAATCCGAGACGTCAGACAAATAAAAATTATTGATGAAACGATCGCACCATCTCGATCTTCTGAGGTTGCCTCATCTGCATGGGCGATATTTTTATGCCGAAACTAGAGCAAGTAAATAAGGACAATTGGAAAGCTGTACTAGGTTTTCTCGCAAAGACATAAAAACTCATATGATCAACCGGGCCAGGGGTAGACACTAGGTTTCCCCAACCCATTCATAGGGCATAGTCGATGGTGCATCACCTAGGATCAATTATGGCTGGCTGTTGATGGCTGATGAGGCAGAAACTGTCACTTCAGTTTCTTGTTTTTAGGGCTTATTGACATCAAAATTATTGTCCTTGACTTGTTCTTCTAACCGATCGCTTGCAAAAATTGATAATAAGTTTTACTCCAATTTTTCTTCGAAATGACATCCAAAACAGAGATCACAGAATAGATTCTTAAATGCTTCCGGTAATCCATCCGACGCCAACCTTCTCAAGGTTATAAGATTTAAAAACAGTTCTTATTTTCTTGTGGAATTTCGGGTTATCGTTTGCGCTAGCTTTCGGGAAGACTCCAGTCCTTCCCTCACTCAAAACAATCACGTACAAACTATTCATTAAGTCTTCCAGTCCAGCTATTTCCTAATTCATCAGTCGCTGAAAAAAGTATCCAGTCAAGTACAACATGTCTATACCAACCCAATTTTTGTCGGGTCTTCATTTTAATAGGCAATATTTTCTTGCACATATTTTGTAAGATTTCCCAGAAAGTACTCTGATAGAGGAAGACGTATTGGAATTTTTTCAGGGCCAACCGTTCTCTTCGATTGAGATTAGCGCGCAGTTAAACCATTTCGTTCGGCTTCACTTAAATGCAGTCGCTTCATTAGAGAAAAAATCGACAGTGATTAGTCGTGTAGACTGTACCCAAGGTTTAGAAAATTAACGGTTGATCAAGACTTCCTCTGTCCTCCCCGCTATTTCTCTGATTACTTCATTAAACCAACAAGAGTTCCTTTCTAGTTCAGGCGTTTTTTCCTTCGATTTGCATAAGAAAGGCGATTATTCCAACGCATGTCTCCCCATGTCGCCTCTAATGAAGCGCAAATAATGCTGTTTTGGACCGTTTTATGGTCCATCTTGCTCGTCGATTGCGCCCCCTCCCCCCTTACCGACGCTCTGAAGCGCAGTGAGGACGATGATACTGATTAGGGCCGTTACATGATCACGCAACAGTCTAATTAGTGTAGGCGAATGGCGACTCCTAACGCGTGTCGCGACAGCCATCCACACTGTCCAATCAGCATTAGCCTCACCTCCTATTGGTGGCGAGGGCAGGCTGTGTGACAGGCTGGACTCGCGTGGACACCTGTCTGTCTGTTTATCGCTCCCATTCCGTCTGCCCCTCTCCCCCAGCCCGCGCCAGACGCTAATTTACGCTTCCCGCCGTGACGGGACATCGCTGCAATTAAGAGAAACAAATAGCTGATTGCCGGTTGATTGGAGGCGTGAAAATATAGCTGCCGGAGAAGGAGGGGGGGGGGAGGGGTGGAGGAGACGACTACACTCTCAAGAGGGGACAGCGACAGCGCTAGCCGAATGTTGGGATTGCCGCGGGGCCTACAGGGAAAAGAAAAAAGTTAGCCGCAGGACAAGTTGAACGAAGATGGGTAATATAACACGGATGGGGTCATCGAAGGGAATTAGTTGCAAACACTTAAGCGCCTCCATCATATTGTGCTCACATCATTGCTACTTTTTTCAGTTATGTCACAATAACGCAGGGAATGACTTAAAAAGAAGTCTTCTTAGCTGAAATATCTGTCCTGTAAAATGCGTGTAGGTGGTTGTAGGGCCGGGCTGTGAAATGACCGTTGTGTTTGAGTGCGAAATTAGGTCTCATAGTTTTGAAGCGGTACGTTGCATATATGACTATTCACACGGCATCAGTGTAAACTGTTTAACAAAGAACAAGAAACATTTGCTCTACGGAGAAAATGGATGCAGACATCGCCTCTATCAAGGATACAATACTGAAGCGGATATATCCAGCACATTTTATCCACAATTACAGCAAACCCCTACGGCCAAAAATGTCGGAACAGTCAGTTCAGAAAAACCCGTTTTTTGTATTTTTGCCAATATGCTAAATACTATCAAGTGACATCTATGATGTACTACCGAATGGACATACAGCGCGACCGACCTCATATTTATTTACTTATTTATTTTTATTTATTTCCAGTTTACAGGCAATTTTAAAAATTGGGTTTATTGGTAAAGCATCTCTTGGGAGCCTTCTAAAAGCTCGAAGGCAGGAAAGAAATAAACACACTCCCTCTTTTGCAGTTAGTATTGTTTCTGTTTTAGTTTTGTGATTTCTCAGTAGTGGACGAAATAGGGAGTTTGTTTCAAGTGAAAAAACTAGACATCAAAGGTACGATACTAACGAAGGATATGCACAGTTATAGATAGAGCTTATACTTTTGGCTGGCATTTTTAAAGCGTGCTCACTTTATTGCGTCAGATAAGTGTCCGACCAGCAGCTTTTCCTAATGCCCATGTGTCAGTCGGTTGCACCTATCAATTTCCGTGGCTGTTTGCATTGCTCGCGCCCTCACGGTCGTCTTCATGAGCTGTGTCAAGTCGATTTTGTGTCTCGTGAGCGTTTCCACCCTCTTTGCTTGCGGCTGCCGGCTGTCGGCCTTGCTTATCTCTATCCGCCGATCTAGTGCTCCGTTCTGAGCCGATGTTAGCCTTTTTCAGAGCGCTTGGTAGGCGGGATGAAGGTCCATGGCTCTGTTTAATGTGCTAGTTCTAGCAGCAATCTGGCCATCTTGTGGTTGGCTCGGCCTATTACCCTTGCCTTTTCAAAGGCGAATATGTATTTCTTCTGCTGTACGTATTCATAAACCAAAGACAGCTTATCCTGGCGGTTGATTGTGAGCTGATGCTCATGCAGCGTTGTGCCAAGGCGTCTGCCCATTTCACTGACATACCTTGCAGTGCAGTCTTGGCATGGTATGCTGTAGAACACAGCTGATTGTTCTGTCAAAGGTAGCGGGTCTTCGGGTCTCGTGATCTGCTGTCTGATGGTTGACTCCGACTTATGAGCCACACCAATCCACTTTAGCAGAAAAGAAACTGTTGCTGTCCTACAAAGCCTCAATCAATTCCAACTGCAAAGGATGCTTTACCAGTGCACGCCAACTCAACTGTGCCCATTGGACAAACGCAGCGGAAATCGGCAGCCAGATCTATGGAGGACCTGCCTAGATGGCTTTTAAATCGAAAATTCCGCGCTCATTTATTGCTAAACATTTGCTTGATACGGGTCACTCTAGGGACCCCAAAACCTCCTTCTGAGTACTTGTTGGGGCACGAACATTGGATCACCAGCAGATGGTGGTTAAAACCTGACCTACGTAAACAGTAGGAGCACGTACAGTACGGCCTAGAATTCATGTAAAATGCCGATATATGCCAAAAATTGATACTCTTTCGCTAATCGGTGTTGAGCAAGGTTGTAAAACTGGTAATAATGTAGTTTATTCTGAAGTAATTTCAGCCACATTAGGATGCCGGCTGTTTACCAAGTTTGCTTCTGACCGCTTAAAAAATGTTTGTACTGTAAAACGTGGCTACTAAAGTAGCATGTCTTTTTACCATCGATTTTGAGTGTCTTTATAAATTCAAGTATATTTTATGTACAATGTATACGAAAAATTTTTTCTTGTACTCGTTTGCGCTTTCTTTCAACTGCATACTTAAAGAAATGGTATCTTTCGGTTTTAAAAAAGTTTATAAATTGCCGAATAATTCTGAAACCTACTGACAACTATATTTGAATTCAAATTTTACAATTTGCGCGCTGTGTACATCTTGTTTAAGGAAAATTACCCTTTGACCTACGGTTCAAGGAATAAATCACAAAGTTCTTATAAAATATTGCAACAGATGGGGAAAATGCTGTATACATTATAGGCAGCCTTAATAATTTGATGGATGTGATGTATGATGAATGAACACCTCACAATCGTAAAAAAAAGCTCATACTTAGACATTTTTACAACAGAAAGAGACCCAATTTTAAGTGTAACGTTTAAAAAAGGCGTAATTGTCTACCAAATGAATATAAGAAATTCTTTTTTCTTGCATATTTTCTATTAAGTATATTCAAATCCATAATGGCAGTCAAAATAAATGGTTAAAATGCGTACTTCTTTAGTAGCCACTTTGTACAATGCATACGTTTTGTTAGCGGTCAGGAAGACGCTTGTCAAAAATCCGGCATCCTATTATGACTGAAATGACTTCAGAATAGACCACATGATAATCACTTTTACAACCTTACTCAACGCCGATTAGCGGAAAACTTTCAATTTTTCGCATATGTCGGCATGTTACATGAATTCTTACCCAATTTTGCCTTAGAAATATCCGCCTCTTAGATCTAAACATTTATTCATTCCCTTTCTTTGCCTTAAAAGTGTTTCCTCACATGTTTGTTCTAGGTTGCTTACATTATTGATTAGCCTACGCGGCATTTAAATTGTTGTTTTGCATAAATTTTCTTACTGTACGAGCACCCGCGAAATTTTGTTGGTACCAATAAATTCTGCAATACTCGCATCCTTCAAATTTGCACCAGTGAAAAAATGCTTTAAACTTCAATTAACCTAGGAATTAGGTGGTGAACGTTACTGGTAAAGGCAAGGGAGCTGGAATAGCCAGGTCTAGAATGGCCTTGGATTTTGCAACACCGGAGATTGGCTGGTAACGGCCAATAAGCCAGAAATGGCCACTCGAATATCTCCTGCGTTCGTCGGCGATATTCATCTACATTAAGAAAGACCAGCTGGTTAATCTCGTTCTTGAAGCCAGCAAGAAAAGGAGCCCATAGCTCAGTGGCTAGAGCAGGTCATGAGTTCGAGCCTCGTATGTTGCAACATACTGGGTCTGGGTATGGCTGGCTGATGCCGGCTAATAAGCCAGAAACTACCAGTCCGGTCTCATTGTCTTTTTCGACAATGTTCTCCTGCCTACGGCGTAATATTTTACGAAATGCAGTCACCATGCAAGGCTCTAGTTTCGCCCATTTCGTTGAATATGAGGAGATGGTATAATGCCAACGAGCGTTGGACTTTAAATCAACGGGTCACGAGGTTAAGACTTGGCTGATGTACCAGCTGGGACTGACTGACGAAGGCTAATAATTAAGTTGGTTTGGCAGATTTGGTTAATTTGGTTGACCCAATTGTGAAAAAAACTCGATTTAAGTGCGATTAAACTCATGGTGTGAAGCGCGACATTCGTAGCTCAAGTAGGTAGAGCGTTGGCTTGCGTAAAAGGCCTCCCTCCTATGCGGGTTCGAATTTCGCTGAATGCCGCGAGTTTTTTTCACAATTGAGTCAACCAAAAGAAGGCTAATAAGCCAGAAATGACCATTCCAGTCTGCCTTGTCATTATCGGCCATTTCAATTATTAACACTACTACTACTACTGTTGCTACCGTTACTTATGCTGCAGAAACTACGACACTACCACTACTTCTACTACTACTTCTACTACTACTACTACTACTACTACTACTACTACTACTTCTACCGCTACTACTACTACTACTACTACTACTACTACTACTACTACTACTACT
>JAYGXS010000003.1:82727154-82765610 GCA_036362985.1 Ligula intestinalis
CTACTACTACTACTACTACTACTACTACTACTACTACTACTACTACTACCACTACTACTACTGCTACTACTACCACTACTACTACTGCTACTACTACTACTAATACTGTAACAACAACAACAACAACAACTACTACTACTACTACTACTACAATTTCTACTGCTGTCGCTACTCGTGCTACACTACTAGTCCTACCACTGGCAATGCTACCATCATCGTTGTTACTGTCCTGATTTTCTTTCCGTTTCCATTCTGCCCCTTTCGAGGTCCTCACAGGCCACCCGAGCGGACAAACGATTATCAAGTCCTCTGAGAGAGAGAAGATGGGGTGAGGAGGGGGGGCATTTACACGAACGTCTTCGTTACAAGTCCTCGATGCCCAGCAGAGAAACGCGTCTGCTCTCCCTCCCCCCCCCCCCCCCCCAGCAGCCCCTCGCTCTCTCTCTAAACTCCGCAGGCTGCGTCAACAGCCACCGCTTAGCCGAACACGGGTCTCACGCGCACAAACACACACACATCCTCAGGACAATTAACCTCGCCCGCTCTCAGCCCCCCCCCCGCGAGTGACTTTGTGAGCTTCAGGGTAAAAGAAAATTGAGCAAGAGTAGGAGGCAAATTAGCCCTCGGGTGGTGGATTGATGGGTTCGCAACCGGAGCAGCAGGCGGTTAGCTGGTTACGACCGCGTGCCCCAGCAAAGGAAAAGGAAGAGAGGGAAGGCCAATTAGGTCTCTCACGGCACCATTTCCCTTCGGAAGTCTGTGGCCGGGGGGTGCGGCTGACTTGTAGAGAGCAATTAAAGCGTAGCTTGCTATCAGTTTCCAGTCAGGGTAAATGGTCTGGAATGGAACAATTTGGCGTGGGGTTCCATCGACTGTTTCCGCTCTCTCTCTCTCTCTCTCTCTCTCGCAACTAATCAGCAACTCCTGGAGATAAAGTTTACCACCCATGATTAGACACTTTTGATTTTCTCTCAAAGGCAGTAGTTGTTGAGTAGGCAGTTATTGGTCAGATGAACACTACTGGCGCAAACAAGGGAGACTGGAATGGCCATTCGTAGTTTATTAGCTCTCATCAGCCAGCCATACCCAACCCCAGGTGGTGTAATACCCAAAGTTCGAACCCGCAATCCGTTGGCTAGAAGTGGAGCACACAAGGGGCCGATTTGTGCATTATTATCCAAGTTCTAATCACTTTATTTCACGTAGATTAGGAGTGCATACTGGGTGCGACTTCTTAGAAAGCACACACAGGCAGTACCTATAGTATACTATGTACTGGTCTTAGCAAGCACGATTAATAGAAATTAGCACTTTTAGCAGCAGTATCTTGGTCCATACAGCTCGATGGATAGAGTTTAGAGTGCGGAAACCGAGGCAAACGCTCTTCTGCCCCAAGCCAGTACTTACTAGAAATAGTTTAAACTCAGATACACACTCCTTTTTGAGGCTAAGGGGTTATGAGCCCCAGCGCTAACGTCAAACCAGCGTCACTTCTGGCAAATTTTAGCGTCAGAGATAGTACTGATGCTAGTACCAGTGCGTGCATAGGGTTCCACTGTAAAAGTTAAACGTGCAAAAGAAATCGATAAATGCCTTGAGTGTGTTCTGATTCGTTGTGTCAGCCCTGATCATCTGGCCTTGCCGTGTTGGCATAAGATGAGGTGGTGGCCCGTCTGTTCCCCGAACGGCAATTTGCTTTGGCCAAATTTCGTCTCAGCATCGAATATGGATTGGGCAAGAGGTGACAATCGAGTGAGCCGAGAGTTACTCGAGTCATGGTTCACGGGCCCCAAATCCATTAACATGTGCAGCGATTTGCCCAATCCATATTCGGTGTTGGGACTAAATTTCGCCAAATCAAGTCACCGCTCGGGAAACAGGCGGGCCACCATATCAGCTGGTCATTGCTGACGCAACGAATCAGCGTACACTCAAGGTATTGATCGATTTTTTCTGCACGTTTAAATTTTACGGCGGAACCCTGTGCACACACAACGTCTTTCTGTTACTGTTCTGTGAGTATGTCTCTGAAGATGAATCCGCGATGGATCTCGAAACGTCGGGCAAATAAACATATTGTCCCAGAGATCGAGTCGCCTTCTCCTTCGTTATTACTTCGTTGGACTCGCATATTTGTTTGTATGGGTACTTTACGCATATTTTTTCTAAGGGTGCACTTACTTGCAACTTAAACCGAGGCAGGAATGCTGGTGGAAGCGTTGGCAAGCCGAGGCACCTGCATTCGCAAGAAGCCGCCGAAATACGTAACCGGTCTTGAAATTGGAGTCAATTTGCAAAGTATAATTGCAAAAAATGTGCTACGCCACTACTTGCTACAAGGTGGAGAGATGTACAGTAGGTGGCCAAACTTATGCAATCCTACGATTTTTACAACTAACTCCCTATTACTCAAGCGCAGCCCAAGCTGTGGCCCCCAAAGTCTTACAGCATTAAAGTAATGACCGTTCTTCGAAATAGGGCATATTATGATTTATGAAGGAATAAAACGTTTTGTAGAAACATCAGATTTTTTAACAGTGGAAAATTCCTAAAAAGTGGAAATCAGGCGTACTTGGTAAACTTAAGTTTTACATGTAGAGGAAGCCTGTTCACGCAAAACCACTGAGTAAATAAAGCAGCACAAGTAAAATTACGTTTGAAAATAATCGTTTTGTCAACTTCTCGGATAAATCTGCTTCCATATTACGTGCAATATAGTGTATGGCTGTTACCGAAAAGCCTAAATTTCGAATATGTATTCTAACACGTTTTCACGAGCACTGATAGTTGTCTCCTTCGTTTTTGAATCACGTGGCTTATGTTGAACTAAGGCAACCACGTTTTCGCTTGATATGCCCAATTGGGAGATCACAGGAGTAATATATTGCTTAAGCTCACTTGCGGACATGCCGTTCAGTGACTTATGCATTTAAATAGAATTGTCGGGAACTATTGCAAAAGTGCCATTTTTTGTACACTAAGAGTTATTGCGTTCCGCCATATTTTTCGCAATAATTTCGATACTTCTATTATGAAACGGTTCAGATCTTCAATAAAATTCTAATAAAGACTTAACGATTTTCACTGGCTTCAGTCAAATGACCATAAATAATGAGTATATTCTATGTGCTTACCAAAACCTTCAAAATAAGATATATCTTGAAAGGTTTTACATAAATAACCAGCTTTTAAACATTTTTTGTTATACAGTTGTCTCTGTGTGTCATAGTTTCAGAACCACCCAAACATTGCCGAGAAAAATTAACGTCCACTGCAAAAGTCGCGAATGAATATGCTCAAGATTAATTAAAAAATTCTACAAAAAGTTAACTCTTGAAAAAAAGCTTTATTGATATATTTTGGCGTCCGATGTCTGCGTACTTAATTTTTTTGCTGATAAAGTCAAAGTGAAAATGTGAAATTTTGGCAAGTAGATTGATTTCCCTAACAATTAGGGTTATCTCTTCGGTTATAAATGAAAGAGCTACTTGTTTTATCTAAAATGGAACAGTTTTTAGCATATTTGGTTACTTCTAGACTAGGTTTTACAATAACAAATATAAAGTAGAGTGACAATAATATCAACGGCAATTTTAAAAAAAATGTTTTGCACTGTCCCGTGACAACTCTGTCAAATGTATGTTATGTTAACTGTCTCCAACTTCATATCGATTGTACAATTAATTTTGTTGCCATATACTTATAACGTTCTCAAATGCATTCCTTGCCTGTAACCCCTCAAATATAAAATAATTTTAATGTGGAGTAATGCAAAGAACAACTTCAAAAGTTTATTGCTCAATTTTATGGCACAAAACTTGGTAGATTTGCAAAATATAATTTTTCAAACTTGTTTCGCTCTTCTATTCCCAAAAGTAATGTGCTTTCTCCTACTTACACTAACCTCAATTTCGTGGATGCACAACGAAATTTCCGTTTTGTGAACAGGTATAGTTAAAAAGTTTCCACTCTTTATGAATGTTCTTTCATAGTGCAACATGCACACGCAAGAAATTCTTTTCCGCAGCGTTTAATAGCATAGGAAATTCCTCGGATATGAACAAAAGCTGGATTTTGCATATTTTCGCCTCCATTTTCTCCCAGTATTCTGATCTGAACATAATTTAATTCTATTAACAACATTTGGCGACCCAATCCAATCCAATGAACTAACTAAACAACCTCAAGTGTGCGTTGAATCCTCCAATCCCCAACCTTGCATCAGATATGCAATCTACTGTAAATATACCCTATTACATCATAGCTGGTGGAACTCAAATATAATTTTTGTGGGAAATTGAGGGCAGATCTGATAAGTCTCATTTTACCTAGTAAATCCTATATTTATTAATTGATTTCAAACCAAATTACAACTTTAATAATTAATTTTATCTTTCAAAGGCACAAGACGTCTTAAATTGAATGCCAGGGCCCATATCATGAGGACGATACCGTAAATTTGCGACCTACCAATCGTAGATACTCAGACAAAATTGGTGCAGAATTTTTTATTTATCAGAACCTCGTGTTTTGTTAAGGACTAAAGAATCTTTTATTTAAATTTGCGAAAATTCGCATAAAAAGTTACAGAAGATAAATTGTCGAACGTATGTTTATTTTTGATAAATTATCCTTAGGCATGTACATTTATGTCCTAGTTAACTAAATAAATTTTTGAAAATTCGCATTGAAGAATTCCGGAGATAAATTGGCGACCATACGTTTTTTTTTCGATAAATTATCATCAGGCCTTTACATTTCTATGGCAATTAACCAAATAAACTATTCGGGTTGGTAGAAATAAGAGTGCGGTTGTCAGAGCAGGGGAGGAGTTAGGGTCAAAGAACCTGATCAGCGTTAGGGGGGAGTGGTAGTCGAGCGAGGTGATAAGCTGCTGGCTGTTGGATTAGCGGATTTAGCTATGATAACTGTGAGGCCGCGACGGAGTTCTTTTGGGCGCACAGGACCGGTTGGCTTAGCTTGATGACAGCCGCTTCTGGCGTAGCCAACAGATGCTGTCCACGAAATTTTTAATACGTTGAGGGCACCTTGTAGATATCACTCCTAGGGCTGCTCTGGCATCCGCGCGATAGTCTAATACCTACCAGGTTAACTCGAAGTTGCCGAATTTTTGTAGGGTTCCGTTACCCCTCGCCGAAGTTCCGTTGGCGGAGGGCTCCACTTCAGGGGTGGCGTGAGAAACATGTAAAGAGCAGACTCGGGAATTTCCATCTCGATCACTAGCACACGAGAAAGCGAACAAGGTGTGGGACTACCACTGAGGCAACATTTCGCATTGAAATTCATAGCAATCTATAATTGAATCCAGCCCTAGGCATTAATAATTCTAGCTTGAAAGGATGACGGTTCACGATTTGCCTCAGCCTGCCGTTGGAGCGAGGGTCGGACTGCAATTAAAACTGCCAAATAAATAAATACATTTGATATTTGAGGTTCAGAGGTTCCCGTTATAACAAACTCAGTACTACGTTAATTACCCACTAGCACGGAAGCCCGGCTTCGCCATGGGCTTCCTTACATGTTGTTGTCCCATAAGATAGACAAAGCCTGTATGAGAACCTCTTAAAATGATAATATTCAGTTCAGTTCAGTTTTATTAGGTAAGTGTAGGTAAATATATTTGAACTCCCTCTTTGTACATAGCTGTGACGCAGAACATGTGGCGTTGCTAGTACTGAAACTGTGTTAGGCAGGGCAGCCAGTAAAAAAACTCCTGAGGCATTTTCCATAAGTCTATGACAATTGTGAAGTCAATGGAAGCCTGCATCTCCAGGGCAGACTTGAGACTGTTAACGTTGCTGTTGCGCTGGTGTAGCATGTCTTGAAGGGACAATATTATGCGATGCTTCAAGCCTAGGTACACTGGGGATCAGCTTTGAGCTTGTAGGTTGATGTCTTCTACGAAGTATATTTGTGAAAATTTCGGCTAGCCATCAGGAGGAGGTATAAACGATCCAATCTTGGGCAAATATGGCCTGCCACCTTAAAGGTTGGCATAAATCCAACCCCATGAACAATGTTGGCACCAAAAGAGGTCATTTGGAACGCACCATTGTATTTTCTTATGTTTGAAAGGAAATTTTTGAAGTCGTCGGTATTACCAGCAAGCAATGTTTGGAGTATTTCTGGTGGTTGGGGGAAGTTACTCAGTAGAACTTTACCGTAGGAACAGCACATGCCATTTGTTTCACCAGTCAACTTTTTCGCCTGACAATGTCCGCAAACATCCACCATCCTCCCAATGGGAACATTTGCATCTCCCGCATAATCAAGACTTGGGTTGTAATTGAGTGAGGCTTTGTTCATACTTGAACATGTATGGAAGCGAACAACAGGCCATAGTCGCCAAACCTTATGTGAATTGGTTGCGAACTTGAGTTTTCAGGATCGATTGGGCGTTGATCCGCTCTTTGTGATGCTTGCATAGCCAGACGTGCACGTCTACGTCTAGGTAACTCGTTTTGCCGACGTTGCGAATCTCTTATCCTATCTAGCTCTCTTCTTTGCTGAGTTTGGACTTCGGTTTCTTGGGAGCGCTTAGTTCGATGGTGAATCATATCTTCGTGTCTTCTTTGCAGCATTTGATCTTCGGTTTATTGGGAGCGTCGATATCGTTGATGCATGGCATTTGTCTCCAGTCGAATCCGTCTTTCTTTTTGTGTGTCTTGCGAACGTCTACTAACATTGGCAAATCTCAGTTTCTTCGGCTGAACTTGTGTTCTCTAGGCTGCTCTTATTCCTTTTCTACCTAATGAGGCAGAGCCTACAAAAAGGTTATTATTCTGAACAAAATAACATTGGGTAGACGACCTGGACGCAAATATGTGGGTCCATGTGGAAATGGGTCAAGTGATTTACAGAAAGCTGGCCTGAAACAGCTGCCTGTCACCAATGTTAACGAAGGGACGCCACCCCCGCCCACCCCCGCCCACCCCCCGTGCCGTATTCACATCCGCCTGTCACGTCGGGTGTCACTGACGGGTGAATGCTATCGGGTGTGAATGCCGACTGCCCGTCGTCGTCGCAGCCAACAACGGGGCGACAGCGACATGATCGCTGAACGGACAGGCCTGCTTGCGCAGAGGAATCACGCGTGAACAGCGATTCTCGTGCGCCGCCTGCCACCAATGAGGAGATGATCGATGAACGGACCGGCCTGCTTGTGCAGAGGAAGTACGCGTGAACAGCGATTTGCGTGCTGTGTCTGGGACCACTGACAACGGAGGTGCACACAGAGACAGTGAAGACTTTTTGAAGTATACAGATTTCTGCTGAGGTCGCTGATGAAGAATCCACGACGGATGTCGAAATGTAAGGTGAATAAAGTTCTCATCCCAGCGATCGCTTCTTCTTCTTCTTCTTCTTCTTCTTCTTCTTCTTCTTCTTCTTCTTCTTCTTCTTCTTCTTCTTTTTCTTCTTACATTTAATACTGTGATGAAATAAAGATAGTAGTTAAAATATTTGGATAATATGGCAAACTAAGAAAGAAGCAGGGAAGAAAGTCCTACGATGAAGTCAGGGACAAAGTTCAGCGAACCCCCATCTTAAAAAAGCTGCCTACAGAAAAGATTGATATGATTGTTTTGATACAGTGAGATAGGACTGTGCTGTTGATGAGAACGTGGGAGGGGTTATAATGCCATCTGTCGTGGGAGAGGAGAGAAAGAATATTTGCTTTATTCATGATGAAAAATCATGAATTTTCAACGAAAAATGGCTCATTCACGGTCAGTAAAGGTTAGGTTAAGCAATGGGTCATGGTAAAAGGTCATGTAACACTCAAAATTAAAGTTTTACATGATATCCACATCTACTATGGAGACAGATCAGCTTTTGACTTCTCAATTTCCGCTTCTTCACACGTGAGGTAGCGTGCTAGTAATGGGAGTACAGAGTGCTGATATGCTGATGTGCGGCAAGACATATGACAAAAGCCTCGACGTATTGGACGGGAAGACTTCGCAGTCGTTAGTGCAGAGTGGAGAGGGTGAGCGACCTCATTAAGGATGCGATCAACAAATTGCTTGACCGTTTTAACGTGGCGCTGTATTATAATGTCAGCTAAAAACAAGAAACACCGGCAGCTGAAGAGAACATTCAGAGGCTACGTTTAAAACTGACTAGGTCTTTTTTAAGTAAGGCTGGAAAGATAGCTGGAGAGCAGTAAATAATTAGGGGGGGGGGGGGGAATACAGGCATCTACAAAACGCCAGATTAGGGCTTGCGGTGTGCGATATGGAATCAAGCGTCGGATATCATAGAAAAGTTTGCTGATTTCGATAAAAGGCCTTCTTTATGAGGAGCAAATGTAAGGTTGGATGCTAGAGTAACACCAAGGTATCGGAAAGGGGATATTTCGTTGGGCAGAATGTCAATCGTTTTGGGACTGGGATAGGGTCACAGTCGAAAAATAGACTGGGCTGACTTTCTCTCGTTAAGTAGTAAGCCTTTTGCTGACGACCATGTTGAGCCATGGTCTAGGCCATCCTTCAGTATTTGGAGATGTGTCTGACTTTTGAGAGGATGGCCAACAACCATATCATCAGCATATTTAACAGACAAGCATTCGTTTGGCGATCGTAGGTCGTCAGTGTGGAGGGAGAAGAGATGAGGGGATAATATAGTCCCTTGAAGACTTCCACAGTAGCCAGGACTACTGTTCACCACCGTATTACCGTAATACTGGCTACAGGATCCATTTTAGTAGAGGACATCCCCAAAGCACCAGAGATGCGACCTTGCGAAGTGCAGAGTCCACCGATAAAATGGCTAGAACAGAAGAACCTACCACGATCATAATCAGAGACCGCAAAGACCCTGGTTTGAGCATGGTTCACGTGTAAATGAGGAAACCATTGTCAGGATTGCAAAACCGAGGAACTCAGCGAGGTCGTCAACATTTTGCACTTATGGTTGAAGGAAGGGGGGGACGAAAAACGGCTGCGAATATTAGTTCTGTAGAAGAAAATAAGGGTACATTTATAAAACAATTTATTATCAAGGGAACCGCCCCAAATACGAGGAGGAACTTTTCAAAGTCAAAAAGTATGTGTTCGTGAAGGAAACGGACAATAAGGACTGTAGAATTGGGATTCTATAATAAACCAGATGCGTAAGGCCGGCCTGGTTCTTACTTGTTAACTTGAGTATACGCGTGGTGCTTTAAGCGATAACGGTATCGGTAAGTCGAGTACGGTTCTATAATTGGAGATTAGGAAAAACATAAATAGTACTCTTACACACAAAGTTTCCAAGTCCAAGACAGCGAGATAATATCAATCTTCGCGGGACCAGTATAGGGCATTTAAACGAATAAAAGGGGTTTAACAGAAACAAAAAGGGGGCGCAACTACCAAAATGGGGAACAATCAAGTATAAGATAAACAGTATGGTGTTAACTAATATAAAATGTCAAGTAATTAAGATTAACGATAATGCCAAGGGGTATAACGACAAGCTAATGTGTAAAGTGTTAAAGAAGTAGAAAGATTGTTATGTTACTGTTGAATGGGGGGGGGGGGCGGGACAAAACGAATACCTACGGAAGGAGGTACAAGGACCTTATATTTGCGTAATTTATCGTTGAAAACCGCTTATGTAGACGACTATCTAATTTAGAGTGGAGGATTATTACAAACAAAAGTATATTTGCAGACAAAAAATAGAACGGTTAGATATGTAGCTAAGGGATGGTAAAATAAGACTGGAGCCATTATGAGTGGCAGAAGTTCGATTTTCCGACGTGAGAGCGTTACTTTGTGGGAGTTTGGGGCTAGAGTAAATGAGAAACAGGAATCAGAGGCCAGCTTCGAGTCTTCTAACTCACAGAACTTTAATATTCACTGAGTGACATCTATGCGTACATGAGAAACTGGATTCAGAAAGAGGATACAGTCTTTGAGTTAAAGCGCTCTGGACATTTATAATCTTACTGCGGTCAGAGGCATTCATCGGACCAAAAATGAGCAACAATATTCTAGGATGGGAAGAATAAACATGCGATACAGTTTTAAAGTTCTTTCCGGAAGGAAGAAATGGTGTGATATAAAACCACAGATCTGTGCAGCCTTTGCCGAACTTTGATCTGCATGAGGCGATAATGCTAACGTATTCGTGAGACTTGCTCCACTGGAGATCGAGATCCCTTAATTAAGAACACCTTCCCGTCTAATAAATGGTAAGTTCATACTTGGCATATGTGGACGTTGATGTGTTACTGCAATTTTTATCAGCTACAAACTCCGGCAGTACAGGATCACAGCGGTTATTGAACTAAGAAGCGAAGCAAATGCAAGAAGTGTATACTTCATTATAAGATTCTAATCGCTTGTGGTTGACGAATCATCACATATTACAAGGTTCCCAATGACAGTCACGAAAAAGACCCATCCTTGCTGCATAAATGCGTAAGTTCCAACAACTATGCTATGTGGACTAATAACACTGGGCTCTTATTCAGTTAATCCACAATAGGGTCCATTTCGCCATATGCGGACGAGCAATTGGTTAACGCGTGTATCTCACATAGCGATGCATGCGTCTACCCCCTCGCCTCTCTGATTGGTTAATTTGCCCTACAGTCTACCGCTTTCTGCACGCGAGCGAGCGAAGGTGGCAGCCGGCGTTTCTGATTGGTTGAACTTGACGGTTCGCGAAAGCAGCCTTAAACGCCTGAGATCCATTTAACTGTGTGGACCTTCAAACACACGGGTACAGGGTGGAGAAAGAGGGCACCAGCGTAAGTCCCCTATGCATAGTAATTTTGCAGTTGTGACTTGTGTGTCAAGTATCACCTTCTTGTCAAATTAACGATATTTTCTCTGCTTGTTTGTACTATTTAATCGTCTCCACGGATGAATTTATGCGAAGACTCGTACAGAAGGGCAGTTTCAGCATTGACAGTAGACACCATGAGATCTTGAAGTAAAACAGAAGTTCACAAGATGTGTGTTCGACGTTTCATACTTTTTAAGTATAATTTTGGGAGTCGATCATTCTAGCGCTTTTTGAATCTTTCAAGTAGTGTCAGCTTAACCATCATGTCTTGGTGTAAAAAACTGTGTGTTCTTTAATGCACGAGAAAAATATGCGCGAACATTCCCATAACTTAAAAAAAGTACGGAAGACAATCTCTGGCCAGAGGTGGTAGAAGATAATGTACCTCAATTTTCCGCCGGGATATCCTAAAAAAAGCTGAATATGAAGGCGTACATTAAATTTGCCCTCTTTTGCACCCAAAAAATATTTCAGAAGATAAATAAGCAAAAATACGTCTGTTTTCGATTAATTATCATCGGACCTTTACATTTATATGGTAATGAAATCGATAAACTATGCTGTTTGGTGGACAGATGAAGTGTTATTGTTGTCAGGGTCGTCGGGGGAGGGTAAGGGAAGTTGCGGTCAAATGTCAATGCGTAGAAGGACCGGCGTCCAAGACAGGTGATAAGGTGTGCGTTGTTGGATTTGGGACTTGCTTCTCTCTGCGGGGGCCCGTTTTCGAGGCCAATGATCCATCCTGTGCGGTCGTGTCGCCTAGTTTCGCCCATGGTAACTGCGGCGTCGTGACAAAATTATTTTGGGGGCACAAGATCGATCGGCGTAGCCTGATGGCGGCCGCCTCTGCTGTAGCCAACAGTCGCTGTCCAAGGAATTTTGAATAGCTTGAAGGCACATTAAAGATCACTCAAAAGGCCTCTCTGGCATCCACGCGAGGGTCTGAGTCTACCAGATGCGCTAGAATGGAGCTGTTTATATCCTTAATTTGGCACTTCCCTAACCATGCTGAAATGTGCTCTCTTACTCTTTCGTCTCAGGGCCTGACGAGAATCTATCGAAAACAAACGTATGTTCGCCTATTTATCTTCTGAAATTTTCAATAGGAATTTTCGCAAATTCAAGCAATATTTGTCCCTTTAAAGTACGCCTGATTAAAGTGCCCATATAAATATGATAAGGGAAAAGAGCAGGGGCCACGAATGAGTTACAGGTCAGGCCCTGTCTAACGTAAATTCATGAACTTCACATAAAAACCTTTGTAGCGTGCAAATCATCCACCTCATGCCCCGTTTAAAGAAACGCCAGATTTTAAAAAGAAGGCATCTTAAGAGTAAAAAAGTATCATTTTAGAAATTAAAAGCAAAATTTCCCTGATGAGAATTTCTATGTAGCAAATAGTGCAAAATTTAGTGGATCCATAACATTTCGGGAGCTCTCATCAGTTGCAGCCACTCCAATGCATTGAAGAGTAGCGCATGAGAAAAATACGAAATTGAATTGGTACAGAAAGGTCACAAGTCATAGTTACTAAGGCTAATTGATAAAGTAAGAAAGTTTAAACAAGGTGGAAGGAGAAACAAAGGAAAATGGGGTACGGGAAAATGGGACAAGGGGAATGTGCGAATCTGGGAGCCTGTTGTTACCAAGGTAAGGCTAGCTTAACACCATGCTCCAACTGTTTGCATAGGTCCAATTTAGAGCGTCTAATATAAGCTGCCTCCAGGTAGCGCAAGATTCGAGATGTTCGTGCTCGAGTAAGAACTCAGAATGAGGTTATAGGGTCCACAGAATGACCCATGTCCAGCAAGTGTTCCGTAATGGAGGAACGAAAGGATCAATTTTCCTGCTTCAATAACCAACTAGGCAGGTGTTCCATGGGTCTGGCTGCCAATTGCCTTTGCGATCACCCTATGTACTTGCATCCACAAGTACATGTGAATTCGTAAACGCAATTGGAGGTGGCGTACAAAGGTAAGGCATCCTTAGCACCTCGCATCTTGCGCTACCTGGAGGTAGCCTATATAAGACGCTCTAAACCGGACCTATACAAACAGTTGGAGCATGTGGTTAATCTAGCCTTGCCTTGGTGACAAATAACTCCCACATTTATACATTTCATTGCCCCTTTTTTCCCGTAACTCCGTTTCCTCTGTTCCTCCTTCCACCTTGTGTCATTCTGGTGGATTCTAGATGATTGCTTAGGAAATCCTGCTTGGGCAGTCAACTTTCTCCCGTATTGGTGGATGCCATATGAGCGAAAAGTTGAGCGGGTAATATCGATTCAAGTGTGATTAAACTCATGGCGTGAAGCGGGCGTTTGTAGCTTAGCGGTAGAGCATTAGCCTCCGGCAAAGGCTTTCTCTGATGCGCGGGTTCAAATCCCGCCAAACGCCTAGAGTTTTTCACACTTGGGTCAACTCAAATTTAACAATTAGCCTTATTGACTATGACCTCTGACCTTTCTGTACCGATTTAATTTCATATTTTTCTCATTCGTTACTCTTCAATGCATTGGAGTTGCTGCAACTGACGAGCGCTCCCGAAATGTAATGGATCCACTAAATTTTGCACTATTTGATACCTAAAAAGCATCATTTATTACCAAGAGCCACTTTATTTCATTTAAAATCAGCAAATCAGAAAAAAAGGCATTTTGACATGTCACGTATTTAAGGCCTAATATAACTGACAGCAGTGAAGAAAATAAGATACAAGAACAAAATAATGTAATACAGAACATATTATAATTGTTGCTTGGCATTTTGATGAGACACTACTAGGTTTTCAAAAGTGCTGTAGTGTGTACAATAATTACGCACAAACTCCAAAGGAAATTTGTTTTCTTGCCTTGCACCAGTTACTCGTGATTAACGGGCTAGGACTTTTGGCAGGAATAGAAATGCCTTGCTGGCCGCAGACAAAAAGACTAGCCATGGTTTAAAAATAAATAGATAGTCGTAATAAATGCTAAAATACGAGTCCCGGGAAGTAATAAAGAACAACACAACTCGATCGCTGGACTTACAGTTAATAGGGCCTGTTTAACATTACCTTCGCGGTAACATATGCGGACACTTTGATAATTCGGCAAGGTGGGCGGTGCGGTTCAAACAAAATGCAATAAAACTTTTGTGTCTGCATTTTGTCCCAAAAAACTTCACAGGTTTCCTAAAAATAATTTTCAAAGCATAAGTCGTTCCATATTTCTGAAAATTAATGTGATTCCTTCAACTTGGCTTCACTTGAATGTGAACAATTTCCGACAAACTTCTTCAGTTCTGGAAGGGATATCTTTTATACTTATTTTACGTATTTTTGAGCTCCTTCGTAGCATGATCAACATTAATAAGGCGTTTTGTTCTTTCTTAGGTAATAGCATATTAAATTCCTTCGATATGATACTAATCCCAATTTCGTCAAAATTAATGCTCATTTCTCTTAATAAGCCTAAATAAAATGGTGATTTTCCTAGCCTAAAGGCTTTCTCAGAATCTGATCCACTCAATGAATCAAAATAATTTGGCTCAATATATGCTTAAGCACCAAGTCAAATTTCGTCATGAAAATTGCGTGGCTTTTACTGAATACTGTTCTGTATAATACCTTAGGCTCCGTATTTGGTGTCTCCCAAAACCTTTAAAGAATAGGGTTTGAAACCCTTACCTTAATAGTAATATCGCATCCAGTTTGGAGTAACTACTTTGTATCATGCGTTGCACACACTTTGGGACTATGATGTTGAACGAATTGAATGTTTAAATGCCTTAGAAAGGTTGGCCGCTTGATCAGTTCTTACACTTAATACCTTAGACTCTGTATTCGGCATCCTCTCAAACCGTAAATAAAAGACAATATAGCTTGGAACTTGAAAATAAAATGACTCGATCGCTGGGACAATACTTTAATTCGCCTAACATTTCGAGATCCGTCGCGGATTCGTCATCAGAGAAATAACCAAAGGGCAGTAGCAGAAACGGTTTTGATTATGTCTCTGATGACGAATCCGCGGCGGATTTTGAAACGTTAGGCGAATAAAAGTAGTGTCCCAGCGATCGAGTCGTCTTGCTCTCAGATAGTGGCAAGTTAAATTGTAATCACGTCTCCTTTACTCCGTGAGAAGAGGCATTAGCCTGCAACAATACGGTGTTCATTCGGCGTCGGTGAATACCGTTATCAACGAAGGCATGGTTTACGATGGTTTTTCTTGTCGACTGGGTAGCTCATCATATTTGATGGTCATCCAAAACATAATGCGTCAACAGCTCCTGAAGGTTGCTGTCGATAAAGTGCGTTCTCGGTGGAGGTTCTTCCGACACATGACCACCTGGGCTGACTTCGTAGTCTAAGCCAAAAATAATTGTGTTCTTCTAAAATGAAGGTCTGTCATTTATATAGTCGTCGTCAAGTATAAGACTTTCCTTAATTACGTTCCTACTTAAAATGTCTTTATCATTGTCACATACTGAATAAAACCGAATTCCTGCATTCTCCTTCCAATTATATGCCAAAAGAAAATTGAAAAATGTTCCATGTGAATAGTCCTAAAAAGTATGTGACGAATAAAATCATCACAATTTTCGGTTTTGCACCGTGTTCGGCCGCCGTCTAGGCACTGTTCTATAGTTAAGACTTCTCAAAAGTGTGTTGATTTTCTTTTATAGAACAAGGCGCACAACCAAAGGCATTTGACTGGTGAATAGTCAAGAAACTTACTTTATATCACAGAACGCCTGAGTTAATCTAAATTAGCCTCATAGGTACCAGAAGCGTAATGAAGTCTTCTTGAGTACACGAAATTCTCCACCTCACATCATTCAAATATCCGAAAATAATAACAATCAACGGCAAAAGTAGCTTATATGGGCCTACTCAATACCCCTAGTCCCAGCATTTTGTCCGACAAACAAGGTGATGGTGAAGTTTTGGGGGACGGGGAAATAGGATAAACAGAGAAGGAAATTTTTAGAGAGAAGTGGAAAGTGAAAAAATGTAGTCGAAGTTGCTTCCCGCGGCCGCTGGGAGCAGGTTGTTCCGCGTGTAAATTGAAGGTGTGCGCGACGCTTAGCGCCGCGGACTTTACTAGTCAAACTCCAGAACGGTAAGTTGGACCACAGGTAAGTTGAAGTAGACGACCTCTTAACCACCATTTAAATTTTTCAGGAAATTCAAGCGACCTGCAATTTGCTAATCAGGTTTTTCCGAAATATGTTAAATGATAATACAAATTAGGAAAATCTACAGATATAAATCAACAACACTTCTGAATACAGTAAAATAAATAAACATTAAGCGTTCATTAAAGTATATTCCAATGCGCGTCCTAATTTCCCACCCATAAAACCTTTTAACTCCCGTTTTCGTAGACAAACATGCAGGGCAAAGGGATTATCGAGTGGGTCTGTACAAGCTGTTGTTGCCCAATCAAACTTGTCACAGTAATCACTCCTATTTGACGTGAGGTTCAACCAAATTATACGTAAAGCGTACGATTCAGGAATGAGTCCGCGCATTCTACTGTTCCAGCTATACTGCTAAGATTGGTAGAGGGGTGCTCATTGGTCAAATAAAAATTTATGGCTTCGTAGCCGTCATCAGGCTCTCATACTCCCTCCCAGTCTCGACCCGCGGCCTGGTGTTTATAAATCAAACGCCCTAATCAGTGAGCTTTATAATGAGCCCAAATGTACATTCAGGATGAGAGTGTACCGCAGCGCGATTGGTGAACGCCCGGTAAGGATGACTTAACCAGGAAACGCGAAAACAAAGGTCCCCAGCCTACTTAAAGTAGGTGACCTTGCACTGCATTACAATAAAGGTAGATATCTCCGCGTTGTAACCCGAAGATAAAAATAAAACTGTAACCTCTATCTAAATTCAGGTGCCATCCCCAATCTAAACCACACAGTAGCACAAATCCGAACCTTAACTTCAACATAAAAATGAACTGCAACACTTACCCTACCTGAAAGTTACCGCAAAGTCAAGCCTAAGTCCTCAACATAATCATACCTGAGAAGAAGAATAAGCTGTTTCGATCACAACATTTATAGGGGAAGGGGCCAATCAACCGTTACAAGGACTGGATGGTGGGGGAAGGGAGAGAACCAATTAACCACCAGTGCCCTGAGTCTGGAGAAACCTGCGCAGGGCAACATATGCGGACGCCAGTTCGATACGTCGGTTAACTGAGTTCACCTCTGACGCCCAGGCTTCAATCAGTTCTCGGCCCTTCTTGCCGCCGGCGTGGGCAATTACCCTCGCATCTGTGAAGTTGAACTCGTGACCCATCACGTAGGTGCGGTCCGCCACTGGTTTAGGGGGTTATGCTGCAGTGATCCCCTAGTTGGTGTATCCCTTCGGGCACCTCTCACTGGCCTGAGTTACGAAACTTCCCTTTTGAACTGCAGGTCACACACGAAAAATACGTTTGTGTGAGTGGGCTCCGGGCAACGCAAGCCTTTTCGTCGCCACATTCTCTTAAGGTAAGTGATGGGGACTCCAGTAGGGAGTACCAGCCCTAAGAACTTGTCTCGCAACGTGTATTTCGGCAACAGTCGTTTGCGTAGTGCACCCCCTGTGCCACTAGCCCCGGCCTTTTACCGTATGCAAACGATAGTTATCGGGGTTTTGTGGGTGGGAAATTTGAATAGAGAGTGGAATACACTTTAATGACTGCTATACGCAATTTATTTTATTATATTTTGAAAAGTTGTTGATTAATATGAGTAGACCTTCCTATTCTGTATTATCCGTTAACGTTTTGCCGAAAAACCCAATTATTGAAATGCAGGTTACTTGAAATCCCGAAAAATAGAAATGGTGGCTAGGAGAACGTCTACTTCGACTTACCCGAGGTCCAACTTAACATTTTGGAGTAAGGTTAGTATAGTCCGTGGAGCAAAGCGCCGCACTAACCTTCAATTTACATGCGTAACAACTTACTCCCAGCGGCCGCGGGAAACAAATTCAACTTCACTTTACCAATTAACATTTACTTCTTCAACTTTCCTTCACTGCCTATCCTATTTCCCCACCCCCAAAACCCTTATAATTACCGTTTCCGTAGGAAAAAATGCTGGGACTAGGAGTATGTGGGGTGCACTACTTAACCTGCCTTTGCCCCCACGCCTAGCAAACACCTAAATGATAGCCATGAGCCCTACCCTAGAGGTAAGACTGAACTTAAACGTACCCTACCTAACCTTAACGCGAAACCGAAAATTAAACCTAACCCTTACTATAAATTGAACCATATTTTCACATTCAAATGCATCTGTATGGGGGGGGGGGTGGATCCTGTACTCGTGTCCTGTTCAGGGGACCATATGTGTCAACCTTACCAAAAGATCTTGTACTGCCTGCGCGTTTACTGTCACCAAGGCTCAATTTACTACATGCAGTTGTTGCGTGTCCTCCCGCTCCCCCTTCCTCTCTCTTCGCTCATGACATGACTCCCCAAAAACTCTCATCGCTCATTAATACCCCCAATTATTTCCACACTGTGAGTTTTAATCAACTTCCGTTGACCCAGTTGTGAAAAAATCGGCAGTTTTGGTGGTGTTCGAACCCACACCAGCAGGGTGAGGCTTTATTAGAGTCATAGGTCTGGCCAAAAGAGCTACGAAGCCGGGATGCGTGAGTTTAATCATACTTGGGTCGATGTACCCGCCCAGCCTACGGTCCGTATGAAATCCACCGATACTGATACAGTAAGCTGAATGCCCACACTGTATTTCCTAAGCAATCAATCAAGAATTCACCAGGGGTCAAAACAGATATGCATAGTTCATTAGAAGCACTTAGTGACCTCGGTGAGATTCAAATCCCCGCCAAGGAGGGATATAATTTAAGCTGTCAGCACTTTAGCCATCTGAACCACGAGGTTCCCAACGGGAACCGTGAGTTTATTCTCAGCTGGGTCAGGTAGGCCACCTCCGCCCTTACTACAGCATATTTAATCCATCAATTCTGATAAAGTAGGCCAATGGTGGCCTCCCGAACCAGTTGGCTAGAGCGCTGGTTGGCGTAGGTTCGAATCCCACAGAGGCCGCCGAGTCCTCCACAAGCGGGTCCAATGAATTATTCGCATTTTCCGAAACCCACAACTATTTAATAAATTTCTCCTACCGTTCACATATTCTAATCTTCCTCGTTCCCATGCAAACGTACTGGCCTGGGGGAGGGAATTATTGAAAACCAGTTGAGGAGATCCCTAAGATCACCTATATAAAACACTCAGATAATGAGTTTAGCCTCGAATCACGGATGACCGTTTAGTTTTAACTGCAAGCAGCACCTTTGGGTACGCGGCAAATCTACCGTGGTTTGGCCAGCGTCTCCAAAGTAGTTAAAAGATATCTGACTGCCACGACCTCCTTCTCCGCAGACATAAGCAAGTAAAGGCTCGCAAAAATGCCAAGCCTCTGAGGAGGGCGACAAACACGAAACGAGCCATCCAAAATGAGAACCAGAGACTCAACCGAAATCCCGAAATTCAGCCAATTGAAAGACGACTACGAATTAAATAGACATTCCTTAATCGGTGCTGAGTATTAGAGGACGGAGTGGCCAGTCGTTGAGACTCTCTAAAGCCAAATGCTTAAATTAAACTGGGAAAAAGGGTTACCTAAATGGCGTCCAAATGTCCTCTTGGGGTTCGGACTCTATGTGGTTGTTCAATTATGTTTCCTAGAACCTGACACAGACATCTTTGGAGATTGTTAATTGCTCGTTACTCATTAAGTCTAAAAGGTTATTGATGCGCATTCACTGAAAAGCATGCAGATATCCGGTAAATATGATAAATGATGGACTGTGCTAAGTTGTGCAAAACAGCTCTTATGACTCGCACACTGGCAAGAATAAATAGATCAGAATTCCGATTTAATAACAAACAAAAACAAGTTAATCGATACACAAAAAATATAACAAGAAATTTTACGTAATTTTAAGATAATAATTGTTTTAGAAGGGTCGAACTTCCGAGTAAATTTAGGTTTTAGAAGTGAGTAAATACAGCAGAACAATAGACAACAATTTTAGAATACTTCTTAATGACAGTTCAAACTTAAATATCGCCAAACGCTAGGCGCAAAGTGACTGATGGAGGTTAGCCAACAGCGACCATTTTACTTCCACAAGAATCTCCTCTGAAGTCTTCCATTTTTTGCACTTGACTAAGGCAAGGGGAACTTTGTCTGCTTTCGCCGATCGAGATGCGATAGGCATAACAAATTCAATAACGTAGCAGGATGGGTAATGCCTGTAAAATTTAAGTAGAACTAGTAGTTACAAGCATTAGCCTATAATTTTAACTGCATCCAGAGAATTTAATTTTGCAAGACTAACAATAAGTTTCTGAATACGACGAAGTTAGTTGAGCTTCAGAGTATAATTATAAATTTTATTATAAAAACACCTCATATACCCCTGGTCTCAGTATTTTATCCTATATTTACGTTGGTAATAGGGATTTTATGGGGGAAGAATTGGGATAGGCAGTGGAATGTACATTAGTAACTGCTATATGTAATTTTGTTTTATTGTATTTATAAATTTTATTGATTTATATCTGTGGATTTGCCTAATTTGTATTGTCGTTTAACGTATTGCGGAAAAATCCTCTTATCAAAATACGGTTTCCTTGAAATTACGGAACAAATAGGAATGGTGGTTAGGAAGTTGTCTTCTTCAACTAAGCATAGATCGAACTTACCATTCTGGAGTCCAATAAGTATAGTCTGCGATGAAAAGCACCGCACACACCATCAATTTACATGTGGAACAACCTGCTCCCAGCGGCCGCGAGAAATAATTTCAACTACATTTTCCACTTTCTACTTACTTCTACAAATTTCTTGAACTGCCTTTCCTATTTTCCACCCCCAACCCCCTTCAACCTATGTTGATATAGTACAAGATGCTGGGACTAGCGGTTTTTGAGGTACTAATTGAACTACTTTTGCCGAGATGTTGATGCATACCTTGCTATTTTCAGCGTTTTTGATCTAATGCTAAGGAGCTGTGGTATGTGTTCATCATTATTTTTATGCAAATGACCGGTTGGAGCATGCTTACGGACTTATTCAAAAACTTCATCACTGAAAAAATTTAACTTCTCTAACTGAAGTTGGTAATAAATATGTCTAAGATCAATGTAAAAATATTTTGCTAGTAAGCGCCTCTTTGAATATCACTATAATATGTTTTTCTAACAGATATCTACTCACGAAAAAGAAGCAGAAAATTAATTTTGACTGTGCTTGTTTTTCCTTTGATAAAACTGCTGTAGTAAGGGTGGTCTTCTCTCGGAGAAGAATATGCACAAATGGGCAAACTTAGACTGGGATAGAGATTAACATATGAAACTGCTGAGCTGCAGAGTAACGTAAATTTCCACTCAAAGCTGCAATATTATGGCAGGTTTGATTAATAAATCTGAACATAATAGTCTGGCTTGGTTTATCATTTCATAGCTATGAAGGTAATCATCAATGTTTTAAGTACAACGTGCATATAGCAACGCACAGAAAGTCATTTTCACGTTGCGTTTGTTTTTCCACTTCCTTTTTTCATTGAAAGTTGTGTTTTGCTTTATAACCCTCAATTTCTTTGTCCGAAAAATTTAAATTTAGTGGAAATTTACTAATATTTGAAGCATTTTCCCCAATAAGAATTGAAAACAAACATAAACAGTTGAAGTTATTGAATTAAATAAATTTCGTGATGGCCTTTCGTCTGCATCCCATCGTTGCATTAATTAGATAATGAATAAATGCATACAGAATAGCAATGCTTAACAGCAAGGGTCGTAGTTCACGGCAGATAAAGCACATTCAAGTATGTACATTAAGTCATGTAAAATGCCGAAGGTTGCGCAAGCTTGATGAGCACTCGAAAAACCGGCATTCATGCATTTACGAAGACATATAAATAATAATGGATAACCTTAGGCAAATTTGCTACTTAAAAGAAATATAAGAAATACAAATTGTTTGTTAGGAAAAATGGAATTTTTTAAACAATCCCCAAGATCAGAAGGCGTAGCAAATAGCTATAAATGGGAACAATCAATTTAAATATTTTTGTACGTACAGCCAGTCATTTGGTAATCCGATTATCATTGCCATTTCAACCTCCGATTCCCATCCCTGGACAAGATCTTGTCATATGCAAAAAAATTAAATTAAAATGCTGCTTTTTCTGGCTAGAGTCGTCGGAACGTTTGCTCGGTGTAATTTCTTATGTCTTCCATGTATATTTTTTCTACTCTTAAGCACACAGGACCAGATTGTAGACAACGCGTTTCGCTCCAATGAGTGTTCATCAGCATTCCGCGCACCACAACATGCCGAATCACCTATTCAGTGCGACAGTTCAGCCCACTGCGTTCTCAATTGAGCGCATTCTCTCTTCAGGTAATGTGTCTGCACAGACAGACCCAACTCATAGAGAGAAGCCAAGGAGCAAATGTGAAAAAACACCGTCTTCCCCCAAACGGACGTCAATCTACTCAGTCGTCTTGGATTGCCTCCAGTCGAAACTAATCTTAAGGAATCAAGACGCTCCCTGCTCAGCATTTCCACCCTCCTCCGCTAACTGCCTACCTCTTTGCCAACCGGAAGAAACCATGATTCAGGTTGCGGAAGAGAGGGGTCCAACTTCGATTCCCAACAAAGTGCCCCCACGAAGTCCGCCACAGACTAAGAGGAGTCAACATCCAACTGGTCAGTCCCGTCCCTGCCACCTGGAGGTGGGGGGACTGTCAGAGTCCTACTGTAACCACCCGACCTCGCCAGAATTTTTCCTTCCTCACCTTTCCTTCTTGCCAAGTTTCTCGGAAGCCGCTGCTTTCGCAGAGCTGAAGTCCGAGGAATCTGCCAGAACCGACTGTCCTGCGCATCTGTCAGCGTTCCGGACGACCGGAGGCTCGACGCTGCCATTTATCCTCAATGGCGAGTGTAAGAATGTTGTGCTGCCGTTTTGGCGCTTGTAGTCTGCTTAGGTGGAGACGTTTTTTTGGACATCGAGTACATATGGCAAGGTAGTCTTGTTGACTGCTAAACAATAGCTCAAAACATTACTTAAGCAAATTTAAACGCCAAAGAAGTCGCTGCGACCGGTATTTGACTTGTTTTATTTAAATCGCAGCACCATTTGCGACACACAGCTAGTTCGGCAACGCCTCTCTCAGTGTGTTTGGGGCAGAGATAATAAGGGTGTTTACAGTGAGAAGTAAAAGACGACTTGATCGCTGGGACAATATATTTATTCGCCTGACGTTTCGAAAGCCGTCGCGGATTCATCTTAAGTGACATACTCACAGAACTGTAGGAGAAACAGTTTGTGTTCTGTAAAATTTAAACCTGCAGAAAAAAAGATAAATGCCTTGAGTGTGTTCTGATTCGTTGTGTCAGCCATGACCATCTGGCATTGCGGTGTTGGCATAAAGTGATGGGGTAGCCCGTCTGTTCCCCAAACGGCGAGTTGCTTTGGTCAACTTTAGCCTCAGCACCGAATATCGATTGGACAAATCGTTGCACTTGTTGATGGATTGGGGGGCCCGTGAACCATGACTGAAGTAATTCTCGGCTCACTCGATCGTCACCTCTTGCGAAATAATTCTGCTTCATCAAATTTAAATATGTGGCCGGGTCTCGTCAAATAAGCCACAAATTGAGAATTGACATCATTTCGCCGCACTGCTGCCACACTGCTGCCACGTGTTCGGCGATTCTTGTCTTGAGAAGCCTGCCAGTTTCTCCCACATAGTTGCTTGATCCGCAATTACACCAGATCCTGTAGACGACTCTAGATGTTTCTTGCCGTGGCAGTGGGTCTTTCGGTTTCATGAGCTGACACCTTATGGTTGCTACCGGAACCAAAGGTAATGCGCTGTTTCTATCACCCTTACATCTTCCTCACCTGACAGGACCCGGCGTCATGACAGAATGAAGAGGACCAGAGGTGAGAAGAAGAAGAAGACTCGATCGAGTCTTCTTCTTCTTCTCAATTGCTTCCTGGGACACGGATGTTCGCTTGTATTGGCAGGACTAGAGGTTTCATTGAGAGCGGGTGGGTGGCGCAGCCTGAGCCCACGCCACGGCGTGCGGCCACCCCGCTATGCACACACACAGGACCAGAATATCACGCAAAGCAGAAAAAGGTCGCTCGAATCGCAAGTGAGCGGGAGTGTAATAATGGCAAAATTAATAAGAAGACCATCAACTTGTAGCCAAATCAGTGAATTGCAATATCTCTCGATCTAAGCCAGCAAAAATAGCGGAGACGAACGTGGCTTAATGGTTAGAGCGTTGGACTTTTGATCGATAGTTGGAGATCCACGTGATGCGCCTTTTGTGGTCGAGTATAACTGGCTGACGATGGCTAATAAGCTAGAAATGGCCATTTCAGTCTCCGTTGTCTTTGTCGGCAATGCCACCTGCCTAGCCTCTGTGCGACTGCTGGGGGCAGGGGGGGGGGGGGGGCTCGAGAATGCCCCCCAAGACAGAGCGGGACGAATGAGTTCCGTTATCGATCCGTGAGCATTCATCAACGCGTGTCGCAGGCCTGTCGGTTAGCGGTCTGCACGAAGGGAGGATGGTGAGCAGTTTTATCTCATCTCTTGTGACAGGCAGAGATATTAAGAGATACTGTGCAGTTCACTTTAAAGTTACGGGAAAACTTGACCCAAACATATTCAACTGTAGTGGCAGGTTGTATGTTTATTCCACCAAGTCTATCGGCGCTCGGTGAACTTTCATAAATTCGAGGTATGCCAAATGAGGTGAATGTGCAGTTTAAAAGAAGGGGATGCAACCACTG
This sequence comes from Ligula intestinalis, assembly GCA_036362985.1. Lineage (NCBI taxonomy): Eukaryota > Metazoa > Platyhelminthes > Cestoda > Diphyllobothriidea > Diphyllobothriidae > Ligula > Ligula intestinalis. The sequence continues at coordinate 82,751,779 of JAYGXS010000003.1, forward strand.
GAACAAGTGTTTTCAATTTTTCTGACGTTTCGGATTCCGTCGGGGATTCTTAATAATAGGTAATCGTAAAAAAGTCTGAGACATGCTCAGATAAAGGTGATACATGCACGGATTGCACGGTATTTATAGTTCATAGTGGTCGTCTTTGTGCGTGCAATAATTATCCATCTCTTTAGCCACCGTTCGGGTCTTAATTGGTGAGGTAATACCTTGACACTTCGCGTTCGACTCATTCGTTGCCATGATTTCCTCGTCCGTGTTTGAGGCAGGCTTGATAATTGCGCGACAGTTATACTCGTTGACATCAGAGTTGTTGTTGCTGGGCCCGAAATTTCCCCCATGACTGATCCTCTTGCTCAGGCAATGTCTCAGTACACAATATGGGAACGCCAAATCGTTCCACTTGTTAATTGACTTGGGGCCTGGGAACCATGACTCGTGCAGCTCACGGCTCACGGGTTTTCACCTCTTGCGAGGATTTCGGCCTCGTCAAACTTGAAAATATGGCCAGATACCGTCGAGTGAGCTACAACCTGGGAGTTGACCTCTTTCTTCCTCATCACCGCTGCATGCTCAGCCACTCGCTTCCGGAGTAACCTTCCGGTTTCTCCGGCGTAGTTGCTTTGTCAAAAACTGCACCAGATCCGGTAAACGGCTCCAGCTGTTTCCCTCTGTGGCAGTTGGTCTTTCGGCCTCATGAAACGGCGGCTGGTGGTTGCTTCTGGCCTGTGCGCAACTCCAACTCAAAATAAGGTGAGTAGATGACTGATCGCTTTCAATACATTTTTCACATATGGAAAAGCCCGCCAAACTTTTGGGTCAGCTAGATGTAGCTTCTTCTCTCGTTTGCATATGCATTGGTTGAGAAAACTGCAAGGGTAATTATTCGCTCTCAGTACCTGTCGAATATACTGTAATTCAGAAACTTGGCTTCCACTTCGCAGCAATGCGTCTCAATGCGCCGGTTTAGCACTCTTACGCAGCCGTGCAGCCTGTGCATGTTTCAACCCTATCTACGCATGACTACAACAATGATACCATTACCTACAATTAAAGATTCCGGACGAAATCTGAAACGCCAGGACAATAAACTTGTTATTCCAGTTGTCGCATCTCCCTCTTCTGCATGAAATGTATATTTGACCTATTTATAAAAAACACTGTGAGCGAAGTTAAGTGTAGGCATGGTCTGCATGGCCACTTGGACAGGCCACAGGGAAAAAACAATTCACAATATATGCGACATTTTGCCGAATTTTGGGTTGAGGGGTGAGGCCAAGGTAAGGGTTAAGTTGAGAGATCAGATCGACGTTAAGGTTTGGATTCGTGTGAACTTTAAGATTTACAGTGGATGAAATCCAACGATTTTTATAAGTAAATCCTTCATACTAAAATGCAGCCCAAGCTGTGGCCCCCAAAGTATTACAGCAATAAATTAATTATCGTTCTTCACAATAGGGCATATTATGAGTTATGAAGGAACAGAACGTTTTATAGAAACACCAGCTTTTTTAACAAAGTGGAAAATTCCGAAAAAGTGGAAATCTTACGTACTAGGTAAACTTCAATTTTACATGGAGAGGAAGCCTTTTCATTCAAAACCACTGAGTAAATACAGCAGCACAAATAAAATTACGTTGGAAAATGATGGTTTCGTCAAGTTTTCGAATGCATATGCTTCCATATTGCGTGCAATATAATGTATGGCTGTTACTGTAGAGCCTAAATTTCGAGTTTGTATTCTAACACGTTTTTACGAGAATTGCTAGTTGTTTCTCTCGTTTATGCATCGCGTGGCTTATGTTGAACTAAAGCAACCACGTTGTCACTTGATACGCCCCATTGGAAGATCACAGGAGTGATATATTGCTATAGCTAACTTGCGGTCATACCACTCAGTGACAAATAGATTTAAATATAAGTGTCTGGAACAATTGTAAACGTACCATTTTTTGTGCACTACGAGTTATTGCCTTCCGCCATATTTTTTGTAATAATGTCGATACTTCTATTACGAAGAGGTTCAGATCTTCCATGAAATTCTAATAAAGACTTTACGATTTTCACTGGCTTAAGTCAATTGACCATAAATAATGAGTATGTTCTATGTGCTTTTCAAAACCTTTAAAATACGATATACATTGAAAGTTTTTGCATAAAAAACCAGCTTTTTAATATTTTTTTGCTATGCAGTTGTCTCTGCGTGTCATAGTTTCAGAACCACCCAAACATGTGAGCTCATTGCCGCGAAAAATGAACGTCCACTACAAAAATCGCGACTGAATATGCTCAAGAATAATTAAAAAATTAAAAAAGGATAACTCGTGAAAAAAGCTTTACTTATATATTTTGCCATCTGATGTCTGCGTACATTAATTTTTTGATTATTAAGTCAAGATCAGAATGGGATATTTTGGCAAATTTATTGACTTCCTAAATTATGGAAAAAATATTCCTTTGTGAATGAAAGGACTTACCCTTCTGCATAAATTGGAAAAGTTTTTCGGATATTTGGTTACTTCTAGGTTCAGTTCTTCAATAAGAAATGCAGAACAGAGAGGCAATAAAATAAACGACGATTTTTTCGCAAACTGTATCGCAATATCCCGCGACAACTCACTCAAATGTTTGCTATCTTTACTGTCTTCAACTTTTTATTTACTAGACAATCTTTTTAATTAAAACATACAAATAAAGTCCTCATTTGCATTCCTTGCCTGTAACCCTTCAAATAAACTATATACATTTTTTAATTAGGTTTGAGTAAGAAACAGCCTTCAACATATATTCATCAATTTTACGGCACAAAAATTGGAAAATTAGCAAAAGAGAATTTTTTAAACTTATTTTGCTCTTATTTTTCCAAAAATAGTGCGTTATCTCATAATAACACTTACCTCAATTTCATGGATTCAAAACAAAATTTTCCGTTTTGCGAGCAGGTAAAACTAAAAAGTTCCAGCTCTTAATTAGTCTTCTTTTATAGTGCAAGATGCACTACCAATAAGTTCTTTTCCGCATCGTCTAATAGCATAGGAAATTTTTCGGTTATCAACAAACGCCGGACTTCATCCATTTTTGCCTTTAATTTCCTCCCAGTATACTGATCTGAACGGAAGTAAATTCTGTTAGACATCATTTTGCGCCTCACGTCAACCCAATGAACTTACTAATTAACCTCAAATGTGTGTAAATATATGTAATCAACTGTAGCTCTAGGGGAGGACTAGGGTTAAGATTAAGGTTATAGTTTAGTTTTAGGTTAGGGTTCGTCCTAGAGTTAAAACGTGGGAACCTGAAGCAAACCAAGCAAGCAGAATTTAATTGCGCAAATAAATTTCGAGAGTGCTTATCAGCTGCCTTCGCTCTGTGCATTAGTAATGAAATATTTAGAGAACATACCAATTTGAATTTACAGGAAAATCGGTTAAAGCAAGGTTGTGTTAACATGGCAATTGACAACCACGGCTGTTGAATATTTACCTGCTTGGCTTTTAAAACAAGAGAAAAAAGTACCACGCTCATCTATTACAAAAAACTTACTAGACAGTGGTCACTCCGTTGACACTAACACCTATTTCCGCGTTCTTGTTCGAGCACGAACAAACCGGACCTAACGTTACATGAAAGCATCCTACATACGGCGGAAGAAACCCGACCGATGTAAGCAACTAGGCCATGAAGTTAATCTTTAATTGCCCTGATAAATACATACCACAATTTAAGTTCGTTACTTTCCCTTTCTTCTTTTTGTCCCAAGTTTAAAGTTGACAAAACTTGACTTGCCACGTAAACACAACCTTTCTTTTATCGATTTTTTTAAAAAATAAAAAATTGATGTGTTCCCGAAATATTTCGTTATTAGAAGTCAATTTATAGCAAACAATTATTTTCAGCAACTCTTCATCAGACCAAACGTTTGCAAAGGAAATTAACGCTGTACATAACACTTAAAGTTTGAATAGGTAGAAAAATCATTAACTGTCTAACACGGACGCTGATTGGCCAACGCGTACAGTGTCAGTTTGCGCATGTAGGCCATGTCAACGTGTTGTTTGAGGGACTGTGGCTGGTTGGCAGGAGTGAAATCCTATAACCTGGTGTCGGTTTAGGCCATGGATGTGAAAGAGCTTGTGTCAGAGTCTTCTGATAACCCAGCACTGGATTTGCTAGCCTTATAGCTACAGCTTCAGCTGTTGCAAGCATCCACTGGCGTATGCCTTTGGAAAAATTAGATGTTGTCCTGTAGAAAACCTGAAAGGCTTCGTTAAGATCGACTCGATGGTTCGTATCGACAAGATGTGCGACAATAGCACTCGAGATCGATCTAGTTTCACCCTTAATTAGCCAGGTCGGTATGTGCTCACGTACCTTCTTTTCCTGACAGCTCGTTGTACGGCCGAGGAAGCCCGCTCCACAGGAGCAAGTGAAAGAGTAAATGCACATTAATGTGACCTTCAAAGGAAGTCGGTCTTTACCTTCCAATCTTAAGAGGGGAGAGTTTGTGGAGAGCACCCGTAAGTTCACCGCTGGGAAAGCGTTTGTGATTGCAATCCTCAAGCGTCGTCTGACCAGCTCGCTGGTTGCATCGCCTAAGAAAGGTAGTTTTATGAACTCGTCTTTCTTTTCTGCAGTTAAGGTGACAGGTTTTTTGGTGCGCTCGCCAATATTTCTGAGGATAAAAATTTTCGGGTATCCATTTTCAATTAGTGTATGCTGCAGCTGTTTGAGTTCTGCTTCGACCGTTTCAGGAGAACAGATCTGTCATATTCTAGCTGCTAATCCCTGGACAAGTTTTCGTTTTATATTAAGGGCAACAAAACTGTGGTAGCTAGTGCATTGTCCTGTCCAGGTTTTCTTTCGGAAAACCCTGCGTAGGATAGATCCATCCTTTTGGCTTCGCAGCTGAGAAGAACTCTCGAAATTTATTCGCGCAAATAAATTCTGCTTGCTTGGCTTGGTTCAAATTTATACCGGGGAAAATCTTTTTACATGGGAATCTGTGCCTTTCCTGAAATGCATTACAAGATCACATATTTTAAGTAGGCGGGCGTTTATATTCCCGTGTCCTGTTCAGGTAGTTATACAAGTCATGCTTCAAAATTTAATGTAGGATTTTCTGACAGGTATGGCTTATCCCTTTAGTAGGAATTTAACAAAAGCAGGATGAAAAGAGACCCTTTTTTCCCATGAAATTTATCTTTTTCAGCATTATTTTATGTGTGTTGTGAACTTTCTTCGATGCCAAAAGTCATAGTTTAAGTAGACAATTTGTTTGATACTAACATTAGGCAAGTTTTAAATTAGTTAGCAGTCTGAACACTCCTAAATTCTGGGAAGCAGAATCTGATGAATGCAAGGATTCAGTATAATTCTCATTAAGTAATACTACCGCATCCAAATAAATTAAGCTTTCATGTCGTTAAACTGGTGATATCGTAACCATAAGGAATCAGGAATCCCAGGTCAAAAACTTCCATAATTCACATGACATAGGTCGCAAGAATTCAAAACCACTGATAGAACGGATCATATGCTTGCTGCGCACCCATCTAATTAACAAACTTTTTCTTTTGAAGAAGGTGTTCTTTGGGATCAAAAGTAACTTTAATGAGTGAATTTTCGCGTTTGGCGCCCCAACTCATCTTCGGACTAAAATATGTTTCAAAGTAATTTTTTTGGGATGTGTTTGTTCCAGTTTATACTAACCTATTATTAAAAATTTTTTATCACATTTTAAAGGTTTTTTACCATATAAGGTTTGGTAATTCATTTAAATTTGAGCAAGTGCGTCTGAAAAACTCATTGCGAGATATTCTGGAACCTTTCTCAATGTAATTGCTGTAATTGCTGACAGTTTTCACGCATTGCAATTATTATACAACATGATTTTCTCTAATTTGTTTGACTTAAGAAGTATATTTGGCAATTTCTCAGCGAACCTGAAGAATTCTATTGATAATGAATGTAGAAGAGTTAAAATGGGCTAATAAATATCTTAGGACTAAAAGGCAGTGTTTGCACACCACCCGCATGGCGAAATGTCATTGCAATAGTAGAGGGGGAAAAGAGGAATTGTTGTGAGTATTTCTCATGGGCCGAGAACGCGGAGTAAAAATCATCGTCACGTGCATGGAGTAAACAAATGTCCCCAAGGGGCGGGGTGGATATGCGATCGCCACCTGGTCTCAGCCTTGGCCATGGAAGAGAGCGGGCTGTATTAGCATCTTTGGCCAAGAAAGCACTTGATTTATTAATCATATAGCCACTGCCTCGACTGTCGTTAGAACCTGTTGACATGGGACATTGGAGAAGTGGGGTTGCTGCCTGGTAGACAACCTGAAAGTCTTCATTGGTATCGACTCGGTGAGTTATATCGAAAATCTGTGTGAGGATACAACTCGAGGTCGACCTGGTTTCCACTTTAATAAGTCAGGCCAGTATGTGTCTACTGAGCCTCTTTTCCAGACCCCTCATTATTCGCACAATGTATCCTGCTCTACAGGAGCAAGACAAGTGCACCTCGATGAGGCCTTCGACAGGCGTCTGTCTTTACTTGCCAAGCGTAGAAGGGGAGGGTTCGTGAAGAATGCGCATTAGCTCAACGCGAGAAAAACGCATTTTTCTCTCATCCTCAGGTAAAAGCTGTTCACTCCAAGCACGTGTCCCCTGACCAATACTCCCATGCTATGCTATTTTCCTCGTCTGCCAGTAGAATTACCTCTAGATGCAGATCTCGCCACGCGGACGATGTGCGAACGATGACTTTTAATAATAAGACATTCATTGACTCTGTCCGACTATGCTATTTTCACCATCAATGCAATTATACAGGCCCGATAATGAGTTGCCGAAGACAATTTTTTACTTTATATACTATTTAAGTTGTTTGGATATGCAAAATGGTCGTACTGCTTATTATTACGGCTTAAATGCAAAGACAGAGTACGTCACCAGAAGGCGATCTACGAGGTGGCCTCGGGTTATAATCTTTTACTGAGGACTGATTATGGCGTGTTTATATTCCTTTGGAGATATCAGTCAAGCAAAACAAAAAACCGTTTACTCATATAATAAAAGTACTCATTTTTACTATCATTAATATTCCAGCCTCCTACATGCCAATACCCTTCTTTCCGACGTACGGCAGCCTAACACGCCGATGTCGTCGTCGAAAAGCGCGTACAGTCTTCAGTGATCAGCAGTTGTCAGGCCTTGAACTCCGATTTCAAAGGCAACGTTACTTATCGACACCAGAAAGGATTGAATTGGCCTCCCTCTTGGGGCTCTCAGAAATGCAGGTATTTACAACTCGATTGCACATGGTTGAATGGAAAGGGTATAATTATGTCGTGAGGTCTTTGAAAGGCCCTTATGTATTATAGCCCCCTAATTAAATTATTAAGTAGGTTAAATGACCTATAATCTTCCGGTTTCATGCACCCCATTTATCGATCCAGCTAGGATTTGCCGATGGCATTGGACTGCAAAGCGGTTCTCCGAAGGCAACCACATTCCATAATTGCTAAATCAGCAAACGAAGAAACGTTGGCCTTTTGAACTAACCACGGAAATGATCGCTTACTTACAAATTTTAAGTAGGGCGATTTACATATTCTCCCCACTTTTGTACTTCGTTAAATTTTTTCCTAATTTGTATTGGTGATACCACTAGAAATTGCCTCCCATTTACCTCGCCCGAGGTTTGGGCACACTCCCCCTACATACACGCGTCCACCGTTGGTCGGGCGGGGGGTTAGCGATGATATTAAAGCTCATATCAGTGTCTTTTCCCAAGGTTTGAGTACGCGACCTAACTTGCCCTCGTAACTTTTTTATTCAACCTATATATTGCGATCTAATTTGTTCGCTGACATGTCCCACCCTTCCTCTCCCCGAAAATCAGGTGTGCGTGAGCCTGCGGGGCGCGCTTCAAACTTTCCCCAGACGACCCCACGACATAATCCTACCAATGAAAGTTCTAATTGTAGGGTCCGTAGAAGTTTGACAGTTTCTTTTAAATAACTTGGGGTAATTGCATATGGTGGACACTAAGGTTCTGCTCATTCATTACTTATGACCGTAGACGGGAAGACAAAGTTGTGGTTTAGGTCGGAATTGCGCTCTAGCGCGTCACTTGCAAAAACAAGAGTATATCGCAAAGGAGTTAAGGCTAAGCCGGTTGAAACCTAAATACTGCGATCTTCCAGGCCCAGTACCTTATAAGAAGACAGAAGTCGTAGAAGTCAAGGTAGAAGGAGATTCTATTCTGTATAGAATAAGTAGGAAAAGAGATAACAGAAGGGTTGACTCGGCCTGGGGTGGAATTCGACCATGAGGAGCGGGAGAGAGAGAGCGCCGCAGCCTCGCTTCCACCGCGCACCGGGGCGAAGGGCCGAGTGAGTTCCGCCTTGCCTGAGCTTAGTGTGAAGTATGTTTCTGCCAGCGCTGACAACAAATCCGGCGCATATCAGTTATAAGCGGTACGCGAAATCGATAAACTGATTGAGTGACTTGACTGCCAATTCACGCTTCGTAGATCAGTCATCACAAGTGGCGAGGCGAGTCCAGTGTGGACCAGTAATCAACAATGCGCCAAAAAATCGATCCACTGGCCACGTTGACAGAGCAGGCAGCGCTGGGGGGGGGGGGGGGCAGGCTCCTACAAGTGCGCACGGACAGACAATATGTCCAACCTTATCTTCCCTGGAAGATGGCGTGAACACAGATGTATTGCGGGCAGCTCTCATTGCCATGTTCTGTTATGATTCATCACTGCCAATTCGTGTAGGCATTGTGTTGGATTTTTTGGAACATCAGACACGCGCCCCGCCATTCGTTTAAATCACTTTGTTCGACTGGCAAGCATCTGAGTTTATTAATTGTTCTATAGAACCTCCATCATTTAAGCACGTTTCACCCAACTCGTGATTCGCTGAGCATGTGATATTCCACGTTTTGGAAAGTCAGCGGACAGACGAAAGACCGGAGACGAATTCGGAGACATGCTCTTGGGGGTGGAGGTGGGAACGGGAAGAGTCCACGAGATTGGGTTTCAACGAAGCATCTGCAATCTCCTTTGCGAAGCACAAAACCAGTAGTTAGGAAGGCACTGTCTCATTTCAGCGAACCCCTCATAAATTGACCAATCTTCTGCATTCTTCCAAGACAAAACTCTACCCCACCAGATCAACGCAGATGCAAGTTATTCAACTAAACAAACCATTTACTTATATGTTAACAGTAGGCATATAATTAATACTTAAACCTCATACATAACACACCTGGCTACTTCACCTACTGTCCTCCTCCTCCACCGGCATAGGTCAAGACCTGGTTTCAGAATCGCCGGATGAAACACAAAAAGATGCAACGCTCTCAAAGTCCCACCGCCAAAACCTCTGCCACCCATCAGACACAGGCGCCCCGCTATGCAACACTGACCGACCGCGAACAAGTGGTAGGAAGCAGCAGTCTGGGCGATGGTCTTTCCTTGTCCAGCGCTGAGGACGATGAAACCGCACTAGGCCATCGGGAAGCTGAGGACACCCTTAAAGATAGGCAAGGAGCAGTCGCCGTTGCTGTGCGTAGGGCGACAGAGCAAAAGGAGCGGATGTTTCCAGCCCCGTTAGTGGAGTTCAACTCAAATGAATACTGCTCAAGTAGCCTCACTCTATCGCCGAGCGTTTATCAGAGACCGACAAGATTATTTCCTGAGAACAATATGAAGCCATGAGTTGTAGAGGAGTCATAAGAGGCTCTTGAAAAGTCGACGGAAAAAGAAATTTCACGTTCAATCGCCAATTAACGCAGTTTTTCAGTTAATTTCTTTGAATACCTAGTTGCCACGCTACTTTCCATCTTTCAGACTAATTTTGCGAAGTTTGAACTAACTTCTGGAACTGCTATTATAATAACGCATTTTTTGTATTTTTTGGCAACCTCTACCCGAAGATGGTGCTTCAGTGGAATTTGAAGTACTAGTCAACAATTGCAGACATTTGAAACAATGAAGTAATATTGGCGCGAAATTTTTTTTAAAATCAGAGATTTGTACTTACTGTCCCCTAGGGCATGTGGAAATATGCGCGTATTTCAACAAGTGACCATCATGGCATAAGTAAATATCCCAGAAATGCGTGTAACTTGATCCGTAGCTTTCCGGATTCGCGTACATTTTACTCCGAAAATGTAACACTCAAAATTCCCAGAACCACCGGATATAACTGATGCATTTAGTTTGCCACCAATAAGATGAAGAGATGATTTTTAGTGATAATTTATTCCGAAAAATAATAAAAAGAGTAAACTTCACAAAAATAATGTTATGCTCACTGCCATAACAAATGAAAATCTGAGTCCAGGAGGTAATTGAGAAGAAGACGACTCGATCGCTGGGAAAACACTTTTATTCGGCTGAAATTTCGAGATCCGTCGCGCATTCATCAAAGACATAAGCAGAGAGCAATATGCATAGGGGTTTGCAGCTTTATAGGACACAGTCATTAACGCAAACATACAACGACAATTGACATTAGTCACCTTGCGCGTTGATATTTTATTGAATAGCATGCGGGCTCTGACCTGCTGAACTTTCATCGCGCGTGCTGGACTCGGCCGTGATGATTGCTAGGCCAGCTGGCCCTCCGATGTTGGCACAGGAGGACGCAGTTGCTCGTCCGTAATTTAAGTTTCGACTTGCTCTGGCCAAGTTGAGTCTCAGCACTGAATATGGATAGGGCAAACAATTACACCTATTTATGGATTGGGTGCTCGTGAACCATGGCTGAAGTAATTCTCGGCTCATCCGACTGTCACCTCTTGCGAAAATTTCACCCTCATCAAATTTGAATGGGTGGCCGGATCTCATCGAATGAGCCGCAACTGATGAATTGACATCATTTTGCCGCACTACAGCTGTGTGCTCGGCAATTCGCGTCTTGCGAAGTCTGCCAGTTTCTCCGACATATTTGCTTTGCGCGCAACTACACCAGATCTTGTAGACGACTCTAAATGTTTCTTGCCGCGGCAGTAGGCCTTCCGGTTTCTTTATCTGACACTTTGTGGCTGCCTCCAGCCTGTGTGTGATTCCGACTAAAAGTTGTGTGAGAGGGCAGCCTTCGAGACGTTGTTGACGTACGACATCGCTCCTCAAGGCAACTTTGTCGAATAATGATGGAGAGATTAGAACGCCGAAACACGGCGTTTTCTGACTTGACGTTTTGGATCCTTACTCATACCCATCATCATATATATTTGCAGATAAGGCTAATGAGCACGCCAGGTTTGTGGTATTCATAGGATGCATGATATCTAAGTAAGCCGTGTGGTTGGTACGCTGGATCAACACTGCAACTGCATCAAGGCAAGGCAGGCGTTATTAGGAAAATAGGAGGGGGAGATCGTGGTTGCAGACGAAGGTGCAAGCTCATGCCGCGCCAGCCACCTGATCCCGAACCTGGACACATGTGCGTTTGGAAAGAAAGAGTGCATGAGATGCAGCGCAAGTCCACTATCAATTAAAACTGGGCCATACGCAGGTAACTACCCTCGCACCAGCATTCTGTGGTGCCCACGGTGGGTCTTGTTGGATGCGACGGTCGAACTTTCAAACAGTGGAACCTCGGTTAACGAGTTTAATCCGTCCCGGCACCGAGGTTATCATCTGAAACGCTTGCCTTGCGAAAAGTAACCAATCAAACTGCATCAATTCACCAAAGATCCAGGTCCTGGGAGTCCAAACAGGAAGACACACACAATTACAGCGCGTTAACTGAGCGGAAGCCTGGCACTCGAAGCCAATGCTCGCAAATGAGACTACTAGGCAACCGAGGCTCTAGTGTATTTATAAGACGCAGTTGCTATACAGTCATGCACCTACTTAAGTTAACAAATCACGTATTAATCACTGGTGGTCGTACTTGACACGATGAAGATTCTTAATCCACCTCCGAGTAGTGAGTTCTTGACTATACATCAACATTCTAGATTCTGGATGCCTCGACAATGTGGATCACTGTCACTGGGACTTTGGGCTGCCCACATCCTTTCGCCTAAACAGTGTCATCAAACTTAACTGCGACCCTCTCTGATGATGGGTTCAAGCAACAATCTGAATCACACATGTTCCAGCGATCACATCACTCTCGTCATCATCATCACCATCATCATCATCATCATCATCATCATCATCATCATCATCATCATCAGAGCCATGGAACTTCATCCCGCCTACCAAGCGCTCCGCAAAAGGCTAACATCGGCTCAAAACGGAGCAATAGGTCGGGCGGAGAGAGATAAGCAGGGCAGACAGCCGGCAGCCGCGAGCAAAGAGGGTTGAAACGCCCACGCGTCTTAAAAACTACTTTACACAGCTCACGACGATGCGAGCAATTCAAACAGCCACGAAAATTGATCGGTGCAATCGATTGACGCATGGGCGAATGGTCATTCACATTCATCTGACGCACACAGGAATACAGACACCTTGCTCTGCCGATGGAAGCAAGCGAGCTTTCGAAACGTCAGCCGGAATACACTTTGGTCTCAGAAGTCATCTCCTCTTCTTCCTCTTCCGGGGATGATGTAAGCCATTAGTTATGTTATAGACTTGTGTGTTCCTGTGTCAACACTGGTTATAACCTTGGTAGAGCTCACCTACGCCACCACTGCTATAACCGTGTGTGTTCCTGTGTCAAAACTGATTTAGTCCCCCAGTAACGTGTTAGGAAGAGAAGGCAGAACAGGATAGCAGATAGTATTTTACTGTCAGTTCTACTAGTACACCAGCTCTCTTTCCTGTATGTCCAGCAGCTTGTCTTCTGCATCCATCAGCAGTTTGTGTTCTGTCGTCGTCTCAGCCCACAACGTTCCGTGTCTCTAGCAGCCGTGTCCCGGGTTGCTAGCAGCAGAATCGCGGATCGTCGGTAGCACATCTCCAGCAACAGAATGCCGCCTTCAGCAGTGACAGCATATTAAAGGGCCAGTAATCGTTGTTCCCTATTGGCTCTCCACGAGTGGCCTATACAGGCAGCCGTCATGTCTCCAGCCATCGTGTCCTCTGCGTGACCTCCTTAAAAACAGCAACCCCACCGCAGGGCAGTCTCGCTTGCGCGTGCTTCCTTTTTCCGGGCCTAATGTCTGTCCTTTGAAGGTTGCTTGTAACTGCATGAACCGATCGCCAGTAAGGTCCTTTCGTTCTGGTACCCTCAGGATTGCCCGAGTGATAACTCGCGTCCGGGCCGTCCCAACAAGTTGGCAAACTTCAAAGCCACGGCTTAACTCGCACCACGATATCTTCAAGCGTATCACATCGTTTATAGCGAGGGAAGTGCACTAAGTCGTCAACACCAGGACATCGTCTGAGCCGGTCAGTTGTCTGATTTGAGATGAATAAGGGGCTGACAAAGCCGGCGAGTTCGTTTGTGCAAGTCACAGCACGATTAGACGTCGGCGTTGCCCAAGTAATGAACAGAAATTTACACGGCCTTCGGACTGGCACACGCTGTGATCATCGATTTTTTTGCACTTATCGGCGCCTTCTCCGCTTGTGGCCAGCTGATTGGTGTGAAGGAACCTGCCTCCCCCCCCCAGCACTGCCATGATCACTCATCTGCCTGCTCTATCAACGTGGCCAGTGAATCGATTTTTGGCGCATCGCTGATTACACTGGACTCGCCTCGTCACTTATGATGGCTGATCTACTTAGCGTGTATTGCAGTCAAGTCAGTCAATCAGTTAATCGACTTTGCGTACCGCTGATTACTGATATGCGCCGGATTTGTTGTCAGCGCTGGCAGAAACACACTTCACACTAAGCCTATTCAACAGGC
>JAYGXS010000003.1:82765620-82782066 GCA_036362985.1 Ligula intestinalis
CACGAAATACTCAACCAGTGAATCAAGGTCGATAAGGCTGCATGCTAAAATTTGCTCTCCTTTCCTTAAGGGCTTACTCTATCAAATTATACTTCCTGGGATGCCCAATTTGGAAGACAATATTATGTTATAGTTGTTCCGAAATTCTTTGCACCTTCATAAATCACTCACAATATTTTAAGCAATAAATATCTAACAGGTTGCTTTGTGGGAACTTGTCTTTTGACCTATTGGACAACTTCTTCCCTACCTAGCATTGCATGAGCTTCTGTAGGGTCTCCATCGAGATCTTTTTTCAGGTATACAGCAGGGTCTCTCCAAACTACTAAAATTAGTAAAAGTAAGCAGCTTCTCGTTAACCATATTAAAGGGAGCTGACCATAGATATGCACCGGGATTCAAATCAGGATGAGTTGCTGACCATAGAATTTCACTCCAGAAATAAGGAAGTTTATCTAACTGTTACCTATGGGTCTTTAGAACTGTATGAGCCGTGGCTCTCTCCTGTACAAATATATATCTAGATATGTCCAGAACAAGCTTGATCGCGAATTACCTCAGAGTTGTTTTCTAACTTTTTAAACATAGCTTACTCAAGAATCTTCTTTCTATAGTATTCATAATTCCCTCATTGACACAGTGGTAAAATGTGGAGGTCAGAGATCCTTTCAAAGGACACTGATTGCCAAACAATTAATGTAGGGCTGAACTTAAAGACTTCAACATTCTCAACCATATTACAACTTGGAGCACAATATACAGCATTTTTGTGCCTGGTTGATGGAACAGTTTATACTTTGAGTCATTGTAGAAGACCAATCTTTTCCAGTCGTCTTTAGCCACCTCCTGATCGTCTAACAGAAGGTCATCCTACCGTCGAATTTGTTCCTGTCTAGTGATTTTTCTACTGCGATAGGTGGTGACACCTATAGTTTCAGGTAAATACTGGTGCACACTGGACTAAAACCCCCTTCTTTACTAGTTAACTCCTTCTTTTTCTTGTTTATTCGTGGAGTTTGCTTTTACTGGGAGGCTTTGATTGCGAGTTGTGTCCTTAAGGCCAATCAAACGGCACAGCATGCATCGATTGACTCGAGCTTACTACCGCCTCAAGCAGGCAATCGATGGTGATTTGAGTTCATCATTAGGTTCCACAGTGCTCCATGGGTGTCAAAGGTCAACGAGCAACGCGCTGCATGACGTCTAACGCAGCTTTAGTGCACGCAAAAGAAAATCACTAATGAACACTATCCAGCTTATTTCCTTTCTCATTCCGCTGACTAACGGGCTTATACTGACACACCACTGCTCAGGTGCGCCCTCGTGAGGACACAGAGTGGGAACATTTTTTACCATCCATCGGTGCGAATTTATTTTGTGTTTGATATCCTTTGATGGCTAGAGGCTACATTGAAGATACTTATTGGCACCAAATGCCAGAGAACTGCCAGCAGTTTAGTGTTCATACATAACCAAGCATCACACATTGAAAGCCTTTAAACTGCAACCGATGACTTACAGCTCTCTAGATAATGGCTGGCCAAAATACTGGTTATCTTTTGGCAACCTGACAACATTTCATAGTCTTCGGAAGGAGGGAATTAGGGTGACCTGTAACGACTCACGTTGAACCAGGTTTAAGGTTGTTTTGTTTGAAAGAAATTCTTGCTCTTACCTGAACGTTCTGACCCATCATGTAAAACATGGTTCATCTCTTTGCCAAATCACCGTCACACTAGGGTCAGGCCTGTTCATGCCTGAAAGTGGAAGGCACGGTTTAGAGACGTCGCCATTTCCCCCTGTTGAGGGCGTTCCCTCGGTCCACCGCACTCGGACTACGTCGTGCAAGAGATGGGCTGCGAAGGGATGACGAGTCATCCCTTTCCCAACACCAAGAACCATATCAGCCCTGTCTTTAATTGGCTAATTAGTGTTTTTAATGTCAATTTAAAGGCCTGCTGATGAGTGATCGAAAGCAGCCGTTTGGCGCGAGTACTTTTAACAGTACTTTTTTGCAGAAATAACAATTGTGTTTGTCACAAGAAGACGATGCGACCACTGGAACAACAGTTTTATTTTTCTGACGTTCTGAATTCTGTCGGGAGTCCTTAATAATAAGTAATGGTAGGTTAGTCTGAGCCATGCACAGATAGGGGTGAAAAATGCACAGACTGTAATGTATTTATCAATGCATGTTTCACGCCTATCTGCGCATGACTCAGACTAACCTACCGTTACCTATGATAAAAGACTCCCGACGGAATTCAAAACGTCAAGAAAATAATACTTTTGTTCTAGTGGTCGCATAGCCTTCTTCTAAAATACCTTCTGGAACTCACATAGTCACTCCTATCGGCATTTGTGTATGTGCTCATACGTAGCCAAAAACCAGTTCTTTTCAAGGGTGATTTCGTAATATGACACTTAAATTATTATACGACAGCGTTCAGCTCGATAGTTTAAGGCATGTTTGGAGTTGGAACATTAAAAAGTGCAGTTTAAAGCGTCTCATATTTTTAATTGCCTTAGAACTTGATGAAAAGCGTCGAATTAAGGTTCTCTAGGAAAACACCAAATTCGATGCAAATATTTGTGCTGAAGACCATCAGCCACTGCAGGATAGCCACGTAATATTCCCGTGCAGGCAACAGGCAGACATTAGTAGACACTATGAAATTAGTTCAGGATAGTTCAGTTTATTTAGGACAGTAGGTAATGCCTTGACAGACCCTATTCAAAACAGATAGCGTAAAATATCCAACATAAAAAATGTCAATAAAAAGAAGAGAGTAACATATGCACATGTAAACTTTTGTTATCTGTGAAAAGGGCGTTCATGTCCACTAACGATGCTTTCCTGTGCGTATGAACGGTATATATTAAGCGAATATGCATCTAGGATGCGTTTAGATGCCTCTGTCGTGTTTGCCATTACGACTTTACTGATACATCAGGTACCAGCTAAATCTCCGGACACATTTTTCGTCGATACTACGCCGTTGTTTGATATAACTGTGCTGTCAGTGTGGTAGATAACTTTACTTAATTGAAGGATCCGTGGTATCATGAGAAAAAATTGCAAGGTCTTAAATGCCTCAAAAATAGGAATCTATTTAAACACCGAATTTTAATCTGGTTTCCGGTATCAAATTGGAAGGCGTAGTTTGCTACCAGATGGGTATAAGTTAGAATATCGATTTCAACATCCCCCAAAGAAGGAGAAGGCGAAGGTTCAAGGACATGGACCAAGTTATATTGGGACTGACGTTTCGGACACTCTCTTGTTTCCATCGTCAGAGTAAAGTGGTGGTTGTTCCTGCTTGCCGGGACTGTTTCAACCATGCTGCATGCCTGTTATTAAATCAGTGTTCAGCGCACGAACTTTGACCTGCTTGTTCGCTGCTGACTGCCCGTGAGATTGACCGCTGGGGGGCTCGTGTGACCTTTGTCCCCTCTGCGGTTGTCGTAATTGTTGGCAAGTCAGTGCGCGTACTGGCCTGCCTCTCGTACACCGGCGGACTAATTACTCGTTGCTGCCCGCATGAGATCCTGTCAACTTTGTGTGCGCGGTAGCGGTGAGGTAGCGTTCCATGTTGCTCACCTGGTCCCTGGCCGATCCCTCTCCTTTCTTCCTCTGGTCTCGGTTCTACTCCACGTTTGTGTCTTCTTCGCCATCCTGCTGGTTTTGTTGTAGCTGACTTGAGCCATTTGCGAACGACCTGGTAAGCAAGATGAAGGTCTATTGCTCTGTTAAGTGTGCCAGTCAAAGACTAACTTTCCAGCAGAATTCTAGCCATCTTGTCATTGGCTCGGCCTATTACCCTTGCATTGTCGAAGGCGAAGGTGTGCTTCGTTTGCCGTACGTGTTTATACACCATAGAAAGTTTATTCCCGCGGTCGATTGCGCGTTGATGTTCATGCAACCTGGTGCCAAGGCGTCTGCCTGTTTCACCGATATACCTTGCATCGCAGTCTTGAGATGGTATGCTGTAGACCACGCCTGACTGTTTTGTCGACAATAGCTGGTGTTTGGGCCTCATAATCTGCTGTTTGATGGTTGATTCCGGCTTGTGAGCCACACCGATCCCAAATGGCTTCGGGATTCTTGCCGTCGCCTCGGATACGTTCTTCACATAAAGGATAGCGAGCCAGAACTTGGGGCCTTCTCCTTTCGACCGCTCAAGGTGGGGCTTCTTAAGGCACTGGTGTATGCAGGGCTTTGGATAACCGTTGGCTTCAAAGAGCGAGTGCAAGTATTTGACCTCCTCCTTCTTTCCACTGTCGTCGCTGCAGTGTGTCGGAACACGTTGGAAGAGGGTCCTTACACAACTGCTTTTGTGCCCGACAGGGTGGTTGCTTTGAAATGCAAGATACGCATGGTGTTAGTTGCCTTTTGATACACCGTTGTCCTTATCTTCCCGTCTTCCAGCTTCGTCACCTGTACGTCGAGGAAGGATAATTGGTTGTTGTCCTCTTCTTCCATAGTGAACAAGATGTCAGGAAAGATTGAATTGAGCAGTGCCTTGAGCTCTTGCACTTTGTTCCTTCTGATGATGACGAACATGTCGTCAACGTATCTGGCCCAGAACTTCGGGGGAGAGGAGCTGAATACCAGCCACTCGAGCCTCTGCAAAACAGCTTAAGCAATAAGGCCAGAAAGAGGCGAGCTCATCGGTGTCCCCTTCTTTTGTTCGTAAACTTGGCCATTGAAATTGATGAATGTTTTCAGATACAGTCCCAGGAGCTCAATAATATTCGCTCGTTTGAGTTTTTGGTCGGTTCCATCGCATTTCTCTGGGAGAAGACCATCAATCGTGTCGATGGCCAGACTGGGTGGAACGCTACCTCACCGCTACCACGCACACGAGGTTGACAGAAACTCATGCGGGCAGCAACAAGTAATTAGTCCGCCGGTGTACGAGGGGCAGGCCAGTACGCGCACTGACTTGCCAACAATTACGACAACCGCAGAGGGGACAAAGGTCACACGAGCCTCCCAGTGGTCAATCACACGGACAGTCAGCAGCGAACAAGCAGGTCGAAGTTCGTGCGTTGAGCATGGATTTAATAACGGGCATGCAGCAGGGCTGAAACCGTCCCGGCAAGCAGGAACAACCACCACGTTACTCTGACGATGGAAACAAGAGAGTGTCCGATATGTTAGTCCCAATATAACTCGGTCCATGTCCTTGAACCTTCTTATTCTTCTTCTTTGCGGGATGATGAAAACGATACGATATCTGGACCTCAAATCTTTGCGCATATAAGTTAGAATATTTGGTGTATGCTTTCTTTAAATTATATTTGGATTTTGAAGAAAACTGAAGACCGCTTCGGGAGTATTTCAATAAAATAAAAACAGCAAATATTATAATAAATGTATCACTTAGAGATATGACTGCCTGATGACGGCTTAAAAGTCAGAAATCCTCATTTCGGTTTTCCTTTGCTTTGTTATATCCAGCATATCCTATCCTCATAGTCTCTATGTGAATGCCTGCACAGGCTATAATTGTAAGCTCTAGGGCGAAACGGCGCTTGATTGTTGCACTACTAGATTGGCGATGCCCACATATTCATATAATTCAGTGATCAATATATGTGCTTTGCCGATATAGTAGAGGAACAATTAAGTTTCCCTTTGCCCAGGATCTCACAACGTGAACACACCAGACCGTCACATAGTGACAAGGATGAAATGATGAAATGAATGCGAGAAAGCAAAGGCAGACCAGAATGACCATTTCTGGCTTGTTAGCCATGACCAGTCAGTTATACCCAATCTCACGGGTTGGAACCCATGAGGTCTGAACCTAGGACCTTTTGTTCATTGAGTTCAATACTCTACTACGGCAACACGGGCTCATTGATTTGTCAGTTGAGATCGGGAATTTGATGAATATATGTTCTTCTTCAATCCAGTAGGGGGACAGTTAAGTTCCGCTTTGCCCAGGAGCTCACAACTGTCACGATTGTCACATAGCAACCATGATGATATGATAATATGAACTAAAATGTACGTCCACAACGAAGGCCAGCGGTGAAAACGTCCTTGATCAACTTCAGAAACTTATCTGCTTTGCTGGATGTTCGTAAAATGATTCACCAGGTAGTTCGTTTGTGGAAGTTCACGTTTTTTTATTTTTCTCCGTGGGAAAATTTATATTTCTGACTTATCGATGCATTTTCTGGCAAAATAACTTCTTGTGTGTTTTTCCTTTTATTTTTATATTTAGACCATTTATTTTAGGTGATGAAACATTTCAAAGACAAAGCGAGACTGCAAAGACCATTTCTAGCTTATCCAGTAATACGCAGCTCCAAATGATGCATCACCCTAGGCTTAGACTCGCGACATTTTGAGTAGAAGTCTAACGACCTAATCATTGAGTTAAGAGTTCATTGTCTAGATAGGGAGATATCGACACTCGTTTATGAACATTCAACAATCAATTAGGGTGCGAATCGAGAATGAGTCCTAAGGCACTACGAAACGAGTAAGCTCCGTTAGCGATTATGAAGGTTCATTTAGAGAGTGTCAACTGTTAAACGACTTTTTCTTCACTCTTTTTTAAATCTAGAGCTTGTAATCTATGCAAGTTTATGCCCTATAATTCAACAGAAATATGTGTGACCAAGTCCGACCTTCTAGTGTTTGGTCCTGCGAGTCCTGCAAACAACTTTTATGTCGAAAGTTAACTTGGTCGTTAAGCGTATATCTGGACAAATCATTTTGATCAACTGAGTGAATTTAATAATAAGAAGGGCTTTGGTTTAGGAAAATGCCCTCTAAGTTAAAATAATTGGGTAAAAGGCACTGATTTTGGCCCAATAATGAGTAAGTTTATGTTAAAGGAATTTCCGATGCTATAAAGGAAGACAGAACCAAACTTTATTCGAAAATAGATTGTGCTGTGGAAGAATTCCATAATAAGTACAAAAGATGAAATAATAATCCCGTCGAGAACTGGTTAATTTTGTGCGTAGTTGATCAAAAGGAAGTGAAGCAAAGTTTAAGGAATCGCATTGATTTAGCTATGCTTTGAAGTTCTTTTGCACAAAATGCAGTAACAAAAACGTTTCATCGCGTTTTGTTTAAACCTTACTGTTGACCTTGCACATAACCAAACCTTGCCATACATGCTGCTAAGAAGGGGAATAAAAGAAGGCCTTCTTGTATGTGAGCCAGGTAGAAATATACTTTCTTGTAGACACATGGTTCCGCTCAAGCATTATTTAGAAACGGAACAGGCAGCAGGATAAAAAGTTTTTCAAAAAATAGTCAGATGTGCGGCCTGTTATTTCTGCCTTCCACGCTTATTGCGGATCGCGGAATAAAGCCATTTAAGCGGAAAGTAATCCATTATAAAGAGAAGGGTATTTTCTTATATCTCCAGTCAAATTGAATCATTTTTCTTCAGGGTAATTTATGAAATTGTCAAAAGTCTCCAATCTTCCCGTGACATATCCTTGGAAATAGGTATTATACACAGAAGTTCGCCAGCTAAATATCCAACAAAAGCACTTTTTAAAGAGGCAACCTACTATGGAAGGAATAAAAATATGCATGGTGTCTAGCAGAAATGTTGTATGCTCGACAATCTGGTTTGCCGCCTTGAAGCAATTCAACATTTGACCAACATGACCATCCGCATAGGAAATAATATCAAAAGCTCGTTTTTCGCTAAATGATGTTTAGTTTTGTCTTATTTTAAAGGTTTTGATATAAAAGTCGAACAGAGTTGCAATTAATCAACTCAACATTGAAGACACAGAAAAACGAGCGAAGTGAAGAGAGACTTTATTTCACGATATTCAATAACTAGTTATTAACTCATTGCCATATAAAGAAAATACTTTGTCGAAAGGCAAGTTCTTTTTATATATAGAAAGTGGTTTTTGTAATTTTTGTACTAAGCAAAATAGTTGAATTTATTGCTTTAATTTATAGCTACTTTGACGTCTCTAAAAGCTGGGAATTATCGAGAAAATTTTATTTTTCTTAACAAACACCGAGGACTAATTATGATTATTTAAAGAACTTAATATGCCTAATGCTGCTGAGTATAATTTATAAGTTGGAGAAGAAGATTTGGTGAGCACCGGATCAATTTGTTGATTGTCTTGAGCTTTCGAACTCTTATAAAGATAAGAAGCACCAATCTAACGGAAAATTATTTTAATGGACATAGGCAACTCAACGGTAAGATCGTTAAGAGGTAGAAAACAACGACCAAAAAGGAAGGGGGAGGATAATTATGGTGGTATACGCTAACTAACGGTCAGTGAATACAGGGAACATTCAAAGTCATAAACAGCAATTTGTGTAGCAATTTGTACCCACTGTAGAGGGTCTTGCAATCCTCCTTCCGCTCTAGGTCAGTTCATCATGGGGTCCTCTTCGCTTGCAGTTCTTAGCTTTGATTTAATCTTTTGCTGTCCTTTACTGATAGATAGATAGATAGATAGAGAACTATATTTTGATGATAATATCAAAATTTTCAGCAAAAAAGTGGCTCCATTCACGGAGAGTAAAAATAAGATCAATTATGGGGTCCAAAAAGCTCAAGAGTAAACGGTCAAAGATAAAAAAATGCTCAAAGTAAGAAGTCGACACGGTTACCACATCTGTTATGGAGACAGGTCTGCCTTCAGCTTCTCAATTTCCATTTCTTCACACGTGAAGAATCGTGCTAAGAATGGGAGTACCGAGTACTGGTAGACCGATGTACGGCAGGTCATATGACGGAAGCTTCGGCGCAGGGTACGAGAATATTTCGCAGCCATTAATTCAGAGTGGAGAGGGTGAGCGACCTCACTTAGAATACGATCAACGAAATTCTTGACCGATTTAAAATGTCGCTGTATGATGAGGTCAGCTAAAAAAACATAGGAATAACCGGCAGCTGAAGAGAGCATGCGGAGAATACGTTTAATAATAAGCAAGTCTTTCTTGAGATGTGCTGGAAAAGTAACTGGAGAGCAATAAAGAATAAGAGGGAGGATACAGGCATCTATAAAACGCCAGATGAGAGCTTGTGGGGTGCGATATGAACGCAAGCGGCGGACATAATACAAAAGTTTGCGGATTTTTATAAAAAGGTCTTCAATATGAAGAGTAAATGAGAGGTTGGAAGCAAGTGTTACACCACGGTATCGGAAGGAGGATACATTGTTGGGCAGAAAGTCAATGGTTTCAGGGCTGGTAGGGAGTCGCAGCCGAAAAATGTACTGGACTGACTTCCGCTCATTAAGTAAAAGGCCATTTTCTGACGACCATGCTGTGACATGGTCCAGTCCATCCTTCAGTGTTTGGAGATGGGTCTGGCTTTTGAGAGGATGGCCGACAACCATATCATCAGCGTATTTGGCAAACAAACATGCGTTTGGAGATCGTAGGTCATCAGTATGGAGGGAAAAAAGATGAGGGGATAATATAGACCCCTGCAGAACTCCACAATTGTTGGGAAGATCCGTGGATTTTCGCTTCCCGGTCTGAACGAATTGGGTGCGGGAAGAAAAATAGTCCCTTAGCCATGAGACAACCCAGCCAGGAGAGCCACATGCAGAGGTTTTACTAAGAAGAAGATGGCGCGGGATCGTGTTGAAAGCTGAGGAATAGTCAAGAAAAGTACACGCGTAAGCACGGCATCCCTTATCCAAGTCCCTAATAGCAGAGTGGACTACTAAAGCAACTGCATCTAGTGTACTACGCCTCGCCTTATACGCAAACTGCAAGGGATCAGAAAAATTGGATGAAAATGGCTTAATGATGTCCAAAGCAACTCGTTCTGTAAGTTTGAGGAGTGCAGAAGAGCAGGCGATTGGGCGAAAGGATTTGGGACCCGTTGAAGTGGGTTTTTTCGGGATAGGAGTGATGTTGACCGAACGCCAACCGTCAGGAATCTTGGACACCATGAAAGATAAATTAATAAGATGTGCCAAGACAGGAGCTAATTGAAAAGAGCAAGATTTAAGGAGAAATGGGGAGACGCCATCTGGTCCGGTAGCTGTTGTACCTTTAACCTTGTTTAGGTGTTTCATCACTGTTGCCACAGACACTGGAGAAAAATCACTTGGTGGTAACGAAATATCATTTGTCGGGAGATAGGACTCGGTGGGAGTATGGATGAAATTTGAGTTTAAGCTGTCTAGGTCAGCGTCAACATGTGCCAGCGTATTGCGTTGACCAGTGAGACGTTTAAGGCTTTTCCATATTTCGGATGAAGAGAGAGGAGATGAAGAAGTAGAAGAAGTAAATAACTGACTAACAAAAAGGTCATTTAGTCTTGCGATCTCGCGTTTTATAAGGGCATTAACGTCCTTCAATCTTTCTCGTAAACCTAGTTTGTAGAAGAGTTCCTTGTCTCTTCGCAAAGTTTTTAAGTGGGGAGAAGATATTCGGTCTGGTCTAACCATGATCGTGTCAAAAGGACAACAAATATTAAAAATTCCGTTGAGAAATGTTGTAAGATAACTCGAACACGACTCGACATTCCTGTTTTCGAGAAAGATAGGAATGCATTCAGATATACAAGTCTGAAGCAAGGAAATATTATGTGGGGACGTGTCACGAATGTGTAATTTCCTCTCGGGCGTTACTAATAGCCCTTTGTTGGTCTAAGAATAGATTTTTGGTTGACAGAGCAGTACGGAATGGTCTGAGCCTGCCAATGGAGCTCTATTTTTTACAGCAAAAAGCTTTGGATAGTTAGTCAGGATATGATCGAGTGGGGCGTCATCTCGTGTATTGAAATTAACTAAGTCACTAAATCCTAACAATATGAGGGGACGTAGATTTACTCGATTGAAGTCCCCACATAAAATAATTACATGCTCGCAAGACAGTGCGGCAAGCTTTTGGGAAAGAAAATCGAAAAAGTGGGTAAGGGCATCTTGACAGGTGGAAGGGGGTATGTAAATACTAACATAAATGATGCCTTTTGAGTTGTGTAAAAATTTAGGCCTACAAACTACTGCAATAACGTCTATGTGATCTTCGAAGTAAGAAAAAAGGGACTTACAGTTTGTGCACCATTGCTGGTTTACAAAAACTGCTACTCCGCCACCTCTGCTGATTGATCGGGATATTCTGTCCGAACGAAAACAGCAATAAGCTGGAGGTGTGATGAGCTGCGACTCTATATCCCTATTGAGCCAGGTCTCTTGAAGACAGATTACACCGCACTTACTGTGTTCCTGTTTCAACATAAGTGCATCCAATTCGAGACTTTTTTTGAAAATAGACCTGCAGTTAGTGGACATTAGACCCGGAAGAGACATTGAGGCTAATGGTTGACGCTTCATAGCTTGTTTCCAACCGCATCGGTGCCTACGCGATCGTATTGCATTCCATTGGATAACATTTGGTACTGATGTACTGCAGGTTCTGCAAATTAATCCAAAAGTACATGAATGTTCGTTATGAATTTCCGTCGATAGAATATTTGTCCTTCGAGCATTCAAAAAGGTACGAGTGTACAGCAGAGATGACCTCATGTCCATATATGCAGAAAAACAAAGTAGAGAAGTAGACAGTCTGGTATACACTAATAAATTCCCGCGTGAATGGAGAGCAAAAAAAACCGGCAACTCAAATTCGAAAGCCCGCGTGATGGGGACGAGGGAAGGTCAAGATACTTGTTGCCGGGGTTGGCATCTGAGCACCATGCCCCAGGCACCGGTCTTTTAGCTGTTGTGGTTCCTCGGCCTACGATGGTCGTTGCTTGAATATCATAGTCGTGGCCAGGCTCCTCGATGTGCCCTGCTATCTGCGAATTTAGGTTTTATCTCTGAGCAGCCAGTTTGTGTTCAGATAAGCGGGTCTTACATTTCCGGCCGGATTATTCAACATAATTGCAGTCTCCACCATTGCAACGTATCTTGCAGAGGGTTCAATAGGGGCCGTTTGTCTTTAGGTTGCATCACACTGCGACATAGTGTCGTCTGAGTTCGATGATCTATGCCTATTCCAGCGGGTCAAGAGACTACTTCGGAAATCCTTTTATGTAGGAAATGGCACTTTTAGACTTCGGGTTGCTGTTTTACTGGCCGTCGTCTTTTCACTCGACACTTGCTTTGTTTGAGAAATGAATTTGGGTACCCATTAGCATTACCATGCCGTGGAGTACACGGTGGACATTTTCAGATGCGATGGTCGAACTGGCGGCAGTCTACGGCCGTTTTCTGGTGCCTGAAAAGCAACATGGAGCGTGGGATATGAACTCATTAGTATGAGCAAACGATAAACCGAATATTGATTAGTGATTATTTGTCAAATACGCTGAGTCCAAGTGACGCGCCATTTAATCCGTCCAATATGGGCGCTGGCGTGGCTGTCAGAGATGTGGTCCCTACTAATCAGATACTCCAAAAGGAAAGAGGCTACACACAGACTATTCTCTAAAACATTTGTAATCTGCGCACAATGCAATAAGTGGGTTAACTCATGAAATCCAAGGAATTTTACAAGGAGCCCCCTTTAGCGCAAAGGTAGCCCACGTTGCATCATTCAAAGTCTTGCACCAGTAAAGTAATGATTGTTCTTCAATGTAAGGGATATGACACTTTATGAAGTAATATTACGTAGTTTAGACATACCAGCGCTTTTATAAAAGTGGACAATTTCGAAAAAGTGGAAATCGGGTGTACTAGGTGAACTTAAGGCTTACCTTTAGAGAAAGCCTGTTCATCGAAATCGAATAAATGGAGCGACTCAAGTAGAAGTTCGTTGGAAATAATCCTTTAAAAATGTTTTCGGATATTTATGATTCTATCTTATGTGGAACGTAACATAGGACTGTTACCGAATGTATACTTCAACATGGTTTCACGAGAATGACTAGTTGTTTTTTAAATTGCTGGACTCGTGGTGGACGAGAGCAACCCGATTTTGGGTTGATTAGGCCGATTGAAAGGTCACAGGAGTAAGATATCTCGTGAAAGTGCGGAAATACCGGTCATTGACTAATACATTTAAAGGAATTGTCAGGTACAATGGTAAACGTACCATTATGTACACACTAGAAATAATTACCTTCCGTCATATTTATTTATAAATATTTTGGGATTTCAATTACAATGAGGTTCAGATCGTCCTTGAAAGGGTAAGTAACACTTTAAGACGTATCGTGGTTTCAGTCTTTGGCCCCATAAACAAGGATTGCGTTGTAAATGCTTATTTAACCCTTCAAAATAAGATATTCCATAAGCTGAGGTCCAATTTTTAATGCAACTGAATGTTTGGCTCGTGGTTTTATAATCACCAACACACGTGATCGAATTTCCGAGTAGAATAAACGTCCATAACAAAAGTTAGGTAGTAATAGACCAAAGATCAATTAAAATGCTTTCTGTAACACGTTATGGCTTAAAATGGTACTTTAACTATATATTTTGGCGTAAAGTAGCTGTTGCAAAAATTAAATTAACATGAAAAGGTAATTCTTAGGGGTCGTAGAAATATTTTTCTGTGGACAAGCAATAAAGCTGCTCACAAAAATGTCCAAGTCTGTGCACGTTAACCTCTATTTTAGATCTATGGAGGGAAAGAAAGGCGACCTGCAACGATCGGTTCTCAGCCGGTGGTGTGTGCAAGCAATTCTTGCTCTTACATGAACGTCCCGACCCATGATCTAAAGTTTAAGGCCTGTTCATGCCTGATCGTGGAGGTCAGCTTTCTGCGGAAACGTGTGTCCTCGTGTTCCTTTCTGAACTATAAAAGCATATCGAGCGATAATGCTTAAAAATATCATCAGCCGGAACATGTATTGCGCGATATTTGTAGCATTAGTCGTCTGTGCAGCAGGAAATGTGTTTGCCTGTAAGTCCCAGCTGAATCCTCTTAACTTCTTTTAAAGTTAACCATGTACGTATCCCATTTATTAATTACCTACACAGTGCTCAAGGAGATCAAACTTAAATAGGAATTTAAATAAAAATTCATTTCTGCGGGACCTGGAAATGACTAAGAAAAACTGTTCATTATTTCCGCATCAACTAATCAAGTCCCGCTTGACCAGCTACGAATGGTTCAACTGCCACCTTTTTAAGAGATAAAGCAGTCGACTCTTCCTCAAATAAACATATCTATTATGCAGAAATAAAACGAATGCAAAATTCTAATTTCCAAAGATCCTGACGATGCCCAAGAAGGTCCAGTCACGATTCCTGCGTTGAAAAATGTGTTGAGCTAGCTTCTTGCCTTGACTTGTCAAGGCAAAAAAAGCCATCTTTAGTATGTTATTAAACTGAAGAACTATTGGTAATTTAACCAATTTAAAGTCAACATTCAGAGAAAACACGATCCCCACGTGTCATTCTAAGTTGTTTGGGCTTATCAATAGACAAGGCTTTAAGGTACTCACTTATACTGTGAACAGTTTAGTGCTTCAACGTTAAAACAGTAGGCTCATCTTCAGATTTATACTTTGAAACGTAACAGCTTCCTTCAAATTTAAATTGTAATTGTTCTCATTTTGCAATTAATCGTCCTTCATGTTTGTTTCAGAAAATAAATACGATTTCTTAATCTTGACTTCACTTCCGTTTGAGCAATTTCAGACAATATTTTCCTGTTACGGAAAGGTTAATTTTTCCTCTTTTTTGCTTATTCTAGCATTCTTTCATAAAACAATGCACATTGATGAATTATTTTGTTCTCTCTTACTTCCTAGCATAGAAAGTTTCTTTAATATAAACTTACGCACGATTAAGCCAATAGTAATGATTATTTCGCTTTAACTTTGAGGGCAGTTTCCAAGGTAAAGCCTTTCAAATTATTAAATCCACTCGGTTGATCAAAATGACCTGTCAAAATAAACGCTTAAGTGCCCAGTTAAATTTTGTCGTTAAATTTGCATGCAGAACTTGCCAAACCGTATACCCGCATCAATAAACAATACAAAAGCCAAAATTTATTCAAGATGAATTTCAAAGTGTTCATTTCAGCAGACCCCGAAGATCTCCAAGAACATCCGGTCACGCTACTTGTGTTGAATAATATTGCCCTGCGTGAGTAAACCTATTTTCTATCACTTATTTGTTAACCAATATAATTCCATTATTGTAATTCAACGAAAATATTTATGCATCTTATTTTTTGGTGTTGTAGTAGACAGCGAGATCTGCAAACTTCCCGCCGAAAGGGGACGATGCAGAGGCGTCAAACCACGGTTCTACTTTGATGCAAGTGACGCCACCTGCAAACCATTCACCTACGGCGGATGCCTTGGTAACGAAAACAATTTTGAATCCAAGGCGGAGTGTTTGGCTAAATGCAGCAGTTCAGGTATGGTTCATTTTTTGGTATGTAATTAGCATGAACAATTTATATTTACTTCAACAAATTCAAGGCGACCTTTCAGAGGAAAGGCGAGCCCCCATGTGCCTCGCTAAGTTATGTGAGCACGTCAAGGCTTTAAGGCACTCATCTATACTGTGAGCAATTTAGTGACACAACGTAAAATAGTTGACGCGTGTTAAGATGTATATTTTGAAATACAACTACCTTTTATAAATAATAATTTTCAAACATTCAATTTCGAAATTCCTGACAATGGCCAACAACGACCAGTCACTCTTCCCGCACCAATAGAAGATTTACTCCTTTGTACATTTAAGTGTTTTGTTTGATGATTTAATGCCCTTCTAAATTGAAGAGGCATGCCAAAAAACCAATTTAAGGCACTCACACATACTGTGAACAGAGCAATGACTCAACAAAAAGCAATAGTCTTGAGTTCAGGTATACATTTTCAAAAGGTAACTGCCTTCTGTAAAATAAATTAAAACACATTCAACTTTGCATTTCCTGTAGACCCGAGAAAATAACCGGTCACTCTTCCCGCACCGATTGGCAATTCAGTGGGATGAGCGTTAACGTATTATTTTTATTCTAAATTGTGGTCATCTTTGATGACTTAATGCACTTTGCTCGTGTTCCGCATTTAAAAGGAAATAATATATATAGCTACGGTAAATTACAAAAAGATTAATCAAATATTTACTTTGCTTAAAGTCTTAATGTTCACAAGAGCAGGCCCTAAAGACACTCACGAACACCCGAACACTCTTCCCGCATCGATTAAAAATTCAGTGCAATGTGCGTTAGCGTATCATTTTTCTCCAAACTAGTGGTTATCTCTGATGACTTAATGCACTTTGCTCATGTTCTGAATTTTATAAATAAGGTTAACAGAGCTATACATGTAGGTACATAGGTATTAGGCGGAGCACGAAAAAATTTAATTAAGTCATCTAAGAAAACCAAAATTTAGGAAAAAAAAACAACACGCTTACGTACATTTCGCTAAACTAAAGAAAAAGTGATAAATTATTTACTTTGTTTTATGTCTAACTGATCACAACAGCGGACTCTGAAAACACCCAGAACTACCCAGTCACTCTTCCTGCATCGATTGACAATTCAGTGGAATGTGCGTTAGC
>JAYGXS010000003.1:82782076-82804335 GCA_036362985.1 Ligula intestinalis
CACTCTTCCTGCATCGATTGACAATTCAGTGGAATGTGCGTTAGCGTTTCATTTTTCTCCTAGTTTGTGGTCATTTCTGATGACTTTATGCACTTTGCTCGCGTTCCTCCTTTTATAAACGAACTTACATATATAACTACGGTAAATTACAGAAAGAGTGATAAAACATTTACTCTGTTTAATGTCTAACCTTTCACAACAGCGGTCCCTGAGGACACAGAGGCACACACGGTCGTTTTTCCCGCCCCGATGTGCCATTTAGCGTAATGTACGTTAGCTTGTTGTTTTTTGTCCCCTATGTTTTGGTTTTCTGTGATGACTTAATGAAGTTTCCTCGTGCTCCGCCCAATATGAACGTACCTACATAAATATCGTTGGTAAATTACAGAAAGGAACGACTGAGTTTTATTTAAGTTTAATGTCATATTATTAACTTTGGCGAACCCTGAATACGCCCAGGAACAACCAATTACTCTTCACACACCAATCGACGATTCAATTCTTTGTGCGTTAATCAGTTTTTTATCGCTAACTTTCCTTTTGCGTGATTATTTAATGGAGTATGCTCATGTTAAGGCATATGTTTTGTGTAGGGACCTATCAACCCTTTTTGAAATTAGGAGGATGAATACTTTACCTTTGTAGTTCTTGAAGATGATGACGTACGTCTGGCGATTGACGAAAGATGATGGAAATGTTTTTTTTGTGATGCCATCAAAAATATAGTGGTTTTCTGGAACCGTCTTTTTTGTGCTTGAGGTTACCGGACCTTGAACGTCTAATTCAGACTCCATTCTCTCTCACGGCTGTAGGCGCTTTCATTCATCTTCCTTCTGTTTTATGCGCCAGGCTAGATTTTAAGGCTATCAGCTACTGATGAGTGACAATTCAGGTAGATCACTGAGGTCTGACATCATTTTGTCGTATAAGAAATTTTAATTTCGTAGCTTCTGCACTGCGTCATGATTTTCCGATTGACGTCGATGAACGCTCTGCTTTTTTATAGGCGGCAACATCTACAAGGGTTTTTTGACATCGCATCGGTAGTTAAGCTCAATTTACTAAATGGCACATGGTGTCCGAAAGTGGTGCTTTTACATTGACTGATGCTTCTCAAGCTCGATTGCTGACCAGTGGCCTACAAGCAAACCTGTGCTCAAAACATGTATGGTAGATTCAAGACAGTAAATTCAGCACCCGTTTGTTTTACCAGTAGAGCTTTGTGGTGTCACAGTTGAATGAAGTCATTTGTAACCCCCTAAAGGTGTACCCAATAAGAGGAAGGTAACTTTGGAATCCCCTCAGACGAAAGTTTATTGTATACAAAACTCGGAGTTGCCTTCTCGAGTGACAGTTGGCATTGGTTGCCCTCCAGCGCGCTGTATATCCTGCCTCGGGACAAGCCCACGCATTAGGATGGACTGACAGTGTCCTCGCTGTCCATGAGCAACTCACTCCCTGAAATGTAACAGTGGCTAATTAGTGATTATGAAGCGCGTTCGCCAGTGGCCTGATTGGGTGCATTGTGATAAAGTCACCTGCCGTGACGAACCCAAGTGGCCCTTGAGGATCTCCGACCAAGTGGCACATGCGTAGGCTTGCGTGCGTTTGTGTGCTCTCCAGAGATTAAGGTAATCGCGTGGGCAAAACCAACGCGAATGCCTATAAACTTAAATGCAGTTCTCATTAAAAAAAAGGCATCATTGTGGCAGCCGGCTACCGGCACGACTCCTCAGGAGAGCCTGTGAGATTGCTGGAATTCGGTTAGGCTACACTCCTGACAAATTATGCTAACCATTTCACTCAAGTCAGTCATCGTAACAGGATGTGGTGGGAATTCATCAGAGAGGGCTGGTTACGTAGTGTGGAGGGTTTCGTCGAGCCGTTCCAGGGAGGGGAGAAGAAGGGAGAGAGAGAAACCATGAATTTTCAGCGAAAGATGGCTTCATTCAGGGATAGCAAATTAAAGGTTAAGAATTGGGTCATGGTAAAAGGTAAAAGGTCATTTAATACGCATAATTAAAGTTTGCCACGATATTCACAGCAACTATGGAAACAGATTTGATATAAACTTCTCAATTTCCACTCATTCACACGCAATGTAGCTTGCTAGAAATGGGAGTAGAGAGTGCTGATGTGCGGCCAGACATATGATAGAAGCCTCCACTCATTGGACGGAAGTCATCGCAGTCATTTGTTCAAAGTGGATAGTTTAAGCGACCTCATTAAGGATGCGATCAACAACTTGCTTGACCGTTTTAAAGTGGCGCTGTATTATAATGTCAGATAAAAAATAAAGCCATGGAAACACCGGCAGCTGAAGAGAGCATTCAGAGGCTACGTTTAAAAATGAATAAGCGTTTTTTAAGAAAGCCTGGAAAAATTACTAGTGAGCAGCAAAGAATGAGGGGGAGAATGCAGGCATCTATAAAATGCCAAATTAGGTCTTGTGGTTTGTGATAGGAACGTAAGCGGCGGATAAAATATAAATTTTACGGATTTTGATAAAAAGGCCTTCTATATGAAGAGCAAATGTAAGGTAAGATGCTAATGTAACACAAAGTTATCGAAAAAAGGATACTACGTTGGGCAGAATGTCAATAGTTTTGGGACTGGGATAGGGTCGCAGTCGAAAAAAAAACCGGACTGATTTTTGCTCGTTAAGTAGTAGGCAATTTGCTGACGACCATATTGCGACATGGTCTAGGTCATCCTTCATTATTTGGAGATGTGTCTCACTTTTGAGAAGATGGCCCACAACCATATCATCAACATATTTAACAAACATGAATTCGTTTGGCGATAGTAGGAGAGCAGCTAAATTCACAAGAAGTGCGAACTAGGTAGAAAAAATTTTCCTCCCTTTAATTATATTGTTTTCGCTTACGAAAGCCAACGACTGCCTGTAGTGACTAACTCTACATGAAGGGCAACTGTGAACGATTGTCGTGACGGACTCAAGTCGAACAGCATTTTGTGAACGCTTGCTTCCTCTGGCCTCTGAAACAGCAAATCGAAGGCCGACTTACAGAAGACCATATATGACGACTGTCAATCAGCCATCACTTCAGACGCCGTCCGTTGGCTTGCGGTTTTGTGGTCCTCTGATAGTCAATTTCCCACTGCCTATTTTCATATTTATACTGTACAGAATATACTCTAACTACCAAACTTGCCTACCCCTCACGTCTCTTTCCTTTTAACCAACTGGGTCTGGAAGATCACAGCCGTAACGTTTACGCCTTTCTTAGTCTTAATATTCTCCTCGATAGCTGGTAACCCACGATATGAGGTGTACTCTCAACTTCTGATGTGGCCGAGCTCAATCATCGTCAGTTCTTCCTCGCCTTCAATCGATTTTGATCCTGAGTCATCTTATGTGATCACGAAATGGACAATTTATTCACCGGCATCCTGTCGTTAAGCGAGATGGGGATGCTTAATCAGTCACAGCCCATCGGCCTCAGACTATGTTTACATCCGCATCCCACAAAGCAGCTTCCACTACGAGTGCCAGCACCCAGACCTCTTTCCGGATTCTGATCCTGCTTCTCCTGCTAACAGCCTGAAAGGTAGTAAGCGCTTGGCCAGACAAAACTATCACCGTTGACTCACGAATGCTTGAAATGGTCAATTATAAGTCAAGAGGCTGACTTTTGAACTTAGAAAAATGAGCTCCAAAGCCTAGTGAGACTGAAAGTTTGCGCAGTAATTGAGTAGGATGTTTCATAATTATTTGCACCTTTTTCAAGTGAGGTAATATGTTCAAAAATCAATATTCTGCAATAATTTGAATGGCCGAACATTAAGCGGTGGTGAGAAAGGAAGATGCAAACTCCCAGGTTGCAGCTCACTCGACGGGACAGGACCATCTTTTAAAGCTTTACTGGGCCGAAATCCTCGCAAGAAGTGACAAACATGTGAGCCGCGAGCTGTTTCAGCCATGGTTATCAAGCCCCCATTCCACCAACAAGCGCAACGATATGGTGTTCCCATACTATGCACTAAGAAATTGTCTAAGCAAGGGAATCGCGTGGAATTGAATGGGCGCGGCAACAACTCTGACGATGACGAGCTTAATTGTCGCGCAATTACCAAGCCCCCATTCAAAACGGACAAGAAAATTGCGGCAATTATTGAATCAAACGCGAAATCTCAAGTCACCACCGCATAAATTAAGGCCCTAGCAGTAAATGCAGAAGTAGAAAATTATAGTACGCATGGGGATGCCCGCCACAAACTATAAATACTGTGCAATTTGTGCATGTTTATCATCTATCTGCGCATGGCTCCGACTTTACTACCCTTACCTATGATTAAGGATTCTAGACGAAAACCAAAACGCCAGGAAAATAAAACTCTTGTTCCAGTGATCGCATCTTCTTTCTCTGAACTGCTTCCTGGAACTCAGATATTCTCCTCTATCAGCAGTTGGTAGGATTTTTTGAGGTCTACACAATGGCCCGTATCCAAGAGGTGTTTGGTAATGGAAGAACGGGAAGTCCTATTGTCCTGTTTTAATAGCCAACTCGGCAAGTGCTCCCTATCTCTGGCTGCCAGTTGCCGTTGTGTTCGCCTCATGTATTTGCATCCGCGAGTGCATGCTAATTCGTAAACACAATCTGAAGTAGAATCTAATGGCAAGGCATCCTTCACAGTTGGAATTGGAGGGGTCATTGTCGAGTTGCCAAAGACAAACTCAGCAGCAAAGTAGCTCCTCTGCGTAAGCGTCTCTTGATTGTGTTTAAGGTGTTATCACCCTTAAATAGCAAGGATATGAAAACAGGCTTTTTTGGAGCTGATTACTCCATAACCTTCTGCCGTTAAGTTTTGCCGTACTTGTCAAGAAGGTGAGCTGGATAACAAGGCTTCAGTAGAGTTACCTTGAAACTGGCAATTCCTGCATGCAGTGTATTCATTGAGCAGAGTTTGCTTGACATCTGGAAGAGCGTGCAAACTAAGTTACGTTTCCATTGTATGGGAACAATACTTAGATAATGCAAATACTGCCCTTTCCATGTATTATTGTGGAAAATTCTTCGTGTTATAGAACCATCTTTCTGTCTGGACATCTGAACGTCTAGGAACGAAAGCTGGTTCTCACAGTCTACTTCCATCGTAAATTTTACTTTCGGGTGCAGACTGTTTATCGTGTACAGTACTCCTTCAGCTTCCTTTATGTTTTCAACAATAGCAAATATATCGTCTACGTATCTTCTGTAGAGTAGTGTCTTTTTTCAAGGTTGAAGAAACTTTGTCTTCAAGATTATCCATAAATATATCTGCGAGGGCAGGACCAAGAGGATTACCTATTTCCACTGCAACAACTTGTCTATACAGTCGGCATAATTGTTATGTCTTATTGTGAGCTTTTTGCAATTGTGAGGTTTTGATTCATAAAACATCGTATCTGTTCATTTATTAATGCTGCCTATACTGCATAAAACATGTTCCGCATCTATTGCAATATATTACGAGTTTTATGTGACTTCCTCATCAAACTGTGGGCGAAAACGTTCTTTTCCTTAAACAGGATGTACACAGTACACAGTTTTTTAACGTTGAATTTGTGTGCAGGTTAGAAAATTATTCGACAAATGAGCAACTTTTTCCAAACCAAAAGTTACCCCTTTTTCGAGTATAACATTTAAAGAAGGTGTAATTTGCTATGAAATAAGTACAAGAGATAATTTTTTCGTTCATTTTTTCCGCAAAATATATCTGAATTTATGAAGCCAGTCGTTCGGGGTTTTAATGAGTGTGCTGCAGGGATGGACAGCAAATAAAATTTGTAGAAGCGAGTGTAAATATCGTAAACTTTAGTTATATTCGTTTTAACTGCGGGCCCTTAATAGCTATGGAGTAGATTGCGTCAATCGAAAAAGCAGCGGAATGTAAGCATAAGCGTTAATTTAAAAACCAAACACAAAAAAAGGAAAGCTAAGTGAATTTATTTCTTTACACTAAATTGTGACAGGCAGATCAAAACAATGAAAATTAATCATGCCTTTTGAAATTAATTAACTAGGTATTCAAATATAGTCTAACATAAGGTTTGCACGCTTTAGAGTGCGACAACATATTTAAGCGTTTCGACGAACACTTCACCACTCGGCGTGGTTTCTTAAATTAATTAAGCCAGACTTACTTTTGAAATTAAAAGATAAAATGGTGGACGTAACAATACAATACGTGAACAGTCCGCAAATATTCTGCTCATCGGCGCAATAGAAACACTTACTATGTCGACCATGAGACTAAGGTCAAAAGTGGTTCCTGTTCTTCAGTCTCTATTCTCAAATTTTTGCTCTTTTCCTTAAAATTGTGACAGAATTCCAGTGGCCTGTAATTTTGTGCCGTAGCTTGGCATTGTTGCAATACAAAAACGTGCTCTATTGCGCAAGTACTTGTTATATGAACCACCTTGCGTATATTGAAAAAGATTTCCTTTAGTCAACTTCCTTTGTTTTCCATAAAATATATTTGAATATACAAGGACAGTCAAAATAAGTGAAATTAAATATTACTCCTCACGTATCCACTTTTTACATAGCATATTTTTGTTAGCGGTCGAGAAGAAGCCCACTTATAAGCCGGCATCCTATCGTGACTGAACCGACTTCAGAATTGGCTACACAATAGTTGGTATTACAATCTTACTTTATGCCGATAAGCGGGAAAGTAGTAATCTTTTCGCATGTCGCACAATTTCTAGGCCATACTTTACATGTAGAACCAACAGCAAAGCAATCGAAGATACCGAACCCAGAATTAGCTTTGGTTATTCGTAGCATCGTGAAGACTCAAAAGCAACATTGAAAGTATTGTGGACACTGCTTAAACATATTTATTCGGTGGGCACATTGCGTTGCTTGCCCCGGCATTCTGTACTATCTCCCCACGGCAATACATGCTTGAAATCGCAAGTAAGTATGCCAGCGTGCTGCTGTGATATCACTACAAGAAGCAACGAAGTCATTTTCGGTGAAAATACGCCCCATAATAATTCATTCGCAGGCCCAGACAGTAAATAAAAGGAAAAAAACCATGATTTTCACTGAAGCGTTACTAGCGCAACGTTTCGCGACAGTGATGGATTCATCTTGGGACAGGGGAGTTAATGGACTTATACAAACGCTTTTTGTGAGCGAAAGAATAGGCTGACGAATAAGATAGCCACTGCTTTTACCGGCGCAAGAAACTGTTGAAGCAGGCATTTGAATTGTCTTTGCAGACCTTTATGGATGATTCAGCATCGATGGTTAACGTTCACCCGATGGATGCGGTTAAACAAGCAAGGCATAATTCAAATAGATGCGAAGAGTCCCATGCCTTGATTTTGTCGGTCGTGATGGTGTTTTGTATACGCCCAACCGATATAGACTGCGGAAAACTACAAGCCACTCTAAGGGAATTGGATAACCCTGAAATAAATTTCTTCGAGCTCATTTGCGTTTCACACTGTAACCACACCCCTTTTGAATCATTAGTCTTACTAATAAGTGACTGACTGGATGTATACATTCGTCATTGATGACGTTCGACTGGTCATTTGGTAGATTAACCGCCAGCGGCACACATTGGGCCATATGGGGCTTGACTTCGGTTCTGCTTGTCTTCTAGATTAATTTATTTGCATTATTCGACAAAGTTGGCGAGATGCAAAGAATATAAGCAAGGCAGATATATGATCCGAGTGAGCCTTAAAGACTGTCACGCTATAAAGACCCTTTAAGTGCGCATTTCTCAGACTTTTTTACGATAAGTTATGACTAAGGATTCCTGAAGGTAACCGAAAGGCAGGATAATAAAACTCTTGTTCCAGTGATCGCATTTTCTTCTTCTGTAAGTCTAGATTTTCGGGAGCTGAGAAATGCTTCAGATAGCAGGATGTGTTGACTACAATGCTGGATTCCTCTTGGGGGAGGGAAGGTTGAGGAGTTGTATAAAAATTGTTTTGAGCAAAATAATAGCCTGATGAACCTCATGGCCTCTGCTCCTACCGTCGAAACTATTTGCTGAAGCAGGCATTTTGAGTGACTCGACATGGTAGTTGACGTTACACACGATGAATGCGGTCAACCAAGTGAGGCAAAATTCTATTAAAAATGGAGAGTGCCGCATCTTAAGTTTGTCGCTCAGGTTTGTGTTTTTGTACACGTCTAACTGCTCGACTGAAAATGTCTGTGGAATAAGGCCGGTGCCCTAAGGTAATTCGACAACTTTGGTTCAAAGATCATCAAGGCCATTTGGGTTTTCGGCAAAACTGAATTGCAGGGCCCCTCTATATATCTATCTCCCGCGCCCGCTGCTGAATGTTTTTGTGCTCAAATGTTTAATTTTTGGCTAGCAAGCTTAAATGTATGTGTAATTGTGGCAGAAGTGATCAAAACATATGAAATTATATAAGATTATGTTTGTTTCAATATGCTTGAATGGAATTGATTTCGATCAACGTGAACTCCTGTTGCGCAGGTTACGAATGCCAATTATGTGAGATTCGACATCAGGTAGGCGAGTTTTAATGAATTTGTTAATTCAGCCACCTGTTGGTTGAATTTAACGGACAAATTGAAAGTTGGACCACTATAATCAGTCACTATGGCTGCCGTCTTTATTTATACTTTTTAGCTGATATTATAATACAGCGACACTTGGCCAAGACATGTCCTGCCATACAACGGCAAACTAGCTCATGGTTCTCCCGTTCCTCGTACGCTATCCCTCGTTTAAGGAAACAAACACCTGCAGAATAAATGTGGGTTTTCTGCAAACTTTCGGATGTTTGAATACTTTATTAATTCATCCCTTGGTATTTGTGAATGACATCATTGTTGCCTGCCGGGTTTATATGCCACTTTCAAAATAAGACGCATTGCTATGTATCTCTCGTGTACCTATAATCTGTTTTAAGAGCCTGTAAATACATGTTAAAAAGCGAAAATATGGACGCGGGTGTATTTCAATCTCAACGAGTACGCATCGGTTAGGCCTACGCGGGTTCCCCAGTTAAGAATATAACTTGCAGCTTCATGACTAGATTCGTCTATTTAAGCAGTGGCAATAGCATTTATTCCAGCCTACAAGGTTAATTGTGAAGGCAGGGCGATGAAGATCAGCCGTAGAAATGAAGAAGAGTGTAGGCGATGCTCACGCAGCTTTCACGAAAACAATTCGCTTTTTAATAAACTGATGGGAGCCGCCCACGCAATAGTTAATACAATTCATGATAAAAATCAGAGTTACGCCTCAGAACATGCTTTAACTTAATACTTTTAAACGTTCATTGATGTCAGCACTAAAAGCATACTAGTTCCGGAAAGATTAATTCCTTAAAGTACTTTGCGTTTCAGTAATGAGGCATTTGTAGCATCCTTCTGCTGAGTAATTTTCCTCAATGAACGCATAGTCAATAGAAAAAACGGAATTCAAATATTTATGATCGTACCAAATTATTATTCATTAGGTTGTTACTGCCTTCAAGGAATAACTAGATTCCGCAAATATTCCCATGGTTAATATTAGAAGTCAGTTTTTGGCAAACAATTGTTTTCAGCAACTCTTTATCAGACCAAACATTTGCAAGGTAAATCAACGCTGTACATAACAATAAAAGTTTTAATAGGTAGAAAAATCAATAATTTTCTAACACGGGCGCTGATTGGCCAACGTGGACTATGTCAGTTTGCGCATGTAGGCCATGTCAGCGTGTTGGTTGAGGGATTGTCGCTTGTTGTTAGAGGCGAAATCCTATCGCCCCCGGGTGTCGGTTTAGGCGATGGAAGTGACAGAGCTTTTGGCAGAGTCTTTTGACAACACAGCACTGGATTTGCTAGCCGAAGCAGTAGCTATCAGGCTAGCTACAAGCTCTGTCACTTCCATGACCTAAACCGACACCCGGTGGAGATAGTATTTCGCCCCTACCAACAAGCGACAATCCCTCAACCAACACGCTGACATGGCCTACATGCGCAAACTGACATAGTCCGCGTTGGCCAATCAGCGCCCGTGTTAGATAGTTATTGATTTTTCTACCTATTCAAACTTTTATTGTTATATACAGCGTTTATTTCCCTTGCAAATGTGTGGTCTGATGAAGAGTTGCTGAAAACAATTGTTTGCCAAAAACTGACTTCTAATAAGAATAACTAGATGATAAATAAATGAAAGGCCCTACAGTAGAGATATATCTAGAGCTTAACATACCAACAAAATA
Organism: Ligula intestinalis; assembly: GCA_036362985.1. Classification (NCBI taxonomy): domain Eukaryota; kingdom Metazoa; phylum Platyhelminthes; class Cestoda; order Diphyllobothriidea; family Diphyllobothriidae; genus Ligula; species Ligula intestinalis. The sequence goes on from JAYGXS010000003.1 coordinate 82,792,293, forward strand.
ACGACTTGAGTGCTATCGTCGCCAAAATGACGCAATTCACGTTCAGACTGACGGTTTCTAAGCCCCGCCTCTTGAAATGCTTTCATTATTAAAAAAAAACATGAAAACGCACATTTGCTCGGTAGGGTAGCCTATAATATCAAGCATAAACATGCTTGATCCTATCTTGGCAGGTATTTCGCAAAGTGAGTCAAAAGGTTAACCTTTTTGAGATTACGGGTCAGGAGTATCAGGTGAGAGCAGGAATATTTTCACATACAACCCTTTAATACCGCATTGAAGTTTTATGGGTACATCTGCAGTCAAAAAAAGCACGTGGACGGCATTGCAACTGTTGGCGATAACCTCGGGAACGTGTTAAATGAAGGACTACGGAGAGAAGAGTTACTGTCCGAGTTTTACAGATAGGTGTTTATGATGGAATCCCCGTATGAAAATCCGGGAGTAGCAGTGAGCGAAGCTACAGCCGTTATTGAAACTGTTATCTTTTCTGTCGCAAACGAACGACATGTCCTCAGTCACCTCAAACCAGAAAAGTCTTCTGGACCTGATGGGATTCCTGGACTGATAGTTAAAGAAATGTCGGCCAAGCTATCGGCACCTATTTCATCTCTGTTTGAGCATTTCATGAGAACAAGCGGCTTGCCGTTGCAGTGTAAGACGGCCAACATCGTTCCGTTATATAAGGGAGGAACAAAAGATGTCTGCAAACAGCTTTAGATAGATAAACTTGAACTGGTTTACCTGCAAAATGATGAAGATCCTTGTCAAGCAGGCCGTACTAAGATTTTGCGACGAAAATGACATAATATGAAAATTTCAACATGGTTTTCGGTGAGGGTGCTCCTGCATTTCAAATGAACTGACTTCAATTGAGGCTTGGACAAGTGCTTGAGAAGAGGGTTTCGAAGTGGACGTAGTGTACATCGATTTCCGCAAAGCCTTTAACAGCTTGCCCCATCAACGCCTTATACATAAACTGAGAGTTCATGGCATTATGGAGAAATTTTTTGACTGGATCAGGATATTCTTGGTCGGTCGAAAACAACGCGTTTGCATCGGGGAGGATAAATCGGATTGGGTCGACGTAGTTAGTGGGGTTCCTCAAGGCTCCTTTCTCGGTCTTTTACTCTTCATTCTCTATATAACTGACAGCCTTCAAGAACTGGACTGCGGTAAAATCATGTTCGCCGATGGAATTAAACTGTCGCAGGTCATTAAATGCCCAAGAGCCCGAAAAGCTTTGCAAAATAATCTTTGCAAACTGCACACGTAATCCGAGAGATGGCTGCTGGATTTCAATGTGTAAAAGTGTGCCGTCCTCCACCTGCGTCCAATTTATAAACCTATCCCCCACAACATGAGGACGTATCACATAGAAAACAGTCAAATTCCCGTAGAATCTACGCAGAAGGTTCTGACATTTGGATACAGAGCAATCTGAAGCCTTCATTACAATGTGCCAAAGCTGCAAATAAAACCACGGGAGTGCTGCGCGCTAGCAAAAGGTCGTTTCTAGCCTTTTATGAAGATCTCTTTGGCAAAGCGTACGGCATATTCGTTCGACCCCACCTACAATATGGCAGACAGACGTGACGGCCATGGCTAGCAAAGGACACAAAGAAAATTCAGCATCGGGCAACAAAGCTATTAAGAGTTCTAAAGAACCACTCTTACATAGGCAGACTGGCATGCCTAAATGTATTCCCTCTGCATTACAGGCACCAAAGACGGGCTAGTATCTTAGTTTACAAGATAATACACGGTCTTGAGAAAGGATTATGCTTTGAGGACATGATTTAGTGGCACCTCTTGCCTCATCTCCATGGGCACACAATGAAGCTGCGCACGAAGAAGTCCAAGCTCAACTTCCCTCTGAATTTTTCACGCAACAAATTCCCATAGTAAGTCGTGGAGGCCACTTCCCTTCAGTTGTACAAACAACGCTTGGATAATTGCATGCGTCATCTGTTGTCGGCCGAGGACTGAACTCTAACTACTAGAATTGTTTGTAAAAACAATGCTACTCACTGTTTGCCAATACTATGTTTGTATATGTGCATTTACATGCGTGTGACGCACCGGCATGTTATCAGTAGGGTTTTCATAGGCATTGCCTATTATCCTCTCCAAATAAACTGAAACAAGCTGAAAATGTCTTGTTTTCACATTGATCCTCCAACCTTGAATCATTAGTCTTACTAATAAATGACTGACTTGGAACGGACGGAGTGCATTCAACCGGTCACTGACGACTATCGACTTATCATTCGATAAATGAACAGCCCTATGGGCAAAGTGAGGTTTGACTACGATTTTAATCGAGCGCATGCCGATATTGCTGCCGGGAGGTTACCATTTATAAATATAACAAAGTCGGAAAGTATTTCAGGAGAAGATTTGACTGCGTCTATAACCACAATAGTCTGTAACGATTTGTGACTGTGGCAGGAGTCACTCTCATCGGAACAGATGCTGTATTGGCCTAACATATAATATCGTTCGTCTCTGGTGAGGGCTTTAAGGCGTTAGTTGAAATTTGAGTGTATCAAAGTTCTTGATCCATTTACATTGTCTCATTCTTTGCAATTATTTCCAACAACTCCTGTCCCGTTCATCCAAGCATTTTCTTGCATTCTGGCATGGAATCCAGTTCTAAGGTTAAAGCTTTTTAATATCCCCATAAATTAGTTTCTCAATTATTCATATTTTGAAGAGAAGAGGATCCGATCACTGCTTGAACACTTTTATTCGCTTGATGTTTCGATATCCACCGCATATTCTTCCGCAGAGACGGGAACGGAAAAAAATAGCAGAATCGCGTGATAATACAGGGGAAGTTGCAGTATTTGTAGGAAAGGTTTTGCTGCAAACGTTAGACAAATAACGACAGTTAAAGCTTATTTTTATAAGTCGGTTTGGTAGATTTGCTTTATTTGAGTTAACCCAATTGTGAAAAAAACCGAGGCTTTCGGCGGGATTTGAACCCGCATAGCAGAGAGGGTTTTCCCGGTAGCCGACCCTTTAACCACTTGAGGTAAAAACGCCCCACCTCATTGCACGAATAAATCCACACTAGTCGATCTTACCTGCCCAACTTTACCGCTTGTATGGAATCCAACAATATGGAACAGCAAACTGATTGCCCAAGCAGGATTCCCTAAGCAATCATCTAGAATCTACCAGTATGACTAGTAGCCTGCATCAATTATTAGAAGGTTTGGCAGATTTGCTTAATTTGTGTTGACCCAATTGTGAAGAGAACCTGAGGCGTCCCATTGCAAATTTCGGCAATGGGGCAGGTTTAATTGGTCGAATAACTAGACGGCTATCCAGGCACATGCGGGAACACCATCCTGTCAGGCTAAAGGGAGGCAGTATTAAATCAATAACTAGCGCGATTTTTGCTTACATGGTTGACAGCGGTAATTGAGAAGACGGAAAACATGCATTTTGAGTCATGTATAAAGTACTGAGATATCATTCTATGTTCGAACGTCTGCGGATACTGACAACGGCATAGGCAATCGCTATACGGTTCACTTAGTCGATCGTATGCGCACAGAAGGCATTTAAGCGGACACTGAGGCTCCAGTCGTGGAAGACCCATTCAAAATTCGTCCACATACGTCTTACTACGCCACGAAACAGTGACGAGACAGCAACAACAGCTATCCCCAGGCCACACACGCCTTCAAGAGGCAATGACAACTTTCGATCTCACATCCTCCAAGAAAATGCGAGGCATGGACGATGTGGCGACATGAACTAATTTTCGGTCCTCTCCTGCCCATTTCATCACTCTATCTGGTCTCTAATCATGATAGGACTCTGACCCCTTTGATCCCTTGAGACTTCTCTCCCTCTCCTCCGCCCTTGTTACTACAGTTTGGTTTCTTAGACTTTGGTTAACTCTACCCTCCATAATATTATGTTATTTGCCTGATGACGAATTGATCAAAAACCTTCGTTTACCAACCTTGACTTCCTGAACATCCTCGAAACTTAACAAGAAAGAAGCCTTGAAGGCACAGGCCTGTTCCTCAACATTTTTATTTAAGGCATCCAACAGCAAAAGAGCAGGGGTCATTACCTTGGAACGGAGGGGAAAGGATGCACCTAAAGAGCGCGACAGCTTAATTTAAGGGCCCACAGGCTCCCTCACACTCCAGGTAGCTCTTAAAATTATTTGCGTTCCCGCCGCATCCGCTGAAGATGAAGGGCTTGCAGGTGCCCTCACTGACGTCAAAGTAGAACCTCGGCATGTAGGCCCGGCAGATGCCAATTTCCTTTGGCAGTTTGCAGGTTTCCTTGTAGGCTGCAAAAATGCACGAAGAGCAAAATTACTCAGCCTTGTGTCGTTGCAGAAGAATAAATACCAACAGCAGTCGTCACATATCGCTTAGCATAATGACAGCATTTCCTCGAAATCGGTCAATCACCAACACATTTCTCCGCCTTATTGGCTATCCATTCTAGCTTTAACTGAAGACCTTTTAGAACTGAGAAGGGTGGGTCCATTAAAGGTCGAGGATCACATAGCATTGTCAGCTAGGACACGGGCGGTTGCAGTGGAAATTTCCGAAGCACGAGTCGTCACTGCTACTTGCCTAGAGTACTAGCCACTTTGCGGTCGCTGACGGGAATCGAGATAAAGTCTCAAGACAGAACGTGACGGATGACATCCGTAGAAGACCGGTGAACCTTAAACAAGGAACTTTGGCAGGAGTTTCCTTGGGTAGTGGTCTTGGATAAACAAGCCGTAGGTTGTTTTCATACGGTTACCGTAAGAAGGGTTTTTTTAAGTTGATAAAACTGATTTACGGAAAAAATTATTTTGGGAAAATAAGAAAAAAAAGTCGTAAAATGTTGATGAAATAATTTAATACGGTGCCTATTGGCCGACGGCGTTGGGGGCGTAAATCGAAAAAAGGTGCAAAAAAAATCGAGTTCGAACTGAACTCGAATCGAGCAAACTTGGAAAACAAGGAAATGTGGAGTTTTATCTCGAACACTTGCCCTTGCCCGAAACCCAGTAATAGTGGATTTTTTGAAGATTTTTTGCAATATTAAGGAAAAATTCGGGCTTTTTACATAAGATATCACTATCCCACACAGAACCAAACACTTACTCCTATCCTTACCCTTACCCTTATCCTAATCTTAACACCTAACCCTCACTTTTACCTTAACGCTAAACCTAACCTTTAGCCTAAAATTCACCTTACCCTTACCCCGAACCCTGACCGTAACCATAACCCTTATACTTAACCTTAACACTTACCCCTACGTTTCCCTTACCCTTACCCTAACCACTGACCCTAACCATAACCGTACTTCTTACCCTAACCCTAATCATGCTCAAATCGAGCTCAAATGGCTGTCGATAAACCTGGAAATGTGAAGTTTTGTTCTGCTAGTACCGAGGAAAATCCTACCGGCGTGTCTATTGGTGAAAAGCACCAATCAATGGCAATATTTCTGAAGCTAACGGGTGAAATGAAAGTCCTTAGCGCAACCCTTTAGTGCTCTGGACTTCTAGGACAACAACATGCAGGTTTGAGCCTCGGATGCGACGTCACATGGTGTATGCGTGGCTTCTTTGGGCTTATAAGGCAGAAATGGTCATTCAAGCCTACCTGGGTTTTTTTGGCCAATGTTATTCAAGACATACATTTATTATAAGACTTAATCCATGGCACTTGAATCTACTAACTCTCATTGCATCTAATGAGATACATCAGCCTTAGTCGACAATTCCTTAACCAGTCCGTTATAGGATATCAATATGCAATCACATGAATGCATATATTTCAGCTGTTTATTTTGACAAATTTGAGTTAAGTTATTTTTTTTCAAACAACAAAAACTGCAAATTTACTGCAGCTGAGATAACACGCCGTTCACATCCATTAGGTATCTTAATTAAAGTTAATTTCAAATCAACTGTGCCTTAACTGTAAACAGCTCTAAAGGATCATTTGGGCTTGAAGCTCATTTGTTACATGAAGCTGAAAGACGTCACTGGAAAGCTAATGGTCAGAATCTTGTTATTGAATGAGCAAAAATAGCTAAACAGATATGAAAGACTGTTAAAAGGCTTGCAGAAAGTAAACTTGCTTCCTTGGAATCTAATTGGTAGAGCTGCAATAATCAAAACAGATTTGGAGATGCAATTTTAAAATACGGATATATATCGGGAAAATTAATTGCTGGTTTTGATATATAAACTGCTAAGTATGAAATTGTCTTTCATAACTAGTGCGTACTAAGAAATTGCCAGGGGATAAAATAATTATCACTGAAAAAATCAATTAAAGCATCTTGATTATTTTTTTAAAAGGAGATGATTTCTCCACTTAAACGTATACTTACAAATTGGGACATTTACAGCGTGCCTACTTTGGTGCCTGTCATGCCAAACATTCTATACAAAATCCACTGTCGCAGAGCACAGTTTGCAAGTTCAGCATACGTACAATATGGAAAAAGTCGTGTAACGTGCCGAAATATGCGAAAGATTGATAGGCTCTCGCAAATCAGCATTGACTCAAGTTGTGATACTGCTTATTTTGTAGCCTATTTTGAAGTTTATTTTAGTCACGTTAGGATGCCGGCTTTCTAACGAGATTCGTTTGGACCGCTAACAAAACGTACGTACTATGAAAAGCGCCTACCTATGTATTATGCATTTATATCATTGATTTTGACTGCTTTTTAAACTTCAAATATATTTTTTGAAATCATGAGCGAAAAAAAGTTTTTCTTTTACTTTTTTGGTAGGAAATAAGGCCTTCATTTAATTTTTACTTAAACATTGGGAATCTTTCGTTTGAAAGAGTTTATCGATTGCCGATTAATTTGCAAACCTACTGACTGCTACAGTTGAATTCAATGTTCAAAAACTGCGTGCTGTGTACAGGCTGTATAAGGAAAAATTTATTATAGATATCATAAAGTTTGAAGAAGAAGTCACATAGTTCCCCTAAAATCTTCTAATGTATGTGGATCATGCTGTATACATTGTAAGCAGCATTATACATTGAGGGATACAACACTGAATAAATGAGCTCCCATAATCGTAAAAGTTCATAATGGGAAACTTTTCTAAAACCGAAAGTTACCCATATTTCACTATGAAATTTTAAAAAGGCGTAATTTCCTATAAAACGAGTTGAAGAAATAGTTTTTCCGTTTATGTTTTCCAGAAAATATATTTGGAGTTATAAAGGCAGTCAGAATCAATGTTAAAATGCCTTATAGTTAGGTAGACACTTTTCACAGAACATACGTTTTTGGCGGTCAGAATGAAGCCCGTTATAAAGCCGGCATCCCACCGTGACTGAAATGACTTCAGAATGGACTACATGAAAATCAATTTTAAAGCATTGCTCATTGCCGATTGGCAAGGGACCATAATTCTTCTGCATATATAAGCATTTTACACGAATTTTGGCCGGTGTTATACCTTATTTTGGACAACTACCAAACTTCAAACTGGAAATTGGTGAGCATATATATTCATTTAAATACACCATTATTAAAAGCTTACATTTACATTGATAGATAATTGATTAAAATATGCATATAGTATGGAAAGCATCAAGAGTAATGCGTAAGCTTCAGCATCTGAAAGGTTGATTTATGCTACATGATAAAATACCATCATTAGTCTGAAAGAGAATGAGTGTATCCAACAACGTGGTAATGAAACAGCCAAGTGAAAAACCTAGAAACCTGATGAACTCGACTCACCACGGAGATTTTGGAGGATTTCTTGAATGATTTATAAAGCTCTGGCAAGCTATTCATGAATTTTTGGATACCAAATTTTGCCTACAGCAAAATGTATGCAGCCAGGTTACGGGAACCAAGCCTGTGCGCACAAATGGAGTTCATAAATTTGCTGCAGTTACCATGGCCGAAATCCGTCAATTCAATCCCCCACAGCTTATTACATTTAATGCGGGCCTGGTTCACCCTGATGCTTAACAGAATACATGTACCGATTTTTTTACCCACGCGGAAATTATAAACAGGAGATTTTGTCTAGCAACTCACATACTTTGCTTTAGTACATATAACTATACATATAAGGTTTGAGGATAATTTATCGAAAGCAAACGTTTGCAAATCAACTTATGTTTTGCCTTTTAAAAAGGAAAATGTTGCAAACGTAAAAGGACGGATTTATTAAGTATTCAAAATAAGTTAGTTACTTACAAACTGCTTGTTCTCTCGTAAATTTCGGCGAAACTGCAAGAATAAGCATCTGGTTAGAAGCAAAATAAATTTCAAAGCAAGCAATTATGCAGGTAATGTTTCAAAAGAAAGCATTAAAAGGTTTGTTTAATTACTTACGTTGGCCATACCCAAAATCACAAATGGCTATTTCCGGCTTCTGAAACAGCAATCTTATGTCTAGAAGAAACAAAGAAAAAAGAAAAAATGCCAAACATTTCTGAAATAAATGGTTCAAGGTGAAAATTTTAGAGATAATGAATTAAGACATGCATAAAAGTAGACAGGTAGTCTAATTGTAAACCAATATCATGCCATTAAGGCCTCACACTCATTGTACGTAAAAAAATCCACGAAGCTAATTTATTGACTGAAATGTTGCCAGTCAGAAGATTCGAATAATGCGAAGCAGAGCTGCTAAAAATGTACGCTTTTCTACCTCAAGTTAAACCTAAAACACCACGAGGGAACTTGGTGCAAGGGCTGTTTCCGAGGCACAAATATTCGAAGAAAGAAGCACAAGGGCTGTAGGCTATAAGGAATGCATGGCATAAACGTGAGCTCTGACTGTATTCAAAAACATTCTGTTGTCGTTTAGAGCCTTTCTATTGATTCCGCATAAAACCTTTTTTGAATAGACTACAATCAATACGAAACCGTTCCAACAATGCAGTCGTAAGTGAACACCTCATTGTGCCTTCTTCTTTTGTTTGAGTTGACCCAATTTTAACAAAGCTCTAGGCATTCGGCAAACGCTTTGCCTCGCGTCATGAGTTTAGTCACACTCTAATCGATTAACCTGCCCAATTTTACTTTTTGTATGATATTCACCAATACAGAACAGCAAGCTGACTGCCCAAGCAGGATTTCCTAAGCAATCATCTAGAATCCACCAGAATCCTTACTAGGCTGGCTTACTTATGAGGAGGTTTGGCATTCCCGCCGAACGCTTATAGTTTTTTTCACAATTGGGTCAAATCAAATCAAGCAAATCTGCCAAACCTCTTTCTCTTATGTTTCCTGCAGCCCAGCTCTGTTTTTTCAGCTGAATATATTTTTAATTAAAGAATATTATTATGAGAACTACTAGCTCATTATTTGCTTTGTTTGAAGTTCAAGTATTTGAATTGGCAATGTACTCACCTTCATCCGCGACTGCCAACTGAGCCAAGAAAATTGACAAGAGAAGAAACTTTGCAGGGACTAACATATTGTGGGTGTCTACTAACGTTCCCCACTGACATGCTATTTATAGTATGATCTAAACGTTTGTTCACATTATCATATTTTCAACTGGTTAACCTTTAAGTCGGGTCATATTCTGACAGGTTAGCTTATAGGGAGCCTCATAAGTCACAACGAAGACAACACTGTTGTTGATCGTTTCATGAATAATGAGGTCATGTCCCTTAACAATATTTTAATTTAGTTGTGATAGATACGGTCAAAATGTCATCTTCTTCTGTTACTTGATAAAATCTACAAAGTATATTCATGCCATGGAAGATCACTTCATTTTAAATACATTCATATTGTTCAAGATAAGGGTCCTTAAATCTTCAGCTTGAAAAAGAGAAAGGACCATCAACACCCACTTGCATGCAGTCTTTCTGACATTTGGTGGCAAGCGGCATGCGTTTTTATGGGATAGAAGAAATCCTGGATTGTAAATTTTTTTCCTTCTTTTTGGGCTATTTCTGCTGCAAAAGACATTCGCAGACGAATTTCTGCCACATGACCTGTGCTTCACTTAGGTCACCCACAACGCCGACGTTAGGCCATGCTGATTTCTACATTTATTCAATTAGCTTCAAAGCATTTTGGGCAAAAATAGTTTATGAAGTGCACTTCATATGTGCCTAATCCCAGCATTTTTTCCACGTGAACTGTGGCTATAGAGTCTTTTGGGAGGGCAGGGAAAGGATAGGCAAAGAACGATATTTTTAAAAAGCAAGTGCTAAGCGAAAACATGTGCCTGGATTTGTTTACCGCGGCCGCTGGGAGTAACTTGTTCTGCACGCAAATTGAAGATGTGCGGGGAGTTTCGGTTAGTGGATTATGCTTACCTAACTCTAGAACGGTAATTTGAAGTAAACGGTATCTTGACCAACATTTGTATTGAAGGGAAGTTCAAGAAAGCTGCAAATTGATCATCGAATTTTTTTGCAAAACGTTAAACCATAATACAGATTCGGAAACTCTGCAGATATAAATCACCACCTTTTCCAAATGCAATATAATAAAAATGATTATAGCAGTCATTAATGTATATACCACTGCCTATCCTTATCCCCGCCCATAAGACCTCATAACCATTATTTTCGTAGATCAAGATCCTGGGTCTAGGGATTAATGAGGTGCACTTCTAAACTATTGTTGCGAGCATTTACTTCGTATTAAGAAGAACAGAACTAACGGCTTGCTTACCTGCAGGTAGCAAATCATATTGTTAAGAAAAACCAACAGTAATTTCCTTTCTTGACTTGCGAAATTTAAGCAAGACTTTAGAGCTTTTTAGGGTGGGCAGCGTAGTATAATGGCAAAAAAGACTATATTTAAGAAATCGAGCAGAGTAACTCGCGGACACACAGTCAAACGTTAGGTTTTTCTAACATTCCAGGGCTTCCTTATACGAACAGCCTGCAAGCTTTACGGTAGATTAAGGTCTTTATAACAGCATGGTTCTTTGACATCAAGAATGAAATACGAGGGAAGAAAACCATGAAATTATATTTTGAAGCAAGCAAAATCTAGTGAGCTGCTAAACGCAAATAGCTAGAAAAATTTGCTCAGAAGACACTATTGAAGACGAACTCGGGAAAATCTAGGACTTACTCCATGATAACGGATATCCCGAGCGATTTCTTACCAAGAAAATGGCTGCTAACGAAATAAAACCCACAACACTTACTTTAGAAAAGAAAACCCAAGTTCTCAAAGGGCCCTTTCGAGGAGACGTGGCAGGTAAACTCCTGAAAAGACGCCTTGACAAGGCAGTTGCACCAACCTTCCCAGCAGCGAGAGTTTGAGTATTATTCTCAACTAGCTTGGTCTTATATGGGGAAGGCAAGGACAGGTTACCGGCTCAGACCACCTCCATGTGCATCTACTCCTTTATTTGTTCCTGTGGAGCAGGTTATAGTGGTCGTTCGAGTCATCGCCTTTACGAAAGAATAAAGAAACAACTCCCACAATAGCTAAGAAAAGGTGAAGTTAATATCACCAAGACCATCAGCAGCTCTATTCTAGCGCACATGGTGGATTCCTGACATCAGATGTACCCCAACGAAGCCTTTCGGGTGATCTAGAAGGTCCCACCAAACAACCCTATGTCACTGGGTCAGCGACTGCTAGCAACAGCAGAAGCAACTGCTATCCGATTGAGGAAGCTGATTTTGGGTGCGCAAAGTAAGCTGCTGCAAGCCCCAAGCTTAGCGTGGCAAACAGCCACGTAACTACCGGCATTTTTCCGAGCCTTCTCTCTCCCTTCCCCCTCTCCCTTATTGCCGCCTTATTAGCCACCTGTTACTACACCCTACTACCTCATCTATCCCCTGGACTAACTTGTTTGCAACTTTTAACATAATTTACATTTTACACTAAACCCCCCACCTCCCATGCACATGCGATGTCCTGATGAGTATTTATTGAAAGTATGGGTATGGTAGCCCAGTGCTCTTCGGATTTCTGTGATGGGAATTTTTGCATCCTTAAATTATTTAGGCATTGTTTTCGTTTGGTGTGCTCTTTTTTCTTATCCATACTTATGTAATTTTATATGTTTTTAATTCCGGATTGGGAC
>JAYGXS010000003.1:82810499-82821405 GCA_036362985.1 Ligula intestinalis
AAACGTATATCTCTTTTCGTACGATCCTTGGGCTGCAAAGCTATAAAGTGATCATATTTGATGATACGTACAGGTCTGCAAATCCTGCAAACAACTTTCAGGATGAAATTTAACTTGGTACTTAAACATTCATCTATACAGGTTATTTTGAATATTTGGGTGCTTTAAATAATACAAAAGGCTTTGGTTTCTTATTTAAAGTTATTGGGGTTAATAGGCTCTCATTTTTGCTTTATCATGTGTTTGTTTAAAAGGAAGGAATTTCATATGCTAAAAAAGATAGACAGGACGAAACTTTCTTTTTATATACACAGTGCAGTTGAAGAATTTGAAAATTAGTAAAAAAAGGTGAAATTATTAACTCTTCCAGCAGTGAAAAAAAATTTTGCTACGTTGATCAAATAGAACTCAAGCGAAGTTAAGGGAATCGCATTTATTTTTAAGAAGTAAGCAGCAATGAAAGTAAAAAAATTATAAGTAGCTATTCTGTGAATTTTTTGGCAACAAATGCAGTAACGAAAACGGTCCTAGGCTCCGCCATCCCGTAATGTTCTTCTAAACAGCTTTCCATCACCGACTGCTGTGGATAGTGGTAGGGCCCTCTGTTTCGTCACGTGGTTGGCAGACTTATTAACCAGCAAGGGTATACGATGGGCGCATCTCCGACACCCGATGACGTTCATCGCAATCGTCTCTTTCTGTGACCATAACGATAATGAAAAAACCACGTAGATTTCCTCCTGACAAGCTTCAAGCAATCAGCACAGGTAATTCGATTTCTATGCACTACCTCTCACCCCCATATGCGACAGTTTTCTCCTTAAAATCCCTCAAATAGCATTCAAAATCCTAGAATTTCTGAACAATGCCCAAGGAGTTTCTTCACTATCGGCCCCTTTTTAACCAATTCCATTTACTGACAACGCCAGTCTTTTGAAATGCTCTTCTGGACCAATGCATTGCATAACTGTTCTGTACTTATTGGGAGTTGAAGGGTATTTACCTACATTTTCCTTAATGAATCCGGACCTGAACTGACCTGATAATCTTATTTATCAAGCAGAAAATTTTGGAAATGTGAAAGGTTACATGGACTAATTAAATGCGTAAATTCTTGCATTACTAAGATGCGGAGAAAAAAGAAATGGAAACCTTGTACTTATTGTATATATGACATAGTTCACTCCGAAGCAAACTGAGTGTTCATGTGACGAAAATGTCCCTCATTTTGCGTTTGAGGGAACGAGGAGTCGCATTGACACCACATATGAGTTCATGAGATGAGCAGAAGAAAATACGTCTGATAAGAACATGCATATATTGAACCTTTCCAAAGCCATCAACCATTACAAAAACAACAAATGCCCATGATAAACAACTGATCAATGAAGAGGGGTGTTCTTCTTAGCACATGTCTCCAGACATGCCTCTTTGGTTTCAAAATTATTTTCATTTCCGCGGCACCCACCGTTATCGAAGGATTTGCAAGTTCCATCCCTGACGTCAAAGCAGAAGCGGCCTACGAATGCGCTGCACACTCCAAGATCAAAGGGCAGGTTACAGATCTCGTTTGCTCTTACAGTATTAGAACAGAAGATAAGTTAACGTCGTATATTACTTAATGGGGATAATTAACCTGTAAGTAACTCTGCATCTGCATCTGATGAGAACTCATAAGGTCGAAATACGTATCATGCAAGTCCCAATGTTTCTGCCGGTAATGCCTAAAATAACTATGTTACTTAAACATGGCAAACAATTTAAACATATTCATGTGGCAAACGGTTGTGGGACTCACATCCTCGCAGTAAAGCTGAAAGGCATTTAATACCAGGGCAGGTGTGCCCTGCATATGATCGGTGTACACATATGTTCTTATCTATATCCCGATCAACAACCGGCAAAACATCAAGCCCGATAGCTCAGGGGTTAGGGCGTTCGCCCCTGACCAGAGTGACGCTGGTTCAAATCTCGGGTGTGGCAGCCATTTCCGCGGCTACACTGGAGTTTGGTATAGGCATCTGATGAGAACTAATATGGTCAAAATACGTCTCATGCAAGTCTCAATGTTTCTGCCGGTAATGCCTAAAGGTAACTCTGACAACAGTAGCGCCATCGTTTTCTATGCGTAATGAGGTCGACTTTCGAAAGAAGTCAGTACTACTTCCATTGCACTTTTCGATTTGTTGTCAACTATTCTTAATCTGGAAGTCAAAATAAGTTAAAATTTGATGAGGGACACATGCATGAAGCAGAAGCAATAGTGAATGTCCGTAAGTACTTCTATTTGGAGACGTCTGTGAATTCACACTATCTTTTTATTACGTGGACATCTCATGAACAAACAGTTACACATTTTTGTGTTTTTGTCCTCTTACATAAACAAATGTAGAGGTGCATTTATCAAAGCTTCCACTGCCGAGACTTTTAACGTATGGTCTTAAAAGGAAACGCATATCCCAGAGGACATATTATGTATCCTAATATTGTAGGAATTTCCTAGCAGCCCACATGTGCACCCACAGGATAAGAGTATGAGTATGCTTAGCATCAAAAGCTGTCGTTGCTTTTTCGATAATGGAAACTTATGTAAGGGCAACATTTTGTTTTACAGTAAGTCCGTCCAAATTGTTTTAACTTGACTATAGGCAGTTGCCTTCGGTTTTTATTTGGAAAATAGAAAAATTGATTGGGCGTCAGCGAGGGGTTACCATATCGATGTTTACAGGAGTATTTTGTCGGCTAAAATGAGAGGGCATGTTTTTATGCAGCTAGAATGGACACACATTTAACGATATCGTTATCTTAAATACATCTTTTTATGCTTACCAAAGAAGCGTTGTGGAGGACCATATTATAGAGCCTTTGTGTCTGTAATGAAGAATTCGTTAAGTTAGTAATTGGCTATTACGTTAGTAATATTAATCCGGAGGCCGAATTCATTAAATAATCATCAACGCGTTTGTGTCAAATTAAATCTAGGTATGCTAGCTTCTGGAACAAATTCTTATCCCGATTTCCCTACGCCAAAGAAATGGTGAAGTTGTTTCTGTGTGTGCTAATTTAGGGGCATCCGAAAAGTTAAAATAATCCAAATTAAACCAAAAAAACCTGAAGAACCAGTTGTAAACCAGGTGATTAGTTCACATACAGTAGTTTAGATAATTCCTACAAAGTCATGTTCGAAATTGGAGTTTATAATTCAGCATACATTTGGTCACATTATTTGAATCTAATGAATCGATTTTATCTTGAGAAAGCCTTTTATTAAGAAAAATTACTGTTCTTTTTTCCGTATATGAAGGGATAAAAGCATTGTTTGGCAAAATCGGAGGCTACCTGATACCAAGCAAGTCTGTTATGCATTTAAATACGACAGATAGGAACCTTTTATTTTAATGCGTTGCGTGAAACGAGTCATCTGCTGAACATATTCCGGTAAGTTATACGGATGCGATGCAATTAAAGTTTTAATTCCCTAAATCGTTTTGACACGTTATTATGGGTGTCAGTACTGGACGTCCGATTTAATTTCATAAAACCCTTTGAATGATTGAGATGGTGGAAGATGGGTGCCCTCGCAATAGCCAGTTCGGACGAGTGCCACTTCCAAAGTCGTTTGCTTATGACAGCTATTGATATTCATGCGAATCATAGGATATTAAATGCAGAGCTGAACCTTGTTGGTGCGACGAGTATAAAATCCATCATATTTTAGATGGCAAACAGCTAGCAAGTATAGAGTTCTTTTTCTATTTCCTTTTCTACGCAAAGCGACGTTAAACAGCTTTAACTAACATGCGGGAAAACGTACTCGCAACAGACACGGAAAACTAATTCAACTATATTTTTTCACTTCACATTTACATCTACAAATTGTTTTTACGGTGTTTCCTATAATCTACCGCCAAAACCCTTAAATTACCGTTTCAGTAGGTCCAAATGCTGGGATTACAGGTATATGAGGTGGAATGCTTAAAATCGCAGCAATTGAGTCATTTTCTTCTCAGATTCTTCCAGGGACGCGCATATTCGCTTGTATTGGTATATTACATTTACCCGCTAGCCAATTGTATTTGATTATTAGTCAAAACGACAATTTAACGAAACAGATTTACGTAGCATGGACTTGACCAATCTGTACGGGCAAGGCCACCGGACATTCTAGGCCACTGCCAAGAACTGCGAATGTAAAAAAATATTATTTAATTTTAAAGCAGGCAGTCTGCATTCTTTGTCTTCAAAATTTAAATATTAATACAAATAATTTATGCAGCCTACAAGCATTGACCTGTTTATGCAAGAACAGACAGCTTTCCCGACGTACAGATTAACCGATATACGATATAGTTTCATTTAATGAAATCAGGTAAAATAATCATACTTACTGCCATCGGATCTCTTCGCTTCTTCGATAGGAGGAAGGCTTACAAGACTGAAAATTGCTTTTGCTATAAGTTTAAATCGGTTTTAATGGCAATTTGGCAAACAGCAAAACTGATTAGCTGTTAGACTCCGGGTCAAGGCCTTAAAAGTACTGCTTTTGACAAAATAAATTGCAAAGCAAAAAGCGGGGTGTGTTTTCCTGCAAAGAAATTTCCGTAGATATTTCTTAGCAATGCACGACACAAATTTCGCTTCATGGTTCCCTTATATGCGTCGTTCAGCACTTACCAGAGAAACGTTGCAGAGAAGCGTATTTGAGATCCTTCGTAGCTGCAATTAGCAATTTTTTTTGTTCACCGAAATTTGTTTTGTTCACTTAAGTACATTACAATAATTAAAAGAGAGTTATGATATGTTAACTGATCACGGTAACGATTGCACAGTGTGCAATCTATGTAAACTGACTTAGGGAAATAAATCCACCTTTGATTTTGGTTCGCCTAGCAATGACAAAGCTACTTCTGTTAGTCGTAAATTAAAAAGTTTTGTTTATTCTTTCCATTCAGACGTCGATATAATTGTAAAAAATAGCTCGTGATAGTGTGCATTTAACTTGAAAACCTAAATATATTAGCCGAAAGAAATAATTGATTTTGGAAGTACTTGTCAGAGGAACTATATTAGTAAAACAATACTTTACGGTATCGGTCACATAGATTTTTTGAACGTACTCCTCTTTTCGTGTGCTATTCGTGCTGCAAAAAGAGAATGTGATGAGGAAAACATAATACAAATGAGTATAGCAGTCATTAATGTATATACCACTGCCTATCCTTATCCCCGCCCATAAGACCTTATAACCATTATTTTCGTAGATCAAGATCCTGGGTCTAGGGATTAATGAGGTGCACTTCTAAACTTCTGTTGCGAGCATTTACTTCGTATTGAGAAGAACAGAACTAACGGCTTGCCTACCTGCAGGTAGCAAATCATATTGTTAAGAAAAACCAACAGTAATTTCCTTTCTTTACTTGCAAAATTAAAGCAAGACTATAGAGCTTTCAGGGTGGGCAGTGTAATATAATAGCAAAAAAGATTATATTTAAGAAATCTAGCAGAGTAACTCGCAGACACACAGTCAAACGTTGGGTTTTTCTAACTTTCCAGGGATTCCTTATACGAACAGCCCGCAAGCTTTACAGTGGATTAAGATCTTTATAAAAGCATGGTTCTTTGACATCAAGAATGAAATACGAGGGAAGAAAACCGTGAAATTATATTTTGAATCAAGCAAAATCTAGTTAGCTGCTTAACGCAAATAGCTAGAAAAAATTGCTCAGAAGACACTATTGAAGACGAACTCGGGAAAATCTAGGACTTACTCCAGAAGAACGGATATCCCGAGCGATTTCTTAGCAAGAAAATGGCTGCTAACGAAATAAAACCCACAACACTTACTGTAGCAAAGAAAACCCAAGTTCTCAAAGGGCCCTTTCGAGGAGACGTGGCAGGTAAACTCCTGAAAAGACGCCTTGACAAGGCAGTTGCACCAACTTTCCCAGCAGCGAGAGTTCGGGTATTATTCTCAACTAGCTTGGTCTTATATGGGGAAGGCAAGGACAGGTTACCGGCTCAGACCACCTCCATGTGCATATACTCCTTTACTTGATCCTGTGGAGCAGGTATTATTGGTCGTTCGAGTCATCGCCTTTACGAAAGAATAAAGAAACATCTCCCACAATAGCTCAGAAAAGGTGAAGTCAATACCACCAAGACCATCAGCAGCTCTATTCGAGCGCACATGGTGGATTCCTGACATCAGATGTACCCCAACGAAGCCTTTCGGGTGATCTAGAAGGTCCCACCAAACAACCCTATGTCACTGGGTCAGCGACTGCTAGCAACAGCAGAAGCAACTGCTATCCGATTGAGGAAGCTGATTTTGGGTGCGCAAAGTAAGCTGCTGCAAGCCCCAAGCTTAGCGTGGCAAACAGCCACGTAACTACCGGCAATTTTCCGAGCCTTCTCTCTCCCTTCCCCCCCTCCCTTATTGCCGCCTAATTAGCCGCCTGTTACTACACCCTACTTCCTCATCTATCCCCTGGACTAACTTGTTTGCAACTTTTAACATAATTTACATTTTAAACTTCACCCTTCATCTCCCATATACATGTGATGTCCTGATGAGTATTGATTGAAAGTAAACGTATGATAGCCCATTGCTCTTCGGATTTCTATGATGGGAATTTTTGCATCCTTAAATTATTTGGGCGTTGTTTGCGTTTGGTGTGCTTTTTTTTCCTATTCATACTTATGTAATTTTATATGTTTTTAATTCTGGATTGGGACTCAAATCATATATGTGTAGACTGTTGAAGATGTGCAGCATCTCCGTTCATCTAAAATCGAATAAATCTTGTGTCAGGAATGTTCTGAGTTTTCTGGGTAAAACTTTATCTTATTGCTTATGAGGCTTCAAAATCCGCACTTTCTACGTTGTAATTTATCCACGAACGAGGTCCGTGCTATGTTGCCATTGATCCCCTCCCCGTGATTACTTTTTTAAATGTGCTGTCGTATGTTTGCCTGAGGAGGTGTCCCGAACACTCGTCTGGACAATGTTCTTGTTTTGATTCGTGCATCGACCTCTTTACACAGTAGTTGCAGTATTATTTCGAACTAATGAATGTTGTTTGTTGTGTTGTGCAGTGTGTGTTTTGTGCTTTCTCTTTCTACTTGTTACAATTTCTGGCAGCAGAATTCAAAAGCTCAGGCCATTCCCTTCTCGGAGACCGAATACCTAATTTCAAAGAAACGCTTGCACGTCTTGGCGTACTATGTCGAGTGGGGTCTCAAGTTGACCTTCATTTTGACGTCTCCACGTAGATTGTTGCGCCAGCTCGAGGGCGGTTTACCCAAACTCGTGATACGATTGACAGAGAACGAGCACGCATATCCAGAAGAAGATGACTCTGTCACTGAAACAATACTTTTATTCGCCTGACGTTTTGAAATCCGTCAGATAGAGAAATTTTAAGAACCCGTTCCATGACAAGAAACATTTTAAGCCATCTACAGCATCTGGTGCAGTTGAACGCAAAGCAAATATGTCGGAGAAACTGGCAGACCTCTTGCGAGGCAACTTTCCAAACACACGGCAGCAGTCCAGCGAAATGATGCCAATTATCAACCTGCAGCTCAATTGACGGGACACAGCTACACAGAGGTGACGATCTGGTGAGGCGAGAATTACTTGAATCATGGTTTACGAGCACCCCAATCCGTATACAAGTGCAAATATTTGTCCAATGCTGCGACTTAGTCTGGCCAGAGCAAGTCGCCGCCTGGGGAACGGACAGGCCACCGCGTCGTCATGCGCCAAAACAGCAGGGCCAGCTGGCCGAGCAATCCTTATGCCCGGATCCACCACGTGATAAAGGGTCAGCAGGACAGAGGCCACATGACGTTCAACTGACCACCAATACTGAAGAAGGCAATTATGTTTTATTGTCGCTGTATGTTTGGAGCAATAACAGTTTTCTATAAAAACTGTAAAACTCTTGTATAAAAGTGCCCTCTTGTCCGTGGATTGCTCGATGACCAGCATGTGGGCCATGACCAGCGAAACCCGCATCGGTTGGATGGAAATGGTGCCCCCTGTGTTGGCGTTAGACGATAGGTTGCCCTGTCCGTTCCCCAAATTCTGCCTTGATTCAGCCAGAGTGAGTGTCATCACCGATTAGACAGTTACCAAGTTGCTTCTCTTGTTTATGGGGTGAAGCCTTAGTAACCATTACTCAAACAATTCTTGGCTCACATGATTGTTACCTCTTGCGAGTATTTTTGCCTCATCAAATTCAAATGTGCAGCTGGATCTCGTCGAGTGAGCTGCAGGTTGAGAATTGGCATCATTTCACCACAGTGCTGCCGTGTGTTCGGCAAGTCCCGTCTTGAGATGTCTGTCAGTTTTTTCGACGGATTTGCTTAACCTGCAACTGCACCAGACCCTGTAACAACTCCAGATGTTTCTTGTCCTGGCAGTGGGTCTTTGGGTTTCAGTATCCGACGTCTTGTGGTCACCTACGGCCTATGTGCGAATCCAACTACCGGTGTTGCGAAATTGCTGCTGACGAGCTCCGATATGTTTTGATGCATGAAACCACTCGCTTTCCGACATTTCCCTTTTCTCCCGCATCTGTCTGGGGACGCGCATCTTCGTTTCTACTGGCGCTCGTAATCATCAATGAGTTTTCATACTTTTTGTCACTCCCCAACTGAAGAGTTATTTATCCCGAGCGCTCCTGGTTGCAACTGTCTCTGATGCTGAGGAAGAGTGACAACTCTAACTCTCTTGCCTCAGTGATGACATATCTCTCTTCTAAGCTGCCTCTAAAATTTCCTCTATTACTTTTTTAAAATTATGCATACAGTAATTATGGACTAGTTGCATTAGAAGCCACCAAGGCTGTTAAAACATGGGCTTGGAGGTTAATGAGAACACACAGCACCCATTTGGAGCAGAGCATTAGAAGAATATGAAGAAATGCCTTCCTTGAACAGGCCATTCAATTTGAAAGTTTCTGACTGCCACCTCTGTTGTTGAAGGTGCCCATTGACTTAGAACTTGGATTGTATGGCCAACGCCATGTGATGCCTAACGTAAAAACGCAGGTTGGATGACTTTACTTTCTACCTGCGTTTGCATCCGTTTAAGAAAATGACGCTTCTTTACTAATAGAGAACGTGCGGTAGTGGCGTATCCTGAATCCTGTGAATTGAATGAGATGTCACGAAAATGCCAAGTTTAACGGAAGCCCAAATTTCCTAAACATAATTTTCAAGAATTTTATTTAATGCATTTGCCTTTGCCTTCCCCGAACGCAAAAAAGCTACGCTCCGCTATAAAGTTCTTCCTAAATCAGGCATTAAATGCTGTAACCGAGGACATTGTCATGTCTGTGGACACATTTAAGCTTAAGTTAGACCTGTCTAGCAACAACGTCATTAGTAATGGCTACTTCAGTGGACATCACAGAGTAATTGAATGTTATTAAAACATACTTCTCGCTACGTTTCGGTTAATAATAACTTCCACACGCTTCTCTTTATAAGAATTAAAAAAATGGCATCTATAGAACCTTACGCTAAAAAAATTTAAAAAAGGCTTTATTTTTAACCAAAAGAGTACAAAAATAATTTTTCGCGCATATTTACTTTAATATATTTATTTAATTATATATAGGCATTCGAAATTAATGAAAAAAGGTATACCTCTTAAGTAGTCCTTTCTCAAAGTACGTGCTTTGTGTTGGTGGTCAACAAGAAGCTCGTTAGAAAGCCGGCATTCAAAGGTGTCTAAATATGTTGAGATTAGGCTGTATAATCATCTTTGTTACCACCATCCGCAAGTAATATGTTCCCATTAAAACGTATATAAGAATTCCAGCAGCTAATGCAAGAGATAGTGAATCTACTACAAAACACTGATACTGTTCCAATAACTAATTCAAGTTTATTATCAGCTCAAAAAATGCACTGAAATGCAGAAAGTCTAAGTATGCATACCATGGTCAAACAGCTCCAGTTCTTCGATGAGGGTGGTCACTGTTATGAAAAAATTGTCTTTATTTCTTAACTGTAGGAATTTGCCTTTGATGTTGACCTGGCAAATAATCTGATTGATTGGCCGTCAGTAAATGTCAGCGAGGAATTAAAATATCCATTATGAAAAATTAATACATATATTTATCTATAAATGAGAAGAAGCGATCTCGAGACGAGGTGGAGGACCGACCGATGCAAATACAAATGGAGGACAAGCTGTTTCGACCACAAGCCTGCCTGAAGGCTAACAGGATGGGAACGCGGGTGAACACGAGCCCGCGCCGATAAGAGACGACGGTGACTTTGACTGCTAGGCTGCTAGCAACCAAGAAATCAACGTAAACATGGCAACCGCAATTTGAGCATCAAGGAGAAGCTATAAATGGGACATGACGTCGGCCGGTTCCAACCTACGAACGATGCGCACCTGATCAATGGCAATTATCACAACAACGCCACCACCCCCATACAAGACGAGGCCGCACCCGCATGACAACAGTTATCATCATGCGTAGCTAAATGTTACCTAAAAATACTGTGAGCGTTCGTGCATTAACCACCTTTGATAATGGAAACTTGTCTGATTCCGAAACGTCAGGACATTAAATCCTTGGTTCCTGTGATCACCTTGCCTTCTCAATTTTGTCCAGGAAAAGGCATTTTCGCTTCTGTCAGCAATATGTATATAGATATTAATAAAAGATCCATTTTTAAGTGCAAAGAAATAAAGATTGGCATTTTACTGTGATGACCAGCATAACATTGATTAAATAATTCCTTGTATTTTGACTTTAAGTGCTAACCAACAAAACGCTTCAAACTGATGAATTTCGCATCCATAGTATCTGTACTGCATAATTCGTTACCCTACTTCACTCTAACCAAAATCCGTCATGAAGTTAAAATATTGATTTTT
>JAYGXS010000003.1:82826533-82878296 GCA_036362985.1 Ligula intestinalis
TGGCTATCCATTCTAGCTTTATCTGAAGACCTTTTAGGTCTGAGAAGCGTGGGTCCATTAAAGGTCGAGGAACACATAGCATTGTCAGCTAGGACACGGGGGGTTGCAGTGGAAATTTCCGAAACATGAGTTGTCACTGCTACTTGCCTAGAGTACTAGCCACTTTGCGGTCGCTGAAGGGGATCAGGATAGAGTCTCAAGACAGAACGCGACGGATGACTTCCGTAGAAGACCGGTGAACCTTAAACAAGGCACTTTGGCAGGAGTTTCCTTGGTAGTGGTCTTGCATAAACAAGCGGTAGGGTGTTTTCATATGGTAACCATGAAAAGGGTTTTTTTAAGTTGAAAAACTGATTTACGCCGTTGGGGGCGTCAATAGAGAAAAAGCGCAAAAACAAATCGAGTTCGAACTGAGCTCGAATCGAGCAAACTTGGAACTGTTGAGTTTTATCTCGAACACTTGCCTCTGCCTGGGCTTTTTACATAAGATATCACTATCCCACACAGAATAAAACACTTATTTCTATCCTAACCCTTACCCTTATCCTAATCTTAACAGCTAACCCTCACCCTTACCCTAACCCTTAACCTCAACTTAACGCTAAACCTAACCCTCATCCTAAAAGTTACCCTAACACTTACCCTGAACCGTAACCCTGACCGTAACCATAACCCTTATACTTAACCTTAACACTTACCCTTACGTTTCCCTAACCCCTACCCTAACCACTGACCCTTACCATAACCATACTTCTTACCCTTACCCTAAACATGCTCAAATCGAGTTCAAATCGCTGTCGATAAACCTGGAAATGTGAAAATTTCTTCCATTACTACCGAGGAAACTCCTGCCGGCGTGTCTATTGGTGAGAAGCACCAAGCAATGGCAATATTTCCAACGCTAATGGGCAAAATGCGAGTCCTTAGCGCAATTCGTTAGAGCTTTGGACTTCTTAGACATCAACATGCAGGTTTGAGCCTCGGATGCGGCGTCACATGGTGTATGCGTGGCCTCTTTGGGCTAATAAAGCAAAAATGGTCATTCAAGCCTACCTTGTTTTTTTTTGGCCAATGTTATTGAAGACAAAATTTTATTATTCGACTTAATCCATGGCACTTGAATCTACTAACTTTTATTGCATCGAATGAGATACATCAGCCTTATTTGACAATTCCTTGACCAGTCCATTATAGGATATCAATATGGAATCACATGAATACATACATTTCAGCTGTTTATGTTGACAAATTTGAGTTAACTTATGTTTTTTTTCAAACAGCAAAAACTTCAAATTTACTGCAGCTGAGATAACACACCATTCACTTCCATTACGCATCTAAGTTAAAGTAAATTTCAATTCAACTGTGCCTTAACTGTAAACAGCTCTAAAGGCTCATTTGGACTTTAAGATCATTTGTTACATGAAGCTGAAAGACGTCACTTGAAAGCTAATGATCAGAATCTTGTTATTTAACGAGACAAAATAGCTTAACAGATATGACAGACTGTCAAAAGGCTTGCAGAAGGTAAATTTGCTTTTTTTGAGTCAAATTGGTAGAGCTACGATAATAAAAATAGATTTGGAGATGTAATTTTAAAATACGGATATATATTGGGAAAATTAAATGCTGGTTTTGATAAATAAACTGCTTGGTATAAAATTGTCTTGCATAGCTAGTGCATCCGTAGATATCGCCAGGGGATAAAATAATAAGCACGGGAAAAACACTTAGATCAACTTGATTATTTTTTTAAAAGGTAATGATTTCTCCACTTAAACGTATACTTGGACATTTGTATGTGGATCATGCTGTTTACATTGTTAGCAGCACTTTACATTGAGGGATACAACACTGAATAAATGAGCTCCTCATAATCGTAAAAGTTCATAATGGAAAACTTTTCTCAAACCGAAAGTTACCCATATTTCACTATTAAATGTAAAAAAGAGAATGAGTGTGTCCTACAACGTGGTAATGAAAACGCCAAGTGAAGAACATAGAAACCTGATTTCAGATACTCACGTAGATTTTGGAGGATTTCTTGAATGATTAATAAAGTTCTGGCAAGCTATTCATAATTCTTTGGATACCAAATTTTGCCTTTAGCAAAATGCATGCAGCCAGGTTATGGGAACCAAGCATGTGCGCACAAATGGAGTTCATAATTTCGCTGCTCTTACCATGACCGAAATCCGTCTATTCATACACCACAGTTTATCACATTTTATGGAGGCCTGGTTCACCCTAATGCTTAACAGAGTACATGCCCTAATTTTTTTACCCACACGGAAATTACAAACAGGAGATTTTGTCTAGCAACCCACATACTTTGCTTTAGTACATATAACTATATATATATAATGTTTGAGGATAATTTATCGAAAGCAAAGGTTTGCAAATCAACTTATGTTTGGCCTTTTAAAAAAGAAAATGTTGCAGAAGTAAAAGGACGGATTGATTAAGTATTTAAAATAAGGCAGTTACTTACAAACTGCTTGTTCTCTCGTAAATTTCGGCGAAACTGCAAGAATAAGCATCTGGTTAGAAGCAAAATAAATTTAAAAGCAAGCAATTATGCAGGCAATGTTTCAAAACAAAGCATTAAAAGGTTTGTTTAATTTCTTACTTTTGCCATACCCCATATCACAAATGGCTATTTCCGGCTTCTTAGACAGCACTCTTACGGCTAGTAGAAAAAAAAAAGAAAAAAGAAAAAATGCCAAACATTTCTAAATTAAATGGTGCAAGGCGTTATTTTTAGTGATAATAAATTAGGACGTACATTAAAGTAGAAAGATAGTCTTATTGTCTACCAATATAACGCCATTAAGGCCTCACACTCATTGTACGTAGAAAAATCCACGAAGCTAATTTTTTATTTGAAATATTTTGCCAGTCAAAAAATTCGAATTACGCGAAGCCAAGCTGCTAAAAATGTACCCGTTCCTACGCCAAGTAAAACCTGAAGCACCATGGGGGAACTTGGTGCAAGGGCTGTTTCCGAGGCACAGATATTTGAAGATGGAAGCACAAGGGCTGTAGTCTATAAGGAATGCATGACATAAATGCGAGCTCTGACTGTATTTAAAATACCTTCTGTTGTCTTTTAGAGCTTTCCTATTGATTCCGCATAACACATTTTTTTGAAGAATACAACAACAATCAGTACGACACTTTTCCAGCAATGCAGTCGTAAGCGAACACCTCAGTGTGCTTTCTTCTCTTGCTTGAGTTGATCCAAGTGTGAAAAAGCTCTAGGCGTTCGGCGGGATTTTAACCCGCGTATCAGAGAGGGCCTTTACCGGCGGCCAACGCTCTTACCGCTAAAATGCAAACACCCCGCCTCGCGCTATGAGTTTAATCACACTCTGATCGATTTTACCCGCCTGATTTTACCGTTTGTATGAATTCCACCAATACGGAACAGTAAGCTGACCGCCCAAGCAGGGTTATTCTAGCAATAATCTAGTATCCACCAAAATGACTACTAGGCTGGCTTAATTATGAGGATGTTTGGCAGATTTGCTTTATTTGAAAAAACTCGAGGCGTTCGGTGGGATTGCAAAACCCAAATGCCTCGAGTTTTCTTCCAAATTGGGTCAAATCAAAGTAAGAAAATCTGCCAAACCTCTTTCTCTTATGTCTCCCGGGGCCCAGGTTTTGTTGTTTCAGCTGAATATTTTTTAAATTAAAGAATATTATCATGAGAACTGCTAGCTCATTATTTGCTATGTGTGAAGTTCAAATATTTGAATTGGCAATCTACTCACCTTCATCCGCGACTGCCAACTGAGCCAGGAAAATTGACAAGAGAAGTAACTTTGCAGGGACTAACATATTGTGGGTGTCAAGTAACGTTCTCCGCTGAGATGCTATTTATATTACGATCGAAACGTTTGTTTACATTATCATATATTTGACCGGCTAACCTTTAAGTCGGGTCATATTTTGACAGGTTTGCATAGAAGGAGCTTCATTATTCACAACGAAGGCAACACTGTTGTCGATCGTTTCA
This sequence comes from Ligula intestinalis, assembly GCA_036362985.1. Lineage (NCBI taxonomy): Eukaryota > Metazoa > Platyhelminthes > Cestoda > Diphyllobothriidea > Diphyllobothriidae > Ligula > Ligula intestinalis. The sequence continues at coordinate 82,830,552 of JAYGXS010000003.1, forward strand.
TGAATAATGAGGTCAGGTCCCTTAACAATATTTTAATTGAGTCGTGATAGATACGGTCATAATGTCATCTTCTACTGTTAGTTGATAAAATCTACAAAGTATATTCATGCCATGGAGACTCACTTAATTTTAGCTACATTCATATTGTTCAAGATACGGGTCCTTAAATTTTCAGCTTGAAAAAAAGAAAGGACCATCAACACCCACTTGTATGCAGTCCTTCTGACATTTGATGGCAAGTGGTTTGCGTTTTTATGAGGTTGAAATAAACAGAAGACTTCCTGCATTTTCTTTCCTTTTAAGCTATTTTTGCTACAAAAGATATTCGAAAAATCAATTTCTGGCACAAGACCTGTGCTTTTACCAAGGTCAACCACAGCGCCAAAGTTAAGCTTTTGGATTACTTGGATTCAAATCGCCGTGCTTATTTCTGTATTTTTTAAATTAGCTGCCGAGCATTTTGTGCAAAAAACGTAATTGTAGTGCACTTCACAGGCGCCTAGTCCCAGCATTCTTTCCACGTAAACTGTGGCTATAGGGTCTTTGGGGTGGAAGAATAGGATTGGCAGAGAGCGTTATTTTTAGAAGCAAGTGTAAAGTGAAAACATGTGCCTGGATTCGTTTACCACGGCCACTGGGGGAAATTGGTTCTGCACGCAAATTGAAGTTTGCGTGGAGCTTCGGATAGTGGATTATGCTTACCTAACTCTAGAACAGTAAGTTGAAGTAAACGGTATCTTGACCAACATTTGTATTTAAGGGATGTTCAAGAAAGCTTAAAATTGATCATAGAGTTTTTCCGTAAAACGTTAAACCATAATACAGATTCGAAAAATCTGCAGATATAAATCAACACCTTATCTGAATGCAGTGCAATGAAAATGCGTATATCAGTCATTAAATTATACGCTACTGCCTATACTTATCCCCGCCCATAAGACCTTATAACCATCATTTTCATAGAACAAGATCCTGGTTCTGGGGATTAGTGAAGTGCACTTCTAAATTTCTGTTGCGAGCATTTACTTCGTACTGAAAAAAAGAGCAAGACTAACGGCTTGCTTATCTGCAGGTTGCAAATCATATTGTTAAGAAAAATCAACAGTTATCTCCTTTCTTGACCTGAAAAATTGAAGCAAGAATATAGAGCTTTCAGGGTGGGTGGTGTAACTTTCCGGGATTATAAATACGAACAGGCTGCAAGCTTTACAGTAGATTAAGATCTTTATACAAGCATAGTTCTTTGACATCAAGAAGGAAATATGAGGGAAGAAAACCATGCTGCTTAACGCAAATAGCTTGAAAAATTTGCTCAGAAGACACTATTGAAGACGAACTCGAGAAAATCTAAGACTAACTCCATGAGAACGGATATCTTGAGCGATTTCTTACCAAGAAAATGGCTGCTAACGAAATAAAACCCACAACACTTACTGTAGCAAAGAAATCCCAAGTTCTCAAAGAGCCCTTTCGAGGAGGCGTGGTAGGTAAACTCCTGAAAAGACGCCTTGACGAGGCAGTGGCACCAACCCTCCCAAAAGCGAGGGTTCGGATACTATCCTTAACTAGCCTGTCCTGCTATGGGGAAGGCAAGGACAGGGTACTTGCTCAGACCACCTTCATGTGCATCTACTCCTTTACTTGCTCCTGTGGAGCAGGTTATATTGGTCGTCGCCCTTACGAAAGAATAAATTAACACCTTCCACCTTAGCTAAGAAAAGGTGAAGTGAATACCACCAAGACCATCAGCAACTTTATTCTAGCGCACATGGTGGATTCCTGACATCAGGTGGACCCCAACAAAGCCTTTAGGGTGATCTACAGGTTCCCACCAAACTACCCTATGTCACTGGGTCAGTGACTGCTAGCAACAGCAAAAGCAACTGCTATCCGATTGAGGAAGCTGATTTTGGGTGTGCAAAGGAACCTGCTGCAAGCCTAAAGCTTAGCGTGGCCAACAGCCAGAGTTTTTCCAAGCCTTCTCTCTCCCTTCCCCTCTCCCACCGATTTGGTGCAGTCGAAGGCAAAGCAAATATGTCATAGAAACTTGCAGACCTCTTGCGAAGCAACTTTCCAAACACACGGCAGCAGTCTAACGAAATGATGCCAATTATCAACCTGCAGCTCAATCGACGGGACACAGCTACACAGAGGTGACGATCGGGTGAGGCGAGAATTACTTGAATCATTGTTCACGGGCACCTCAATCCGTAAACAAGTGCAAATATTTGTCCAATGCTGCGACTTAGTCTGGCCAGAGCAAGTCGCCGCCTGGGGAACGGACAGGCCACCGCGTCGTCATGCGCCAAAACAGCAGGGCCAGCTGGCCGAGCAATCCTTATGCCCGGATCCACCACGGGATAAAGGGTCAGCAGGACAGAGGCCACATGACGTTCAACTGACCACCAATACTGAAGAAGGCAATTATGTTTTATTGTCGCTGTATGTTTGGAGCAATAACAGTTTTCTATAAAAACTGTAAAACTCTTGTATAAAAGTGCCCTCTTGTCCGTGGATTGCTCGATGACCAGCATGTGGGCCATGACCAGCGAAACCCGCATCGGTGGGATGGAAATGGTTCCCGGTGTTGGCGTTAGACGATAGGTTGCCCTGTCCGTTCCCCAAATTCTGCCTTGATTTAGCCAAAGGGAGTCTCATCACGGAGTAGGCAGTTACCAAGTCGCTCCTCTTGTTTATGGGGTGGGGGCCTCAGTAGCCATTACTCAAACAATTGTTGGCTCACATTATTATCACTTCTTGCGAGTATTTTGGCCTCATCAAATTCAAATGTGCAGCTGGATCTCGTCGACTGAGCTGCAGGTTGAGAATTGGCATCATTTCGCCACAGTGCTGCCGTGTGTTCGGCAAGTCCGGTCTTGAGATTTCTGTCAGTTTTTTCGACGGATTTGCTTAATCTGCAACTGCATCAAAACCTGTAACAACTCCAGACGTTTCTTATCCTGGCAGTGGGTCTTTGGGTTTCAGTATCAGACGCCTTATAGTCGCCTCTGGCCTATGTGCGATTCCAACTAACAGTGTTGCGAAATTGCTGCCGACGGACTTCAAGACGCCTTGATGAGTGAGACCACTCGCTTCCCGACATCGCCACTTATTCCAGCTTCTGTCTATGGACACGCATTTTCCCTTTTATACTGGCGCTTGTTATCATCAATGAGTGTTTCATACTTTTTATCAATCCGCACCTTAAAAGTTATTTATCCCCAGCGCTACTGGCTGCAACTCTCTCTGATGCTGAGGAAGAGTGACAACTCTAACTTTCTTGCCTCAGTGATGACATATATTTCTTCTAACCTGCCTCTAAAATTCCTCTTTTTCGTTTCTAACAACACGCATACAGTAATTATGGACTAGTTGCATTAGAAGCTTCCAAGGTGATATCAGCTGACTGTTTTTATCCTATCTGGCTGTAAAAAACACGTCGCACTTGGAGCAAAGCACCGAGAGAATATGAAGTAATGCGTTCTCTGAACACGCCATTCGATATGAAGGTTTCTGACTACTGCCTTTGTTGTCGAAAGTGCTTGGATTGTTTGACCAACGCAAAATGACGCCTTACGTCAATACACACGTTGGATGACCTTGATTTTTACCTGCGTATGCATCCATTTCAGGAAATGACGCTCTCTTACTACTAGAGAACGCGGGGATGTGGCGTATCCTGATTCAACTTATTAGGGTTTTTTCTGTGAATCGAATGAGGTGTCACGATCATGCCAATTTTAACTTAAAGCTCAATTTCTTAAACAAACTTTTCCAGAATGTAGTTTAATGAATTTGCCTTTGCCTTCACCGAACGCGAGTAAGCTACGCTGCGCTATTAAGGTCTTCCTAAAGCAGGCGTGAAATGCTGTACCCGAGGACATTGTCATGTTGTGGACACATTTAAGCTTAAGTTAGACCTGTCTAGCAACAACGTCATTAGTAATGGCTACTTCAGTGGACATCACAGAATAATTGAACGTTATTAAAGCATACTACTCGCTACGTTTTGGTTTAGAATATTTTCTACACGCTTCCCTTTATATGAATTGCGAAAACGGCATCTATCAAATCTTGTTGTCTTAGGCTACGCAATTCCGTTATGTTCTTCTAAACAGCTTACCATCACCAACTACTGTGGATCGTGGTGAGGCCCTCAGTTTCGTCACGTGGTTGGCAGACTTGATAACCAACAAGGGTATACGATGGGCGCATCTCCGACACCGAGGACGTTAATCGCAATTGTTTCTTTCTGTGACCATTAGGATAATGATAAAAACTGCGTAGTGTTCCTCCTGACAAGCTTCAAAAACTCAGCTTAGATCATCCGATTTCAAAACACTACCCTTCTCACCACAGGCGACAGTTTTCTCCTTAAAATCCCTCAAATGGCATTCAAAACCCTAGAATTTCTGAACAATGCCCAAGGAGTTTTCTTCACTGTCGGCCCCTTTTTAACCAATTCCATTTACTGACAATGCCACTCTTTTGAAATGCTCTGTTGGACCAATGCATTGCATAACTGTTCTGTACTTATTGGGAGTTGAAGGGTATTTACCTACATTTTCCTTAATAAATCTGGACCTGAACTGACCTGATAATCTTATTTATCAAGCAGAAAATTATAGAAATTTGAAAGGTTACATGGACAAATTAAGTGCGTTAATTCTTGCATTTGTAAGATATGACGAAAAAAAGAAATGGAAACCTTGTCCTCATTGTATGTATGACAAAGATTTGTGCATATCGTAGATCTTTAAACATTTTTTTCATAAAAGTGTGCTGACCGTTAGGCACACTCAAAAAAAGGATCACCAAACATATTGTAAGACTTTGCGAAAACTTTTCAACTTTCCTCTGCTCTGTTTCTAAATTACATCTTAGCGGAGACTATGCTGAATCAAAAATTTTCTTTCTGCATGCTTCAGATTTAACAATATTATTTTGTATCTCCATATACGCAATAAAGTGACACGATTAAGCGACACGATTAAGTGACACCACAAAACGCGTCCATAAAGAATGCGCATTTTTGTATACGACAACATAGCTTTGAAGGGTTAAGACGAAACTCATTCAAAACTTATTTTACTGTGTTTTATGGCAAATGCTTCACACTGGCAAATATTATTTTTATTACTGAATATATACCGTTTCAAAAAAATAAATGCCAATCTTCCAACCTGGATTTCCCTAATTTTCATCAACTTATGACTTCATCTTTCCGATATGGAAATGGTCGTATTTTAAAATGTCCTCCTTTGCATTGGTGATCTCCAAGAGCAAAACGCGTAAATATTAATATTATAGTAAGAAGCTTAAGAAATTTGTTGAATATCCTAAACATTTTAACTTCATGAAAATTCTCCCGGCCTCCCTAAAGCCTATGGAAATAAACAGGCCTCCTCAGGACAAAGTCTACTTTTCGGATCAAAGTGACGTAAGTAAATGCTTGCATGTCAACAACCACCAATTTCGGTCAGCTAATCTATTGTAAAATGTAAATGCTGTCTCGGAAAGTTGGCGCCCTTTGGGTATTGGAAAGTAGCAGTGGATTTGAATATCCCCAAGGAGCGTCAATAATAGCTGCAACATTTAAAAATGAGCAATTTATCAACCAGGAAATCCAACTAAAATCTTATATGAATTCTCCCTTATTTTCGGCTGCCTGAAAAGCTAAGTTCAAGCGAAAAGCTGAGACACCAGATCCAGACGGTGATTTTATATTCTTTAATCTCAACTGCTTCGCTCCTACGCTTGTGTAGGGAGTCAGAATATGGTAAACCTTTCTTCTGCAAACACCAACAGTGGAAGGAGGAAGCAAAATTTTAAGTTTTTGTAAGAACAAGGCTAGCAATTGCGCAGTTAGCAAAGAAGAACGCGAAACGGTCCTTAGTCGTTGTATTAACTGAGCAAGCAAAACTGAAATGCAGGACTGTTAAATATATATTTCATGTAAAAATTCAGGCTAATTAAGCACTTTGAAGTAGCACTTTTTTTGTTTAATTACTTCACTAAAAGGTTTAAGCGGTTCACTAGCCGTCATTGGATGTGTTTTATAGTATCTTGAGAGATGCAAGCAGACACGGCAGTTTAAAGCTGAAATCGTCTTTTCTTTTAACCGAAATTTTAACTGCACTGCCGCTTGCTTTAAATAAACACATATATGTCACAGTGGAGCATCATAGGAAGATCTGTGTGAAGATTTAACCTTTTCAATTGAATTTTGAAACTCCTTTTGCTCGAAAGATTTATTAAATACAGAATTAAACAAACACTAGCACTTGCAATGTACACTAGTTAAAATTTTTGAAGTAGACGTTAACTTTGTTTATTATTTTGCGGTCTTATATATATTTAAACTTTTTTTATGAAGTTGTTTGTAATTTTTTACACACAAACCCAATTTCACAGTTATTTTTATGTTATAAAAATGATTAGATAACAATTACCCTTTCGACTCGACAGCTGCACATGTGACACAATTTTGAAAGGGGAGTCTCTTCTCAGTCGCCATTTACAATAAGGGCTCGTTTTTCCCCTTTAAACACCAAGCGTCATCGATTGTTTGTAGTTTTCGAAGAGGAATTGGAGTCGGGCGTAAAACTTTTTTACATGTTTCCATAATCTCGAAGTTGTTTTGAAGCAAATCTATCAATATTATGACACAAATGAGCTGACTGAAAGTTAAGCCAAGCAACTTGTTAACGATTACTGCCGATTGTTATTCACCTGTCCAAGCGTTCAATTTTGGAATCGCAAACTAATGCCTGATGAGAAATATGTTTTCATGGTCAACTACGGCCAATGTATTTGATAAGATCATTACGCGTTACATAATTGATGAAAATTCGTAATCTCGCTTTGTTTTGAATAAGCCTTAAATCCCCGTACCGTCAACTCCGGTCTCTCTTTAACCGATGCTGAACGAGTTTAGGAAAATTTGACGGAGTAGCAAGGGGTACTGATTTATCGAAACAGGCTCTGTTCTAGCAGAACAATGTCAAACTTCACACTGCATGCACAGACGTATAATAAGTTCAAAAAATTGGACAATGTTGAAGTTTTAGTAGGTCTTATTTCTCTCCCTGAAATTGTTTAAATCTTATAATGTTATTGCAGAACCAAAAGGGCTCAATAAAAAAAAATGAACATCGTTACGCTTCGTACTAATTATTAGTTTATTTTAGTTTATGTTCAGTTTTAGTTAAGATGAGTTTATGGTTGAGGTTTTTGAATTTTATTCGCAAGATAAGTCTAAGTAGTTTACCACGTGAACACTAATCCCAGCATATTGCCGGCGAAACCGGTTTTTATAGGAGTTCTATGACTAGGGAAATAGGATGGGCAGTAAAATGTATTTAAAAAAACGCTATATGCATTAATATTTTATTGTATTAGAAAATGCTGTTAATTTTTGTCTGTTGATAATCCCCATGTGAATAATAATTGAACATTTTGCGGAAAAATCTAATAAGTATAATACAGGTTTCGTAAGATTGCTGAAAAATTAAACAATATGGTAAGGTCATCGTCTACTTCAAGGTACTCGAGGAACCACTAGCTATTCTGGAGAAAGATTAGTCCGCGACGGAAAGGGCCACATACAACTTCGAATTACATGGGAAGCAACATTTATCCAGCAGCTGCGGGAATCGAATTCGAATAAATTTTTCCACTTTGCCCATCTCATTATATCCTTTTCTGCCTATCCTTTTTCCTAAACCTCAAAAACCCTGTAACCACCGGTTTCGTGGGAGAAAATGCCGGGCATATGAGATGCACTACTTAAAACGCCCTTGACGTTTTATTAATGTTTTTTTGGATTTCTGTTGAGCCTACTAAGTTTAGTTTATTGGGGGTTGCGTATGCGTAAATAGGTTATTTTTGTTTTAATTTAGCATTTGTCAAGTTTAAGCTATGAAGTTAACACACGGTTGTTTTTCCAGTTAAAAGTGTATGTGGTTTACTTTACCTTAGATCAGTTTATTTTGATATTTTTAGCGCATTCATATTTAACTTCTGTTCTAAGCTTATTTTTCAGTTCATTTTGTATTATTTTTTTATTTTCGGTTTCTATTTCTTTTAACTTACGTAAATATGATTAAATTTGTTAAACGTTTTGGGCTGTTTATAAGGTTTGGCTGTTAATTTCGCTTATAATAAACAATTCTTTCGTATTTTCAGTTACCTTACTGGCCAACGGTTTTTTTTAATTTTTGGCCTAAGTGCTGCAATTGTAAGTGCATGTTTTATTTGTATTTTGTTTTACCAATATTTGCCTTCTTGCACATTTTAATTATGGCAATCGTTTTGAAAATCAGCACATAAAGGATAAGACAAAGCACTCACTTTGACAATTCTTTTTTGTCTGAAGTTTATAGGTCCATCGCCGATTCGTCATCCAAGACATAATCTCAGAACAGTAGCAAATACGTGCAGCGTGCGCACAGGCATTCATTGCATTATTTAATTAACTATTCCTGTTTTTTTAGGTTTATGCACTTTCTTTTTTGAATAAAATTTCCTTTCCTTGAATAACTTTTATTACACGTGCCCTCTATTTCAAACGGCTGGGGTTTTTTGTGCGGATCAGGGAGGTTAAGTAGACATCTACCGAAAATCCTCTTAATTCGGCCTACAGCCCTGATGTTGCATAAGGTTTAAACATACACGTTCACAATTATTGTGTGAACTTCCTCACCTGAGTCGTCACTCGCCTCTTATACACCTATCTGTGACACGTAATTGTGCTGCAAGTGAGAATCTTCAAACTGAGGAGAAGACAACTAGATCGCTGGGGTAACACTTTTATTCGCCTGACGTTTTGAGATCCGTCGCAGATTCATCATCAGTGACATAAGCAATTACCAACAAAAACCCCTGGTTCAGCGATCTTTTCTTCCTATACAAAGATTCTCTTTCTTTTTCTACTATCAGTATGTCTGGATGAGGACACAGTTATGATGGTCTAGGCTCGCTAGGGGAACATAAAGACGGTACCAACGAGCTGCTTTACGGGCGGCTTTTTGTAACCCGACGTAGTATGTCGCCAATGAGGAGATTTGCAGCGCATTTTTTGCCAAGATACGTGAAAATTCTGTAAAATATTCTGTATTCTGAGAAAACACAATTAACTGCCTGCTTTTTGGCTGCCACCTTTGTCGTGGACAATTACATCTGAATTAGAAATCGGATTTTATTGTCAATGCTATGCATGTGAGGAGAAACGCTTTGTTGGCGTTTGTCTTGTGGTTACTGTTAAATTCATGAATCACGATTGCCCTTAATATGGATATTTCTAAGCCTCGCTTTAGCCAGACAGTATAGACACCATTAAACCTTTCCTGACATTTACTTTTAACCTTTCATTTCTCCACCGAGAAATAAACTTCCATGCTGGTCAAATGACAAATAATCAAAATGCACACAATTTTCGATCGTACTTATTTCAGAATATTTTGTGGATTGCGTTGATAAATGACAGCCGCGTTCACTCCGAAGTAAACTGCATGTTCATGTGACAAAATGTCCCTGATTGTGCATTTGAGGGAACGAGGAGTTGCATTGACACCAAATATGAATTCATGATATGAGCAGAAGAAAAATGTCTGATAAGAACATGTATATATTGAACCTTTCCAAAGCCCTCAATCACTGCAAAAACCACAAATACCTATGATAAACAACTGATCAATTAAGAGGGGTGTTCTTCTTAGCACATGTCTCCAGACATGCCTCTTCGGTTTCGAAATTATTTTCATTTCCACGGCACCCACCCTACACAAAGGATTTGCAAGTTCCATCCCTGCAGTCAAAGTAGAAGCGGTCTACGAATGCTCTGCACACTCCAAGATTGACGGGCAGATAACAGATCTCGTTTGATCCTACGTTATTAGAACAGAAGATATGTTAATGTCGTATCCTGTAAGAAGACTACCAAAGGTAACTCTGTCAACAGAAATGAGGTTGACTTTCGAAAAAAATGCAATATTTCTTCCGTTGCACTTTACGATTTGTTGTCAGCTATTCTACATCCGGTAGTAAAAATAAGTTTAAAGTGGATGAGGGACACATGTATGAAGCATAATCAACAGTGAATGTCCATAAGTACTTCTGTTTGGAGACGGTTGTGAATTCACATTATCTTTTTATTGCGCGGAAATCTCATGACCAAACAAATACAATTTTTTTTTGTGTTTTTGTCCTCTTAGATAAACAAATGTTGACCGGGCTAGAGGTGCATTTATCAAAGCCTCCACTGCCGAGACTTTTAACATAGGGTCTAAAGGGGAAAAGCATATCCCAGTGGACATATTATGTATCCTGACACTGTAGGAATTTCCTAGCGACCCACATATGCACCCACATGATAAGAGTACGCGTATACTTACCACCAAAGCTCTTTTTGCTTCTTTGATAGAAGAAACTTCTGTAAGGGCAACATTTCGTTTTACAGTAAGTCCGTCCAAATTGTTTTAACTTTACTTTAAGCAGTTGCCTTCGGTTTTTAGTTGGCAAATAGAAAAATTGATTGGTTGTCAGCGAGGGGTTACCATATCGATTTTTACAGAAGTATTTTGTCGGCTAAATTGAGAGGGTATGTTCTTATGCAGCGAATCCTCAAACGCTAATTAGAGCTAGAATCAACACACATTTAACGATATAGTTATCTTCAATGCTGCTTTCTTTGCTAACCAACGAAGCGCTGCAGAGCATCATATTATAGAGCCTTTGTGTCTGTAATGAAGAATTTGTTAAGCTAATAATTCGCTCTTAGGTTAGTACTATGAATCCGGAGGCCAAATTCATTATCTTATCATCAACGCGTTTGCGTCAAGTTAAATCTGGGTATGCTGGCTTATGGAACAAATTTTTATCCTAATTTCCCTACGCCGAAGAAATGGTGAAGTTGCTTCTGTGTGTGCTAATTTAGGAGCGTCCGGAAAGTTTAAATAATCCAAATTTAACAAAACAAACCTGAAGAACCAGTTGTAAACGAGGTGATTAGTTCACATACAGAAGATGAGATAATTCCTACAAAGTAGTGCTCGAAATTGGAGTTTCTTAATCAGCATACATCTGGTCACATTATTTGAATCAAATAAATGGATTTTATCTTGAGAAAGCCTTAAGTAAGTCTTTTTTTTTTTCGGTATATTTAGAGGTTAAAGCGTTGTTTGGCAAAATCGTAGGCTACCTGATACCGAGCAAGTCTCTTAAGCATTTTAATACGACAGATGTGAACCTTTCATTTTTATGCGTTGCAGCAACCGAGTCATCTGAACATATTTTGGTGAGTAATACGCATGCGATGCAATTAAAGTTTTCATTCCCTAATCGTTTTGACACGTTAGTATGGGTCTCAGTACTGGTCGTCCGATTTAATTTCCTAGGACCCTTTGAATAATTGAGCTGGTGGAACATGGATGCCCTCGCAATAGCCAGTTCGGACGAGCGCCACATCCGAAGTCGTTTGTCTAAGACAGCTATTGATATTCATGCATATCAAAGGACATTAAATGCAGAGCTGAACCTTTTTTGTTACGACGAGTATGAAATCCATTATATTTTAGATGGCAAACAGCTGGCAAGTAAAGAGTTTTTCTTCCAGTTCCTTTTCTGCACAAAGCGCCGTAAAAAAGCTTCAACTTACATGCAGGAAAACGTACTCGCAACAGACACGGAACACTAATTCAACTATATGCTTCCTCTTCACATTTACTTCTACAAATTGTCTTTACGGTGTTTCCTATAATTTACCCCCAAAACCCGTAAAACAACCGTTTACTTAGGTCCAAATGCTGGGATTACAAGTATATGAGGTGGAATGCTTAAAAGCTCGGCGATCGAGTCATCTTCTTAATTACTTCCAGGGACTCGCATATTCGCTTGTATTGCGAAAATAAATTTACCCGCTAGCCAATTGTATTTGATTATCAGTCAAAACGACAATTTAAGGAAACAAATCTACGTAGCATGGACTGGACCAATCTGTACGGGCAGTGCAACCGGACATTCTGGGCCACTGCCAAGAACTGCAAAGGTAAAATAATTGTTATTTAATTTTGAAGCAGGCAGTTTGCATTCTTTGTCTTTAAAATGTATAGATTAATACAAATAATTTATGCATGCCCACAAGTATTAACCTGCTTATGCAGTTACAGACAGCTTTCCCGATGTACGGATGAACCGATATACGATGTAGTTTCTTTTAATGAAATATGATAAAATATTTATGCTCACTGCCATCGGATCTTTTCGCTTCTTCGATAGGAGAAAGCCCTACAAGACCGAAAATTGCTTTTGCTATAAGTTCAACTCGGTTTTGTATGGCAATTTGGCAAACAAAACATTAATTAGCTGTTAGATCTCGGGTCAAAGCCTTGAAGTACTGCTTTTGACAAAATAAATTGCAAAGTAAAAAGCGGGGTATGTTTGCCTGCAAAGACATTTCAGTAGATATTTCTTAGATATGCGTGACACAAATATCCGTCGATGCGTTTCTACTGTAGGTTCATACGCGTTCATATAAACTTCAGTTTTACGTGGTTTCCAAAGTTATCGCTAATCAGTGCATAACAATTAAAGGTCTGACGCCGCTCTGACAAACGTGGTAGGAAATTCTATTTTATAAGCATTGTGGTTCATTACCAAAAGTTACGGATAGCTGCATGGACTCCAGATTATTTGTCCACGACATTGTGTTAAATTCAAAGTATTTTAAACGCAAAAGTGCTTGATTTCAAAAACTTAATCTAAATATTCGCGTTCTGGAAGACCTACGCCCTACTACTTAACATTATTTCATACCAAAGAGCAGCTGAGTAGTCGATATGCATGATAATTAGTTGGTTAGTGACAGCTACATTCCTATACTTATCACTGCATTTCTTATGTAGATTCGTACTATATTTTATTATGCATGAGTTTACACTTAACGTATATCAGTGCATGTCAAGCATAAATTTAACGCCGCTCTCGTAAACAGTTTTAAAATGTTTGGCAAAATGTTTTTTCTCATTCATTTCCGAAAGCAATCTTCATTCCTGTATACATCGAGTGCCAATGGGATGGACAATTTCTGCCAAATAACTTTATGAGAGTTGTGCTTCATCTTCAATAGTGACGGTTTTTAACGCGGCTATATACGTCCTGTTGGTATTTACAAACGTGTCTTGGTTTCTTTAACTTTTCACTCTGAATCGGGGTTCCCTGTAAGCCGTATCTTTGTCTTTGTTAGAAGGTGTCGGTAGCGAGTTTAGAAACACGTACCGAAATGACGTTGTAGTGGCATCGATTTAACGTCCTTCATATCTACAATGAAGTACTTAATACTTTGACTGCTTGATATTCAAAAGAAAACAAATTGTCCCAGAAATTTGCGAAAACTCTGTGAATGGGTAATGAAAATATAAACACTTACCAATATGACGCTCGAGCGGGAAATAATTTGCGTTCATCATAACTGAAGAACAAAGACTGTATTAAATGGCGCAAAGAATGCTCCCATAAATATGCCTTCTAACCTATTTTCAGACTGTGATGGGGTAACCAAATATTATTTTGCTCCAAACTAAAGTCTGGCGTGATGGTGTTTTACCCAGTAATTCGCATCATCCTAAGCAACTCTTACAGTGCAGAGCAAGGAAGTATGCAATAAAGTTCGACTCGGTGGCTCGCTTTGATTAAGTTATTTCAATTGCTTCCAGAAATTGCGGACGGCTAGAGATCATTTGTTCTCCGAAACTAAACCTTACTGACAATTTAAAGATATATTAATTCAGGTGCACACATTGCTGGCTGCCTTGCGCGTAACTATTTAACATTTATAAATGTTACTACAGAACGTTCCCATTTTTGACGTCAATAATGCATGGTATCTTAGTTTGCTAGTAACTGTATGCAAAAGCGGCGCTCTCAATATCAAAATGGTAACGAGTATCATTACAGGTGATTCACTATCTCATACAATAGCTGCGGACATGTTCAAATAAGTTTTTGATTGGAACATATTAATTGCGGATTGTTGTAAAAGATATAATCATGCAGCCTTATCTCAAATATATTTTTTTGTAAAACGTGCACAAAAAATTACTTATTGGTCTCTTTTGGTAGCAAATTGTGCTTAATTTATGGTTTATTCGCAAAATTAGGGAATCTTTTGTTAAAAAACGTTTCTAAATTGCCGAATACTTTGAAACCTAATGATGGCGGCCGCTTCTGCTCTACCCAAGAGACGTTGTCGAGAAAATGTTGAAAAGATTGAAAGTACCTTTTAGATCACCCGAAAGGCCACCTTGATATCAAAGCGATGGTCTGAGTCTACCAGGTGCGTTAGGGTAGAATTGTCTACAACCTTTATTTGGCCCTTTCCTTATCATGCTGGAATGTATACTCGTACTTTTTTGGACAAAAGCCGGCTTGTGCGACCAATATATCCTGTCCCGCAGAAGCAGGTTAATGGACATATGCACATAGATAAAGTCTAGGCTGAAATTTTGTCCTTAATCTTTCCGTATAGGATGGGAGTAGTCAAGAACAGCAAATGGGCATGAAATATAGTTCAAAATTGTTTTTGAAGTTAAACGGTACAAGGCTACCAAAATGGATGCATTGCCCGGACCACATCTTCTTGCGATATACCATACGTTGGAAACTCCCATGAGCCCTTTGCTGTCCCCACTAGAAACCCAACCAACTAGGGCTGAAATGGCAGTTCCGGAGTCTACTGAATCAAGTACAAGACCTTCAGTCACTTTGGACCGATAGCTGAGAGCACCTTAGGTCCACACTCGTTACCTGTTCCTATCGATACGTAAACAGTGGTCAGAAACAGTGGAGTCAGCAAACAAAGGCAAAAATGAAGATATCAAAATACCTCCGGCAGAGTAAAGCTGATGTCATAAACAAAGTGATACTAGGACTGACTTTTCGGATACTAGCTTACTTCCATCGTAAGAAGAAACGTGTTCGTTGTTTCTGTTTGCCGGAACTGTTACAGCCACGCGTCATTCCTGTTAATATATCTGTGCTCAGCGTACGAACTTTGACCTGCTTGTTCGCTGTAGACTGTCCGTCAAATTGACAACCGGGGGGGCTCGTGTGAACTTTGTCCCCTTTGCGGCTTTCGTAAATGTTGGCGAGTCTGTGCGCTTGCTGACCTGTCCTTCGTCCACCGACGGACCAATCACTTGTTGCTGCACGAGTTCATGTCAAACTCGTTCCACGCTAGTCACGTGGTCCCTGACCAAACCCTCTACCCTCTTTCTCTGTTCGCAGTTGTTCGCCACACCTGTGTCTGCTTCGCCGTCCTGTTGGCTTTGTTTGAACTGACTTGAGGCGTTTGCGTACCGTCTGGTAAGCAGGATTAAGGTCCATGGCTCTGTTTAGTGTGCCAGTCGAAGACCAAATTCCCAGCAGAAGTCTAGCCATCTCGTCATTGGCTCGGCCTATCACCCTTGCATTGCCAAAGGCGAAGATGTGGTTCTTCTGCAGCACGTGTTCATAAACCATAGACAGCTTATCCTTGTGAGCTGGTTCCCCTGGGCCTTTTAGTGATCCTAGGGCCAAAGTTTCTCTGACACAATAGGTTTTGGTATGTTTGTGTAGCCTTGTAATCGGCTTTGGCTGTGCTTGGACCGATTAACTGTTGCATGCTTATTAGCTTCTTCAGGGTTGAGTCAAGTTGCTGATTGTGACTGAATTTCGTCCATTGGCTTTTATTGGTCATGTTAGAGAAAATGTGGGTGAAGATCATTTACTTGCTCCACGTAAGACTTACATGTGATATTTGAAAGCAAAACTCATTGCAATGTTTGCATGCCACCAGGCAATGCATGTCATCAGTTTTAATCCTCTTACATTTACTGTGTTTCACACCGCTTGGTTCTGATGGCTGAGAAGTTAAGCGGCTTGCTCTCTAAGTCGTTGTTTGGTGGATAACTGCTCGCTCCGGGCATTTCTTCCTTATTAAACAAGAAATTCGGGTCGTAACACTTTAGACTATTGAATTATTTTGGGGTTGAAACGATTTAAAATTTTTTTCAGAAATTGCCCTTTTGCTAAAATGCTGACACCTATAAAATAGGGAATATGTCCTATTGCGAAGAACAAACCTTACTTTATTGCTTGAAGACTTTTGTGGCCACAGCGTGAGTCGCGTTTATTTAACAGGGAGTTACTTGTTAAAATCATTTAAGAAATACCATCTACTGTATGCAGGTTGCTGGAGCATCAAGATGACAGGATGGCCTATAATTATGGAGCATTTGTCTTTTACTGCAGTATCCATGCTTTGGGCTCTAATGTCTAACAAGAACTATGTATGCTAGTAGCAACTGTTGCCGGGTTGATAAGAATAGTCTTAGAAACAACCCAGACAGAGTTATCTATGATTATGTACTAATCGCTGCATTTCTAATGTGGATTCATCCATTATTTTATTATGCATGTGTTTACACTTAACGTATATCAGTGCATGTCAACCATAAGTTTAATGCCGCTCTCGTAAACAGTTTTAATATTTTTGGCAAAATGTTTTTTTTTTATTCATTTCTGAAAGCAATCTTCATTCCTGTAAACATCTAGTGCCAATGAGATGGACAATTTCTGCAAAATTACTTTATGAGTGGTGTGCTTCATCTTCAATAGTTACAGTTTTCAACGCAACTATATACGTCCTGTTGGTTTTTACAAACGTGTCTTGGTTTTTTTAACTTTTCACTGTGAATCGGGGTTCGCTGAACGCCGTGTCTTTGGCTTCGTTAGAACGTGTCAGTAGCAAGTTAAGAAACACGTACCGAAATGACGTTGTAGTGGCATCGATTTGACGTCCTTCATATCTACAATGAAGCACTAAATACATTGATTGCTGGATATGCTAAATAGGACCAATCGTCCCAGAAATTTGTGAGAACTCTGTGACTGGGGAATGGAAATTTCAACCTTTACCAAGATGATTTTCGAGCGGGAGATGATTTGCGTTCATCATAACTGAAGATCAAAGACTGTATTAAATGGCGCAAAGAATGCTTCCACAAATAAGCCTTCAAACCTAACTTCAGACTGTAATAGAGAAATTAAATATCATTCTGCCCCAAACTTAAGTCTGGCGTGACGGCTTTTCTATCCAGTAATTTTTATCACCCTTAGCAACTTCCTCAGTGCAAAGCAAGGAAGCAGGCAATAAATTTCAACTTTGTGGCACACTTTGGTAAAGTTATTTCAATTGCTTCTGGAAATTACGGATGGCTAGAGATCATTTTTTCTTCGAAACTAAACCTTACTGAAAATTTAAAAATATTTAATTTTGGTGCACACATTACAGGCTGCCTTGCGGGTAACGATTTTAACGTTTAAAGCTTTTAAGAAAGTACGTTTTCATTTGTGACGTAACATACGCACAATACCTTCTTTGTTTGCTATCAACTGTATGCAAAAGTGGCACTCTCAATCGCAAGGAGGTTACGAGAATCTCTACAGTGGATTCACTATCTCATGCAATATCTGCTGACATGTTGCAATAAACTTTGAACTGGAACATGTTAATTGCGGATTGTTGTAATAGAAATGATCATGCAGCCTAATCTCAATATATTTTAGACACATCAGGATGCTGGCTTTCTAGCACGCTTCTTTTCAAATGCCAACACAAAGCAAGGACTTAAGTTGTATGCTTTTTTGTCATTTATTTCGACTGCCTTCATAAATTCAAATATATTTTTTTTGGAAAGCATGCACAAAACATTAATTATTGTTCTCTTTTGGTAGCTAATGACGCCTACTATAAGGTTTATACTAAAAAGAAGGGTATCGTTTGGTTCTAAAAAAGTTTCTTAATGGCCAAATATTTGAAACCTAGGGACAGTTGCACTGCAATTCAAGGTTTAAAAATTTGCGCACTGTGTACATGCCGTTTAAGGAAAATAACGTTTTTGCCTACAGCTTGACAAAGATCTTACATAGTTCCCATGAACTGTTGCAATATATGTAGGGCATGCTTTAAACAGTAAAGGCAGCATTAACAAATGATGATTACGATGTTCACTGAACGAACACCTGAATATTGTAAAAAAGCTCATAATTAAACATTTTGTTAAATTCGAACTATACCCGTCTTTTAAGTATACAATTTAAACCACTGGTCATTTTCTACCAAAAGAGCACAAGAAATAATTTTTTCGCGCATGTTTTCCAAAAAAATACATTTAATTCTATAAAGGCAGTCGAAATTAATGCAAAAACGTTATACTACTTTAGCAGTCCCTTTTTATAGTGCGTGTTTAGTCTTGACGTTCAAAAAGAAGCTTATTAAAAAGCCGGAATCCTAAGGTGTCTTAAATATCTTAAGATTAGGCTGCATGATCAGATCCACAATTACTACGTTCTAATTAAAAACTTATTGAAAAATTCCAGCAGCAATTGCAAGAGATAGTGAATCTACTGCAAAAACACTGATGCTGTTCCACTAACTAATTCAAGTTTATTATCAGCTCAGAAAACGCACTCAAAGGCAGAAAATAAATGTATGCATACCATGGTTAAACAGCTCCGGTTCTTCGATAAGGGGCGTCACTGTAAGGAAAAAATTGAGTTTATTCCTTTACTTTAGGAAGTTGCCTTTGAAGGTAACCTGGCAAATAATTTAATTGATTGGCCATCAGAAAATGCGAGCGAAGAAATAAAATATTCGTTCTGACAAACATGTTAACATATATATTAATAGTAGAGTCGTTTTTAGGTGCAAAGGAAAAAAGATGGGCATATTCAGGTGATGATCGGCATAACATTGATGAAATAATCCCTTGTATTTTGACTTTAAGTGGTAACCAAAAAATGTTCCAAACTGATGAATTTGGCATCCATAGTATCTGTACTGCATAATTCGTTGCTTTACTTTACTCTAAATAAAATACATCATTAAGTTAAAATAGTAATTTTTTATAAAAGTTTCTCAACTCATTACAGTTAGGTTGGCACTACGTTGCACAATTTCAATATTGGAAACGAAAATTATTCAAAGCATCATTCCTCGCATCAAAAAATATGTAAATTTGTTTAAAAATGCTGTATTTTAGAAGTTTATTTCTGTTCATACCAAAATGACTTCTTAGTTTGCGATTGCTCATTAGGATTAGCAAATCTTTTGTGACAATACGCATCGCAGAATCAAGTCATACGCTTTTTACCAGGAGGTCTAAATAACAGCTGGATGGGATTTAATTGCTTCTAGAAAAATAGGCTTCATAAAGACTTTATATATTATTGAGAAAGTGCAGTTACGCTTTTAAACGCAGTTACGCAGTGCAGTAACGCTTTTAAACTTACATCTCTTTTCAAAAGATCCTGGGGCTGCAAAGAGATAAATTGATAATATTTTAAAATACGTACAGTTCTGCAATTCCTGCAAACAACTTTCAAGACGAAACTAACTTGGAAGTTCAGTACATATCTGTACAGGTTATCTTGATCGACCGAGTAAATTTAATAATAAGAAGGGCATTGGTTTAGAAAACTGCCCTCTCATTTTAAGTTATTGGCAGAAATAAGCTCCATTTTTGCTAAATTATGAGTATTTTTATATAGAAGATATTTCGTATGCTATAAGGAAAGACAGGAAAAAACTTTCTTCTTATATATACAGTGCGGTGGAGGAATAACCTCCTTAGTAAAAAAGGGGAAAAATAATCCCTTCTAGTACTGCAAAATTTTTTGCAAAGTTAATCAAATGGAACTAAGGCGAAGTTTAGGGAATCGCATTTATTTTCAGAAACAAGCAGCGATGGAAGTTTAAAAAAATTATATTAAGCTATTCTGTGAATTTTTTGGCAAATAAATGCAGTAAAAAAAATTTCTTGGTAAAACATTTTCTCTAACCGCAGAGCTAGTCGTGCGCGTAAACAAAGTTTGTACTTGTATCCGCAGAGACAGTCTAACGAAAGCCTTATTGAATGCAATTCATGCATAAATATAGTTTTCTGTAAACATAAGGTTCCGGTCAAGCGTTATTTAGAAACGGAGCAGGCAGAAGAACAATAAATATTTCAAAGAGTGATCTTATACGTGGCCTGTTTATTTAAATCCGAACTTAATAACGGATCTTCGAATAAATCTTCTTTATAGAAAAATAATGCGATATAAAGAGAAAGGTTTGCGCTTTCATCTCCCGTCAAACTTAATAGTTCTCCTTCAGATTAATTAAAGAAATGGTCAAACGTATCCAATTTCCCTGTTAGATGTCCCTAAAATATTCAATATACGCAAAAGTTTGTCGGCTTCATATCCAATTAAAGCTTTTTTAAGGAAGTAAACTATAGTGGAAACTTTTTTTATAAACCTAAGGAATAGCAATATGCGTGGTTAACGCAGGTTGAATCCTTGAAAATGTGGTTTACTCTTTTTAAGCATTTGCTCATTTGACCAACCTGGCCATCTGCATAAGAAATTATATCCAAGAGCTCATTTTTTCGGTAAATGTTTTTTAATTATATTTTATTTTGAAGGGTTTCATGTAAACGTCGAGCAAACGGAAAAATAGCAAAATTATCAATGATTCACTGAGACCTAGTGAAATGAAGATATAATCTCTTCAATGATAATCAATAACTAGGTAAATAAACATTTTCACACACAAAATATTTCGACTAAAGGCAAGTTCTTTTTTTATGAAGAAAAGTTTGCTTTAACTTTTTTACTTAACAAAATATTAACATTTATTGTTCTAATTTATAGCTATTTTTTACGTCTCCATAAGTTGAGAATTATCAAGAAAATTTTATTTTTCTTTACAAACCCTTATATTTTCTTATAGTTATTTTAATTAATAAATATGCTCAAAGCGTACCCGCTGGTATGGGATAAATAAGCAAACAAAGGAAAATTGGCCTTCCATTAACATGCGCATCACTATATGTTTAAAGTTTTCTACATTCCGCACTGCGCTTTTCACATGCAGGATTAGCTTCAATGAGAAATTTTATGAGAGTATTTGCCTCAGCAATCAAATAAATGTTGCTTTTGAGCTCAAGAAAGGAATATGGATATTCACATTTTAGAAAAAACGCGTTCTATTATTCACACCCCTTATACATCAAAGACCATCTGAGCTCTCCTTTATAGTAGGTGAATAAGTCAAAAACTTCTATGTTAAATAAAAAAAGGAACTGCGATAATCAACGTACGGCAGTTCGAAGATTGACTTTTTTCTAGATGGATGTAAATGCATCTCGTAGTTATTAAATCGCTAATCCTAATTCATTCCTCTTTTATATTTTACCTAAGTCATCAGCTACAATTGTTCAAGACCCGCTAGAAGAATGCGCTTGCTACAAATTTGTACACCACAGTAAAGAAGTTTAACTTAATGGTTAAAAACGAACCAACAGTACGTTCCTTTGAAATATACTTGAAATTTTTCACATCAACAAAGAAACAACCGATATTTTGACTACATTATATGTTCAATAAACTGAAAGCTATTTAAATTCTGTTAAATAATATACCTGATAGGGTGTGCAATCTGCTCGCAAAGAAGAATGGGAGAAACTTTCCAGTAGGGTATGACAGGGGAAAATGTTTTGGAAACAGTTTATCTAAAGGTGGAATTTTTCGTTACATTTTGTAAAGAATAATCTCATGAAAATGTTTTCAATTCTACTTTCAGCCTCAAAGGAAGTAAGTGAACTATTTTATGCCCCAAATCAAACTCTGTTTTGCAAATTATAACAAGGCGGGAATTTTTGTTGAGTTTAGTTGAAATTATTATTGTTTTTCTTCAAGCACTCCAAAGTTCGTTTTTGTGAAACACAAACGTATATCAACTTGATCCAACGACTATACAAGGCTCATAAAATAAAGTAAGGCTTTTAATCTATTGTACACAAGATGTTTTGCATGGAAAACGCCGTATTCTGAAGATACTAGCTAGTCGATCAGATAAAAGATTATAGATGACACATTTAAATCCGAGGACCTTGAAAATGCCGTTTTTTACATAGATGTTTGCCACTTTTTTTAAATTCTCAGTAAGGCTGAAAGAATTGGTAAACTTAACACTGAAGTGAATTTTTAGAGCGATACTAAAACCTTTGGTTATTGAAATGGCAAATACGATTTTAACTCCAGAATGTTTATTAACTTGTGTATGCAAAGGTTTACTTCATACAAACAGCACAAAGCAAATTGCATCGAAAACTTGTAAAGATGTGGTTTTCTGAACTAAAGGTGCTGCCAACGTTTGGTGATTGAACACCGACCACATTGTGCTTAACAGAAGTAAGATAATAAACAGAGGTTTCAAGATGTCCTTTTTAAATAGCAAATACTTTTTTATGATCCTTCCTAAGGGACTTGTGGAACGTGGTAAGGGTACAATGAAGATAAGTTGTTGGTTTCAGAAACCCATTTTCCAACTACAAACACGGACTAAAAGACCATAATTGAACACGCAAAAATTAGGAAATTTAGCTCATAGGTCTATAAAGCTTAAAATGAAGGTACACGCGATTTAATTTCGATGAATATCAAAAAATGCTACTAACGCTGTCATATACAGTTTTGCGCGTTCTGCAAGCAACTTTTCTGAATTTTAAATGTTAGATTATTTCTCCCATACCAGCGGGAACACATTTACCAAAACTTTTGAATAATAATGAGCAAAATAAGGCATATTAATTACTTACAAGAACTAGTAGATGTACTAAGTGTTTGTTCAATAAAGTTTCTCGATAATTCCCATGCTGTCGAGACATTAAAAAGCTTTAAATTAGAGCAATAAATTTAAATAGTTTTTTTTTAAGTAGAAAACTTCAAGCAACCACTTTCTTTATACAAAGAGAATTTGCATTTAGTCAAATATGTTCTATTCTTGAGAAAGATTACATTCGTAGTTATCGAATATTATTGAAGAAATTATCTCTGGATTTTGGTCATTTTTGGTGTATTTATTCATACGTTTACCAATTGTCCGTTTGCTTGACGTTTACATCGAACCCTTTAAAATAAGTTATAACGTAACAGCATTAACCAAAAAAACGCGTTTTCGGATATAATCTCCTTTGAAGGTGGCAAGGTTGCTCAAATTTAGTAATGATTTCAAAACAGCGAACCAAATTTTCGAGCATCCAACAGGTTTGCTTGATATCACGCATATTGTTATTCCTAAGATTAGAAATTTTTTTCCATAATTGGTATACCCTTTAAACAATGCCTTTAATGGATATCTAGCTGACGAATGTCTGCGTAGATTTACTTTTTTCAAGATAATCTCACAGGTTCATTGGGAACGTTTGACAATTTCTTTGAATTATCTGAACGAAAACGATTAAATTTGACTTAAGATGAAACAAAATAACCTGTCGCTCTCAAACGAATTATTTTTCACTTAAGGAGATCTTTAGAAGATCTGTAATAAACAGGCAACAAAAAACTATATTTCTACATGAATTACATGTAATAAGACCTTTATTAGGCTATCTCCGCGGTTACTTATAGAAACTTTGTTAACACGAACGATTATCTGTGCGGTAAAAGAAAATTTTCTTCAAAAAAAAAAAACAAATTCACAGAATAGCTACATAAAAATTTTAAACTTCTATTGCTGTTTGTTTCTGAAAGTTAATGCGATTCTTATACTTCACTTTAGTTCCATTTGATCAAATTCGCACATATTTGTTCAGTACTGGAAGGGACTATTATTCCGCCTTTTTTACTTATTGATGAATTTTTTCACAGCACTATGTAAATTAAAAGGAAGTTTTTGTCCTCTCTTACCTTATCGCATACAGAATTCGTTTTATGTAAACATGCTCGTGATTTAGCAAAAATGAGAGCCTCCTTGCCCCAATAGCTTTAAATAAGAGAGCAGTTTTCCAAACCAAGGCTCTTATTATTAAATCCACTGAGTTGATCAAAATAACCTGTCCAGATAAACGCTTAAGCACCAAGTTAAATTTTGTCCTGAAAGTTGTTTGCAGGATTCACAGACCTTGAAAATAGCCACCGAAGACCGTGCAACGCTAATTATGAAATTTGCCTGGACACTTTTGCATATATTTAAAAACGATTTTGTGATTCATTCAGTTTATTGAATTCTGCCAAGTACTTTTAACTTAGTTAAATCGTCATATTAGTTAGGTTTATTAAAAGAAATAACCATTAGTTTTCAAAAAATTAGCATTAGGCTCATGAAGAAGAAATTTTTATGCAATTATGAAAGAGCGAACCAAACCGCACGTTAAAGTTGATAATTCTAAGAAGAAACACCAAAATAATTAAAATACGTTCAGAGGATATCCCTTCCAGAACTGGAAAAATTTATACACAATTGGTTAGATTTAAAAGAAGCCAAATTAGAGGGACCAAATTTTTTTGCAGTTAGATTTAACATTTGGTATAAGAAATTTTGTTTAGCTATCTGGTTAAGTTTATTTGTAAAAAATGCATTAACAGAAGAGTTTGTGTTTAAATGCAGAAATGAACCTCAAATGTCCTTCAATAAAAACCAAATTTCTAACATGTTTTCATAGATTTTAACCAAATAATGTTTTATTAAATGTCATTTTTGAAAAAAAATTTTTTGTATACTGTACAATCCCCTATTATTTTATTAAGAAACGCAACGGACGAAAGAATAATAAGTACTTCAAAAAATGGCAATGTATATGGAAAGTTTTTTTTAATTCGCCACTATAGTTCTGAAAGTGGAATTGATGCACTCATGTGGAAGGTAAACCATTATAAAGGGAAAACAAAGTTCTTTTATTTCCAGTAAAATTGAATAGTTTATCTTCAGAAAACTTAAAAAAAGGCGCAAAATTCTCAAATTTCATTGTGATATTACCTTGTAGAAATTTAATGTACACAGAAATTCGTTGGCCGCATATCTAATCAAAGCAATTTTTAAGAGGTAACCTTTGATGGCACGTTTTGAATTAAGCTTAGGAAAAGTAGTTGCAGAGTTATACTGCTGACATGGTTTACTCTCGACTATGTAATTTGCTGCTTCGAGGAATTTCTACAAGGAAGCCACATGGTCATCATTCTAAGAACAAATATCCAAAAACACTTTCTCTCGGTAAATACTCTTATATATACCTTATTTTAAAGGTGAGTGTGTAAACGTCAAAAAGATGTGCACATTATGAATTGATCAGTGAAGGTAGTTTAAATAAGAAATTTGATGACACTTTTGTCGATGACATTTAATAAATACGTACCCAGTAAGAACAGCCTTTACAGAATATTTTGACTGAAGATGAATTCTTTTATAATATAGAAAGTGGTTGCTTCAGATTTTCAACAAAGGACAATATCTTTATTTATAATTCTAATTGAGAGCTATTTTTTTAAGTCCGTAGAACCACGGCATTATCGAGAAAATTTTATATTCCTTTACGAAAACTTAGTAATTCCTATAGTTATTTTAAGGACTCAATTGGCCTTATGTCGTTCATTATTATATCTTCTTTTTCCTAAACACATGATCAAACGTTAACAAATTAAGGAAAATTACGTGGTCAATGGTGACTACTGTAGTAATGCTAATATGCACCCGCTAGTACGAATGACTTTTCAAAGTCAACTTTGATTCACTTATTTTTAGCGTGGTCGCATGCATAAAGTCTCATTGTTTGTGGCTTTAGAAGAAGAAATTGCAATTTCCTGAAAGCCATGTCCTTTAAAAATATCGAGGTCAAATGCTTAAACATGACGACTGAGACTTTAAAACGCTACTTAGCGTTCAGATGAGATCACATTTGTATTCTAACAAATGCTTACGGCGTTTTTTGAAGAATATTTTGACTGTAAAAAATAAGCAAATTTGATGTTTTAGTACATTTTCAAAGACATGTAAAAAGGATTAGTAATAGGAACAATGAGTATGATGATGGTATACATAACTGCAGAAGGAACCTCTTAAAATTGCAACAAATTTAATATCCGTAGTAGAGTTAATTATTCTCAATGCACCTGTTCTGTAATTTAATGACTAAACTAATAATATTTTGGGGCCAAATAAAGAAGGCTCCAGACAGACATAAGTAAATGTTTTCTATAAAATTGATTTTCATTAATTAAAGCAAAATACATACGTTAATTAAAAATATTCTTCGGCTCTGAACATTAAGGATTATTTTAATTAATTTCCTGAAATGCCTTTTATTTCAAAATTCATAGCCACTTACTAGATGGACGAGCATGTCCAATCGGAGGAGTTTATTTTGGAGCTTGAGAAATAAACAAACGTAATATAGTTATTTCTGAATAATGTGCAATGTGAAAAATTCAATTTTTCGTTTGTGGACTTCACGAGCAATGCTTGTTGTCGCAAAATGCTATTTACCCTGTTATGTGCTTAGTTAAACAAACATGACGTTGAAAAGGAGAGAATAAGTGTAAACTGACGTGCAAAGTGTCCCTGTTCACGATTATACATATCCTGCACCCCTTCTGCTTTATCTAAAATAGTCAGTAACAGAGAACATAGGGGAAAATCTAACTATTAAAAATAGGAAAGTTTGAAATTTTTTCATTTTTATAAATCAACGGGGTTTATTTTAAAATGTCATTTTCCGATACAGCTTTATTAAGAAGCACAAACTTGTAAAGGAAAATATTGAACCAGAACATTACATTCTTAATGTTGTACGTCTTGGCGAATTTATTTTCATTCATTTATTATTTTTATGCTAGAAATTATAAACCGATGTTTTTCCTGACATTTATATAATAAATGGAGGTATAATAATGCGGATTTCACTTCACAACCAACTGAATATTGGCGGTAACTTGCTTGCCAGAACAAAATTCATGTGCAATGTTTGCTCCGTTATTTAATAAAAAGCTAATTCTATCTGGCCTGTGTATTCAATTCAACATAGCCTGAAGGCTGATTACATTAGTAGATCAATATCAGTTGCAAATTGTAGTGTCAATGTTAAAAAAATGTTTATTAAATTGTATGGTTCAAATTAAAAATGGTAAATAGAAGCACTTGTGATTGGTTTTAGTAATTAGTTTGAAAATAAAGCTTAAGGAAAGTTCGGCAATCATACCTTTGTCGGCCAGGACGGAAAGCGTCATTTTCACTGAGTCGTCTGCTAACTTTGACTGTTTATCACCTTTTGTTGTCTATTGTTACTAAGCCTTTACATTTGCATACTTTGTCATCTAAACTTCAAGTTGCAGGTCAGTATTGACATCTGCTACACGACAACCGCTTAGATGCGAACGTTATCAGTTCGGGCAAGTAATTAATTCAACTGAAGTCAACAGAATGTCCAAAATAAAACAGATTTTCAGATTTAAAAAACTTTTCTTTTAAGATATTGTGAAGTTTGCATGATACATTAGTCCAGGCTTCTTACTTTTTTAAAGTGCTTTTTTGCAAGTCCTTATGATTTTCTGACCTATATGCAAGGATTTGATACAGTAATACCCAAAAAATGCAATTCTGAGATCTCTTGCGCGAATCATTATTAAATAATAGAATACCATCCTCCAGAAAATTCCATCATTGTAAATGCATGTTGATAATAATTGTGTCCTCCGATTTTGGCTCTTAAGCACTTGCACATCTGACTGTATAAGTTATCCGATATTAGGGTTTCCTTTCACTTAAAAATCAGAAAATGAACAGAGTATTATAATCTTTTGTCAGATTATGTCAAACCATATGAAAAACATAATTTGCAGATCAAGGAATTAAACACAAAAAAGGCTGAAATATACTCATTTAATTACGGTTTTAATTGACAAAGACTGACAAATTTGTGGGTTTTTTGACAATCCTAACTAAAGATCTATAAGTTTGCACTGAATTTTTTCAAGTTTTCTTAGATCACCAATTGGGAAATCTATAAACCTTTTTTTTCAATTCGAGTATCTCAATTTGTGTGATCGCTCTCCTATTCATAGACCGCTGTAGTTCAACTAGTTGAGAAAAGCAACGGACAAATTGTTCCCGGTCCAATCAGCCAATTTGCAGCACATTTTCTTTGAACCGCAAATAGCGTTAATAACATGGATGTAATTAAAAATGCAATTTTATTCAGAATTGCTTTAATTTTCTTAAACCATGAGACCACCTCCTCCTGCTATTTGCTTTTCCGTTAGCCCGCAATAACTGAGGCTCGCACCGATTTGGCAATGTAAAGTTTTCATTTGCAGCTGCTGAGGTAATCTCATGGATGTCGAAATATGCCATTTAGCAGAGTGTATTTTAGACATTGGTCAAACTTTTAAAAAAAAATTGAACCTTTAAAATCAAATTTGCTCGTTTTCCTTTAACTTTTGCCTTATTTTAATTTTTTTGATTATTGCAGAATCACCAAGTGTTTCATAAATATTAAAAAATATACAGCAACTATGGTGACTAAACAATATCCTATTTGCCGCCATGCGCTTTTTATAGACCCCGAAGTAATTTCGAAATGAGTTGAATAAAAAAGAAGATATGTATTTTAACGTAAAACTGAATTTGGTTTTCGATTGGATTTTGAGCACAACTTTGTCCGTTACCGTGCTAATTTGAGTAGTTTTCGCAATAAATATTATGCAAAAAGGCTTATGAAGAAGGTTGTTGTCCGTTTTGTACATTGTGTTGAAGGATTGAGGTCAGAACATTTTAGCCACTAATGGGTCATGCGTTGAATTCGCAGTTGTTTAATGCAGCTGCAGACTGCAGACGATACGCGTGTCAGGGCATTCAACTAGCACCTGCTAAATCATTATGGCAAATAATAACAAACAATTGTGGATTTGACATCATTAGGTATGGTTAAATGGCACTTACAAGAAATGCCAAAAAAACGTATTGCTGGTGTTTGTTTCTTTCCGTTGTCGCCGTGCTCGACCCTACTGTATTTTTGCCGCCTACTGGCCCAATTTTTTTCCTTAAGAATGAGCAGGCAGTAACAGGGTACTGACCTGTCTTCCTAAGATAACAAAGCCACATTTTTTTTCAAGCATTGCAATTTTTCTTGTTAAGAAAGTTATTGTTGACCTAAGCTTCAGTCCATCACAGCACAAAATGCTTGCATTAAGCCTGGAACCCAGGAAATCATGAACAGTTCCAGTGAAAGAATTAAGACAAACTAAATCAACCGACACAGCAATGCCTCGGTTTTACGGATTGCCCAAAATCGAAAAACCCGACGTCCCACTCCGGCAAATCGTGGCATTAAAAGGCAGCCTACTTATACGATACCCAAATGGATGTGACAAAGACTCAACTTCCTCCGAGAGGGCTCGACTATCTCAATCAATTCGGTCTCCCAATTTGTAGCCGCTATTTGGGGGAGAACAGTTCAAGCAGATAAAACCATGGTATCTTCTGATGTCGTTTCAACATTCACATCCATTCCTGTGGACCTGACACGCGACGTGCTACGCAAACGACTCGAAGAGAAATACCACGAATCGATGAATCCTCTAAAAATGGACTATAAAATGCAATTTTTTTGTCTTCTGACAAAAGCATTTTCTCACGTTTGATGGCCGAACATACGAAGAGAACAAAAAGACAACAGTGGGATCCTCAATTTTAGTCTTATCGCAGAACTGGTCTTATAAGAGCTGTAAAAATTCACCTTCAACCAAGCTGAACCAGCATTCTGGTGTGAGCACGTGGACGATACTTTCGTCATAATCGAACGGAGCAGGCTAGCAGACTACCAAAACCTGCTTAACGGCATCTTTACCGACAGTTAATTCACAAAGGAAGAAGATAAGGCCAAACAACTACCATTCCCGGATGTTCTCGTCACGCGCAGACCCAACGGAGAACTCGGCACTACTGTTTATAGAAAGGTGACTAAAACAACATAGGCGTTCAGCTTCCATAGCAACCATCCAATAGTGCATAAACATGACTGTATTAGAGCAGTGTTTTAGAGAGTTAAGACACACTGCAGTGAACCGGAGGGGTGAGTGCAAGAACTAAAATACCTTCGTGACCAACTGGCCAGGAGTGGGTACCCGAACAGCTTCGTCAGGCCCTGCCACCATACGCGTCCACGGGGAACAAAGGAATGTGAGCCACCAACGTTTTGGCACCCTCTACCATACCTTGAAAAATTGTCAGAATCAACTGAGCTTTTTGCTGCAGAGCTCGGTATGGGTACTGCCCATCGCCCGACAGCTACCATGCGTTCACGAGTCATGCAAATAAAGGACCTGTTGGATGAAGGTGAGCAGTCTGGTGTCTTTTATCAGGTGCCATGTCGCGATTGGGCTTGCAATTATATGGGGCAAACTGGGCGATGACATAGCTCGCAAATAACAGAGCACAAACGGGCAGTGTATAAAGGCGACTTCCTGCCCCAGATCGCTTTGAAAGAAGGCCAACAATTCGACTTTTCAGGCATACGGATAATGGCTGAGTCAGTAATAAGACTGGTCGAGAACTGCTGAAAGCCTGGGTGTCAGATCCTAACTCCATCAACAGGCATGTGGATAAGCCGCCCTGTTGGTTTGTCATCCGCACTCGTGACCGGAAACCGTGGTCGAGTTCCCGTAAAAACATGCAGGCTGTCACCTCAAGGTTACACGCCACAACTACAGGAATGCACGTAGACGACACACGATAAGACAGCATGAGAATGGACCTGGCGTGGACATTGACCAATCACAAGTAGGAACCCCCCCTCCTAACTTATTTACGCGTAGCTAACTTTTGCTCTTTCTCTTTTTCTCTGACGATGACTTTTCGTGTGGAGTCGAAGGCTCAGGCAAATAAGATTATCGTTCCAGAGATCTCGTGTTTTGCTTCTATACAAAACGAACCTTGGGCACAAATGTTTGCTTCTACAGTAGGTCACATATGTGATGCAAGGTTGGGGATTGAGGGATTTTACACAAACTTGAGGTCATTTATTAAGTTCATTGGGTTATCTTGAGGCGCAAAATGCTGTTTACTAGAAATGAATTCCGTTCACGTCGGTATACTTTGAGAACATATAGGCAGAAATTGGCGAAATCCAACGTTTGTTGATAACCAAGGAATTGCATACGCTATTAAGCACTGCGGAAAAAAGATTCATATTTTTGCGTGCTGAAGTTTAAAAAAACATTCACAAGGAGCAGAAAAAGGTTATTTATATTTGGTCAATACAGAGAAAATTTTGTTTTGCGTCCATGAAATTGAGGTTAGTTTACTAACGAGATACAGGACTAGAGTCGAGAATAAGTTGATGAATCTAGTTAAGAAATATTTGCTCTAGAAATATGTTACGTTTTGTGTCCTAAATGTGAGTAATACACTTACAAGACGCAATCATGTGTTTTATTATGCTAAAATTAGTAGGCCTTTTTGACCTAAGATGGACTTCCTCGTAATCACATACAACATGTTGACGGAAATCAAAAAAATATCAAAATTCTAAGCGGAAGAAGTAGAAGATTACCATATTTAAGGATATTGGATGATATTTTGGATCACTCTGTTGTCCAACAAAAATCAACTAATACTGCCCTGAAGTAAAAGAACGCATTAAAAAACTTCTCTGGTTTACGTAAAAAATGTAAGTTCTTTCAGTTCCAGCGCAATATTTTTCTCTCATTTTTATGAAAGTCAAAAACCAGTCAACATATGCCATTTTGCTGTTGACTTTAAATTCGAAAAACCTATCGTTCACAGATATCCGACTTCAAAATGTCTAACTAAAGCACTTTTTAAGGAGACAACTTGTTCAGAAAAGTTTTTAATTTATCCTAGTCGTATTCATTTTTGGCTTTTTTTTGTGCAAATAAATTTTTCTCGGCAATTAGAGTTGACATGTTTGACGATTCTAAAGTAATGACGCACACAGGCAGCTATCAAATGAGGAATATTTAAATACACATTATTTAGGTAAATGGTTTTAAGCGATTTCATATTTCCAAGTTTTTGGTAAAAAGGTTGAAAAAAATCCGTATTTATGGACAAACAAAGCAAAACTGTGAAACTCGTAAAGTTTTCAGAGCATTTCCAAAAGAGTTTGCTGCTCATCGCACACGAACTCTCAAATAAACTTTTAAAAAAATGTGACAAATGGAAATGTCATTCAACATACACAAGATGGTATAAATTTGATAACAATTACAACCGTTATCTAACGTTTTAGTAAACAGCCAGCCTATTCATGTGTGGCCATCAATGTATTCTTATTCCGCTCGACAGCCGGAATGTGATTTCCATGGTAAAGTTTTTTTGCAATTGTAATTAGAAATTAATGTAAAGCACGCAAGAATCTTTTCGTGCATTAAAAACGGAAATGTGTCCGAAGATTCAAAATTTTGAAACAACTGTACCTAAGGTGACTACATCTATTTCTGACACATTAAGAACAATTCAAAATGTTATTGCAAAACATTGAGCTGAAAAGATTTTGTATTTGTGCTTTTTCTATATAACCTTCCCATCCTTTTCCATTCCCATGCTTTAAACGCACTTTATTTCACATTGCACTAGTAAATTTTCATATTGCAATTTCTTAAGTTTGCAGATTTTTGTGAAAAATAATATTTTTCTATGCTATTAAATAGTAATTTCTCAACCAAACTCGGACTTTTTTTACTTATAGTTCTAACTTTACTGCTTAATTAGTTTAGGGGCACATCTCGTAAGCTGACTCCTTAAAAAATGACTTCTATTGCGTTTTTGAACTTATTGCATGAGATCGTCCACTAACTGTATTTACATATGCATTTACCTATGCGATAAAAGCAGTGGCCGAAGAAGACGCAACATGCCGACACATGCGAAAGATTGATAATTATTCGCTAATCGGAATTGACTGGGCAAGGGCACTCATAGCTTCAGTTTATATGAACGTGTATGAAACCATGTTACAAATATATCCTTAACAATACCAGTTGCAATGTCAAAACCACGGCCAATTTTCTTCCAGGTTTTCTTGTGAATGACGACTGGGCTGCCTTGTGACACGTAAGAATTTTGGCTAGTAGTCCGTAGATCTGACAGTAAGCAATTATGTATACTCTTTTTGAAAGCATAATAAAACAACTTAATTAAGCTCCAAAGCTATAGATTTTACGATATTGATAATTTAATAAAAGGTCCTATACAATGTATCTGGAGGAGCTGAGTCTATTTTTAACCCTTAAGGACAAATGAAATAGTCAAAGTAATGAAAAGTTCGCAATTCAGGTATTTGCAGGCGTGCTGTCTCGTCCAAATATACTAGTGCTTATGTACAGAACTGACATAGATTAGGATAGTACGAAGTCTCATCAACTTCAGCATGCTTTTAAATTATCTCACCACCTTCCTGTAGCTTGACTATCGTCCGTAAAGAGAAGTTAGTCTAAAATATCTATGCAATTTAAACAGCACCACATTAGTTTACTGGATTTACATAGAGCCAAAACCGGTAATATCCGCCCAATTGACACCCCACTCTATTGTAGCATGTGCAGTCCCGTAAAATGTTAACAATTTTGAAAGAATTGTCTTGAGGGACGCCATAAATGTGACCTTGAAAATTACTATAAGCGAAAGCAGCTTCGTCATTATTTGATGAAAATAAATCTACCTTAGAATTATTTCCCAAAAGCAGCCTACATAGAGTTTACAAGGTGTAAGTGTTACATCGCTACGCAATGCTCCTTAAAAACTTGGAAAATCTAAAGTCTAAAATTTGCATTTAAAATGAACGCGCTAAGCATGCTTTAACCCTAACGAGCTGCAATCTTATACCCTTGAGTTGTTTTTATGGCAAATCAGATTTGGCCAGACTTTGGCAAAATTTTCATTCCTCGGCATCAGTGTACAAAGGCCAACTGTTCCATCGTAAGACTTTCGCGTATTGTACACTTTCCTCATCACCTAGCTTGCAACAAAACTTCGCAAGGGTAACTCAAACGTATGTCACGAGTGTTTTGGTGTTCGTTGGTAAACCTATAAACTATGCATATCCCACGTAGCATTAAACAGCTACCAGCTCATGACATTACCATTATTTTTTTCATTTTGAACTTTTTTTTATCTTTACGCGTTCTTTTCAGTTTTTGCACATACTTGTCTTTTTTATGAAACGTTTTGAAATTTTAGACAATGTTCAAAGTTCACCATTGTTTTTGTGTTTAATATTTCTCAAAAAAGAAACAAACCTCTCAGTCCTTATTCGCCATTGCTGGAAACAGTAAAGGTTTCACAGGGAATCCGGAAATTTTACACACAATTTTAAGGCAAGCGTTATTTTGTTCGACCAAAACGATAAGCAATCAAGGGTAACATTGACCTCCTGAATGCAAAAGTCATCGAACAGTCGTGATTCGGGAGCAGTAAATGGCGTCAAACCCAAACCTATCTTGACAATTGACATTATCTTGACTTTGTTTACAAAAAACTGCATCAAGATGCAACTATACCAACCAAAACGTCATCTTATTGGCGTGTTGAATTTTAAAACCGTTTGTTGCAAACTTCTCTGAAAAATCAATTTTGGAAGTGCACTATGATGTCTGCTGAGAAATGTGTTTATATGACCACTAACAACCAACAAGATTACTGTGTTCCAAGAGGTCAAACTTTTCCACAAATTCCAGGTGAATATGCTTAAGTCTAGAAACAGATAATCAGCGTTCTGTGGAACCTTGACGAAGTGCTTCATTTTACAGCTGCTGCCACTGGTAAATATGCACACTTTACTCCATTAGGGCAGTACCAAATTTCCAGTTTGATGTTGTTGAAATTCTTTTACATTTGACCTAAAGCTCTGTAACTGCACTCTCTAGCTACTTTTATGTAGTATAAGACACAGTTTGCATGCAAACACAAGCCTTTTATATTTATTACCATCGGCATACATCATCAGGATGGTCATCGTTGCAAGTAACTTAGCATATGAGCTGTAACTGTGACATCTGATGATTCTGCGTGTGAGAATCTGAAACACCCCGATTTATCGATCACATTCTCAAATTATTAACTGTGCCTTTTCCTTTGCCATTTTGCTTCTATGAAAGTGTCTGCATGAGGACGCAGTACATGTGCACTAATACTACTAGTAGGAAACCAAAAACACCTCAAAAGTTGTTATTTCCCTGTCGTGATGCAATATGAGGCGGAAAACAGCTAACAGAAATATTAAAGGCGCATTGTAGACTAGTGTATTTAAAGGACATAAAGGAAAGCCTTGCACGAACGTCACAAATTGCTACTTTTTTCAATAAAGTGGTGTCCGACTGAATTTAAGAAATGTCACCTGCCTGAGACGGCCTGCAACAGGTTAGTATTAGCTTCATCAAAGCAACTAGGACCCATTTAACCCGCATTAAGCTCAGTCCACCAGCCACGCTCCGGACAGTGACTCAACCGATTGGCCGAAATTTGAGAGGGGGCCTACCATTTCCGCGTCCTCAACTCCTACTCCCCGAACGTGGTTCTAGTCGAAGGGGTTGTGTGCATGACCCAAGGCATGACTATGCCCTACTCACACCTCCCCTTACTTACCCAACCACTCCTTCAAATTCCTATCCCTACCCCCTTCTACATGCAAAACACGGCGGCCGCGTTGTCACTGGCCGAACAATCCACAGGTCCAAAACTGTGATAATGCACCAATAGTCACCCAATGTCAGTGAAAACTATGAAAACTATTACAAGACGCGAAGGCACAAATTCACCAAATGGTGCATGCGCAAACAAAACGAACGCCAGAATGGACCGACTCCACCACGAGCGATTCTGCACGTCAAAACATATCGGAGGAAGTCGGCCGTTTTCTCGCATCAGTTAGAGTTGGAGCAGGAGGCAATAATTAGACTTCAGGTAGCGAAACTAAAAGACCCACTGTCATGGCAAGGAGCATCCGGAATCACCTTTCTGATCTGGTGCAGTTTTGTAAAAATGATATACGTCGGAGAAAG
The DNA here is from genome assembly GCA_036362985.1 of Ligula intestinalis. Lineage (NCBI taxonomy): Eukaryota > Metazoa > Platyhelminthes > Cestoda > Diphyllobothriidea > Diphyllobothriidae > Ligula > Ligula intestinalis. The sequence goes on from JAYGXS010000003.1 coordinate 82,866,426, forward strand.
GGGAAGAATTATCGAGTCGCGAATTGCCGAGCACGTGATAGCTTTCCGAAAAAAAAGGCAACCAGTTCTCACGACGCGGCTTATTCGGCGAGACCCGACGAGAATATGAAATTCTATCAGGCCGTAATTTTCGCAAGGTAGACAATCCTTTGAAAGCCAAGTTGTTTGAATCATGGTTAACAGGCCTCAGTCTGTAAACAAGTTAAATCATTTATCCAATCCATTTTTGGTACCGATGATAAGTAAAGCCAAAATATTAGATAATTATGGAGCGCAAAGACGAGCGAATTTACTAATCTCAGCGTCAGGGATCCAGATGGTCAAGGCCGAACCCAGGCCGACGGATTTATTAAGTAATTTTTCTCCGATCTGTTTCAGGATGTACCCACCCTGCATCATTGTATGATAGCGAGATTATTAGAACCCCAATTGTATATGTTACCGGCTAACTATTACCAACGATGGTATTTTACCGAAAACACAGACCAGATGGCGAAGCGTTTTGGCCTATTTAGGCCTCATCAGGCGAAAGTAGGTCAAATCTAGTCTAGCAGCGGAAATTACCGCTACGCCCGAGTTTTGAACTCGCGTCTCTTCGTTTGCCTCTGGCCGGAGAGACGCGATTTCAAAAGTCAGCGTGGCGGCAATTTCCGCTGCTACACTGGAGTTGACCTACTATCGCCTGATGAGGCCCAAAATAGGCCGTAAAGCTTCGCAATATGGTCTGTATTGTTGGCAAATACCACGAGAGATTTAATTTTAAGATATTACGACCCACAGGCCGGTACTCAAGTAATTAGCCTACACGTGGGCAACAATCCTTTATAGGAGGAACCACTATTTGTCAAACGTATGTATTAGGGAAGCGGATGTCTATCATAACCAATACATATCCTACGCATGAAGTAGCTGTTTTTGCTACCGGCTGTTTTCTCCAATACCGGATGTGTTGAAATAAAAACCGGATTATAACTTATTGTATATCAGAACTATTTTTCCATTTATTTTACCTTGATATTAAAAAACTATCTTTAATAAATATTTTTAATACATAGTGTGTAATATTTAATCATATTAGTCTTGATAGACTTTACACAGTAAGAAACATGGTCCAAATAATGTCTCAGAATATTGAAAGTATTTTTTCAGGTTATTAACACTGAAAAGTCGAGAAGCATTCTTCATTGTTTCAAGAAGATATTATCTTCTTTGAATTGGAGCCTGCCTTCTCACATTTGATTTACTTTGCGAGAAGACCTCCTCGCAGGTGTTCGGGAAAGGAGAATAACTTGGTAAAAGTGTATTTAGTATGGAAACTTATCGTAGAATTCTTGAATGGAATGGTGCAAACGAACGTTGTCCATAACAATGATGGATTCCTCGTCGTCGTCAAGAATTTTTGGAACAGCTGCAAAAAAAAGTAAAGTATATTTCTATCTATTCTTGTCTAAGTGATTGCATCTGCTTGTTATCTTATGTAAATAGTTTTTTTAAGTGTTATAGCAGTTGTATTAATGTCTTTCTCATCCAGCGTCCCGATGTTCAGGGCAGACCGGCTTACTAACAGTCACCACTGTAAATGCACGCCGACCCTCACAAGCTTGAGCTGAACTGCGTTATAGTCCGGTGACCGATGACCCGCATTTTTTACCTTATTTAGTGCAAACGTGAGCTCATCATCAGACCACCAAACCACGGCCTTTGATGCCACCAATCGCGCACCCTAAAAACCAGCCAGCCAGCCAGTCACTCAGAAACAAACTGACCCAATCCCGTAAAAGCCCATTTCTCCTAGATCGCTCCTGAACTGTTGAATCATCCAGAAACTGCTGCTCACGCCCTCACAGATGACCGGAACTGGTCATTTATGAGTCTCCCCCTGCCCCCCTCTATGTCCTTACTCTTCGCGTACTCCTCTCCCACCCAACACTGCGTTCTCTCTCTCCCCTTCCCCTACAAAAGTTGATTGGTTCCTACACCCTATAATGTTTGCTCGCTTATCGTTGACGGTTTATCTCTGACGATGAACTCCCGCAAAAGCCCGAAAGCTCAGATAAATAAAATTAAAATTCCGGTGAACGAAAGTAATTCTTCTTCTAGACAAATTTTTAATCCCTCCCCTATTCTACATGCAAAAAACGTCGGCCGCTTTGTCATTGGCCTAACAATCCACCGGGCCGAAACTGTTATAATGTACCAAAAGTCACCCAGTGTCAGTTAAAATTATAAAAACAATTATAAGACGAGTAGGTGCAAGGTCGTCAAATGGTGCATGTGAAAAAATGAACGAAAAAATGCGACCGACTCCATCACGAGCGATTCTGCACGTAAAAACCTATCGTAGGCCGTCGGCTATTTTCTCGCATCAGTAGGAGTTGGAGCCAAAGGCAATAATTAAGCTTCAGGTAGCGAAATTAGAGACCCACTGTCATGGTAAGGAGTATTTAGATTTGCCTGTCTGATCTTTTGCAGTTTCGAATAAAAGATATACGTCGAAAAATGTGGAAGACTTTTCGAGTCGCGGATTGCCGAGCACGTGTCAGATATGCGGGAAAAAGGTAACCAGTTCTCAAGTCGCGGCTTATTCGGTGGGACCCGGCAAGAATTTGAAACTTGATCGGGCCGTGATTTTTACAAAGGTAGACAATTGTTTGAACGCCAAGTTTTTTGACTCATGGTTTACATTCCTCAGTCTGTAAACAAGTTAATTTTTCTTTCCAATCCATTTTTGGTACCAATTATTAGTTAAGCCAATAAAAATTAGCTAATTATGGAGCACACAGACGAGCGTCAGGGATCCAGATGGCCAGGACCACATCATGTACGAGGCATTTACTTTCAAGATATCATGACCCACACGCCGGTACTCAAGGGTGTAGCGTACACATGGGCAGCAATCCTTTAAAGGGTGAACCGCTATTTGTCAAAGGTATGTAGTAGGGAAGCGAATAAATGTCATTACTAATACAACTCCTGCGTATGAAGTTGCCGTGTTTGCTACCGGCTTTTTTCTTCAAAACCGGATGTGTTGAAATAAAAACCGGATTATTACTGATTGTATATTAGAACTATTAACTCTATTTATTTAAGATTTTAAGTGAAAAACAATCTTTTATAAATATTTAGAATACATAGCTTGATATATTTAATCATATAAATCTCGATGGCCATTAGATAGTGAGAAACGTGGTCCAAATAATGTCTGCAAATAATATCTCCGAATGCTGAACCTAACTTTTCAAGTTATTTTCAGTGAAAAGTTGAGAATTATTCTTCATTTTTTCAAATAGATCTTCTATTCTTTGAATTGGAGCCTGGCTTCTCATACTAGATTCAATTTGCAAGAAGACCTCGTTGGAGGGGTTCAGGAAAGGAGAATAACTTAATCAAAATGTATTTAGTATGAAAACGAACGCTGTACCTGGCCTATGGCATGGCTACGCCGTACCCACACCCCCTCTCTCTCTCTCTTGAAGCTACCCTTACCGACTACATTCCTCCCTTTAAATCCCCATCCCCCTATATATGCAAATAAACATCGGCCGCTTTGTCACCGGCCTAACAATCAACATGTTCAAAATTTTTATAATGCGCCCATAGTCACCCAGTGTGGAACACAATGCCCCCTGGATCACTGTCAACTGAAAACTATGAAAAAATTATTATAAGACACAAAAACACAATTTTACTAAATGATGCATGCGCTTACTAAACAGGCGACAAAACGACGCCAACCACACCACGAGTGAGTCTGTACGTAAAAACATCTCGGAGACCAGAAGAAGAGGACGTGATCATTGGAACACGAGTTTTATTTTTCTGACGTTTCGAATTCCGTCAGGAATACTTAATCATAGGTGATAGTAGCACAGTCATAATCATACGCAAATTCAAATATACAGGGTGTCCCAAAAATGTATACACATTTTAAACAATTGCAAACTTTGTGTTTAATGTAATCTGAGTATTCCAAAAGTGTAAAATTATTTATAAGTATCATTTTATTGTTTTTTTTTCACTGCATTTTCTCGAACTGACGTCCGGACACTGCTGACAACGCGAAGCAATGAAATCGCACGCACCATGAAACAATTCCATTCGTATTTGGGCGCATTCATGTTCAATGACTTCTATCTTCCTCAATTATTTAAAATATAGTTAAAATGCTGAGAAAAACAATAAAATGTTATTTTTACATTTTTTAAAATAAAAAAATTATAGTGAGCATCAAGCTTACAAGTGTTTAAAATATATTTAATTTTTTTGGAAAACCTGTATTTTATAGAAAACACAAACGATAAAGTTATTTCTTGCAATCTTTTGCATAGAAAATTAAGCCTTCTACGTTTTTTACGGCACTTCTGCTCCATAAGATCCGAACGATGCTTTTGTTATGTAACTTTCTGGTTGTATGTAGGTTTCGACCACATGGTGTACACTGGGCTTTGTGGGCGTGTGAAACAGTGAGTGAGATAGATTCGGCACAAACTGCATCTCATTTTAATCCCGCGCAGGTAATTGTCCGTGCAGCGCGTTGTTACTAAGCATGCAAGAGATCCCACTGAAACGATGCGACCGAACAGGAAGTCCCAGAGTGTGTGAACTGGGCTCCAAACTGTCATTTATATCCTCCTACTGCGGTGAAATCCTCGTCAGATGAAGGATGCGACCGGCTGGAGTATAATGGGTGTGTGGACACGGAGGCCGAGGCTGTATGAATTGAGATCAATACCTCCACTTCCATCCTTTCACAGTCTTGTCAGGAAGCAAAGTCCAGGGTTGTACGCACAGGAACGGATCTTGCCATGTCCCCTATAAGCATCCACCTCCACTTCGAGTCTTTTCACGGGGCACAGGCTGGGGAAGAATGAGAGAGAATGCGGTAGATGGAGCGAGGGTATTCTCTAACACCAAATCACCTGAACGTCATCACGTTCCCCTTCAGTCTGTTGAAGCACGCAGTGAACATCTTCGAAACCGATTACCAAATTTAAATTCAGGGGTACCAAATCTTTACCTGCTTATTTTTATAATAAATATAATTATGCATTTGTTCCGTAGGGGTAATTTAAGTTTCAAGGGGATAGGCGTCTCTCCGGCCAGAGGCAAACGAAGAGACGCGAGTTCAAAACTCGGGCGTACCGGTAATTTCCGCTGCTAGACTAGATTTGACCTACTTTCGCCTGATGAGGCCTAAATAGGCCAAAACGCTTCGCTATCTGGCCTGTGTTTTCGGTAAAATACCATCGTTGGTAATAGTTAGCCAATAACATACACAATTGGGGTTCTAATAATCTCGCTATCATACAATGATGCAGGGTGGGTACATCCTGAAACAGATCGGAGAAAAATTACTTAATAAATCCGTCGGCCTGGGTTCGGCCTTGACCATCTGGATCCCTGACGCTGAGATTAGTAAATTCGCTCGTCTTTGCGCTCCATAATTATCTAATATTTTGGCTTTACTTATCATCGGTACCAAAAATGGATTGGATAAATGATTTAACTTGTTTACAGACTGAGGCCTGTTAACCATGATTCAAACAACTTGGCTTTCAAAGGATTGTCTACCTTGCGAAAATTACGGCCTGATAGAATTTCATATTCTCGTCGGGTCTCGCCGAATAAGCCGCGTCGTGAGAACTGGTTGCCTTTTTTTTCGGAAAGCTATCACGTGCTCGGCAATTCGCGACTCGATAATTCTTCCCCTTTCTCCGACGTATATCATTTTTACAAAACTGCACCAGATCAGAAAGGTGATTCCGGATGCTCCTTGCCATGACAGTGGGTCTTTTAGTTTCGCTACCTGAAGTCTAATTATTGCCTCCTGCTCCAACTCTAACTGATGCGAGAAAACGGCCGACTTCCTCCGATATGTTTTGACGTGCAGAATCGCTCGTGGTGGAGTCGGTCCATTCTGGCGTTCGTTTTGTTTGCGCATGCACCATTTGGTGAATTTGTGCCTTCGCGTCTTGTAATAGTTTTCATAGTTTTCACTGACATTGGGTGACTATTGGTGCATTATCACAGTTTTGGACCTGTGGATTGTTCGGCCAGTGACAACGCGGCCGCCGTGTTTTGCATGTAGAAGGGGGTAGGGATAGGAATTTGAAGGAGTGGTTGGGTAAGTAAGGAGAGGTGTGAGTAGGGCATAGTCATGCCTTGGGTCATGCACACAACCCCTTCGACTAGAACCACGTTCGGGGAGTAGGAGTTGAGGACGCGGAAATGGTAGGGCCCCTCTCAAATTTCGGCCAATCGGTTGAGTCACTGTCCGGAGCGTGGCTGGTGGACTGAGCTTCATGCGGGTTAAATGGGTCCTAGTTACTTTGATGAAGCTAATACTAACGTGTTGCAGGCCGTCTCAGGCAGGTGACATTTCTTAAATTCATTCGGACACCACTTTATTGAAAAAAGTAGCAATTTGTGACGTTCGTGCAAGGCTTTCCTTTATGTCCTTTAAATACACTAGTCTACAATGCGCCTTTAATGTTCCTGTTAGCTGTTTTCCGCCTCATATTGCATCACGACAGGGAAATAACAACTTTTGAGGTGTTTTTGGTTTCCTACTAGTAGTATTAGTGCACATGTACTGCGTCCTCATGCAGACACTTTCATAGAAGCAAAATGGCAAAGGAAAAGGCACAGTTAATAATTTGAGAATGTGATCGATAAATCGGGGTGTTTCAGATTCTCACACGCAGAATCATCAGATGTCACAGTTTCAGCTCATATGCTAAGTTACTTGCAACGATGACCATCCTGATGATGTATGCCGATGGTAATAAATATAAAAGGCTTGTGTTTGCATGCAAACTGTGTCTTATACTACATAAAAGTAGCTAGAGAGTGCAGTTACAGAGCTTTAGGTCAAATGTAAAAGAATTTCAACAACATCAAACTGGAAATTTGGTACTGCCCTAATGGAGTAAAGTGTGCATATTTACCAGTGGCAGCAGCTGTAAAATGAAGCACTTCGTCAAGGTTCCACAGAACGCTGATTATCTGTTTCTAGACTTAAGCATATTCACCTGGAATTTGTGGAAAAGTTTGACCTCTTGGAACACAGTAATCTTGTTGGTTGTTAGTGGTCATATAAACACATTTCTCAGCAGACATCATAGCGCACTTCCAAAATTGATTTTTCAGAGCAGTTTGCAACAAACGGTTTTAAAATTCAACACGCCAATAAGATGACGTTTTGGTTGGTATAGTTGCATCTTGATGCAGTTTTTTGTAAACAAAAACAAGATAATGTCAATTTTCAAGATAGGTTTGGGTTTGACGCCATTTACTGCTCCCGAATCACGACTGTTCGATGACTTTTGCATTCAGGAGGTCAATGTTACCCTTGATTGCTTATCGTTTTGGTCGAACAAAATAACGCTTGCCTTAAAATTGTGTGTCAAATTTCCGGATTCCCTGTGAAACCTTTACTGTTTCCAGCAATGGCGAATAAGGACTGAGAGGTTTGTTTCTTTTTTGAGAAATATTAAATACAAAAACAATGGTGAACTTTGAACAGTGTCTAAAATTTCAAAACGTTTCATAAAAAAGACAAGTATGTGCAAAAACTGAAAAGAACGCGTAAAGATAAAAAAAAGTTCAAAATGAAAAAAATAATGGTAATGTCATGAGCTGGTAGCTGTTTAATGCTACGTGGGATATGCATAGTTTATAGGTTTACCAACGAACACCAAAACACTCGTGACATACGTTTGAGTTACCCTTGCGAAGTTTTGTTGCAAGCTAGGTGATGAGGAAAGTGTACAATACGCGAAAGTCTTACGATGGAACAGTTGGCCTTTGTACACTGATGCCAAGGAATGAAAATTTTGCCAAAGTCTGGCCAAATCTGATTTGCCATAAAAACAACTCAAGGGTATAAGATTGCAGCTCGTTAGGGTCAAAGCATGCTTAGCGCGTTCATTTTAAATGCAAATTTTAGACTTTAGATTTTCCAAGTTTTTAAGGAGCATTGCGTAGCTATGTAACACTTACACCTTGTAAACTCTATGTAGGCTGCTTTTGGGTAATAATTCTAAGGTAGATTTATTTTCATCAAATAATGACGAAGCTGCTTTCGCTTATAGTAATTTTCAAGGTCACATTTATGGCGTCCCTCAAGACAATTCTTTCAAAATTGTTAACATTGTACGGGACTGCACATGCTACAATAGAGTGGGGTGTCAATTAGGCGGATATTACCGGTTTTGGCTCTATGTAAATCCAGAAAACTAATGTGGTGCTGTTTAAATTGCATAGATATTTTAGACTAACTTCTCTTTACGGACGATAGTAAAGCTACAGGAAGGTGGTGAGATAATTTAAAAACATGCTGAAGTTGATGAGACTTCATACTATCCTAATATATGGTCAGTTCTGTACATAAGCACTAGTATATTTGGACGAGACAGCACGCCTGCAAATACCTGAATTGCGAACTTTTCATTACTTTGACTATTTCATTTGTCCTTAAGGGTTAAAAATAGACTCGGCTCCTCCAGATACATTGTATAGGACCTTTTATTAAATTATCAATATCGTAAAATCTATAGCTTTGGAGCTTAAACAAGTTGTTTTATTATGCTTTCAAAAAGAGTATACATAATTGCTTACTGTCAGATCTACGGACTACTAGCCAAAATTCTTACGTGTCACAAGGCAGCCCAGTCGTCATTCACAAGAAAACCTGGAAGAAAATTGGCCGTGGTTTTGACATTGCAACTGGTATTGTTAAGGATATATTTGTAACATGGTTTCATACACGTTCATATAAACTGAAGCTATGAGTGCCCAAAAAGTTACGCGTGCACTTACGGATTAAGTATTTTTATACGCCATATTATAGGCTTGATGGTTCATTTCCAAAAAGTGATGATTTTAGATCTGGATCTATACATGACTTTACCTCATATATGACCATTTTATCTACTTCTTTTTTCATAAGAGCTTTTGCCTGACGCTGATCTTGTGAACTGTTTTTGATAAGTTACGTTATAAATAACGTTTTGCTCTGAAAGTGACTATAATTCACGTATTCTTATTTCTAAAACTATTTCTAAGAAGTTAAGCGAAAGTGACTGATTTATTCATCATTATTGGAAAGCGCCAGTAGTGTGTTTAGCAACACGTACCAAATAACGTTCCAGAGAAGTATACCTCGGATCCTTTACATCTTAAACACTTGAATGCGTACGGAAATTTTGGACTATTAGCTGTTAAAGCTATAAATTGCATTGTACGTAATATGGAAGCATATGTATCCAAAAAGTATATAAAAGGATGACTTTTCAGCGATATACTGCTTGTGCCGCTTTATTTTCTCATTTTTTGCATGAAATGGCTTCCGCTACATTTCAAATTAAGTTTACTTAGTACGTCTGATTATCCGAGTTCCAGAATTTTCAGTTTTGCTGAAAATATGTTATTTCTAAGTTTTGTGAGATTATTTGATAAATAGCAATATGATATATGTTGACTAACTTCAAGTAGTTTCTTTCTTATAAACTGAAAGGTAGATATCCCAACGAATGTTATTTCAAATAAAGGCATCCGTTGGGAAAATCACTTAGTCTATTCAGTTAATTTTCGACCCCGGATCCCACAATCGTCGTCAGATTTGGTAGTACCGTGCAAATAACTGTGTGTTGCACATTACTCTGAAGTATGACGACCACCTGGGGATCCAGTGTCGAAAATTTACTGAATTAACTTACTCATTTTCCCAAAGGACACTTATCCTTGAAAATACTTCCTTTTCGTAATATTTTTGGGCGCAGCTTAGACTGTTCCCTGTAAAAATCATTGGACTTTATTAGTAAGCCTACCTACTGCAGAATGCCGCAGTGAGAATATACGGAGCCCACCGTTGGCCAGACTGCATAAACGCCTTTTTTGAATAGGCAGCTATCTTGGCTGGTATCCGACCACCATCTCCGTCCTGCAAATATTTCCTGCGTCTTAGAAATCGGATTTTATTGTTGGCGCTTTGTATGTGAGGTGACACGTTTTGCAGATGACTGTCACGTCACTACTTTTAACCTCGTGAGCCAAGATTACCTTAGACATGGAAAATTCGATATCTCGGTTTAACCAGGTTGCGCATTTTTCTTTCAAAGACACCCTCAATCCTCTCCTGACAGTTATTTTTTACCATTCGCTGCTTCATTGAAAATCTAACTTCTGCGCTGGCCAAACGATCAAAGCCCACGTTTTTCGACTGTGTTTAATTCAGACTTTTTTGCTTATTGCGTAAATTTGAGACGGCTACCTTCACTCAGAAGTAAAATGCGGGTTTACGTCATGCGACGCATATGCCTCCTGTTGAGGGTTTGAAGGGACGAGCGATTATACTTCTTTGTAAGTTACACAGAATGATACGATAAAATCTGCTCTCTAGATACTGTTAAGCTGGTTAGCCAAGAATGCACTAGAGAGGGTTCTCCTGATCCTCGGTTTAGCCAGTTTTCTGACGATTATTTAGATTGACACCTAGACACCCTGCAACCTCCCTGACATTTATGTTTTACCACTTGATTTTCTCACTTTCACTTCTCCATCCAGTCGTATGCTCATTTACTGACCAAACGACCACCTCCGTATGCATCTACCCCTTAACTTGCTCCTGTGGAGTAGGTGATATGGGTCACACGAGTCGGCGTCTATCCAAAAGAATAAAGAAAGACCTCCCATAATAGCTAAGGAAAGGTGAAGTTAATACCACCAATACCATCAGCAGCTCTATTCTAGCGCACATGGTGGATTCCGGACATCTGGTGGACCCCTAACGAAGCCTTCAGGGTGATCTAAAAGTTCCCACCAAACCACCCTAAGTCTACTAGCGACAGCAGAAGCAATTGCTATCCAGTTGAGGAAGCCGATTTTGTGCGCGCAAAAGAACCTTCTGCAGGCTCTAAGCTTAGCATGGCCAACGGTCCCGTAGCCTCGGAGCCTCCTCTGTCCCTTCCTTCCTGTCCCTAATTTCCGTTTAATTAGCCACTCGTTACTACCCCAACACCCTCCCCTATTCCCCTGACTAATTGGTTTGTAACATCGAGCAAAATTTACCTACAATTTTACCTTTTACACTTTACCTCCTCCCATATAATTTTAAATGCCTGATGAGAATTTATTGGAAGTATATGTATGCTTGCCAAATTTTCTTCGGACTAATGTAAATACACAGGCAGGCAGACTTTAATTTCCACAGCAATAATTTTCGCTTCCATTTTTTTGATTACGTATTTGCTAAATCTAGCTACACTTTGGTACAAAATGAGATTCCGCCTTGCATAAATGTCCTCACTAGGTGTTTGAATCAAACAAATACTGCTTGGATCCTATGGTCGCAGCCATGATATTATCAGAAAAAAAGTTTAATAATTATATGTATATATTGCACCTTTCCGAATCCACCAGCCGCTTTATAAAACACAAAGATTTATGGAAAAAACAACAGATCAGCTAGGACGGGTGTTCTTCTAAGCACATGTCTGCAGACATTCCCCTTCGGTTTCGAAATTATTTTCATTTCCACGGCATCCACCGTACACGAAGGATTTGCAGGTTCCATCCTTGACATCAAAGTAGAATCGGGTTACGAATGCTCTGCACAATCCCAAATCGACGGGCAGGTTGCAGATGTCGTTTGATCCTGCAACATAAGATAAACAAACGGCTTGCTTTACTTAACGCGAATACTCATCGTTGGAGTAGACTACCAAATACATCTCTGCCAATACAAGCAAACATACGAGTTCCGGGAACTAATTGAGAAGTAAAGTTGATTGCTGGGACAATAAATTTATTCGCCTGACACTGTCCCATCTGTGGCGAATTCATCCTCAGATAAACAAGCAGAAAGCAGCT
>JAYGXS010000003.1:82878396-82908901 GCA_036362985.1 Ligula intestinalis
CTAATCTTAACACCTAACCCTCACTTTTACCCTAACGCTAAACCTAATTCTAAGCCTAAAAGTCACCCTAACCCTTACCCCGAACCCTAACCCTGACCGTAACCATAACCCTTATACTTAACCTTAACACTTACCCCTACATTTCCCTTACACTTACCCTAATCAGTGACCCTAACCATAACCATACTTCTTACCCTTACCCTAAACATGCTCAAATCGAGCTCAAATCGCTGTCGATAAACCTGGAAATGTGAAAATTTCGTCCACTTCTACCGAGGAAACTCCTGCCGGCGTGTCTATTGGTGAGAAGCACCAAGCAATGGCAATATTTCCAACGCTAACGGGCAAAATGAGAGTCCTTAGCGCAACGCGTTAGAGCTTTGGACTTCTTAGACATCAACATGCAGGTTTGAGCCTCGGATGCGGCGTCACATGGTGTATGCGTGGCCTCTTTGGGCTAATAAAGCAAAAATGGTCATTCAAGCCTACCTTGTTTTTTTTGCCAATGTTATTCAAGACAAAATTTTATTATTCGACTTAATCCATGGTACTTGAATCTTCTAACTCTTATTGCATCTAATGAGATACATCAGCCTTATTTGACAAATCCTTGACCAGTCCATTTTAGGATATCAATATGGAATCACATGAATGCATACATTTCAGCTGTTTATGTTGACAAATTTGAGTTAACTTATGTTTTTTTCAAACAGCAAAAACTTCAAATTTCCTGCAGCTGAGATAACACGCCATTCACTTCCATTACGCATCTAAGTTGAAGTAAATTTCAATTCAACTGTGCCTTAACTGTAAACAGCTCTAAAGGCTCATTTGGGCTTGAAGATCATCAGTTACATGAAAGTGAAAGACGTCACTTGAAAGCTAATGGTCAGAATCTTGTTATTTAACGAGACAAAATAGCTTAACAGATATGACAGACTGTTAAAAGGCTTGCAGAACGTAAAATTGCTTCTTTTGAGTCTAATTGGTAGAGCTACAATAATAAAAACAGATTTGGAGACGTAATTTTAAAATACGGATATATATTGGGAAAATTAAATGCTGGTTTTGATAAATAAACTGCTTGGTATGAAATTGTCTTGCATAGCTAGTGCGTCCGTAGGTATCGCCAGGGGATAAAATAATAAGCACGGAAAAAACAATTAGAGCAACTTGATTATTTTTTTAAATGGTAATGATTTCTCCACTTAAACGTATACTTGGAAATTGGGTCATTTGCAGCGTACGCACTTTGGCGCCTGTCATGCCAAACATTCTATCCAAAAAACTACTGTCGCAGCGCATAGTATGCAGGTTTAGCATACGTAAAATATGGGAAAGTCGTGTAACGTGCCGAAATATGCGAAAGATTGATAGGCTCTCGCAAATCAGCATTGAATCAAGTTGTGCTACTGCTTATCTTGTAGCTTATTTTGAAGTCATTTTAGTCACGTTAGGATGCCGGCTTTTTAACGAGATTCGTTTAGACCACTAAGAAAACGTACGTAATATGAAAAGCGCCTACCTATGTATTATGCATTTATATCATTGATTTTGACTGCCTTTTTAACTTCAAATATATTTTTTGAAATCATAAACGAAAAAAAGTATTTCTTTTACACTTTTGTTAGGAAATGAGGCCTTTTTTAATTTTAACTTAAACATTGGGAATCTTTCGGTTTACAAAAGTTTATCAATTTCCGATTAATTTTAAAACCTACTGACTGCTTCAGTTGAATTCAATATTCAAAAACTGTGCGCTGTTTACATGTTGTTAAAGGAAAAATACCTTATATATTACATAAAGTTTGAAGAAGAAGTCACATAGTTCCCATAAAATCTTCTAATGTATGTGGATCATGCCGTATACATTATAGGCAGCATTATACATTGAGGGATACAATGCTGAATAAATAAGCCCCTCATCATCGTAAAAGTTCATAATGGGAAACTTTTCAAAAAACCAAAAGTTAACCATCTTTCAATATGAAATTTAAAAAAAGCATAATTTCCTACAAAACGAGTTAAAGAAATAGTTTTTATGTTTGTGTTTTCCAGAAAATATATTTGAATTTATAAAGGCAGTCAGAATCAATGCTAAAATGCCTTATGGTTGGGTAGACACTTTTCTCAGAACATACGTTTTTTGGCGGTCAGAATGAAGCTTGTTATAAAGCCGGCATCCCACTGTGACTGAAATGACTTCAGAATAGACTGCGTGAAATCAGCGTTAAAACGTTGTTCAGTGCCGATTGGCGAGAGACCAACAACCTTCTGCATATGTTGGCATGGTACACGAATGTTGGCCTGTGTTGTACCTTATTTTGGGCAACTACCCAATTTAAAACTGGAAATTGGCGAGCATATACATTCATTTTAAATACACCATTATTGAAAGCTTGCATTTACATTGATAGATAACTGATCATAATATGCATATAGTATGGGAAACATCAAGAGTAATGCATAAGCTTCAGCATCTTGAAGGTTTTTTTATACAGCATGATTAAAAAACCATCATTTGTCTGAAAGAGAATGAGTGTGGCCTACAACGTGGTAATGAAAAAGCGCAGTAAAGAACCTAGAAAACTGATGATTTCGGATCACCACGTAGATGTTGGAGGATTTCTTGAATGATTTATAAATATCTGGCAAGCTATTCATAATTCTTTGGATACCAAATTTTGCCTACAGCAAAATGCATGCAGCCCGGTTATGGGAACCAAGCGTGTGCGCACAAATGGAGTTCATAATTTCGCTGCTATTACCATGGCCGAAATCCGCCGATTTAATCCCCCACAGGTTATCACATTTAACGGAGGCCTGGTTCACCCTGATGCTTAACAGAGTACATGCCCTAATTTTTTTACCCACACGGAAACTACAAACATGCGATTTTGTCTAGCAACCCATATACTTTGATTTTGTACATAAAACTATATATATAAAAGGTTTGATGATAATTTATCGAAAGCAAACGTTTGCAAATCAACTTATGTTTTGCCTTTTTCAAATAAAAATGCTACAAACGTGAAACGACGGATTCTGTAAGTATTTAAAATAAGGTAGTTACTTACAAACTGCTGGTTCTCTCGTAAATTTCGGCGAAACTGCAAAAATAAGCATCTGGTTAGAAGCAAAATAAATTTAAAAGCAAGCAATTATGCAGGTAATGTTTCAAAAGAAAGCATTAAAAGGTTTGTTTAATTTCTTACTTTGGCCGTACCTCATATCACAAATGGCTATTTCCGGCTCCTGAGACAGCAATCTTATGGCTAGTAGAAAAAAAGAAATAAAAAGCCAAACATTTCTGAATTAAATAGTGCAAGGCGTAATTTTTAGCGATAATAAATTAAGACTTATATAAAAGTAGACAGATAGTCTTATTGTATACCAATATCATGCCATTAAGGCCTCACACTCATTGTACGTAGAAAAATCCACGAAGCTTATTTTTTAAAAAAATATTTTGCTAATCAAAAAATTCGAATTACGCGAAGCCAAGCTGCTAAAAATGTACCCGTTCCTACGCCAAGTAAAACCCGAAACACCATGGGGGAACTTGGTGCAAGGGCTATTTCCGGGGCACAGATATTTGAAGATGGAAGCACAAGGGCTGTAGACTATAAGAAATGCATGACATAAATGTGAGCTCTACGTGATTTTAAAACCTTTTTGTGGTCGTTTAGAGCTTTCCTATTGATTCTGCATAAAACATTTTTTTGAAGAAGACAACAATCAGTACGACACTTTTCCAGCAATGCAGTCGTAAGTGAACACCTCAGTGTGCTTTCTTCTTTTGTTTGAGTTGATCCAAGTGTGAAAAAGCTCTAGGCGTTCGGCGGGATTTTAACCCGCGTATCAGAGAGGGCCTTTACCGGCGGCCAACGCTCTAACCGCTAAAATGCAAACACCGCGCCTCGCGCCATGAGTTTAATCACACTCTGATCGATTTTACCCGCCTAATTTTACCGCCTGTATGGAATCCACCAATACGGAACAGCAAGCTGACCGCCCAAGCAGGGTTATCCTAGCAAAAATCTAGTATCCACCAGAATGACTACTAGGCTGGCTTAATTATGAGGATGTTTGGCAGATTTGCTTGATTTGAAAAAACTCGAGGCGTTCGGTGGGATTGCAAAACCCAAATGCCTCGAGTTTTTTTCCAAATATTGTCAAATAAAAGTAAAAAAATCTGCCAAACCTCTTTCTCTTATGTTTCCTGGGACCCAGGTTTGTTGTTTCAGCTAAATATTTTTTTAATTAAATAATATTATCATGAGAACTGCTAGCTCATTATTTGCTATGCGTGAAGTTCAAATATTTGAATTGGCAATCTACTCACCTTCATCCGCGACTGCCAACTGAGCCAAGAAAATTGACAAGAGAAGAAACTTTGCAGGGGCTAACATATTGTGGGTGTCAAGTAACCTTCTCGGCTGACATGCTATTTATATTTTTATCGAAACGTTTGTTTACATTATCATATATTCGACCGGCTAACCTTTAAGTCGGGTCATATTTTGACAGGTTTGCATAGAAGGAGCTTCATTATTCACAACGAAGGCAACACTGATGTTGATCCTTTCATGAATAATGAGGTCAGGTCCCTTAACAATATTTTAATTTAGTCATGATAGATACGGTCATAATGTCATCTTCTACTGTTACTTGATAAAATCTACAAAGTATATTCATGCCATGGAGAATCACTTAATTTTAGCTATATTCATATTGTTCAAGATAAGGGTCCTTAAATTTTCAGCTTGAAAAAAAGAAAGGACCATCAACACCCACTTGTGTGCAGTCTTTCTGACATTTGATGGCAAGCGGTTTGCGTTTTTATGAGGTTGAAATAAACAGAAGACTTCCTGCATTTTCTTTCCTTTTGAGCTATTTCTGCTGCAAAAGATATTCGCAGACGAATTTCTGGCACAAGACCTGTACTTTTACCAAGGTCAACTACAGCGCCAACTTTAAGCTTTTGGATTACTCGGATTCAAATCACCGTGCAGATTTCTGTATTTTTTCAATTAGCTGCCAAGCATTTTGTGCAAAAAAGTTATTGTAGTGCACTCCATAGGCGCCTAGTCCCAACATTCTTTCCACGTAAACTGTGGCTATAGGGTCTTTGGGGTGGAAGAATAGGATTGGCAGAGAGCGTTATTTTTAGAAGCATATGTTAAGTTAAAACATGTGCCTGGATTCGTTTACCACGGCCACTGGGAGTAATTGGTTCTGCACGCAAATTGAAGTTGTACGTGGAGCTTCGGATAGTGGATTATGCTTACCTAACTCTAGAACAGTAAGTTGAAGTAAACGGTATCTTGACCAACATTTGTATTTAAGGGAAGTTCAAGAAAGCTGAAAATTGATCATTGAGTGTTTCCGCAAAAAGTTTAACCATAATACAGATTCGGAAAATTTGCAGACATAAATCAACTCCTTTTCTGAATGCAGTACAATGAAAATGCGTATATCAGTCATTAAAGTATACTCTACTGCCTATCCTTATCCCCGCCCATGAGACCTTATAACCATCATTTTCGTAGAAAAAGATCCTGGGTCAAGGCATTAATGAAGTGCACTTCTAAACTACTGTTGCGAGTATTTACTTCGTATTGAGAAGAGCAAAGCTAACGGCTTGCTTATCTGCAGGTTGCAAATCATATTGTTAAAAAAAACCAACAGTAATTTCCTTTCTTGACCTGCAAAATTGAAGCAAGACTATAGAGCTTTCAGGGTGGGTGGTGTAATATAATGACAAAAAAGACTATTTAGGAAATCTAGCAGCGTTAATCCCGGACACACATTCAAACGTTAGGTTTTTCTAACTTTCCGGGGATTATAAATACGAACAGGCTGCAAGCTTTGCAGTGGATTAAGATCTTCGTACAAGCATAGTTCTTTGACGTCAATAAGGAAATATGAGGGAAGAAAACCATGAAATTATATTTTAAATTAAGCAAAATCTAGTTAGCTGGTAAACGCAAATAGCTCGAAAAATTTGCTCAAAAGACACTATTGAAGATGCACTCGATAAAATCTAGGACTTACTTCGTGAGAACGGATATCCCGAGCAATTTCTTACCAAGAAAATGGCTGCTAACGAAATAAAACCCACAACACTTACTGTGGCAAAGAAAACCTAAGTTCTCAAAGGGCCCGTTCGAGGAGACGTGGCAGGTAAACTCCTGAAAAGACGCCTTGAAAAGGCAATGGCACCAACCTTCCCAGAAGCGAGGGTTCGGATACTATCCTTAACTAGCCTGCCCTGACATGGGGAAGGCAAATATAGGGCACCTGCTCAGACCACCTCCATATGCATCTTCTCCTTTACTTGCTCCTGTAGAGCAGGTTATATTGGTCGTTCGAGTCATCGCCTTTACGAAAGAATAAATTAACAACTTTCTTCTTAGCTAAGAAAAGGTGAAGTTAATACCACCAAGACCATCAGCAACTTTATTCTAGCGCACATGGTGGATTCCTGACATCAGGTGGACCCCAACGAAGCCTTTAGGGTGATCTACAGGGTCCCACCAAACTACCCTATGTCACTGGGTCAGCGACTGATAGCAACAGCAGAAGCAACTGCTATCCGATTGAGGAAGCTGGTTTTGTGTGCGCAAAGGAACTTGCTGCAAGCCTCAAGCTTAGCGTGGCCAACAGCCATGTAACTCCCAGCACTTTTCCGAGCCTTCTCTCTCCCTTCTCCTCTCCCACCGATTTGGTGCAGTTGAAGGCAAAGCAAATATGTCGGAGAAACTGACAGACCTCTTGCGAGGCAACTTTCCAAACACACGGCAGCAGTCCAACGAAATGATGCAAATTCTCAACCTACAGCTCAATCGACGGGACACAGCTACACAGAGGTGACGATCGGGTGAGGCAAGAATTACTTGAATCATGGTTCACGGGCACCTTAATCCGTAAACAAGTGCAAATATTTGTCCAATGCTGCGACTCAGTCTGGCCAGAGCAAGTCGCCGCCTCGGGAACGAACAGGCCACCGCGTCGCCATACGCCAAAACAGCAGGGCCAGCTGGCCGAGCAATCCTTATGCCCGGATCCACCACGTGATAAAGGGTCAGCAGGACAGAGGCCACATGACGTTCAACTGACCACCAATACTGAAGAAGGCAATTATGTTTTATTGTCGCTGTATGTTTGGAGCAATAACAGTTTTCTATAAAAACTGTAAAACTCTTGTATAAAAGTGCCCTCTTGTCCGTGGATTGCTCGATGACCAGAATGCGGGCCATGACCAGCGAAACCCGCATCGGTGGGATGGAAGTGGTTCCCGGTGTTGGCGTTAGACGATAGGTTGCCCTGTCCGTTCTCCAAATTCTGCCTTGATTTAGCCAAAGGGAGTCTCATCACGGAGTAGGCAGTTACCAAGTCGCTCCTCTTGTTTATGGGGTGAAGCCTCAGTAACCATTACTCAAAAAATTGTTGGTTCACATGATAATCACCTCTGGCGAGTATTTTTTGCCTCATCAAATTCAAATGTGCAGCTGGATCTCGTCGACTGAGCTGCAGGTTGAGAATTGGCATCATTTCACCACAGTGCTGCCGTTTTTTCGGCAAGTCCCGTCTTGAGATTTCTGTCAGTTTTTTCGACGGGTTTGTTTAACCTGCAACTGCACCAAACCCTGTAACAACTCCAGATGTTTCTTGTCCTGGCAGTGGGTCTTTGGTTTCAGTATCAGACGCCTTATGGTCGCCTCTGGTCTATGTGCGATTTCGACTACCAGTGTTGCGAAATTGCTGCTGACGGGCTCCGAGATGTTTTGATGTACGAGACCACTCGCTTTCCGACATTGCCCTTTTCTCCCGCTTCTGTCTGGGGAGGCGCATCTTCGTTTCTACTGGCGCTCGTTATCATCAATGAGTTTTTCATACTTTTTGTCACTCCGCACCTGAAAAGTTATTCATCACCAGCGTTTGCATCCGTTTAAGAAAATGACGGTCCTTTACTAATAGAGAACGTGGGCTAGTGGCATATCCTGAATCCTCTGAAACGAATGAAATGTCACGAAAATGCCAAGTTTAACGGAAGCGCCAATTTCCTAAACAGACTTTTCAAGAATTTTGTTGAATGAATTCGCCTTTGCCTTCACCAAACGCGAAAAAGCTACGCTGTGCTATAAAGTTCTTCCTTAATCAGACATGAAATGCTCTACCCGAGGACATTGTCATGTCTTTGGACACATTTAAGCTTAAGTTAGACCTGTCTAGCAACAACGTCATTAGTAATGGCTACTTGAGTGGACATCACAGAGTAATTGAATGTTATTAAAACATACTACTCGCTACATTTTGGTTTAGAATATTTTCTACACGCTTTCATTTATAAGAATTGCGAAAACGGCATCTATCAAATCATGTGGTCTAAGCTACGCCATCCCGTAATGTTCTTCTAAACAGCTTTCCATCACCGACTGCTGTGGATCGTGGTGGGGCCCTCTGTTTCGTCACGTGTTTAGCAGACTTAGTAACCAGCAAGGATATATGATGGGTGCATCTCCGACACCCGATCACGTTCATCGCAATCGTCTCTTTCTGTGACCGTTAGGATAATGATAAAGACTGCGTCGGTTTCCTCCTGACAAGCTTCAAACACTCAGCACAGGCCATTCAATTTCTATACACTACACCTCACCCACACAGGTGACAGTTTTCTCCTTAAAAGCCCTCAAATGGCATTCAAGATCCTAGAATTTATGAACAATACCTAAGGAGTTTTCTTCACTGTCGGCCTCTTTTTAACCAATTCCGTTTACTGACAACGCCACTCTTTTGAAATGCTCTGCTGGACCATTGCATTGCATAACTTTTCTGTATCATTTGGGAGTTGAAGGGTATTTACCTACATTTTCCTTAATATATCCGGACCTGAACTGACCTGATAAGCTTATTTATCAAGCAGAAAATTTTGGAAATGTGAAAGGTTACATGCACTAATTAAATGCGTTAATTCTTGCATTACTAAGATAAGGGGAAAAAAGAAATATAAACCTTGTCCTTATTGTATATATGGCAAAGTTTTGTGCTTATCGTGAATCTTAAGAGACATTTTCAAATAAAATGTGCTGACCGTTAGAAACATTCAAAAAAGGATCACCAAATATATTGTAAGACGTTGCGAAAACTTTTCAACTTCTCTTTGCTCTGTTTCTAAATATCATTTTAGCGGAGACTATGTTGAATCAAAAATTTTCTTTCTGCATGCATTAGATTTAAAAATATTACTTTGTAGCTCCATAAACGCGATAAAGTGACTCGATTAAGCGACACCATTAAGTGACACCATAAAACTACACCATAAAGTATGCGCATTTTTGTATACGACCACATAGCTTTGAGGGGTAAAGACGAAACTCATTTAAAGTTTATATTGCTGTGTTTTCTGACAAAAAGCTTCACAAACTGGCAAAATATTATTTTTAAAACTGAAAATATATACCGTTTTAGAAAAATAAATGCCATTCTTCCAACCTGGATTTCCCTGATTTTCATCAACTTAAGACTTCATCTTTTCGATATGTAAAGGGTCGTATTTTGAAACTTTCCCCCTTGCATTGGTTATCTCCAAGAGCAAAACGAAAAAATATTAATATTATAGTAAAAAGCCTAAGATGTGTTGGATATCCTGAAAATTTTGAATTCATCAAAATTCTCCCAGTCTCCCTAAAGCCTACGGAAATAAACAGACCTCCTAAGGACCAAGTCCCCTTTTCGAAACAAAATGACGTAAGTAAATGCTTGCATGTGAACAGCCACCAATTCCGGTCAGCTCATCCATTGTAAAATTCAACCACCGTCTCTGAAAGTTAGCGCCCTTTGAGTATTGAAAAGTAGCAGTGGATTTGAATATCTCCGAGGAGCGTCAATAATAGCCGCAACATTTAAAGTGAGCAATTAATCAACCTTGAAAATCCAACTAAAATCTGTTATGAATTGTCCCTTATTTTCAGCTGCCTGAAAAGCTAAGTTCAAGTGAAAAGCTGAGACACCAGATCCACACGGTGATTTTGTATTCTTTAATCTGAACTGCTTCGCTCCTACGCTTGTGCAGGGAGTCAGAAATTTTTATACCTTTCTTCTGCGAACACCAACAGTGGGTAAAATTCACGTGTACAGTGCAGCTGGAATATAACACGTGAGTAAAGGAGGAAGCAAAATTGTAAGTTATAGTTAAAACAAGACTAGCAATTGTGCAGTTAGCAAAGAAGAATGCGAAACGATCCTCAGTCGTTTTTTTACTAAGCAAGCAAAGCTGAAATACAGGAATGTTAAATAGATATTTCATGTAAAAATTCAGGCTAATAAAGCACTTTACAGTAGCACTTATTTTGTTCCATTAACTAACTAGAATGTTACAGCGGTTCACTGGCCGTCATTGGATGTTTTTTAATATCTTGAAAGATCCAAGCAGACATGGCAGTTAAAAGCTGAAATCGTCTCCTCTTTTAACCGAAATTTTAACTGCACTGCCGCTTGTTGTAAAATAAACACTTAAATGTCACAGTGGAGCATCAGAGGAAGGTCTGGGTGAAGATTTAACCTTTTCAATTGAATTGTGAAACTTTTTTTGCTCGAAGGATTTCTATAATACAGAACTAAACAAACACTAGCACTTGTGATAAACACTAGTGTAAATTGTCGAAGTAGACGTTAAATTTGCTTATTATTTTGAGGACTTATACATAGTTAAACTTTTCTATGAAGGTGTTTGTAATTTTTTACACAAAAGTCCAATTTCACCGTTATTTTTATGGTGTAAATATAAAAGGACAACAATTACCCTTTTGACTCGACAGCTGCATATGTGGCACAATTTTGGAAGGGCAGTCTCCTTCCAATGGCCGCTCACAATGAGGGCTCGTTTTCCCCCCTTAAACAGCAAGCGTCATCGATCGTTTGTACTTTTTGAAGAGGGATTGGAGTCCAGCATAAAACTATTTTTACATGTTTGCATAATCTCGAAGTTGTCTTTAAGTTAATCTTACAATATTATGATGCAAATGAGCTGACCAAAAATTAAGGCAAGCAACTTGTTAACGATGGCTGCCAATTTTTGTTTACCTGTCCAAACGATCAAGTTCGGAAGCGCAAACTGATGCCTATGAGAAATATTTTTTCGTGGTCAACTACGGCCGATGTGATCGAAAAGATCATGATGCGTTACATAATTAATGGAAATTTGAAATTTCGCTCTGCCCGTGCCGTCAACTCCGGTCTCTCTTTCACAGAAGTTGGACGAGTTTAGGACAATTTTACGGAGAAGCACAGGGTACTGATTCATCGAAAACAGGCTCTGTTCTAGCAGAACAATGCCAAACTTCACACTGCATGCACAGACGTATAACAGATTCATAAACTTGGACAAAGTTGAAGTTTTAGTAGATGTCTCAGTTTTAGCTAAGGTTAAGTTTATGGTCGAGTTTTATTAATTTTATTCGCAAGATTAGTCTTATTAGTTTACCACGTGTACACTAATCCCCGCATATTGTCCGGTAAAACTGGTTTTTATAGGAGTTCTATGACTAGGGAAATAGCATGGGCAGTAGAATGTATTAAAAAAACCGCTATATGCATTTAAATTTTTGTGTATTAGGAAATGCTGTTAATTTTGTCTGTTGATAATCCCCATCTGAATAACCATTTAACATTTTGCGGAAAAATCTAATAAGTATAATGCAGCTTTCGTGAGATTGCTGAAAAATTAAACAATATGGTAAGGTCGTCGTCTACATCAAGGAACTCGAGGTACAACTTACCATTCTGGAGAAAGATTAGTCCGCGACGGAAAGCGCCACATACAACTTCAAATTACATGGGGAGCAACATTTATCCAACGGCTGCGGGAATCGAGTTCGAATACATTTTTCCACTTTGCCCCTCGTACTATTTCCTTTTCTGCCTATCCTTTGTCCCAATCCTCAAAATTCCTGTAACCACCGGTTTAGTGGGAGAAAATGCCGGGCTAAAGTGCATATGAGATGCACTACTTAAAACACCTTTGACGTTTTGTTAAAGTTTTTTGGGATTCCTGTTGAGCCTACTATGTTTAGTTCATTTGGGATTGCGTATGCGTTAATAGGTAATTTGGATTTAATTTAGCATTTTGTCAAGTTTTAGCTATAAAGTTAACGTATGGTCATTTTTCCAGTTAAACGTGCTAGTGGTTTACTTTACCTTAGACCAGTTTATTTTGATATGTTTAACGCATTCATATTTTACTTCTGTTCTTAGCTTTATTTTTCAGTTCATTTTGTATTATTTATTTATTTTCGTTTTTATTTCTTTTAACTAAAGTAAATTTGATTAAATTTGTTAAAAGATTTGGGCTGTTTATAGGGGTTTGCTGTTTCTTTCGCTTATAATTTACAATTCTTTCGTATTTTCAGTAACCCGACTGGCCAACTGTTTTTTTCTTTTTGGCCTAGGTGCTGCAATTGTAAGTGCATGTTATATTTGTATTTTTTACCAATATTTGCTTTCTTGCACATTTTAACTATGGCAATCGTTTTTAACAATCAGCACATAAAGGATAAGACGACGCACTCAATAGGACAAATCTTTTTTGTCTGACGTTACGAGATCCATCGCCGATTCGTCATCCAAGACATAATCTCAGAACAGTAGCAGATACGTGCAGCGTGCGCACAGGCATTCATTGCATTATTTAAATAACTATTCCCGTTTTTTTAGGTTAATGCACTAACTTTTTTGAATAAAATTTCCTTTCCTTGAATAACTTTTACTACACGCGACCTCTATTTCAAACGGCTGGGTTTTTTGTGCGGATCAGGGAGGTTAAGTAGACATATACCAAAGTTCCTCCAAATTTGGCCTACAGCCCTGATGTTGCATAATTTTTAAGCATACACGTTCACAATTATTGTGTGAACTTCCTTACATGAGTCGTCACTCGCCTCTAATACACCTATCTGCGGCACGTTATTGTGCTGCAAGTGAGAATCTTCAAACTGAGGAGAAGACAACTAGATCGCTAGGGCAACACTTTTATTCGCCTGACGTTTCGAGATCCATCGTGGATTCATCATCAGTGACATAAGCAATAACCAACAAAAACCCCTGGTTCAGTGATCGCTTCTTCCTATTTTGAGATTCAACACCTTTTTCTTCTATCAGTATGTCTGGAAGAGGACGCAGTTATGATGGCCTAGACCCGCTAGGGGAACATAAAGACGGCACCAACGAGCTGCTTTACGGGCGGCTTTTTGTAACCCGACGTAGTATGCCGCCAATAGGAAGATCTCCAGCGCATTTTTCGCCAAGATACGTGAATATTCTGTACAATATTCTGTATTCTGTGAACACACAATTAGCTGGCTGCTTTCTGGCTGCCGCCTCTGTCGTGGAAAATTTCCTCTGACTTAGAAATCGGATTTTATTGTCAATGCTACGCATGTGAGGCGAAACTCTTTGTTGGCGTCAGTCTTGTGGTTACTGTTAAACTCATGAGTCACGATTTCCCTTACTATGGATATTTCTAAGCCTCACTTTAGCCAGACAGTGTAGACACCATTAAACCTTTCCTGACATTTACTATTAACCTTTTGTTGCTCCACCGAGAAATAAACTTCCCTGCTGGTCAAATGATGAATAATCCAAATGCACACGATTTGCAATCGTACTTCTTTCAAAATATTTTGTGGATTGCGTTGATAAGTGACAGCCACGTTCAATCTGAAGCAAACTGTGTGTTCATGTGACAAAAAGGTCCCTAATTGTGCGTTTGAGGGAACTAGGATTCGCATTGTCACCACATATGAATTCATGATATGAGCAGAAGAAAATAGTCTGATAAGAACATGTATATATTGAACCTTTCCAAAGCCATCAACTATTGCAAAAACCACAAATACCTATGATAATCAACTGATCAATAAAGAGGGGTGTTCTTCTTAGCACATGTCTCCAGACATGCCTCTTCGGTTTCGAAATTATTTTCATTTCCGCGGCACCCACCGTACACAAAGGATTTGCAAGTTCCATCCCTGACGTCAAAGTAGAAACGGTCTACGAATGTTCTGCACACTCCAAGATCGACGGGCAGGTTACAGATCTCGTTTGCTCCTACAGTATTACAACAGAAGATATGTAAACGTCGTATATTACTTAAGGAGGATAATTATCCTGTAAGCAGACTACCAAAGGTAACTCTGTCAACAGTAGCTCCATCGCTTGCTCTGAGAAATGAGGTCGACTTTCGAAAGAAGTCAGTACTACTTCCGTTGCACTTTACGATTTGTTGCCAACTATTCTTAATCTGGTAGTCAAAATAAGTTTAAAGTGGATGATGGACACATGTATGAAACAGAATCAATCGTGAATGTCCGTAAGTACTTCTGTTTGGAGATGGTTGTGAATTCACATTTTCTTTTTATTACGCGGACATCTCAAGAACAATCAATAACAATTTTTTGTGTTTTTGTCCTCTAAGATAAACAAATGTTGACAGGGCTAGAGTTGCATTCATCAAAGCTTCCACTGCCGAGACTTTTAACGTAGGGTCTTAAAGGGAAACGCATATCCCAGAGGACATATTATGTATCCTGATATTGTAGGAATTGCCTAGCGGCCCACATGTGCACCCACAGGATAAGAGTATGAGTATAATTAGCACCAAAAGCTGTCTTTTCGCTTCTTTGATAGAAGAAACTTATGTAAGGGCAACATTTCGTTTTACAGTAAGTCCGTCCAAATTGTTTTAACTTGACTATAGGCAGTTGCCTTCGGTTTTTAGTTGGCAAATAGAAAAATTGATTGGTTGTCAGCGAAGGGTTACCATATTGATTTTTACAGGAGTATTTTGTCGGCTAAAATGAGAGGGTATGTTCTTATGCAGCGAATCCTCAAAAGCTAACTATAGCTAGAATCGCATACATTTAACGATATAGTTATCTTCAATGCATCTTTTTATGCTAACCAACGAAGCGTATTATAGAGCCTTTGTGTCTGTAATGAAGAATTTGTTAAGTTATTAATTCGCTATTTCGTAAGTAATATTAATCCGGAGGCCAAATTCATTAACTTATCATCAACGCGTTTGCGTCAAGTAAAATCTGGGTATGCTGGCTTATGCAACAAATTCTTATCCCGATTTCCCTACGCCAAAGAAATGGTGAAGTTTCTTCTGTGTGTGCTAGTTTAGGGGCGTCCGGAAAGTTTCAATAATCCAAATTTAACAAAACAAACCTGAAGAACCAGTTGTAAACCAGGCGATTAGTTCACATACAGTAGTTGAGATAATTCCTACAAAGTCATGCTCGAAATTGGAGTTTATAAATCAGCATGCACCTGGTCACATTATGTGAATCTAATGAATGGATTTTATCTTGAGAAAGCCTTATGAAAGCCTTGAGAAAGCCTTTTTCTTTTTCCGTATATTTAGGGGTTGAAGCAGTGTTTGGCAAAATTGGAGGCTACCTGATACTGAGCAAGTCTCTTATGCATTTTAATACGACAGATACGAACCTTTCATTTTTATGCGTTGCGTGAACCGAGTCATCTGCTGAACATATTCCGGTGAGTAATAAGCAGGCGATGCAATTAAAGTTTTCATTCCCTAAATCGTTTTGACACGTTAGTATGGGTGTCAGTACTGGGCGTCCGATTTTCTTTCCTAGGACCCTTTGAATGATTGAGCTGGTGAAAGATGGGTGCCCTCGCAATAGCCAGTTCGGACGAGTGCCATTTCCAAAGTCGTTTGCTATAGACAGCTATTGATCTTCATGTGAATCATAGGACATGAAATGCAGAGCTGAAACTTTTTGGTGCGACGAGTATGTAATCCATTATATTTTAGATGGCAAACAGCTGGCAAGTATAAAGTTCTTCTTCTTGTTCCTTTTCTGCGCAAATCGCAGTTAAACAGCTTCAACTTACATGCAGGAAAACGTACTTGCAGCAGACACGGAAAACTAATTCACGTCATCAGGTGTCGTCCTTCCTCATGGCACATCGACCACGTGACGTTCTCTCCAAGGTCGAACGTAAGGCACTGAAAGAACTCATAGCCGACAATGACCTCGTTATCGTGCCGGCGGACAAGGGGCGGTCAACTGTCGTATTGGACAGGGCAGACTACATTCACAAAGCTCAAACTTTGTTGGACGATCGTCAGTCCTACGTCCCGTGCAAATCCAACCCCATGAAAACGCTGACACACGAAATCAACACAACGCTGTTGGCAATGGAGAAGTCAGGTGCAATATCACCAATTGACCGACGCATGGCGAGAGCGCAAAAAACAACCCTGGCCCGCTTCTATGATCTTCCCAAGGTGCACAAAGAGGGCGCACCCCTCCGGCTAATCGTATCTCTCAAAGGAACTCCAACCTACGGACTGACGAAGTGGCTGTTCCGACGGCTCAAATTCTTGACCGCTGATTCAGACACAACAGTCAGGTCGTCAACACAATTCTTGGAGAAACTTAAAGGGGTTAGCCTCCAGCCAAATGATATCATGGTTTCCTTTGATGTCACGTCCCTTTTTACTTCTATTCCACAGGACCTGGCCGTCGAGACTATCCAACTACTCCTACGAGAGAAATACGACGAAACGGAGAATCGCCTCGGGCACGCTCAAATCCTCCTGCTCCTAAAGTTCTGCCTGAAGACGTACTTTACCTTCAACGGAACTATCTACGAGCAGGTGAAGGGCACGCCTATGGGTTCGCCCATTTCCGGACTCATAGCAGAGGCGGTCCTGCAACGGCTGGAGTCGCTGGTTTTCCAACACCACAGGCCGAAACTCTGGGCTTGGTATATGGACGACACCTTCGTCGTAATTGAGCGGGATTAGGTGCTGACATTCAAGGAACGTCTAAACGCCGTCTTCCCGGACATTCAATTTTCGATGGAGGAAGAAGAAAACAACCAACTGGCCTTCCTGGATGTCCTCGTTTGCCGCAAAGACGATGGTGGCCTGAAGACTACAGTGTTCAGGAAAGCAACCAACACTATGCAAGTCCTAAACTACAACAGCAACCACCCAATCGGTCACAAACGCAGCTGCGTAAGAGCACTATTCCGGCGCGTCGAGACGCATTGCAGCGAAGCGGAAGACAAAATTGCTGAATTGCAATATGTTCGACGGATACTGAGAGCGAATGGTTACCCACACAATTTTGTCAACCAGTGCATGCGCAAACGAGAGAAGAAGCCAAGTCCAGCTGGCCTAAACGTTTGGCGAGCTCTTTCGTACGTGAAGAATGTATCGGAAGCAGTCAGCCGTCTACTAACCCCACTTGGAGTAGGAGTTGCACACAGGCGGGCAGCAACCATCAGGCGCCGGGTCATGAGGCCGAAAGACCTACTGCCACGGCAGGAAACGGCTGGAGTCGTTTACCGAATCTGGTGTAGTTGTGGACAAAGCAACTACGTCGGAGAAACTGGGAGATTACTCCGGACGCGAATGGCCGAGCAGGCAGCGGCGGTGAGGAAGAAAGACGCCAACTCCCAGGTTGCAGCTCACTCAACGGGACCCGACCGTATTTTCAAGTTTGCCCAGGCCGAAATCCTCGCAAGAGGGGACAACCGCGTGAACCGCGAGCTGCTCGAGTCATGGTTTTCAGGCCCCCAGTCCATAAACAAGCGCAGCGATTTGGCGTTCCCATACGGTGTACTGAGACATTTCCTGAGCACGAGAATCAGTCACGTGGGAAGGACTGGGTGCAACAACAACTCCGACGACAGCGGGCATAATTGTCGCGCAATTACCAAACCCGCATCCGACGCGGACAAGAACGCTGTGGCAATTAATGACCAATCACCGCACCAATTAAGACATCAAGCGGTGACTACAAGAACTGACAATTATAGTACGCATGCGGGTGACCGCTCTGAACTATAAATACCGTGCAATCTGTGCATGTATCACCCCTTATCTGCGCATGTCTCAGACTTGTTTACGATTACCTATGACTAAGGATTCCCGACAGAATCCGAAACGTCAGGCAAATAAAACTCTTGTTCCATTGATCGCATCTTCGTCTTCTGAACTGCTTCCTTGGACTCGAATATTCGCTAATATTGGCAATCTATTTGGGCACGATGTGCTCCGATCGGCTCGACGGTGGGAAACATTTGCCCTTCGGGAGTCGTCTACTTATGCGCAGATCCGATTCTTGCACAGGTGTCTCGACAATAATGTGCTACCGAAGTGTGTTTCATACAGACCTCCGGTTAATACAGAGTTGGCGAGACGCAAATAATTTAAGCACGGCAGAGATATGATCCGAGTGATCCTTCAAGACTGTCACGCGAGGCTTTGCAAGTACTGTCAGAGGATCAGCGAAGAGATGGAGAAGTGCTTTGAGTTTATGGGTGAGAATGGTACCAAACTGCTCCAGCAGAGGGTGACCGAACGAGCCCGAGACCACAAAGCGAAGCGGGAGGCAGCACTCGAAATTAAGTTTCGCAAGCTACCTCGACCAAATTCATCCAAAAATGACAAACTGGTGCACAACCTGTCATCGAAAAAGCTGACGGAAGAACAAATGCGGGTGTTAAGGCATGGAGCCTCATTCAACACAACACAGCATAAGTTTAACGCCGCTCTCGTAAACAGTTTTGAAACGTTTGGCAAAATGTTTTTTCTCATTCATTTCCGAAAGCCATCTTCATTCCTGTATACATTTAGTGCCAATTGGATGGACAATTTCTGCAAAATAACTTCATGAGAGGTGTGCTTCATCTTCAGTAGTGATGGTTTTCAACGCGACAAACGTGTCTTGGTTTCTTTAACTTTTCACTCTGAATCGGGGTTCCCTATAACCCGTGTCTTTGTCTTTGGTAGAAGGTGTCAGTAGCAAGTTAAGAAACACGTACCGAAATGACGTTGTAGTGGCATCAATTTGACGTTTTTCATATCGACAATGAAGCACTAAATACTTTGACTGCTTGATATTCTAAAAAGAACAAATTGTCCAAGAAATTTGCGAAAACTCTGTGAATTGGGAATGAAAATATCAACACTTACCAATATGATGCTCGAGCGGGAGATAGTTTGCGTTCATCATAACTGAAGATCAAAGACTGTATTAAATGGCGCAAAGAATGCTCCCATAAATTTGCCTTCAAACCTCACTTCAGACTGTGATAGTGTAACAATATATCATTCTGCCCCAAACATAGGTCTGGCGTGACGGTTTTTCTATCTAGTAATTTTTATCACCCTAAGCAACTTCCTCAGTGCAGGGCAAGGAAGTAGGCAATAAATTTCAACTTTTTGGCTCGCTTTGGTAAAGTTATTTCAATTGCTTCCGGAAATTGCGGACGGCTAGAGATCATTTTTTCTCCGAAACTAAACCTTATTTACAATTAAAAAATATTAAATTTCGGTGCACACATTACTGGCTGCCTTGCGCGCAAGGATTCAACAATTAAAGCTTTTACAAAAGTACGTTTTCATTTATGACGTAACTAACGCACAATACCTTCTTCGTTTGCTATTAACTGTGTGCAAAAGCGGCGCTCTCAATCGCAAGGAGGATACGAGTATCACTACAGTAGATTCATTATCTCATGCAATAGCTGCTGACATGTTGAAATAAACTTTCGATTTGAACATATTAATTGCGGATTGTTGTAATAGAGATGATCATGCAGCATAATCTCTATTTATTTTAGACACCTCAGGATGCTGGCTTTCTAACAAGCCTCTTCTCAAATGCCAAGACAAAGCACGTACTATAAAAAAGGACTCAAGTAGTTTGCTTTTTTGTCATTAATTTTGACTGCTTTTATAGATTCAAATATATTTTTTGGAAAGCATGCACAAAACATTATTTATCATTCTCTTTTGGTAGCTAATTATGCCTACTATAAGGTTTATGATAAAAAGAAGGGTATTTTTCGGTTTTAAAAAAGTTTCTTAATTGCCAAATATTTGAAACGTAGTGACCGCTGCACTGGAATTCAAGGTGTAAAAATTGGGCTTTGTGTACATGCCGTTTAAGGAAATGTACGTTTTCGCCTACAATTTGACGAAGATCTTACATACTTCCCATGAACTGTTGCAATAGATGTAGAGCATGCTTTATACGGTAAAGGCAGCACTAACTAATGACGGATACGGTGTTCACTGAACGAACACCTGAAAATTGTATAAAAGCTCATAATCAGACATTTTTTAAACTCGAAAGATACCCATATTTTAAGTATAAAATTTAAAGAATAGGTCATTTTCTACCAAAAGAGTACAAAAACATTTTTCGCGCATGTTTTCCAAAAAAATTAATTTAATTCTATAAAGGCAGTCGAAATTAATGCAAAAAGGCATACTACTTCAGTAGTACCTTCTTATAGTACGTGCTTGGTTTTGACGGTCAAAAAGAGGCTCATTTGAAAGCCGGAATCCTGCGGTGTCTTAAATATGTTGAGATTAGGCTGTATGATCATCTCTATTACAAACATCTACAATTAATATGTTCCAATCAAAAACTTATTTAAGAATTCCGGCAGCTATTGCAAGAGATAGTAAATCTACTGCAAAAACACTGATGCTGTCCCAATAACTAATTCAAGTTTATTATCAGATTACAAAACGCACTCAAAGGCAGAAATTAAAAGTATGCATACCATGGGTAAACAGCTCCGGTTCTTCGATGAGGGGCGTCACTGAAAAGAAAAAAATGAGTTTATTCCTTTACTGTAGGAAGTTGCCTTTGATTTTAACCAGGCAAATATTGCAATTGATTGGTTGTCGGCAAATGCGAGCGAAGAAATAAAATATCCATTCTGACAAATTAGTATATATATATATATATATTAATAATAGAGCCGTTTTTAGGTGCAAAGAAATAAAGATGGGCATAACATTGATAAAATAATCCCTTGTGTTTTGACTTTAAGTGCTAACCAACAAAATGTTCCACACTGATGAATTTGGCATCCATAGTATCTGCACTGCATAATTCGTTGCTTTACTTTACTCTTACCAAAATCCATCATTAAGTTAAAATATTAATTTTTTATAAGATTTTCTCAACTCATTACAGTTAGGTTGGCACTACATTGCACAATTTAAAGATTGAATAATAAAATTATTCAAAGCATCATTCCTCGCATCAAAAATATGTAAATTCGTTTCAAATAGCTAAATTTTAGAAGTTTATTTCTGTTGTTCATACAATAATGACTTCTTAGTTTGCGATTACTCATTATGATAAGCAAACCTTTTGTGACAATACGCATTGCAAAATCAAGGCATACGCTTTTACTTGGATGTTTAAATAATAGCTGGATGGGATTAAATTGCTTCTAGAAAAATAGGCTTCATAAAGACTATATATATTATTTAGAAAGTGTAGTAACGCTTTTAAACACAGTAACGCAGTGCAGTAACGCTTTTTAACGTACATCTCTTTTCGTACGATCCTGGGGCTGCAAAGAGATAAATTGATAATATTTAAAAATACGTACTGTTCTGAGAATCCTGCAAACAACTTTCAGGACGAATTTTAACTTGGTAGTTCAGCGTATATCTGTACAGGTTATTTTGATCAACTGAGTCAATTTAATAGTAAGAAGGGCATTGGTTTGGAAAACTGCCCTCTCATTTATAGTTATTGGGAGAAATAGGCTCTCATTTTTGCTAAATCGTGAGTATTTTTACATAGAAGGAATTTTGTATGCTATAAGGAAAGACAGGACGAAACTTTCTTCTAATATATACAGTGCAGTGGAGGAATTTCATAATTAGTAAAAAAGGTGGAAAAAAAATCCCTACCAGTACTGCAACATTTTGTGCGAAGTTAATCAAATGGAACTAAAGACAAGTTTAAGGAATCGCATTTATTTTCAGAAACAAACAGCGATGGAAGTTTAAAAAAATTATATTAAGCTATTCTGTGAAGTTTTTGGCAAAAAAAGGCAGTAGCAGAAATTTATTGGTAAAACATTTTCTTTAACCACACAGCTGGTCGTGCGCGTAAACAAAATTTGCATATTTAACCGCGGAGACAGCCTAACGAAAGCCTTATTGAATGCAATTCATGTATGAATATAGTTTTTTTGTAAAAAAGAGGTTCCGATCAAGCGTTATTTAGAAACGGAACAGGCAGAAGAACAATAAATGTTTTAAAAAATAATCATATACTTGGCCTGTTTTTTTTGCATTCGAACTTAATTACGGATCTTAGAGTAAATCTCCTTAATAGAAGAATAATCCGATATAAAGAGAAAAGTATGTGCTTTCATCTCCAGTCAAACGTAATTGTTTTCCACCAGATAAATTAAAGAAATTGTCAAACGTATCCAATTTTTCTGTGAGATTACCCAAAAATATTGAATATATGCAGAAGTTCGTCAGCTTAATATCCAATAAAAGCTTTTTAAAGCAGTAACCTATAGTGGAAACGTTTTATTAATCTTACGAATAGCAATATGCCTAGTATCTAGTAGTCTGTATGCTCAAAAATGTGGTTTACTCTTTTGAAGCATTTGCACATTTGACCAACATGGCCGTCTGCATAGGAAATAATATCCAAAAGCTCATTTTTTTGGTAAATGTTGTTAATTTATATCTTATTTTAAAGGGTTTGATGTAAACGTCGGGCAAACGGACAAATAGTAAACTTTACATGGAATACACGGAGACCTAGCGAAATGAAGATAGAATTTTTTCAATGATAATCAATTACTACGTACATAAACATTTTCACACATAAATAATATTTTGGCTAAAGGCAAGTTCTTTTTGTATAAAGAAAAGGTTGCTTTAACTTTTATGCTTAACTAACTATTTTTAATTTATTGTTCTAATTGATAGCTATTTTTGACGTCTCCGTGAGTGGAGAATTATCGAGAAAATTTTATTTTTCTTTGTAAACACTTATTTCTTCTTGTAGTTCTTTTAATTACTTAATATGCTAAAAGCTGCCCATTATTTTTTATAAGTTTTTGTACATGCGTTCCCGCTGGTATGGGAGAAATAAGCAAGCATTTACAAATTTAGGAAAGTTGCTTGCAGCACTCGCAGAACTGCATATGCCAAAGGAAAATTGGCCTTCCATTAATATATGTTTAAATTTATCTACATTCCGGACCACGCTTTTGACATGCGGGATTAGCTTCAATGAGAAATTTTATGAGAATCTTTGCCTCAGCAATCAAATGGATGTTTCGCTTGAGCTCAAGAAAGGAATATGGCTATTCACATTATAGAATAAAAGCGTGCTATTATTCACACCCCTTATACATTAAAGACCATCTGAGTTCTCCTTTATAGTAGTTGAATAAGTCAAAGACTTCTATGTAAAATAAAAAAGGAACTGCAATAAGCAACGTACTGCAGTTCCAAAATTGACCATTTTCTAGATGGATGTAAATGCATCTTGTAGTTATTTAATAGCTTATCCTAATGCATTACCCTTTTTTATTTTACCTGAGTCATCAGCTAAAATTGTTCATGACCCGCTAGAAAAATGCGCTTGCTACAAATTTGCACACCACAGTACATAAGTTTCAATAAATGGTTAAAAACGAACCGACAAGACATTCTTTTGAAATATACTTGAAATTCTTCACATCTACAAAGAAACCACCGATATTTGGACTATATTATGTGTTAGATAAACTGAAAGCTTTTTACACACTCTTAAATAATATACCTGATAGTATGTGCAATCTGCTCGCAAAGAAAAATGGGAGAAACGTACCAGTGGGGTATGACAGGGGAAAATGTTTTGGAAACAGCATACCTAAAGATGGAAATTTTTGTTACATTCTGTAACGAATAATCTCATGAATAAGTTTTTAATCCTACCTTCAGCCTCTGAGGAAGTTCGTGAACTACTTTATGCCCCAAATCAAACTCTGTTTTGCAAATAATAACTGGGCGGGAATGTTTGTTGAGTTAAGTTGAAATTATAATTGATTTTCTTCAACCACCGCAAATATCACTTTTTTCCAAAGTTCGTTTTTGTGAAAAACTTACGTATATCGACTTGATCCGTCGACTAGACAAGCCTTATAAAATATAGTAAGGATTTTAGTCTATTGTTTGCAAGATATTTTGCATGGAAAATGCAGTATTCTGAAGATACTAGCCTGTCGATCAGATAAAAGATTTAAGCTGACACATTTAAATCCAAGGACCTTGAAAATGCCTTTTTTTCATAGATTTTTGCCGCGTTTTCCAATTTTCGGTAAGGCTGAAGGAATTGGTAAACTAAACACTGAAGTGAATTTTTAGAGTGATTTTAAAATCTTTGGTTATTGAAATGGCAAATACGATGTTTACTCCACAATGTATATTAATTTGTATGCAATGGTTTACTCCATACAAACAGCACAAAGCAAATTGCATCTAAAACTGTTAAAGATGTGGTTTTTTGTACTAAAAGTGCTGCCAACGTTTGTTGATTGAAGACCGACCACATTGGGCTTAAAAGAAGTAAGATGATAAACAGAGGTTTCAAGATGTTCTATTTAAATAGCATATACTTTTTATGATCCTTCCTTAGGTACTTGTGCAAAGTGGTAAGTGTACAATGAAGATAAGTTGTTGGTTTCAGAAACCCATCTTCCAACTAAGAAAACGAACTAAAACGACCATAATTGAACACGCAAAAATAGGGAAATTTGGCCCATAGGTCTATAGAGCTTAAAATGAAGGTACACTTGATTTATTTTCGAAGAATACCTAAAAAATGCTACAAACGCTGTCATATAAAGTTTTGCGAGTGCTACAAGAAAAATTCCTAAATTTTAAATGTTTGATTATTTCCCCCATACCAGCGGGAACGCATTTACGAAAACGTATAAATAATAATGAGCAACATTAGGGCATATTAAGTACTAACAAGAACTAGAAGAAGTACGAAGTGTTTGTTAAAAAAAATAAAATTTTCTCGATAATTCCTATGTTATGGAGACGTCAAAAAAGCTTTAATTTAGAGCAATAAATTTAAATGGTTTTTAAGTAGAAAACTTCAAGCGACCACTTTCTTTATACAAAGAGAACTTGCCTTTAGTCAAAATATGTTCTACCATTGAAAAGGATTGCATTTGTAGTTATTGGATATTGTTGAAGAAATTATCTCTTGATTTCGGTGTTTTTTGGTGTATTTATTCATACGTTTACCAACTGTCCGTTTGCTTGACGTTTACATCGAACCCTTTCAAATGAGATATAACGTTACAGCATTAACCGACAAAAAACGAGTTTTCGGATATAATCTCCTATGCAGGTGGCCATGTTGTTCAAATTTAGTAATGCTTCAAAACAGCAAACCACATTTTCGAGCATCCAACACGTTTGCTCGTTATCACGCATATTGTTATTCCTAAGCTTAAAAAAATTTTCCACAATAGGTATACCCTTTAAAAATGCCTGTATTGGATATCTAGCTGCCAGATTTCTGCGTATGTTTACTTTTTCCAAGATAATCTCACAGGTTTATTGGGGAAATTTGACAATTTCTTTAAATTATCTGAAGGAAAACAATTTAAGTTGACTAAGGATGAAAGAACATACCTTTCGCTCTAAAACGAATTGTTTTTCACTTAAGGAGATTTTTAGAATATCTGTAATAAACGTGCGAATGCAAAAAAACAGGCAACAAAAAACTAGATTTCTACATGAATTAAATTCAATAAGGCCTTCGTTAGGCTGTCTCCGCGGTTACATGTAGAAACTTTGCTTACACGAACGACCAGCTGTGCGGTAAAAGAAAATGTTCTACCAAGAACTTTTTTACTACATTTTTTGCAAAACAAATTCACAGAATAGCTACATAAAATTTTTTAACTTCTATTGCTGCTTGTTTCTGAAAATTAATGCGATTCCTAATACTTCACTTTAGTTCCATTTGATCAAATTCGCACAAAATTTTTCAGTTCTGGAAGGGATAACTATTCCACCTTTTTAATAATTGAGGTATTCTTTCACAGCACAATGTATATTATAAGAAAGTTTTGTCCTGTCTTTCCTTATAGCATACAAAATTCCTTTTATGTAAAAATGCTCATGATTTAGCAAAAATGAGAGCCTCCTTGCCCCAATAACTTTAAATAAGAGGGCAGATTTCCCAATCAAAGCTTTTATTATTAAATCCATTGAGTTGATCAAAATAACCTGTCCAGATAAACGCTAAACCACCATGTTAAATTTCGTCCTGAAAGTTGTTTGCAGGATTCGCAGACCTTTACAGTAGCCACCGAAGACCATGCAATGCTAATTATGAAATTTGCCTGGACACTTTGGCATATATTTGAAAACAATTTTGTGATTTATTCAGTTTATTGAATTCTGCAAAAGCCTGTTACTTAGTTAAATCGTCATTTTAGTTAGGTTTATTAAAAGAAATAACCATTACTTTTGGAAAAATTAGGAGTAAGCTCATATAGAAGGACGTTCTTATGCTATTACGAAAGAGCGAACCAAACCGCACGTTCAAGTTGATAATAATAAGAAAGAACACCAAAATAATTAAAACAGATTCAGAGGATAGCCCTTCCAGAACTCTAAAAAATTATACACAATTGGTTTGATTGAAAAGAAGCCAAGTTAAAGGAACCAAATTTGTTTGCAGTAACATTTAACATATTTGTTTAAGAAATTATGTTTAACTATCTGGTGAAGTTTTTTTGTAAAAAATGTATTAACAGAACAGTTTTTGTTTGAATGCATCGATGAACCTCAAATGTCCTTCAATAAAAACCAAATGTCAAACATGTTTTCGTTTATAAAATGTGTGTTATGAAGAAAAATAATGTTTGTATACTGTACAATCCCCTTTTACTTTATTAAGAAATGCAAAAGACGAAAGAATAATAAGTATTGCAAAAAATAGCAATGTATGCAGAAAGTTTTTTTTACTTCGCCAGTATATTCCTGAAAGTGAAATTAATCTACTCATGCGGAAGGTAAACCATTATAAAGAGAAAACAAAGTTATTTTATTTCCAGTCAAATTGAATCGTTTATCTTCAAAATACTTAACGAAATTCAAAAAATTCTCAAATTTCATTAAGATATTACGTTGGAGAAATGTAATTTACACAGAAGTTCGTCAGCCACATATCTAATCAAAGCAATTTTTAAGAGATAACCTTTGATGGCACGTTTTTAATTAAGCTCAGGAATAGTAGTTGCAGAGTTTTACTGCTGACATGTTTTAGTCTTGACAATGTGGTTTGCTGTTTCGATGCATTTCTACAAAGAAGCAACACGGTCATCATGCTAAGAACAAATATCCAAAAACACTTTTTTTCGGTAAATACTATTATATTTACCTTATTTTAAAGGTTTTTGTGTAAACGTCAATTAGATGTGCACATAATGAATTGATCAGTGAAGGTAGTAAAACAAGCAATTTGATGACACACTTTTTTCGATGACATTCAATAAAAACGTAACCAGTGAGAACAGACTTTACAGAATATTTTGACTTATGATGAATTCTTTTATTACATATAAAGTGGTTGCTTCAAGTTTTCAACTTAAGACAATATCAATATTTACTGTTCTAATTGAGAGCTGTTTTTTACGTCTCTAGAACCATGGCATTATCGAGAAAATTTTATGTTCCTTTCCGAACACTTAGTAATTCCTATAGTTATTTTAAGGACTTAATAGGCCTTATGTCGTTCATAATTATTTCTAAGTTTTCCTACACATTATCACACTGGTATTGGAGTAATGATCAAAATTAAACAAATTAAGTAAAATTACGTGGTCAACGGCGACCACTGTAGTAATGCTAATATGCGCCCAATAGTACGAAGGTCCTTTCCAATTCAACTTTGATTCACTTATTTTTAGCGTTGTCGCATGCTTAAAGTCTCAGTGTTTGTGGCTTTCGAAGAAGAAATTGCAATTTCCTGAAAGCCATGTCGTTTGCAATGTCAAGGTCAAATGCTTAAACATGATGACTGAGCCTTTAAAATGCTACAAAGCGTTCAGATGGGATCACATTTGTAATCTAAAAAATTCTTACGGCGTTTTTCGAAGAATGGTTGGACTGAAAAAATAAGCAAATGTGACGTATAAGTACATTTTCAAGGACACTTAGAGAGGATTGGTAATAAGAACGATGAGTATAATGATGATTACAATATTTACTGATGGTATACATTACTGCAGAAGGACCCTTCTCAAATTGCAACAAATTTAATATCCGTAGAAGATTTAATTATTCTCAACACACCTGTTCAGTAATTTAATGACTAAACTGATAATATTGTGGGGCCAAATAAGGTATGCTCCAAACAGACATAAGTAAGTGTTTACTATAAAATCGAATTTCATAAATTAACACAAAATATATACATTAATTAAAAATATTCTTCGGGTCTGAACATTAAGGATTATTTTTAATTAATTTCCTTAATGAATATGCCCATTTTTTCAGAATTCATAGCCACTTACTAGCTGGACGAGCATGTCCAATCGAAGGAGTTGATATCGGAGCTTGAGAAATAAACAAATGGAATATAGTAATTTCTGAAAAATGGGCGAAGTGAAAAAAATCAATTTTTCGTTTATGAACTTCACGAGCAATGCTTGTTGTCGCAAAATGCTATTTACCCTGTTATGTGCTTATTTTAACAAACATGACGTTAAAAAGGAGACAATGAGTGTAAAATGACGTGCAAAATGTCCGTGTTCACGATTATATATATCCTGCATCCCTTCTGCTACATCTAAAATAGTCAGTGACAAAGATCATAGGGGTAAATATGACTATTAAAAATAGTAAAGTTTGACATTTCTCCATTTTTATAAATCAGTGGGTTTTTTCCAACGTTCATTTTCGGATACAGCTTCATTAAGAAGCACAAACTTGTAAAGATAAATATTTAACCAGCACATTACATTCGGAATGTTGTACATCTTGGCGAATTAATTTTCATTTTATTTACTAGCTTTATGCTAGAAATTATAAACCGCTGTTTTTTCTGACATTTATATAATAAATATAGGTATAAAATGTGGATTGCACTTCAAAACCAACTGAATATTGGCGTTAACTTGCTTGTCAGAACTAAGTTCATGTAAAAGGTTTGCTTCGTTCTTCGATAAAAGAACATATTGTATCTGGCCTGTGTATTCAATTCAACATAGCCTGAAGGCTGATTATAGTAGTAGAACAAAATCAGTTGCAAATTGTAGTTTTGATGTCTAAAAATGTTAACTAAAGGGTATGGTTCAATTGAAAAATGGTAAATAGAAGCACTTGTGAACGGTTTCAGTGATTAGTTTGAAAATAAAGGTTAAAGTAGGTTCGGCAATCATACCTTCGTCGGCCACGGCAAGTTGAACTAGGAAGACCGACAGGAGGATCACCTTTGTGGAAAGCGTCATTTTCACTGAGTCGTCTGCTAACTTTGATTTTTTATCACCTTTTATAGTCTATTGTTACTTAGCCTTTACATTTGCATAATTGTGTCATCTGACCTTCAAGTTGCAGGTCAGTCTTGACATCTGCTCCACGTCAACTGCTTAGATGCAAACGTTATCAGTTCAAGCAAGTCATTAATTCGACTGAGGTCAACAGAATTTTCAAAGTAAAACAGATTTTCATATTAAAGAAAACTTTCCTTTTAAGATCTTGTAAACTTTGCATGATACATAAGTCCAGGTTAATTACTTTTTTAAAGTGGTTATTTGTAAGTATTTAGGATATTGTGCCCTTTATGCAAGGATTTGAGACGGTGATACACTTAAAATGCTATTCTGAGATCTCTTGCGCGAATCAGTATTAAAGAATACAATACCAGCCTCCAGAAGCTTCCATCATCGTTAATGCATGTTGATAATAATTGTGTCCTCCGATTTTGGCTGTTAAGCACTTGCACATCTGGCTGTATAAGTTATCAGATATTAGGGTTTCCTTTCATTTAAATTCAGAAAATGAACAATGTATTTTAATCTTTTGTCATATTATTTCATACCATATGAAAATCCTCATTTGCAGATGAGGAATAAAACACAAAAAAGACTGAAAAATACTCATTTAATAAAG
Source organism: Ligula intestinalis (assembly GCA_036362985.1). NCBI lineage: Eukaryota > Metazoa > Platyhelminthes > Cestoda > Diphyllobothriidea > Diphyllobothriidae > Ligula > Ligula intestinalis. The sequence goes on from JAYGXS010000003.1 coordinate 82,908,407, forward strand.
GTTTTAAGTGACAAAGACTGACGGATTTGTCAGTTCTCTGACGATCGTAACTAAAGATCGATCAGTTTGCACTGAAATTTTTCACGTTTACTTAGATCATCAATTGGGAAATCTATCAACCTTTTTTTTAAATTCGAGTAGCTCAATTTGTGTGGTCGCCCTCCTATTCAGAGACCGCTGTAGTTCCACTAGTTAAGAAAAGCAACGGACAAATTTTTCCTGGTCCAAACAGTCACTTGGCAGCACGTTTTTTTTTGAACCGCAAATAGCGTAAATATCATGGATGTAATTGAAAATGGAATTTTATTCAGAATTGTTTAAATTTTCTTAAATCATGAGACCATCTCCTCTTGCTATTTGCTTTTCCTTTAGCCCACAATAACTGAGGCTCGCTCCGATTTGGCAATGTGATGTTTCAATTTGCAGCTGCTTCGGTAATGTCATGGATTGTTTTAAAGTTGCGAAAATTCCCATCAGAGAATTCAGAAGAGTGTT
>JAYGXS010000003.1:82911869-82929320 GCA_036362985.1 Ligula intestinalis
GAGAATTTATCGAAAGCTACGTATGCTCGCCAAACACTCTTCTGAATGTCATGGATGTCGAATAACGCCATTGAGCAGAGTGTATTTTAGACATTGGTCATAATTTAACAAAACACAATTGAACCTTTGAAATCGAGTTTGCTCGTTTTCCTTTAACTTGTGCCTAATTTTAAATTTTTTGATTATTTCAGATTCAACCAGTGTTAGTAAGTATTTAAAAAGATACAGCAACTATGGTGACTGAATAATATCATGTTTGCTGTCATGCGCTTTTTACAGACCCTGAAGTATTTTCGAAATGCGTTGAAAGAAAGAGAAGATATTTTTTTAACTTACAACTGAATTTGGTTTTCGATTGGATGTTGAGCACAACTTCGTCCTTTCCCGTGCTAATTTGAGAAGTCCTCAAAAAATATTATGCAAAAAGTCTTATGAAGAAGGTTATTGTCCATTTTTACTTTCCTTCAAAGGATCGAGGCCAGAAGTTTTTAGCCACTAATGGGTATCCGCGTGGAATTCGCAGTTGAATGAAGCAGCTGTAGACTGCAGATGATACGCGTGTCAGGGCATTCAACTAGCACCTGCGTATTCATTATGGCAAAAAATAACGAAAAATTGTGGATTTGACAATCATTAGGTATTGTTAAATGGCACTTACAAGAAATGCCAAAAAAACGTATTGCTGGAGTTTGTTTGTTTCCGTAGCCGCTGTGCTCGACTCTCCTGTATATCTGCCGCCTACTGGCCCAATTTTTTTCTTTTAGAATGAGCAAGCAGTAACAGGGTATTGACCTGTCTTCCTAAGGTAACAAAGCCACATACCTTTTAAGGCATTGCGATTCTACTTTTTAAGAAAGTTTTTGTCGACCTAAGTTATAGTCCATCACAGCAAAAAATGTTTGCAATACGCCTGTAACCCAGGAAATCATGAACAGCTCCAGTGACAGAACTAAGACAAACCAAACCAACCGACACAGCACTGGCTTGGTTTTACGGATTGCCCAAAATCGACAAACCCAACGTTCCACTCCGGCCTATCGTGGCAGTAAACGGCAGCCTACTTATAACGTACCCAAATTAATGGGACGAAGACTAAACTTCCTCCGAGAGGGCTCGACTACCTCAATCAATTCGGCCTCCCAATTTGTAGACGCTATCTGGGGGAGAATAGTTCAAGCAGATCAAACCATGGTATCTTTTGATGTCGTTTCAACATTCAAATCCATTCCTGCGGACCTGACACGCGACGTGCTACGCGAATCGATGAGTCCTCTAAAAATGGACCATCTAATGCAATTCTTTGTCTTCTGCCAAAGACATTTTCTCATGTTTTATGGCCGAATATACAAAGAGAACAAAGAGACAACAGTGGGATCCTCAATTTTAGTCTCATTGCAGAACTGGTCTTATAGGAGCTGTAAAAAGTAGCCTTTGACCTAACTGAACCAGCATTCTGGTGTGGGTACGTGGACGATACTTTCGTCATAATCGAACGGAGCAGGCTAGCAGACTTCCAAAACCTGTTTGGCGGCATATTTCCCGACATCCAATTTACAAAGGAAGAAGAGAACGCCGGACAACTACCGTTCCTGGATGTTCTCGTCACGCGCAGACCCAACGGAGAACTCGGCACCACTGTTTATCGAAAGGCGACTAAAACAACCCAGGTGCTCAGCTTCCATAGAAACCATCCAATAGTGCATAAACATGACTGTATTAAGAACACTATTTCAAAAGGTGAAGACGCACTGCAGTGAACCGGAGGGGCGAGTGCAAGATCTAAGATACCTACGTGACCAACTGGCCACGAACGGGTACCCGAACAGCATCGTCAGGCGCTGCCTCCGTAAGCGCCCACGGCAAGCAAAGGAAGGTGAGCCACTAACGTTTTGGCCCCCTCTACCGTACATTAAAAAAGTGTCAGAACCAACTGAGCATATCGCTGCAGAGCTCGGAATGGATACTGCTCATCGCCCGACAGCTACCATGCGTTCACGAGTCATGCAAATAAAGGACCCACAGGATGTAGGTGAGCAGTCTGGTGTCTTTTTTAGGTGCCATGTCGCGATTGTTCTTGCACTTATACAGGGCAAACCGGGCGACGACTTAGCTCGCGAATAACAGAGCACAAACGGGAATTGCAGAAAGGCGACGCCCTGTCATAGATTGCTACCCACACCCTGAAAGAAGGCCAACAATTCGACTTCTCGGGCACACGGATAATGGCACGAGTCAGTAATAAGACTGGTCGAGAACTGCTGGAAGCCTTGGTGTCAGATCCTAACTCCATCAACAGGCATGTGGATAAACCGCCCTGTTTCTTTTTCATCCGCACTCGTGACCGGAAACCGCGGCCCAGTTCCCGTACAAACATGTGGGCTGTCACTTCAGGGTAACACACCACAACTACAGGAACGCGCGTAGACGACACATGATAAGTCGGCATGAGAATGGACGTGGCGTGGGCATTGACCAATCACAAAAACGAACCCCCCTCCCACCCCCATTTACGCGTAGCTAACTCTTGCTCTTTCTCCCTTTCTCTGACGATGACTTCTCGTGTGGAGTCGAAGGCTCAGGCGAATAAGGTTACCGTTCCAGAGATCTCGTGTTTTGCTTCTATACAAAAAGAACCTGGGGCACAAATGTTTGCTTCTACAGTAGGTCACATATGTGATGCAAGGTTAAGGATTGAGGGATTTAACACAAACTTGAGGTCGTTTATTAAGTTCATTAGGTTAGTTTGAGGCGCAAAATGCTGTTTACTAGAATAGAATACCGTTCAGGTCGGTTAACTTTGAGAAAATATAGGCAGAAATGGGCGAAATCCAACGTTTGTTGATAACCAAGGAATTTCCTATGCTATTAAGCACTGCGGAAAAAAGATTCATATTTGTGCGTGCTGAAGTATAAAAAAACATTCACCAGGAGCAGAAAAAGTTTAATTATATTTGGTCACTACAGAGAAAATTTTGTTTTGCGTCCATGAAATTGAGGTTAGTGTACTTACGAGATGCAGGACTAGAGTCGAAAAAAGGTTGATGAATCTAGTTAACAAATATTTGTTTTACAAATATGTTACGTTTGGTGTCCTAAATATAAGTAATAAACTTACAAGACGCAATCATGTGTTTTACTACGCTAAAATTAGAAGGCCTATTTGACTTTAGATGGACTCCCGTGTAATCTCATACAACATGTAGACGGAAATCAATAAATATCAAAATTCTAAGCGGAAGAAGTAGAAGATTACAATCTTTAAGGATATTGGATAATATTTCGGATCACTATGTTGTCCAACAAAAATCAACGAACACTGCCCTGAAGTAAAAGAACGCATTAAAAAACGTCTCTGGTTTACGTAGAAATGCAAGTTTTTTCAGTTCCGGCACAATATTTTCCTCTCAGTTTTATGAAAGTCAAAAACCGGTCAAAATATGCCATTTTGCTGTTGACTTTAAATTCAAAAAATGCACCGTTCACAGATAGTCGACTTCAAAATGTCTAACTAAAACACTTTTGAAGGAGGTAACTTGTTCAGGAAAGCCTTTTAATTAATCCTAGTCGTAGTCATTTTTGGCTTTTGTTATGCAATGAGTTGACATGTTTGACGATTCTAAAGTAATGACCCACACAGGCAGCTATCATATGAGGAATATTTAAGAACTCATTATTTAGGTAAATGCTTTTAAGCGATTTCTTATTTCTAAGGTTTTGGTAAATAGGTTAAAATAAATCGGTATTTATGGACAAACAAAGCAAAACTGTGAAACTCGTAAAGTGTTCAGCAGCATTTCCTAAACAGTTTGCTGCTCGTCGCACTCGAACTCTCAAAAAAAACTTTTAAAAAAATGTGACAAATGAAAATTTCTTTCAACATACACAAGATGGTATAAATTTGATAGCAATTACAACCGTAATCTAACTTTTTAGTAAACAGCCAGCCTTTCCGTGTGTGGCCGTCAATGTATTCTTATTCCGCTCGACAGCCGGGATGTGATTTCCAGAGAAAATGTTTTTGCAGTTGTCAATAGAAATTAATATAAAGCACGCAAGAATCTTTTCGTGCATTAAAAACGGAAATGTGTCCGAAGTTTCAAAATTTTAAAACAACTGTACCTAAGGTGACTACATCCATTTCTGACACATTAAGAACAATTTAAAATGTTATTGGAAAACATTTAGTTGAAAAAATTTTGTATTTGTGCTTTTTCTGTATAACCTTCCCATCCTTTTCCATTCCCATGCTTTAAACGCACTTTATTTCACATTGCACCAGTAAATTTTCATAATGGAATTTCTTGAGTTTGCAGATTTTTGTGAAAATTATATTTTTCTATGCTAGTAAATAGTAATTTCTCAACCAAACTCTGACTTTTTTACTTATAGTTCTAACTTTACTGCTATATTATTTTAGGGGCACGTCTCGTAAGCTGACTCCCTACAAAATGACCTCTATTGCGTTTTTGAACTTATCGCATGAGATCGTCCACTAACTGTATTTACATATGCATTTACCTATGCGATAAAAGCAGTGGCCGAAGAAGCCGCCACATGCCGACACATGCGAAAGATTGATAATTCTTCGCTAATCGGAATTGACTGATTATCGTGCAGGCAATTCTAAAGTCACTTAAGACATGAGAGGATGCAGCAAGTATCAAACGATCCTGCGCAGTTCGGTCATTTAAAAAGTTAAAACCTCTATAACAATTAAAAAATACTCAGTAGTTTCTCATCTACTGCCGAAGGCTGAAAGTTCTAGAAATTTGCGTTGAATTCAAAACGTATATGTTGTATAGTTTTGTGCTCCTTTTGTAACAAATTTCTAGTTTTTTTCAAACAACTGAAGTCCAGTTGGATGTTAGAAATGTCGCCTGGCTGAGACGGCCTGCAACACGTTAGAATAGGTTTCATTAAACTAACTAGGGCCTATCTAACCTGCATGAAGCTCAGTCCACCAGCCACGCTCCGGACAGTTGACTCAACCGATTCGCCAAACTTTAAGAAAGGGCCTACCATTTCCGCGGCCTCACCTCCTACTCCCCGAACGTGGTTCGGGCCAAAGGGGTTGTGTGCATGATCCAAGGCATGACTTTGCCCTACTCACGCCTCCCCTTACCGACCCTAACACTCCTTCAAATTCCTATACCTCCCCCATTCTACATGCACTAAACGTCGGCCACGTTGTCACTGGCCGAACAATCTACAGGTCCAAAACTGTGATAATGCCCTAAAAGTCACCCAGTTTCAGTAAAAACTATGAAAAATATTACAAGACGCGTAGGCACAAATTTACCAAATGGTGCATGCACAAACAAACCGAACGACAGAAGGGACCGACTCCATCACGAGCGATTCTGCACGTAAAAAATATCGGAGGCCGTCGGCCGTTTTCTCGCATCAGTTAGAGTTGGAGCCGGAGGCAATAATTAGACTTCAGGTAGCGAAACTAAACGACCCACTGTCACGGCAAGGAGTATCCGGAATCGCCTCTCTGATCTGGTGCGGTTTTGTAAAAATGATAGCGAGTCGCGAATTACCGAGCACGTGGCAGCTCTGCGGAAAAAAGGTAACCAGTTCTCAAGTCACGGCTTATTCGACGAGACCTGACGAGAATTTGAAATTCGATCAGGCCATAATTTTCGTAATGTAGACAATCCTTTGAACGCCAAGTTGTTTGAATCATTGTTAACAGGCCTCAGTCTGTAAACAAGTTAAATCATTTCTCCAATCCATTTTTGGTACCGATGATTAGTAAAGCCAAAAAAATTAGATAATTATGGAGCGCAAGGACGAGCGAATTTACTAATCTCAGCGTCAGGGATCCAGATGGTCAAGGCTGAACCCAGGGCGAGGGATTTATTAAGTAATTCTTCTCCGATCTGTTTCGGGATGTACCCACCCTGCATCATTGTATGATAGCGAGATTATTGGAACCCCAATTGTCTATGTTACTGGCTAACTATTACCAACGATGGTATTTTACTGTAAACACAGAACAGATAGCGAAGCGTTTTGGCCTATTTGGGCCTCATCAGGCGAAAGTAGGTCAAATCTAGTCTCGCAGCGGAAATTGCCGCTACGCCCGAGTTTTGAACTCGCGTCTCTTCGTTTGCCTCTAGCCGGAGAGACGCGAGTTCAAAAGTCAGCGTGGCGGCAATTTCCGCTGCTACACTGCAGTTGACCTACTATCGCCTGATGAGGCCCAAAATAGGCCGAAAAGCTTCGCAATATGGTCTGTATTGTTGGCAAATACCACGAGAGATTTTATTTTAAGATATTACGACCCACAGGCCGGTACTCAAGTAATTAGCGTACACGTGGGCAACAATCCTTTATAGGAGGAACCACTATTTGCCAAAGGTATGTAGTAGGGAAGCGGATGTCTATCATAACTAATACACATCCTACGCATGAAGTAGCTGTTTTTGCTACCGGCTTTTTTCTCCAATACCGGATGTGTTGAAATAAAAACCGGATTATAACTTATTGTATATCAGAACTATTTTCTCCATTTATTTTACCTTGATATTAAAAAACTATCTTTTATAAATATTTCGAATACATAGTGTGTATATTTAATCATATTAGTCTTGATAGACATTACACAGTGAGAAACATGGTCCAAATAATGTCTCAGAATATTGAAAGTATTTTTTCAGGTTATTAACACTGAAAAGTCGAGAAGCATTCTTCATTGTTTCAAGAAGATATTATCTTCTTTGAATTGGAGCCTGCCTTCTCACATTTGATTTACTTTGCGAGAAGACCTCCTCGCAGGTGTTCGGGAAAGGAGAATAACTTGGTAAAAGTGTATTTAGTATGGAAACTTATCGTAGAATTCTTGAATGGAATGGTGCAAACGAACGTTGTCCATAACACTGATGTATTCTTCGTCGTCGTCAAGAATTTCTGGAACGGCTGCAAAAACATGTAAAATATATTTCTATCTTTTCTTGTCCAAGTGATTGCATCAGCTTGTTATATTATGTAAATAGTTTTTTTAAGCGTTATAGCAGCTGTATTAATGTCTTTTTCATCCGGCGTCCCAATGTTCGGGGCAGACCGGCTTACTGACAGTCACCACTGTAAATGCACGCTGACCCTCACAGGCTTGAGCTGAACTGCGTTATAGTCCGGTGAAGGATGACCCGCATTTTTTACCTTATTTGGTGCAAACGTGAGCTCATCATCAGACCACCAAACCACGGCCTTTGACGCCACCAATCGCGCGCCCCAAAAACCAGCCAGCCAACCAGTCACTCAGAAACAAACTGACTTAATCCCGTAAAAGCCCACCTCTCCAAGAACGCTCCTGAACTGTTGAATCGTCCAGAAACCGCTGCTCACGCCGTCACAGATGACCGAAACGGGTGATTTATGAGTTTCCCTCCTACCCTCTCTATGTCCTTTACTCTTCGCGTACTCCTCCCTCCACCTTACACTGCGTTCTCCCTCCCCCCTTCCCCTACAACAGTTTTTTGGTTCCTACACCCTATAATTTTTGCTCGCTTATCGTTGACGGTTTATCCCTGACGATGGACTCCTGCGAAAGCCCGAAAGCTCAGATAAATAAAATTACGATTCCGGTGAACGCAATTAATTCTTCTTCTAGACAAATATCTGAGATGCTAATTTTTACCTCTATTCGGAGACATTTATCACACGCAAGCAAGCAGTCCATTTACGGCAACTTGGCTTGTGTGCCTATCAATCGCTTCTGACGTCTGACTGGCTTCGTCCGTCTGTCGGGATATGGTTAGTGTTGTGGTTGTAGAAGATTGCCCATGCTTGATCGCTGTGGGCTAAATAGTAGTGATTTAATGTCTTCTATTTCAGTAAGTACTCAACCAAATTCTGACATTAAATTGTTAGAAGGTTTGGTAGGTTTTTTTTAATTTAGTTGACCCCTAAAAATTAAGACAGCCTAGTGGCCATTCTGGTGGATTCTATATGATCGCTTAGGATATCCTGCCTGACCAATCAACCTGTTGTTCCGTAATGATAGATTGCACACGAGCCAGTGGTATTTTTTTCTGGGTAAAATCGATCCAATTGTGATTAAATTCACATCGCACGGCGTGGCGTGGCGTAGTAGCTCAAATTGGTGGAGCGTTGGCTGCGTAAAAGCCTTCCCTGTTGTGCAGGTTCGACTCCCGCCGATGCCATCAATTTTTACAGAATTGGGTCAGCTAAATTAAGCTTACATGAAAATCAATTAGGCCCGAAATATTACTAATCTTGCATAATAATTGCAAAAAGCTTCAATCACGGAAATATCCTGACTTCCAACGAGATTCTTTTCAGTCACTTGAAGAAAAATGGTTTCCACAAATTGCGAAATTAGCAATGATATATTCTTGGTTATTTCAATACTTTCGCAAATTCATAGAAATCACTTCAAAGACATGCTCAAATACTTTTCTTCTAGAGATGACATTTTCTGGAAATTTCATGGTGGTACCTTTCAGCTTCAACGGGGCCTTCAATTATAAAATAATCTAGGCTCATGCAATTTTAATTCAAAAACGATAATATATTTTCCTTTGGCAGTGTTGCCTGTAAAGGAAGCTGCTTGCCCCCTTGAAACTTAAATGACCCCTACGGAACAAATGCATAATTATATTTATTATAAAAATAAGCAGGTAAAGATTTGGTACCCCTGAATTTAACTTTGGTAATCGGTTTCCAAGATGTTCACTGCGTGCTTCAACAGGCTGAAGGCGAACATGATGACGTTCAGGTGAGTTGGTGTAAGAGAATACCCTCGCTGCATCTTCCGCATTCTCTCTCATTCTACCCCAGCCTGTGCCCCGTGAAAAGACTCGAAGGGGAGGTGGATGCTTATAGGGCACATGGCAAGATCCGTTCCTGTGCGTACAACCCTAGACTTTGCTTCCCGACAAGACTGTGAAAGGATGGAAGTGGAGGTACTGATCTTAATTCATACAGCCTCGGCCTCCGTGTCCACACACCCATTATACTCCAGCCGGTCACAACCTTTATCTGACAAGGATTTCACCGCAGTAGGAGGATATAAATGACAGTTTAGAGCCCAGTTCACACACTCTGGGACTTCATGTTCGGTCGCATGGTTTCAGTGGGATCTCTTGCATGCTTAGTAACAACGCGCTGCACGGACAATTACCTGCGCGGGATTTAAATGAGATGCGGCTTGTGCCGAATCTATCTCACTCACTGTTTCACACCCCCACAAAGCCCAGTGTACACCACATGGTCCAAATCTACATACAACCAGAAAGTTACATAACAAAAGCATCGTTCGTATCTCAAGGAGCAGGAGTGCCGTAAAAAAAGGTAGAAAGGCTTAATTTGCTAGGCAAAAGATTACAAGAAATAACTTTTTCGTTTGTGTTTTCTATAAAATACAGGGTTTTCCAAAAAATGTAAATATATTTTGAACACTTGTAAGCTTGAAGCTCACTATAATTGTTTTATTTTAAAAAAATGTAAAAATAACATTTTATTGTTTTTACTCAGGAATTTACCTATATTTTAAATAATTGAGGAAGAGAGAAGTCACTGAACATGAATGCGCCCAAATACGAACGGAATTGTTTCATGGTGTGTGCGATTTCATTTCTTCGCAATGTCAGCAGTGTCTGGACGTCAGTTCGAGAAAATGCAGTGAAAAAAATAAACGGATACTTATAAATAATTTTACACTTTTGGAATACTCAGATTACATTAAACACAAAAATCGCAATTGTTTAAAATGTGTATACATTTTTTGGGACACCCTGTATATTTGAATTTGCGCATGATTATGACTGTGCTTCTATCACCTATGATTAAGGATTCCTGACGGAATTCGAAACGTCAGAACAATAAAACTCGTAATCCAATGATCGCGTCCTCTTCTTCTGGTCTCCGAGATGTTTCTACGTACAGACTCGCTGGTGGTGCGGTTGGCATCGTTTTGTCGCCCGTTTTGTAAGCGCATGCACCATTTAGTAAAATTTTGTTTTCTTGTCTTACAATACATTTTTCATAGTTTTCAGGTGACAGTGATCCAGGGGGCATTGTGTTCCACACTTGGCGACTATGGGCGCATTATCAAAATTTTGAACATGTTGATTGTTAGGCCGGTGACAAAACGGCCGATGTATATTTGCATATAGAGAGGGGATAGCGATTTAAAGGGAAGGGTGTAGTCGGTAAGGGGAGCTTAAAGAGAAAGGGGGTGTGAGTACGGCGTAGTCATGCCATAGGCCATGTACAGCGTTCGTTTTCATACTAAATACACTTTTATTAAGTTATTCTCCTTTCCTGAACCCCTCCGACGAGGTCTTTGTGCCAATTGAATCTAATATGAGAAGCCAGGCTCCAATTCAAAGAAGAGAAGATCTACTTGAAAAAATGAAGAATTATTCTGAAATTTTCAGTGCAAATAACTTGAAACGTTAGGTTCAACACTCGGAGATATTATTCGGAGACATTATTTGGACCACGTTTCTCACTATCTAATGGCCATCGAGATTTATATGATTAAATATATCAGGCTATGTATTCGAAATATTTATAAAAGATTGTTTTTCACTTAAAATCTTAAATAAATAGAGTTAATAGTTCTAATATACAATGAGTAATAATTCGGTTTTTATTTAACACATCTGGTTTTGGAGGAAAAAGCCGGCAGCAAACACGGCAACTTCATACGCAGGAGTTGTATTAGTAAGGACATACATTCGCCAGAGTCCAGAGGCAAACGAAGAGACGCGAGTTCAAAACTCGGGCGTAGCGGCAATTTCCGCTGCTAGACTAGATTTGACCTACTTTCGCCTGATGAGCCCCAAATAGGCCAAAACGCTTCGCTATCTGGTCTGTGTTTTCGGTAAAATACCATCGTTGGTAATAGTTAGCCAGGAACATATACAATTGGGGTTCCAATAATTTAGTTATCATACAATGCTGCAGGGTGGGTACATCTCGAAACAGATCGGAGAAGAATTACTTAATAAATCCCTCGCCCTGGGTTCAGCCTTGACTATCTGGATCCCTGACGCTGAGATTAGTAAATTCGCTCGTCATTGCCCTCCATAATTATCTATGTTTTTGGCTTTACTAATCATCGGTACTAAAAATGGATTGGAAAAATGATTTAAATTGTTTGCAGACTGAGACCTGTTAACCATGATTCAAGCAACTTGGCGTTCAAAGGATTGTCTACCTTGCGAAAATTACGGCCTGATCGAATTTCAAATTCTCGTCGGGTCTCGTCGAATAAGCCGCGACTTGAGAACTGGTTACATTTTTTTCCGCAGAGCTGCCACGTGCACGGCAATTTGCTACTCGATATCATTTTTACAAAACCGCACCAGGTCAGAGAGGCGATTCCGGATGCACCTTGCCGTGACAGTGGGTCTTTTAGTTTCGCTACCTGAAGTCTAATTATTGCCTCCGGCTCCAACTCTAACTGATGCGAGTAAACGGCCGACGGCCTCCGATATGTTTTTACGTGCAGAATCGCTCGTGATGGATTCGGTCCCTTCTGTCGTTCGGTTTGTTTGCGCATGCACCATTTGGTAAATTTGTGCCTACGCGTCTTGTAATAGTTTTCATAGTTTTCACTGACTTTTAGGGAATTATCACAGTTTTGGACCTGTGGATTTTTCGGCCAGTGACAACGCGGCCGACGTTTTTTGCATGTAGAATGGGGGAGGTATAGGAATTTGAAGGAGTGTTAGGGTCGGTAAGGGGAGGCGTGAGTAGGGCAAAGTCATGCCTTGGATCATGCACACAACCCCTTTGGCCCGAACCACGTTCGGGGAGTAGGAGGTGAGGCCGCGGAAATGGTAGGCCCCCTCTTAAAGTTTGGCGAATCGGTTGAGTCAACTGTCCGGAGCGTGGCTGGTGGACTGAGCTTCATGCAGGTTAGATGGGCCCTAGTTAGTTTCATGAAACCAATACTAACGTGGTGCAGGCCGTCTCAGCCAGGCGACATTTCTAAGATTCAGTCGGACACCACTTTTTTGTAAAAAGGAGCAATTTGTTACGTTCTTGCAAGGCTTTCGTTTATATCCGCCAAATACACTAGTCTACAATGCCCCCTTAATGCTCCTGTTAGCTGTCTGCCACTTTGCATTGCATTTAGACAGCAAAATAGCAACTTTTTAGGTGTTTTTTGGTTTCTTCCTAGTAATATTAGTCCACGTGTACTGCGTCCTCCTCCAGACACCTTCATAGAAGCAAAATGGCAAAGGAGAAGACACATTTAATAATTAGAGAATGTGATCGATAAATCGAAGTGTTTCAGATTCCCACACGCAAAATCATCAAATGCACAGTTACAACTCATGTGCTGAGCTACTTGCAACGATGAACATCCTGATGATGAATGCCGATGGTAATAAATATATAAGGCTTGCGTTTGCATGCAAACTGTATCTTATACTACATAAAAGTATCTTGAGAATGCAGTTTCAGAGCTTAAGGTCAAATGTAAAATATTTCAACACCGTCCAACTGGAAATTTGGTACTGCCCTAATGGAGCAAAGTCCATATATTGGCCAGTGGCAACAGCTTTAAAATGAAGCACTTCGTCAAGGTTTCACCCAACGCTGATTATCTGTTTCTGGACTAAAACATATTCACCTGGAATTTTTGGAAAAGTTTGACTTCTTGGAACACAGTTATCTTGTTGGTTGTGAGTGGTCATATAAACGCATTTCTCAGCAGACATCATAGTCCACTTCGGAAATTGATTTTTCAAAGAAGTTTGCAACAAACGGTGTTAAAATTCAACACGCCAATTAGCTGACGTTTCGGTTGGTTTAGTTGCATCTTGATGCAGTTTTTTGTAGACAAAGTCAAGATAATGTTAATTTTCAAGATAGTTTTGGGTTTGACGCCATTTACTGCTCCCGAATCACGACTGGTCGATGACTTCCGCATTCAGGAGGTCAAGGTTACCCCTGATTGCCTAATCGTTATGGTCCAACAAAACAACGCTTGCCTTGAAATTGTGTGTAAAATTTCCGGATTCCCTGGGCAACCTTTCCTGTTTCCAGCAATGGCGAATAAGGACTGAGTGCTTAGTTTACATTTTGAGAAATATTAAGTACAGAAACAATGGTGAACTTTGAACATTGTTAAAAATTTGAAAACGTTTCATAAAAAGGGCAAGTATGTGCAAAAACTCAAAAGAACATGTAAAGATGAAAAAAACTTCAACATGAAAAAATAATGGTAATGTCATGAGCTGGTAGCTGTTTGGTGCTACGTGGAATACGAATAGTTTATAGGCTTACCAAAGAAAACCAAAACACGCCTGACATACGTTTGAGTTACCCTTGCGAAATTTTGTTGCAAGCTAGGCGATGAGGAAAGTGTACAATACGCGAACGTCTTACGATGGAACAGTTGGCCTTTGTACACCGATGCCGAAGAATGAAAATTTTGCCAAAGTCTGGCCAAATCCGACTTGCCGTAAGAACAACTCAAGGATATAAGATTGCAGCTCCTTATTGTTAAAGCATGCTAAGCGCGTTCATTTTAAATGCCAATTGTAGACTTCAGAACTTCCAAGTTTTTAAGGAGCAATGCGTAGCGATGTAACACTTACACCTTGTTAACTTTATATAGGCTACCTTTGGGAAATAATTCTAACGTCGATTTATTTTCCTCAAATAATGACAAAGCTGCTTTCGCTAATAGTGATTTTCAAGGTCACGTTTATTGCATCCCTCAAGAGAATTCTTTCAAAATTGCTAACATTGTACGGGACTGCACATGCTACAATAGAGTCGGGTGTCAATTGGACCTATATTACCGGTTTTGGGCACTATGTTATTCCAGTAAAATAATGCGGCGCTGTTTAAATTGCATAGATATTTTAAGGTAACTTCTCTTTGTGGACGATAGTTGAGCTACAGAAAGATAGTGAGATAATTTAAAAACATGCTTAAGTTGATGAGACTACATACTATCCTATAATATGGTCAGTGCTTTACATAAACACTAGTATATATGGACGAGGAAGAACGCCTGCAAATACCTGGATCGCGAACTTTCTCATTACTTTGATTATTTCATATGTTTTAAGGGTTAAAAATAGACTCGCCTACTCCAGATATATTGTATAGGACCTTTTATTAAATGATCAATATCGTAAAATCTATAGCTTTGGAGCTTAAAACAAGTTGTTTTATTATGCTTTCAAAAAGAATATACAAAATTGCTTACTCGAAGATCTACGGTCTACTAGCCAAACTTCTTGCATGTCACAAGGCAGCCGAGTCGTCATTTTATAAGAAAACCTGGAAGGAAATGGTCCGTGGTTTTGACATTGCGACTGGTATTGTTAAGGATATATTTATAATATGAGTTCATACACGTTCATATAAACTGTAGCTATGAGTGCCCAAAAAGTTAAGCGTGCACTAATGGATTAAGTAGTTTTATACGTCATATTATAGGCTTTATGGTTCATTTCCAAAAAGTGATCATTTTAGATCTGGATCTATACATGCCTTTACCTCATATTTGATCTTTTTATCTACTTCTTTTGTTATATGAGCTTTCGTCTAACGCTGATCTTGTGAACTGGTTTTGATAAGTAACGTAATAAATAACGTTTCGCTGTAAAAGTGACTATAATATACGTATGGTTATTTATAAAACGATTTCTAAGAAGTTAAGCGAAAGTGACTGATTTATTCATCATTAGTGGAAAGCGCCAGTAGTGGGTTTAGCATTACGTACCAAAATTACGTTCCAGTGGAGTATACCTCAGATCCTTCACATCTAAATCACTTGAATACGTACTAGAACTTTGGACTGTTAGCTGTAAAAGCTTTACATTGAATTGTACGTAATATGGAAGCACATGTATCCAGCAATTATATAAAAGGATGACCTTCCAGGGATATACTGCTTGCGCCGCTTTATTTTCTCGTTTATTGCATGAAGAGGCTTCCGCTACATTTCAAACTTAAATTTACTTAGAACGTCTGCATTTCCGATTTTCAGAATTTTCCGTTTTGCTGAAAAGATGTTATTTCTAAGTTTTGTGATTTTATTTGATACATAGAAATATGATATATATTGACTAACAACAATTACTTTCTTCCTTATAAACTGAAAGGTAGACATCCAAAGGAATTTTATTTCAAGGAAAGGCGTCCTTTGGGAAAATCACTAAGTCTATTGAGTTAATTTTCGACCCTGAATCTTACGGTCGTCGTCAGATTTGGTAGTAACGTGCAAAGAACTGTTTGTTGCACATGACTCTCAAGTCTGACGACGACCTGGGCATCCAGTGTTGATAATTTACTGAATAAACGTACTCATTTTCCCACAGGACACTTATCCTTGAAATTACTTCCTTGTCGTAAGATTTTGGGGCGCAGCTTAGACTGTTCCCTGTAAAAATCATTGGACTTTATGAGATAGCCCACTTACTGCAGAATGCCGCAGTGAGAATATACGGAGCCCACCGTTGGCCAGACTGCATAAACGCCTTTTTTGAATAGGCAGCTATCTTGGCTGGTATCCGACCACCATCTCCGTCCTGCAAATATTTCCTGCGTCTTAGAAATCGGATTTTATCGTTGGCGATTTGTATGTGAGGTGACACGTTTGGCAGATGACTTTCACGTCACTACTTTTAACCTCGTGAGCCAAGATTACCTTAGACATGGAAAATTCGATATCTCGGTTTAGCCAGATTGCGCATTTTTCTTTCAAAGACACCCTCAATCCTCTCTTGACAGTTATTTTTTACCTTTTGCTGCTTCATTGAAAATCTAACTTCTGCGCTGGCCAAACGATCAAAGCACACGTTTTTCGACTGTGTTTAATTCAGACTCTTTTGCTTATTGCGTAAATTTGGGCCGGCTACCTTCACTCAGAAGTAAAATGCGGGTTTACGTCATGCGACGCATATGCCTCCTGTTGAGGGTTTGAAGGGACGAGCGATTATACTACTTTGTAAGTTACACAGAATGATAAGATAAAATCTGCTCTCTAGATACTGTTAAGCTGGTTAGCCAAGAATGCACTTGAGAGGGTTCTCCTGATCCTCGGTTTAGCCAGTTTTCTGACGATTATTTAGATGGACACCTAGGCACCCTGCAACCTCCCTGACATTTATGTTTTACCACTTGATTTTCTCACTTTCACTTCTCCATCCAGTAGTATGCTCATTTACTGACCAAACGACCACCTCCGTATGCATCTACCCCTTTACTTGCTCCTTTGGAGTAGGTGATATGGGTCACACGAGTCGGCGTCTATCCAAAAGAATAAAGAAAGACCTCCCATAATAGCTAAGGAAAGGTGAAGTAAATACCACCAAGACCATCAGCAGCTCTATTCTAGCGCACATGGTGGATTCCGGATATCTGGTGGATCCCCAACGAAGCCTTCAGGGTGATCTAAAAGGTCCCACCAAACCACCCTAAGTCTGCTAGCGACAGCAGAAGCAATTGCTATCCAGTTGAGGAAGCCGATTTTGTGCGCGCAAAAGAACCTTCTGCAGGCTCCAAGCTTAGCATGGCCAACGGTCCCGTAGCCTCGGAGCCTCCTCTGTCCCTAATTTCCGTTTAATTAGCCACTCGTTACTATCCTAACACCCTCCCCTATTCCCCTGACTAATTGGTTTGTAACATCGAGCAAAATTTACCTACAATTTTACCTTTTACACTATACCTCCTCCCATAAAATTTTAAATGCCTGATGAGAATTTATTGGAAGTATATGTATGCTTGCCAAATTTTCTTCAGACTAATGTAAATACACAGGCAGGCAGAGTTTAATTTCCACAGCAATAATTTTTGCTTCCATTTTTTTGATTACGTATTTGCTAAATTTAGCTACACTTTGGTACAAAATGAGATTCCGCCTTGCATAAATGTCTTCACTAGGTGTTTGAATCAAACAAATACTGCTTGGATCCTATGGTCGCAGCCATGATATTATCAGAAAAAAAAGTTTAATAATGATATGTATATATTGCACTTTTCCGAATCCACCAGCCGCTTTATAAAACACAAAGATTTATGGAAAAAACAACAGATCAGATGGGACAGGTGTTCTTCTAAGCACATGTCTGCAGACATTCCCCTTCGGTTTTGAAATTATTTTCATTTCCACGGCATCCACCGTACACGAAGGATTTGCAGGTTCCATCCTTGACATCAAAGTAGAATCGGGTTACGAATGCTCTGCACAATCCCAAATCGACGGGCAGGTTGCAGATATCGTTTGATCCTGCAACATAAGATAAACAAGCGGCTTGCTTTACTTAACGCGAATACTCATCGTTGGAGTAGACTACTAAATACATCTCTGCCAATACAAGCAAACATACGAGTTCCGGGAACTAATTTAGAAGTAAAGTTGATTGCTGGGACAATAATTTTATTCGCCTGACACTGCCCCATCTGTGGCGAATTCATCCTCAGATAAACAAGCAGAAAGCAGCT
>JAYGXS010000003.1:82929420-82951505 GCA_036362985.1 Ligula intestinalis
CAAACTTTTTGTTAGTGTGGACTATACTATGGCGGAACTCCAAAATAAGTGAAAATGGTACAAACTGAAAATTCTTGTCCAAAATTGTTCAGATGAAAGTGACGTAATGATGATGGAATAAAGTTTATTTATGCATTAAAAATTACTTTTAGCTTTCCTGGGAAGTTTCTTCGTACAAAATGCACTCAGAAAAAGTCTGCATCGCATATTTTTATACCGCACCGCTCTTCTTGGCGAATAGACAAAGTGTCTCCATAGATTTATGCGAATTTAAAGTAAGCCTTATTAAATGTAAGTCATGTAAACATGTACGTTTTAGTAAATCATACTTTCCGTTTATTTGTTATTCAGAAATGGAACAGACATAAGAATAATACTTATTTCAAAAAATGGCCCTTTATGTGACAATTAGTTTTAACATTAGGACGCTTATAACAAATCCTTGAAGCAGTCCAACTTAACGGAAAGTAATTCATTATGAAGCGAAAAATAAGTTATTTCATACAAAGTCACACTGAATCGTTTATCTTTTAGTAAAATGTAAAAAAATTATGTAAGGTCTCTGATTTTATTTGGCATAACCTTGTAAAAAGTTTATATGAAGAGAAATTCGTCAGATGAATATCCAAGAAAAGCACTGTATTCAAAGGTAACATAGCATTGAATGCTTTTATATTAAGTCTAGGAGTAATTATGTCCGTATTATCTTGCGCACGTTCTGTATGTTTGACAATGTAGTTTTCTCTTTAAAAGCATATCTAAATATGATCAACATGGCCATATTCATAAGAACTTATATTCGAGAACACATTTTTTGTAAATGCTCTCTATTTATATCTTATTTTCAAGTTATGGATATAAACGTCAAATAGAAGATTCATTAATGAATGAACAAATAAGGACACCGTAGACGCAGAAAATGATTCCAAAATTTAAACGACGATATTCAGTAGGCAACGAAAAAACTATTATGTGACGTTAAGTTTACAATATCACAGAATGTCATCCACAGAATGACGGATAAAAAAGACAACCAACTTGATGCTCATCTCTAGAATCCGGTGACTAAGAGAAACTATTATAGAGAAAGCTGGTTTTTCCTATATGGATGTTCAACGAATCCCAGGACGAAGCACTAGTGTAAGATGCTCAAAAAAATTCCACAATATCCAACTTAACCAAACTTTTCATATCGATTAAAGTGACAACTATTAAGATTATTTTCCACGAGCTTGGGTAACATGAAATTATTAGAACAAGCACAGCTGTTTTTTTGAATTTTAAGTATCAACCAATCTTGAGAAGGCATGCAACCACCTCAAGGAATGACAAATATCTTCCGTTAGCGTATACATAATTTATTTAGTGATAAGCAAATATTGTAATGCAACCCTCTTCAAAATAAGCAATGAGTTTGATTTGATCAACAGAAAAACTGAATATCTGCTCCTTTTAATGTCCCTTGTCAACGTTGATCTACAAATGTGTCTGTATATTCTTTATAAGGACTGAAGCGGAATATATCATCAGGAAGAATGTTCTCATCGAAATGAAAGTCCCAAGTGTTTGCTGCTCCAGCATCCGAAGCTTGAGCGGTAGATGGAAGGAATGACAGCGATGTGTTATTTAACGAAAACGTTATCACACAAACATAGGCTTATTTAATGAATGCTAAGGTCTCTATTTTAAGCCTTTAGATTACACATGCACGAAATGTATTCACTGGAAATGTCTGAGTTCCGCAGATGTTACAACAATAAGAATTATGAGTGCCATTTGTATCACTGATCATCGTTTTTAATTAAAGCATGTTCAACGCTTTTCAATAATATGAGGAAATTAAAGTCTGAATTCTTAGCACGTCATGCAAGCATATTTTGTTTGAACAAGGTAAGCAGCTGTCTGCATATGTTTCAGCGATTGGACTAGACTAAACAGAGTGTAATCGACGTTTCTTACATTTCAAGACTTTGTACATAAACTTAAATTGTTCTTTTCATTGGCAGGTTTCTAACATTTCTTGTGTTGCTCCTCGTAAATTAATATTGCAACGAAGAATGCACCGGCCTTAACTATTTTCTCTATCTATTTGCCGCATAGGTCATTCTGATAAGACCCATTTAAAAACAGTATGAGCAAAAATGGACTTGCAAGGTTGGGATTGCATCCATCTTTCCGATAACAAAATGGGCCGCAAAAGAGGTTCTGGCAGGATTGTTACGTCGGTGTCTAAAATAAATTCGATCGAGTTAATTTTCAGTAAAAATGTGGCCGTTGAGAACATCTACAGTACGAATGGAAGACATTAATTATCAGATTCCAACGATGTCGCTTGGTGCCTTATAACAAAAACTGGCTAACTAAGTGTTTTAATGACTAACAAGAGTCTGGCTGGTTTCGGTACTAATGATGCAGACTTGCTTCAGTTATTATGACAAACCAAATTTGATAATCTACTTACATTGTAATAAATTAGTGCATATTCTGTCTGACATTAATAGTGTTAAGGAGTAAACAGATGGAAGAATAGTAATAACAAATGCGTTTATGTTAAATATTCCAAAAACATTTACGTCTTGCATTGCTGGCTACGATGCCCAGAACTAAAATAATTGAACACAGTTCAGCTTTGCACGCCATACAGCTTAGAATGATTTCCCTTTATTCCGTTTGAACTGTTAGCTTTATACTTTGAACATAGTGACCCCATTAGCATATTTTATTAGCATAGTTGACGGCCGTCAACTGCCTGTCCAAACTATTTATCATGCTCTTCCAGGTTAGCAAATAAAAAGATAAAGGATAACGCCTGCAAAAATGTGTTAACTATAAGGTACACAAAGCTATTCTTTTTCGATTCATTTTGTAAAAAATTGCTTCTTATTAAACAAAAAACGAGTCCCGATTTTGTCCTAGAAATATGATCTACATGATGAGGGCTGGCCAAAATTAGTGACGGTTACAGGTAGCGGCCCCTAAAGAGCACCCAACTATCTCCCTTTAGACTCCACGTCCCAGGCTCTGTCTAGCACATACACACCAGGCAGTCGATTCAACCGAGAGGCCAAACATGGCGACAGCCCCCCCCCCTTTTATCTCCTGCCCACGCCCTATTGTCCCCCTCCTTTCCCTCAGTCCCTACCCCCTCGCCCTCTACATGCAAAGGACATGGAGCATTTCGCCACCGGATGCGTTAACTTCGTATTAACGACGGGGCTCCCGTCAAAGATTACGTGAGCACATACCAGCCTGTTTAAGTAAGGATGAAGCTAGATGTATTTCGAGTTCTATTCTCGTACATCTCGTCGATACGAATAATCTCGTCGATATTAACGAAGCCTTTCTTGTCGTCTACCGGACGCTAGCTAACCTTTTCAACGGCCTTCGCCAACGGATGCCTGCGACAGCCGAAGCAGTGTCCATACGGATAGCGAATCCAGTGCTGCGTTGTCAGAAGACGCTGACTCAAGCCCTTGCACTTTCGTCGCCGACCCTGACGCGAGGTGGCGATCACATTTCGCTCCCACGCCCTAGTGGCAGTCGTTCGCTTCAAACAAATAGCAGCAATTATCACTCCATGTATCTGACCTCTGATCAACACCCACAACCTTACCCCATTCCCTACCCTCCCCCTTTTCCCTCTGCTTACTCCTCCCCCAACACAAGAACTCTCCACGCCGATCTCGCCATGCAGCCGACGTATTAACGATGAGTTGTAATCAGACTCCCCTTATTGACCGTTTTCAACTGTACAGTTTTCATTATCCCTGCAACTGTTTTGGGCTGGTGAAGATTTTCTGAAAAAAATGGTTTGGCAAATTGATTTTTCGAACTAACAGTCAACACTGTGAAAACGGTGGTCATGCACCAACAGCCACTTAATGTAGAAGACAATGTTAAGGGGACCCGAAAACAAACCACCGAAAAAAATCCGCTTACATTGAAAGCATGCTGTCGCACAACAGCGAAACCGATTGCGTATCAGATCCCGAAATCCAGCCAAGGTACAAGCCTCCGTGCGGACTCGCCAAAGTCTGCAACTGAAAGTCAACTTTAGGACGTACACGATTGTCGTCCTGACTGGTATCGGTTTTCCGAGGGAAAACTTGGACAACGTACTGCCGGAAAGCTATACCACTGCTATGACAGCTGTGCCCGTATGATACGGAGAATGAAATACCGGAAGATTATCTCGAACAGGGAAAGCCTGCAACTAGCGATAATCCTCAAAATCTGCGTTCTACTGAGGTAAACGCAAGTTTGGTGGAAGGCAATCGGGTCAGAATGGACGACGGCTTTTTTAGGGGTTTGTCACTGTGAGTACTGGATGACAAAGAGGAAAAAATGATAGCACAAGATCACCCTGAAGAACCCTCCATATTGACTGCAAATCGACCCTATAACTTGGAATGACCGATTGGCTTGAAGTCTGGCGGCGCGAGCCTGATCGTCGCTGCTGCGATGCCTTGGATGCACACAGCCATCGACCAAGCCCTCGTAGCCTACGCACGTTGCCAGCCCACCTTCTGTACGTGAATTGGTCTCGTCAGGCATATTGAGACGCAATGCAACAACACTATGATGATGGCATTAAGTTCGACGTCGGCAAACATCCTTACAGTCCCCTCCCCAGATTCAAATCCCACGAAAGGTGAACACTCCCACTAACGGTGGTCAAAAATCCAATGTCTAACCGGCACCGGCGGGGACGAAACACCACGTCGATCACAGTGTTACTCACCCTGGACCAAGTCTAATGACCGGCCGATTGATACCTACATCAAAACTGCGCCTTCAGTTAGCAATAAGGACCCGAGTCATGCAAATTTATGAGCAAATTAAAGGTACGCCCATGCCTCCTCCCTATCAGGCCTGATTGCTGAAGTGGCACACCAACGGACAGAACGCCTGGTCTTCACCAGGTATTAACCAAAGTTTTGTGTTCGTTATGTTGATGACACTTTTTTATTGTCTAAACATCTGACATCTGACTTGGTTGATCCACCTATCAGATTCACAATGGAGGCTGAAAGAAATAACAAACTACCCTTCCTCGATGTCCGTGTGCGCCGGTGTTCAACTGGACTACTGCAAACTACAATATTCAGAAAGGCGACCAGTACGAATCAAGTACTACATTTCAACGGTAATCACCCCATGTCCCACAAAAGTAGCTGCGTTCGTATTATTTTCGAAAGAGTTGAAACCTGTTGTCAGAAGAGGTAAGTAGTAATACCTCCAGGAACTCTAACGAGCTAATGGATACTGAAACTCATTTGTCAAACAAAGCAAGCACCGAGTGAACAGATGACGGCCAGTAAAACAGCAACCCGAAGTCTAAGGGCTATTGTGTACATTAAAGGAGTCGCCGAAGCAGTCTCGTGACTGTTACAACCTGCCGGCTTAGGCATAGCTCATTGACCTCAGGCGCCAATACGCCGACGGGTGATGCAACCTAAAAGCACACTGCCTCCTACTGAAACCTCTCCAGTTTTTTACAAGATGCAGTGCAACGACAGGGGCTGTAATCATGCTGGAGAAATAGGCCGCAGATTGCAGACCCACAATCACGAGCACAAACTAATGGCTTGGAGACTAGACTAAAACTCGCAACTTGCAGCACACATCGCAGAGACTGGCCACGAGTTCGAGCTTCAAGTAGCGACCATCGTAGGCTGAGGAACCTCAAAAGTCGAAAGGTTGACGCTTGAGGCATGGCAGTCAGATGCCAACTCTGTCAACAGGCATCTAGGCCTGCCCGAATCCTACAAAGTCTTGCGCCATTATGTGTACAAATGACAGATGAAGCCCATACCGAAAGTTAGAATGGCCAGCGAAAACGACTTCACGGCAAACCGGCCGAAAGAGGAAGTGGGGTTACCAGGACCCTCTAACGTGGGGACAAAGCGCCACACTAATTGCTGTCCATGACCCCCGAGTACACTGAAAGCTGATTAGCATTCACCACTATAATTGCCCCCATCCTTCATGATTACTGTTTCTAACCCCTTGAGCACCTAATGACTTCTGACAGTTGATAGAGCACTATAATTACCTTCTATTTTGTTGCTTCTTCTTACCCCTGCAGAGGGACTCGTGTAATAGTTTCAAAGCTCAGGAAAATGAATCAACTGATCCGGTGCTGGACATGTCTTTGTCCTTGTGGATGAGTCTAATCTGTCCTCATTGTGATTGCAAATTAACTTCACTTATTGGCTTCGTCGGTCGGCTGCCTTTCCCATCGCACAGGGATTGGCGAAGGAGTGCCTGTAGCACCCACACACCACATAGGTCGCCGACTTGATTTTATGCGAATCTTTGTTACTTTAATCCAGACACACCTTACACGTCCGTGGTAACAATTCCATCCACAGTCCTCCTATCGGCCTGACCGCCAGCAACAACCCCAACACTATTTTCACCATCATAGCATCTCGCTATCTTCAATGCCACCAAAAAAACATAGGCCTGGCCGGCAAATTGCAAATCCCACACAAAGACTGTTGAACCAG
Source organism: Ligula intestinalis (assembly GCA_036362985.1). Taxonomy (NCBI): domain Eukaryota; kingdom Metazoa; phylum Platyhelminthes; class Cestoda; order Diphyllobothriidea; family Diphyllobothriidae; genus Ligula; species Ligula intestinalis. The sequence goes on from JAYGXS010000003.1 coordinate 82,935,933, forward strand.
TGCCTAGGGACCCCACGTACAGTAACCACACCCGGCTCAACTGTCCGCACTGGACACGAACCTTATTGCGCTGCATGGACCTATGAGGCCACATACGCCTTACCTGGAGTACACAACCACATCTCCCTTCACCAGCATCTACGGTAGCATGACAGAGAGAATGCTTTATTTGGAAAGTAATGTCCCGAATTTTCAGAAAACAATGGCTCTTTTCATGGAGAGCAAGGGAGAAGGTAAGGCAAAAGGTCAGAGAATACTAAAAGTTAAAGGTTTACACGATATCCACATCCGTTGTGGGGACAGATCGGTTTTCAATTTCCCGATTTTCGTTTCTTCAAATGTGAGGTAGCGTGCTAGGAGAAGGAGTTTAGAGTTCTATAATGCCGATGTACAGCAAACCATATGACGGAAGCTTTGGGGCATAGTACGGGAAGACTTCGCAGCCATTAGGTCAGAGTGGAAAGGGAGGGTGACCTCATTAAGGATGTGATCAAAAATTGCCTCACCGTTTTAAAGTTTCGCTGAATTATACTGTCAGCTGAAAATACATAAGAAACACCGGGAGCTGAATAGAGCATTTAGAGAATACGTTTAAATAATAATCGAGTCTTTTTTAAGTTAGGCTGGAAAGATAACTGGAAAGCAGTAAAGAAAACAGGCATCTACAAATCGTCAGATTAAACAGGGCGGATACAACATAAACGTTTACGGATTTTAATAAAAAAGCCTTCAATATGCACAGTAAATGAGAAGTAAGATGCCACAGTAACACCCAGGTACCAGAAAGGAGATATCTCGTTCGACAGATTGTCAATGCATTCAGGACTTGGAGAGGGTCACAGTCGAAAAGCACATTGGACTTCTGGTCGTTAAGCCGAAGGCCATTTGCTGACGAACATGCAGACACGTGGTACAGGTTATCTTTTGGTACCTGTTGATGTATTTGACTTGCAGCCAACAACCACATCAGCATATTTAACGTAAAAACATTAATTTGACGATCATAGATCGTCAATGTAAAGGGGGAAGAGGTGAAGAGCTACCGTTAACACTTGCAGAACTCCACAGTTGTTGCAAAGGATCGTGAATTTTTGCTTGCCGCATTGCAAGAAATGAAAAATTTTCAGTCATCAGAGCCACATGCAGAGGTTTTATTCAAAAGAAGAGGGTGCGGAATCGCATTAGAGACTGAGGAAAAGCACACGCGTAAGCACGGAAAGCCTTATCTAAGTCCCTTAGAGCAGAATGGACCACCAGAGCAACAACGCCTAGTATACTACATGTAGCCTTATATAAAAATGGCAGAGAATTGGAAAAATCTGAGAAAAAGAGCATAAATATATGCAAGAACTTGACTTCTTCGAAAGCATAGAGAATCTATTCCATAACTACTACAACCTCCTGTGTAAGAATCATCTGATTCTGCTACTATCGCTTAAAACGAATCCGCGATGTAATCCGAAAAGGCATGTGAATAAAGTTGTTGTTCCAGCGATCATTCCACTTCTTTTCAATTACTACCTGGTACTCGAATTTTCCCTCGCATTAAAATGCCATATTTTAGTTATTGCTCGGACAAAAACCTCACGCGAATTATAACAGCCGCACATGAGGAAAAAGGAAGTTTGCAATTTAATTCTAGTCAGGTTGGCAAAGGTGAGATGAAGATCGGAAAACCTGTAATTACTGGCTAGAACAAATTTGAAGCGCTTTGAGGAGCTTGGCTGGCCATCAATTCTCAAAAGTTTCACTACCGGTCATTCACAACTCTGACCCACATTCGCCGTGAACGTTGTAGGAATTCAACTCTATTCCAGGTTGCAGCTAAAAGTTATCAAACGCTTGAAGCACATTTTTTTCCATTTCCTGACTTTTTTGTTGAACACTTTTTTCTAGACTCTAATCCGAATTGCTATTTGAGACGGTGGTGATCAATGAAAAATCTCGCATTTTTTATCCTTTTCTTTGTTGTTGTTTCAGCTACTGGTTCATAAATCCCGTGCGCTGGGAACAGATTAGACTCTGATTTCCGTTGCTCATGTAAGGAGGACTTGTGGTGCAGGTCGATCCTCTGGCGTTGACTCAATGGTGGTAGGTGTCAGGAGTGTATTGTCGATGATGGCCACCGCAAATTTAGGGTGGGAAGCACGATGCTAGTGTTTGAAGGGGTAGTCACCTTCATGGGGTTTGAAGCAGGGAGGGGGGACTTTAGGAGTTTTCGCCGATTAACAGCTTAATGTCATCATGATATTGTTGTTTCATTCTGCCAGAAGGTGTTTACTGAGGTCGATTCACACAAAGAAGGTGTGTTGTCAGCGTAGGTAGGTTTAGACGGGTTGGCCGTTAAGGCTGTGCATTCGAGACACGTGTGACTTTACAGCCGCCCTTTTGGTCTTGGCAGTGACAACCCAGTCTGCTTCGTAGATTGCGACGCCGAACTTCAAGCCGGTCGGTCATGGGCCAGGTAACTCCATGTAGTTCGGTTGATTTACCACCGATTCAGAGGGTTTTTCGGGGTGTTCATGAGCTGTAGTTTTTTAGCTTTGCCGCCGAGCATCCACACTGAAAATCCGTAAAACTATCGTTCCTGTTGGCCAGTGCCCTCTCCATCCTATTCGCATTTACTTCAGTGTGCCTTGGATATTGAATATTCTGGCTAGTTGCAGACCTTCCTGGTTTGAAGTCCTATCCTACTATTTTAGTTTCAGTAGCCAAGACAGCGGAGATAGAAGTAATAAGACTTACCGGCGGTAGACAGTCCAAGTCGCCGCTCCGCAAAGGAATGCAGTCAGAACAACCATCTGTACATTTCAATTGAACTTTAATTTGTAGGAAGTGGCAATTCCACACGGAGGCTTGCAGTAAACCATAAGCCTGGTTAGTTTTAGTCAGTCGGTTTTGGGCCAGGTCCTTTCAAGTCGTTCGGTTGATTTTCAGTCGATTCGGAGGGTTCTTTACGGTGTTCTTGTGCTGTCGTTTTTTCCTGTTTGTCATCGAGTACTCACAGTGACAGAACCCTTAATAAGCTATCATCCCTTCTGACCCGATCACCCCTCCACCACACTTGAATTTTCTTCAGTATGCCGTAGATGCTGAGGATTCTGGTAAATTGCAGGCCTTCCTTGTTCGAGATCCTGTCCTGTTATCGACGTTTCCATATTCTGCGTGGACAGCTGAGAAAGAAGTGGTTTAGCTTTCCGGCGGTACGCGTGCCAACTTTTCCTTCGGAAAAGGGAATGTAGTGAGGACGACAACCATGTAGGTCTTCAGGTTGAGTTTCACTTGCAAACCTTGGCGGGTCGGCATGGAGGCTTGTAGTTTGACTGGCTTTCGGGATCTGGTACGCCATCTGTTTCGCTGCTGTGCGACAACATGTTTTCAATGTAGGCAAATTTTTTCAGTCTTTTTGGTTTGAGGTCCCATTAAAATTGTTTGTTTACATTGAGTGGCTGTTGCTGCATGACCACAGTTTTCACAGCGTCGACTGTTAGTCCGAAAACTCAATTTGCCAAACACATTTTTTCCGAAAATCTTCATCAGCCCAAAAGCAATTGTAGGTGTTATCAAAACTGTACAGTTGAACACGGTCAATAAGGGGAGTCTGATACCAACTCATCTTTAATACGTGGGCTGCATGGCGAGATCGGCATGGAGAGGTTTTTGTGTTGAAGGAGGGGTAAGGGGGGGGAAGGGAGGAGGACAGGGAATGGGGTAAGGTTGTGGGTGTTGATCAGAGGTCAGATACATGGAGTGATAATTGCTGCTATTTGCACGAAGTGAACGATTGTCACTTGGGGTGGAGACGAAATGTGATCGCAACCTGTTGTCGGAGTTGGCGACGAAAGTGCAAGGGCTTGAGTCAGCGTCTTCTGACAACGCAGCACTGGATTCGCTAGCCGTATAGCCACGGAGTTGCCTGTAGCTGGCATCCATTGGCGTAGGGCCCTTGGAAAAGTTAGTTGTTGTCCGGTAGACAACCCGAAAGGCTTCGTTACTATGAAAGAGATGATTCGTATAGACGAGATGTACGAGCATAGAACTCGAAATCCATCTAGCTTCATCCTTACTTAAACAGGCTGGTATGTGCTCACGTAATCTTTGATGGGAGCCCGTCGTTAATACGAAGTTAACGTAGCCGGTGGCGAAATGCTCCATGTCCTTTGCATGTAGAGGGCGAGGGGGTAGGGACTGAGGGAAAGGAGGGGGACAATAGGGCGTGGGCAGGAGATAAAAGGGGGGGGGGCTGTCGCCATGTTAGGCGTCTCGGTTGAATCGACTGCCTGGTGTGTATGTGCTAGACAGAGCCTGGGACGTGGAGTCAAAAGGGCGATAGTTGGGGGCTCGTTAGGGGCCACTACCTGTAACCATCACTAATTTTGGCCAGCCCTCATCATGAAGATCATATTTCTAGGACAAAATCTGGACTCGTTTTTTGTTTAATAAGAAGCAATTGTATTGCAAAACGAATCGAAAATGAATAGCTATGTGTACTTCGCAGGAGTTATCCTTTATCTTTTTATTTGCTAACTTGGTGGTAGTTTTAAGCAGATTAATCTCTTATAAATGACTGAATTCTCAGGTCCTGTGTTCATTTTCTGGCTACCATTCATACAGGTGATTTAGGAAGACAGTCAACAACACTCTATCGACTAGATTTATTGAGCGAGGTCTGAAAACAAGGAATGCATATGTCTTCTGAATCTATTACTAGCGTTTCTTTAACCAATTGACAACCGATCAATTGCATTTCATGAACAGAGTGGGAACTGTAAAACCTAAATTTACAAGCGTTCAGTTCCTTAATAAACAAGGAAAAAGCCCGATAAATAGTTTGGACAGGCAGTTGACGGCCGTCAACTATGCTAATAAAATATGCTAATGGGGTCACTATGTTCAAAGTATAAAGCTAACAGTTCAAACGGAATAAAGGGAAATCATTCTAAGCTGTATGGCGTGCAAAGCTGAACTGTGTTCAATTATTTTAGTTCTGGGCATCGTAGCCAGCAATGCAAGACGTAAATGTTTTTGGAATATTTAACATAAACGCATTTGTTATTACTATTCTTCCATCTGTTTACTCCTTAACACTATTAATGTCAGACAGAATATGCACTAATTTATTACAATGTAAGTAGATTATCAAATTTGGTTTGTCATAATAACTGAAGCAAGTCTGCATCATTAGTACCGAAACCAGCCAGACTCTTGTTAGTCATTAAAACACTTAGTTAGCCAGTTTTTGTTATAAGGCACCAAGCGACATCGTTGGAATCTGATAATTAATGTCTTCCATTCGTACTGTAGATGTTCTCAACGGCCACATTTTTACTGAAAATTAACTCGATCGAATTTATTTTAGACACCGACGTAACAATCCTGCCAGAACCTCTTTTGCGGCCCATTTTGTTATCGGAAAGATGGATGCAATCCCAACCTTGCAAGTCCATTTTTGCTTATACTCTTTTTAAATGGGTCTTATCAGAATGACCTATGCGGCAAAAAAGATAGAAAAAATAGTTTAGGCCAGTGCATTCTTCGTTGCAATATTAATTTACGAGGGACAACACAAGAAATGTTAGAAACCTGCCAATGAAAAGTATAATTTAAGTTTATGTACAAAGTCTTGAAATGTAAGAAATGTCGAGTACACTCTGTTTAGTCATGTCCAATCGCTGAAACATATGCAGACAGCTGCTTATCTTGGTCAAACAAAATATGCTTGCATGACGTGCTAAGAATTCAGACTTTAATTTCCTCATATTATTGAAAAGCGTTGAACATGCTTTAATTAAAAACGATGATCAGTAATACAAATGGCACTCATAATTCTTATTGTTTAAACATCTGCGGAACTCAGACATTTCCAGTGAATACATTTCGTGCATGTGTAATCTAAAGGCTTAAAATTGAGACCTTAGCATTCATTAAATAAGCCTATGTTTGTGTGATAACGTTTTCGTTAAATAACACATCGCTGTCATTCCTTCCATCTACCGCTCAAGCTTCGGATGCTGGAGCAGCAAACACTTGGGACTTTCATTTCGATGAGAACATTCTTCCTGATGATATATTCCGCTTAAGTCCTTATAAAGAATATACAGACACATTTGTAGATCAACGTTGACAAGGGACATTAAAAGGAGCAGATATTCAGTTTTACTGTTGATCAAATAAACCTCATTGTTTATTTTGAAGAGGTGTTGCATTACAATTTTTGCTTATCGCTAAATAAATTATGTATACGCTAACGGAAGATATTTGTTATTCCCTGAGTTGGTTCCATGCCTTCTCAAGATTGGTTGATACTTAAAATTCGAAAAACAGCTGTGCTTGTTATAATAACTTCATGTTGCCCAATCTTGTGGAAAATAATCTTCATAGTTGTCACTTTAATGGACATGAAAAGTTTCGTTAAGTTGGATATTGTGGAAGTTTTTTTGAGCAGCTTACACTACTGCTTCGTCCCGAGATTCGTTGAAAATCCATTTTGGATAAACCAGCTTTCTCTATAACAGTTTCTCTTAGTTACCGGATTCTAGAGACGAGCATCAGGAGCATCTGTGTCTGACATTCTGTGATATTGTTAACTCTATGTCACACAATAGTTTTTTGTTGCTCGCTGAATAAAGTCAAGGACATTTTGGAATCACTTTTAGCGTCTGTAGTGTCTTTTTCTGTTCATTTATTAATGAATATTCTGTTCGACGTTTATATCCATAACTTTAGAATAAGATATAAATAGAGAGCACTTAACGAAAAAAATGTGTTCTTGAATATAAGTTCTTATGAATATGTCCATGTCGATCATGCTTAAATATGCTTCAAAAGAGAAAATAACATTGTCGTGCACACAGAACGTCCGCAGGATAATACGGATATAATCACACCTAGACTTAATTTAAAAGCTTTCTATACTACGTTACCTCTTTAAGCAGCGCCTTTCTTGAACATTAATTTGACAAATTTCTGTAGACATTAACTCGTATCAAAGTTATACCACAATGAAATTCGAGACTTTCGGTCATTTTTAAAATTAAGCTAAACACAAACGATCCATTTTGACTTGATATGAAATAACTTACTTGTTGCTTTATAATGAATTACTTTCCGTTATAGTGGACTGCTTCAAGGATTTGTTATAAGCTTCCGAATGCAAAAACCAATTGTCAAATATAGGGCCATTTTTTGAAATAATTATTATTCTACTGTTGGTTCCGTTTCTGAATAACGAATAAGCGGAAAGTATTATTTACAAAAACGTACAGTTTCATATGACTTACTTTCAATAAGGCTTGCTTTACGTTCGCGGAAATCTATGTAGACACTTTGCTTATTTGCCAAGAAGAGCAGTCCGGCAAAACAAATATGCGATGCAGACTTTTTCTGAGTGCATTTTGTACGAAGAAACTTCCCAGGAAAGCTAAAATTAATTTTTAATACATAAATAAACTTTATTCCATCATCTTGACGTCACTTACATCTGAACAATTTGGGAAAAATTTTTCCAGTTTATACCATGTCTTACTTATTTTGGAGTTCCTCCATATTATAATCCACATTAAGAAAATGTTTGGTTCTGTCCTATGTAACAATATAGGAAGTTCCCTCGATATGATGCAGCTCCCAATTTCGGCAAAATAAGTGCCCATTTCTCTTAAGAATCCTAATTATACTGATGAAATGGATCCGACAAAGCAAAGGGAGACCAGAATGGCCAGTTCCGATGTAGAGACGCAAACAACACAGAGTGGCGGAGATAAGCGGGAGGTGAGCTTTCGCCACATTTGGCATGTCGGCAGAAACTGTAGGGAATGTGGAGGTGAGGAGGTCAAATGCAGGATCGTAATGATACAATGGATCCAACAAAGCAAAGGGAGACCGGAGTGGCCGTTTCTGGCTTATTAGCCGTCAGTAGCCATTCATACCCAATCTCGATGGTTGGCAACCCCGAGATTTGAACCCGGAACCATCAGTCATTGTGTTCGAGACGCTGCCCCTAGTCCACGGATCCTCTGCCTTGTAGGTTGTGTTCGGGAAAATGATCAATGAATGCAGGTGTTCCGCCGATCTATTCAAGGAACAATTAAGTTAATATTGTCTTCTATATTGTGTGGCCATTGGAGGTTCTTTTGTGAGCACAGGACCGGCTTCCGCAACCTGATAGCGGTCGCTTCTGCTGTTTCGAGCACGCACTGAGCCAGGAATTTCGGACAGTTTGGTTGAGCCTTATATATCACCCGAAGTCTTCGTTGGGGTCTATATTACGACTGGAATCCACAATGTGAGCGAAAATGACGCTGCTTGTGCTCCTGACTTTACGTTTGCTCAGCCAAGTCAAAATGTAGACGAACCGACAGGCCGTCCTCTTAGGCGACACAAGCGGGAGATGCGTGTGTGCCTACTTTACTGAAAACTTTAGGATTTCAGTGAAAATGCATTATCAAATCAATTTTGCCATAATAGCTGCAGAAAATCTGCAAAACCCTCAGTAATAGAGCATAATAAACGGAGGCTACGTGCTTCTTGATAGTTTTTCATATTTGAGTTCCTTGTTAGCTTGCACATTTTATAAAGACAGTTGTGTGTCATTTTATGGTGCATTTGTAATAAGACCTCCAGGGTGCCCACTCTTATGGAAAGATAGCTGAATAGTTATCTCTCTAATCGATATAAAGTTTCATTAAATTTGACATCGTGGAATATTTCTAAACATCTAATACTGTTGCTTGCTCCAGGGATTCATGTCAACTGTGTCAACAATAGCTTATTTTAGTTACCGACTGCTTCTAGGATTTGTTATAATCTTCCGAATGCAAAACCTAATTGTCACATACAGGGCCATTTTTTGAAATAATTATTATTCTTCTGTGTGTTCCGTTTCTGAATAACCAATGAGCGGAAAGTATGATTTACAAAAACGAACATGTCTACATGTCTTACATTGAATAAGGCTTGCTTTGCATTCGCGTAAATCTATGTAGACACTTTGCTTATTCGCCAAGAAGAGTGGTGCGGTAAAAAAATATGCGATGAAAATATTTTGTGAGTGCATTTTGCAAGAAGAAACTTCCCAGGAAAGCTAAGCGTAATTTTACCGCGATTATTTCAACATGACATGCACAAAGTGGTTTGATAGGTGTTTTTAAAAAACTGTTAACACGTATATGTGCAATCCGAAGGTAACTGAAAATTCGTTTATTGTTTTTCGCATACATTTTTATCAGCTTTCTGATCATGTTTAAAACTTCAACCAGAAACTACACGACGGCTGAACTGTTAGCACGATATATATGCCTAACAGTGTATTTTTCTAGCCCATATATCCAAAAACTCTCTGGTAATGACTTTGTCGAAAGTGCTTGCTGAAGATTCGCACATGAATTACGCAGACATTTCCACGGATGTCACTTTCCAAAGCAAGGTAGCTTACTTCTCTCTCGGAAGGAATCTATACACAGCCGTCGGAGAGAGCCAAATTATTCCCACCTCGTAGAGGTACCTTGAGGCTCTTTTGACTATCTGGTAAAATGCCAATCTATCTCTGATCCCACAATCGGTTAATATGACCAGGAATGGCCGCGATAGTCCATACGCGTGTTGACTGTTCGTCCGAAGTTGACGCGGCCCGCGGCGAAACAGTCCATTTGCTTTGTATGCAGACGGCTAGGAGGAGGGGAATGAGGAGGCGGAGATGAGGAACGGGGGAGGGGGAAGCGGTGTAGGGAGCGAACAACTCCGGAAACCCTCGCGAGGTTCGGGCGATAGGGCGTGGGCGGGGATAAACAGGGGAAGAGGGGCTGTTTCCAAATTTAGCCTGTCGGTTGAATTCACGGCCCCGTGTGTAGGCGCTAAACAGAGCCTGGGGCGTGGCGTCAAAAGAGAGTTAACTGGATGCTCTTTAGGGACGCTAGCTGTAATCATAATTACTTTTGACCAGTGGTTAGAATTCTAAAAATAAATTGGGCCTTAATTTTGTGTAAATGAAAGCAGTTGTTTTCGAAATGATCAAAATTATATGCCTATAGGATTTTTTTAGTTCAACCCCAATTCTCTAGGAGGTATCCTGCGTCTTTTCTTCTAAAAACTTGCCGTACGTTTCCGGAGGTTTTTCTATTTATCGACAGGAATTGCCAGGGCCCTTGTTCGCCTACTGCAAAGGAGTCGTACAGGTGTTTTAGGACAGCCATCAACAGAATTTTACCTGCGATGACCGAATCGTTTGGGCAAGGCATCATCATATCGTTTGAGTTCATGTGTTTGACGTTGCCAATAAATGTGAACTTATTTTGATAGCTATGTGGTCCCAACTACTGCTGTAGGGGATTAATTTCTTCTGTTAACCAATTCGTTTTCGCATGATGCGGCGAGTTCCGCATGTGCAACATAAAACAAACCAGCAAGCCATCCTTTTAGACAATTCGTTGTAAAATCAAACCTTCGAAGACGTTCAGCCTTGGCAACCCTTCATCCCAGAAGATTGATCCCGGAACGCAGGCCTCGGTACATGGCAACTAGCCATCAAATTATGTTACTGAAATATGCAAATGAGGTCAATTCATTCAAAACAAGGAGTCAGGAGGCAGTATAGCGACATCATTCTTACCTGTAGGACGTACAAAGGTGACATATGTCCCACTATTTAATTCTGACCATCGATGCCAGCAATGCGAAAACAACTATTTTTTTTAATACACGTTTAACATTGAAACCATAAGGCGTAATCATTTGAGTACAGGGTATTCTCCTAGACATCAGAGTGTTTGGAAGGGCAGTCGGCAAGCCTGTGTAAACTTTCCATAAATTCTAATCGGGCCAGTAATTTCATAGGGATATGGATTACAAGCTACTCTGTGTTCGTCTTTTTAATACAAGTTAGGGTTTGGAATATGAGTAAAACTTCCAGAAGAGGAGGCTGGTTACAGGAAGAGGGTTTCCTAGTGCCAGTCTTGAGACGGGAGGGCGAAGGGGAGGTAAAGAGAGCGCGCACATGTGCAGGCAACTAACTGACTGTGGGCCATGCCAGACGCGAAGCTTGCAGGAGGTTCTTTTGTGAGCAAAGGACCCGCTTCCTCAACCTGATAGCGGTCGCTTCTGCTGTTTCGAGCATGCGCTGAACCAGGAATTTCGGATAGTTTGGCTGCACCTTAGAAATAGGTAAAGTTCCGTTCAGTTTGACATTGTGTAATGTTTTTAGGCATTTTGCAGTATCGCTTCGTCCCGGGATTCATCTAAAATACATTTTGAAAATAGCAGCTTTTTCTACACTAGCTTTTGTTAGTTACCGTATTCCAGAGACGATCATTAGGATGGCTGTCTGTTTAGTCTGCAATTCTGCTTCTGACATTTTCCTGATAATTAAAAAATACTCCTTACAGGTTAACCTCGTCAAATAATAGTTTTTAGTTGTTGCTCACTGGCGCTTTAGAGTGGAAACATTTCAGCGAATTTCTTTCAATAGTAAACGTTTCTTGAAGTTAAAGTTAAGCCTTGCCGCTTAATAGTACAGCGTGGTTTTTTGGCAATGCTGTTTTCTAATACAGTCTGAAATAAATATTAAAAAGCAAGTTATGTTGGTTATACATAACCACTAGGAAACTTTCATCACCTTTCTTCCAAAAGTACAGTTTAAACGTAAATGTCTACCGTCAAAACGCAAAATGCTAAATGCAAGGGTGCAGAAAAAGATGATTAGTCACATAATATGCATCCAAATTAATAAATGAAAGTAGTGTTGTTATTTTTCTAGATGAAGTGTAAATTATTAGATATCCTTGTTCAAAACATCGACTTTTAAATTCAATATCCTGTACGGCCGTCATCATTACTCCCGGTAGCTTTAGGATGTATCTTATAGATGGCAACACATGCAATATTTTTTTAAGACAATCATCTCATTCAACAGCAGTGAATGGACGTATAAGTCCATGGGGCAGTTAAACATTTAAAATATATATGTAATGCGGTGATACGAATAAAACCAAAGCGAAAGAATGGCATGAATGCCAAGTAGTGTTTCAGGGAAGAAGTTATGGTCGCTGGAATACAATGTGTGCTGGTTTTACGGTTCAAGTTCTCACTTGACCCCACCATCGAAGGTAGCTGCACATAAGCCATGCGTTCATCGCAGGGCTCTTTTTTAACGCGAAATTTGTCATCACCTAGTTACTCGGTATAATGTCCATCAATTTAGTAACACCGATCGAGTTGTCAGTAATTATCTGAGTTTCGGAAGCGTTGGATGGGTGTGTGTGTGTGAGTCATTTGTTTGCTTTAATTTATTTAGATCTGCTGCTGTGATGGAACGCTAGGTGAGGGACAACCGAGAAACTGCGGTTATACTAATCTCCTTGCTATGTCGATGCAGATACAAGCAAAAAATACTCCCGGGAAGTACTTTAGAATAAACGGATGCGATCCCCAAGATGAAGACTTTATTTGCCTGATGTTTAGTATTTAGTTGCGGACCCAGCATCGAAGACAATAGAGAAAAACATGTTATTCGTGCACAGGGATTTGCATTAGTTACAGGATACAGTCGAAGCCCTAATGCATATCTACGACACCTTAAACCCACTCCTTTTCAGATCGGAGCGCTAATTGCTCGATGACCGTGAACTGGTGTCATTTCGGTACCCGTATCTGGGGTCGAAGGAGCCACGATCTGAGTGTTGGCGTCATTTCTCCACACCGCTGTCGCAAATTCGGCTTTTTGCGTTCGGAGATTCTCACAGTGGCTATGGCCCTTTGTTCACATTACATGGCGCCTAATGGTGGTTTGCGATCTGTGCGCGACTTCAACTTAAAATGGTGTAAGAAGGCAGCTGAGTATCTTCGAGACGTTGCTGAAAACTCCTTGGTACGCTTGCATGTTCTATTTTCAAGTCATTGACGATATCCAATGCAAAGCAAATTTGAAATGGATGCATAAGGCTAACCAAATCTTTTTAAATGATCCTTACGACACGGCTTGTCGTTGTCTAAGCAACCTTGGAACTATATCCCGTTTTCTTAAACTGATATTTTAATAACGTTTTTTATAAATAAAAGCATGTCTTTGTCTGGCTGGTTGGCCAGACCTTTCATGAGTGCGTATGTGCGCTCCAGGTCAAAGGTTGCGCCTCTCAGGCGGACAAGGGTCGAGTGGGTTGAGAGACTGGGTGACTAAGATTGGCCCTGCCAGATCACGTCTGTCGCGTCAAGCGTTTGAAGGAGGAAGGCTGTTGAACCGCTACGGGCATGTGCTGTTCGATAAAGGAAGCACAAATTCGAAGATGACAATAATGTCCAATACTGTTTTTTAATGTTAGGTTTCAACATATTACTTGAAAGCAAGACGTTGCCCATTCTCTATCATTTTTCTGTAAGCATCTCACCAATCGACATATCCACTGGGTGTTTCGGAAAGTATATAAATGCCTTTCGCAATATAAGGATACAATTGTTAACGGATATATTTGATGATGTGAACACATAGAATCTTTATAAGAAGTGTACATAGGAGTTCCTGTAAGCACTTCAGAAGATAAAGATACAATCGTTTTAAGAATAAGTTAATTGGTCTGAATTTTCAAATTCTCGTTTGAACACATCATACGAGATGATGATTATAATACACCGGAATGCTAACTGTTGAATGGCCGGTATGCGGGTCGTTAAATTATTACATTTCGTTACCCATATCGAAGATCGGATGATGCACGATTTGAGTATAAGGAAAGGGACAAATTAATCACTGGGGCAAAATTTTATCAGGCTGACGTTTGGAGATCTGTAGCAGATTCAGCATCAGAGACATCAGCATGCAGCAGTACCAAATCCGGATAAAATATGAGGGAGAAATTGTGAGCAATAATCATGCCCGAGTCTACCACACGTGATGGAAGTCCAACAAGTCAGAGCACGCATGCCGCTTAACAAAAAATAAACGTGCAAAAGCGCATTTACCGTTAATGGTCGCTTTATTTTTGCAGCAAGGATCAAATCCCATAAATACTGCAAAATGCCTGTGCATATCCTGCGCATGTCTGCTACTGCTTTCTGCTTATGTATCGCATTATTAATCCGCGACGGATCTCCAAACTTCAGGCGAATAAAAGTCTTGTCCCAGCTCGCAAGCTAGGTGTTGCTATCATAAAAATGAAAACACATTTGCGCTTTTGGGAAAACATTTTCATGTATAAGTAGCAGCAAGTTTTATTTTGTGTTCAATAAGCCTTCACGCATTTGAAAGAACTTTACTGAGATAACATAACTAGAGGCAATATGGCGAAATCTTTAAAAAGTGTTATGTAGCAGAAATTGCGGTCGCTTAATGGACATTTTTGAGTCTCACTGGATCCCATCATCAAGGACAGCCGCAGGTAAGTTTCCTTGAGGCAAAGTGGGTGCGGAAATAATAGGACTAGTTGCGGAGTCATCACATTTTAGCCAAAATTAGCAGCCATTGCGTTAATCGGTAGGAAAGTCAATGTGATGCAATGCTTCTCATCATTCAATTACTCGGCAGCTGGTCATAAACGGTGACTAACACAAGAAAGTTTGCTCAATCATTTACTTGATTTTAGAAACAAACTATTTGCCATTGGAACGATGCGTGTAATTTATTTGCGTTCGTATGTGGTGTTGCAAAATTATTTGCATCTTAATAATTTTAGATTATGTTTACTATAAAGTACAACAGTAAAAATAAAATCGAAATCTCTTTACCTGTAAAAATCAGTGTCTACGATCATGATGACAAAAAACTCAGCGTACATTGGTTGAGCGTTATCGATGATAGAGCTTGGCATGAATTGAGTGGGGTGGCTAAAGCTGTAGGTGTGTCGATCAGAATGGTTGAGTATTGGTGGCCACAGTACAAGCGGACAGGTTTCCTTGCAAAGCAGAAGAACTCTGGAAGACCAAGCATTTTGGGGAGAATTGAATATTTTTTCTTTAAACATCGATGAGTATGTCAACGCAGAGCAAAAGGAAACTCACAACCAAATTGAATGCTAAATGCTTGAAGCTATCTGAGTAAAACTTACACAAGTTTGGGTAGGAGCACCTACCACGAAATGAAAATGCGACAAATAACAGAAAATCAAATCAAAGGTAGAATGACCATCTTTAAGATGGTTAGAAGGGGGACTCTACGGGACTGAAAACAAGTTACCTTCTCCGATGAATCGCCTTATGAATTGTTCCATCCGCCAATACAAAATGACGTTATTTGGGTTTGAGTTCTTTACATTTCTGAGGATGCTGGACCTCCAAATTATAGCTCTACGGTCATGGTGTGGGGACCAATATCTTCTGGAGGGCTCACTTACCTTTACCTTGTAACATTGGATCAATGAACGCGGGATTATTAGTTATGAGAGGAGATAATAAAGAAGAATCCTTGTAAAAGATTAGGAGCAGATCACAATTTAGGAATAAAATTGTGTCGGACATGTCAAGGGTTGCTTTTGTTCAATACGGAGCCCTGTCTTATAAATCGGTGCTCATCCACGGAAAACTCCCCATACCTGGAAGAAGCACATGCGGCCAGAAACTATTGATGTGTTTTACGGATGCATTTGCAAATCGACG
>JAYGXS010000003.1:82951605-82976882 GCA_036362985.1 Ligula intestinalis
GGCCAGAAACTATTGATGTGTTTTACGGATGCATTTGCAAATCGACGCTGACGAAGGATATTAAAAGGAGCAGGCATACTTAATGAACCCCATTATTGGTTTGACTTAAAAAACATGCTACATTACAGTTTATTATTATTCACTCAATCGATACAACTTACACAGTGTAAAAATATGTCGTCTTTCGGCCCGTGATTTATCGAAGCAAGGCCTACTCTTTTTTGTCAAAATACGCTGGTAGCCGCAGTTTGCCTATCTTGACCGGCCATACGAGTAAATCTTATGCCCTCCAAATCCACACAACCCAACCGAGAGGAAATCCCTGCCCTGTTTTCTGGTCCAAACCTCCTCAACATTCTGGGGCTAGCATGCATAAGACGATGCACTAAGTAATATCACCTCTACACGAGGACCATTTAAGCATTACAATAACGGACTATTTTGATCCCTGCAATTGTATTGATCTGACGACAAACAGCTGAAGATACTTGCTTGCCAAGATAACTTCACAAATATTTGCATCAAATATTGATCGTTGCCTATGGTTCTTTCGAAGAAATTTTGCCGGATGGAACTGAACCTTCGTCAAGTTTAAACAGGAAGTGACAGTAACATGTGCAACATAGCAACACGCGACCAAGCTCATTTTGAGTTTAAATGAACAGTTCGGACTTTTAATAAATTTCACAGGTAATTCAAGTAATATAAAAATCACACAAAGAAAGGCAGGATATTATGCAGCCACAAAGAAAATACCACATGCTTTGTGCTTGGCCTCGGCAAAGTTTGTGGATGTAATTACTTAAATATTAACCTAACAAATAAGGACATATAAAATAGTAAAAAAAGTATAAACTGGGCTAGAGTTAACTAAAAGGCAACCATCGTTTAACTGTTTTAAACTACCACCAAATTGTTTGAAATGATAACCAAATTTTAACTGCTTTCTGCCCAATGGCGTAAAGCTATCTTCGTGAGATCATCTTGGCCACCGTCCATAAAACCGTCCAGTCAACATGCAAAAAAGACAGTTTTATCTAGCAAACTGGAACTGAGCCTCGGTCACTAACATCAATATTGCTTGGAGAAGGATCAGTTTTATGGGAAAATAACTACCTAAGTAGAGCGGTCATGATACTGTCCCGAAATATACACGACTTTGTCTAAGATTCCTTGGCATTTGTCAATCACGTCTACTATATTTCCACCATTTCATGTTCTTGGAAACAATTGCGATAAAAAACGTACAAAAAAGTGGCTTTCTCTCACTTCACGTGGCGTGTCCGGTCAGGAAGAATTTTTATCCTCCATTTCTGCTGTTGCCTTTTCTGAACTAACAGGCACATAAGGGTCTCTGAGTACGAAGATGACCGCACGAAATGTAGTCATCGAATTTAAAATATAAGATGATAGTTACGCCGGCTAAATATCTGAATAAATAGTAAAGTTAAGGTTGAGTCAGTGTTATATCGCTACATAAACGGAAATAAATTCGATTTGACTTTGTAAATCTGATATTTGACTGCAAAGCATCCAGCAAAACTAGTAATAGCAGCATTTTAAACGCACATAGGTTAAGAAATATTATCAGTTAATGATTTTTCATGCGTGGTTTAGTATTATATAACAAAAGGCTACGATAAAATCATCATGATCGGCAATTTTGGGTAAGCTTATAGATTAATATTCAATCGGATTACTAATTGAGTCATAAATTCAAGATCGTAACAGCCAACCTGTGATAACAAATAATACATCTTATTATTAATATAATTGTTTGCAAAAAAAGTGTTACACGCTAATCCGTACACTCGCCAACATTCGTTCCCGTAAATAACCTCAAAATAACCTATTACATTTTCTGCATTGCCAAGCTGGGTATAAGCTCACAGAAAACTCCATTAAGGGACATTGAAATAGAGACAGGAACCCCAATCAATTTATAATTAAATGTGATCACCTTAAGACTCACAAAAATCAGTAACTTGAACTAAGTGTCTTAGAATACATCCAAGACCTTCAGGGAATATTATTTTGTTTTAAATATAAACTTCTGTTTTATTGTGGAAATAATGCTGACCCCAGTTGACTTACTGACTTGTCTGAACTCATAGCGCGTATTTCTATGCAGTTGACGCTTAGCGCATGTCAAGAATGACCTGATAATCCGGGGGTTAGAAGACAAAATTATGCAAACGAGAACGACCCATCATAATAGACTATAAATGTGGGAGGAGAAATTATGAGCAACAGAAAATTCAGTGAAAATGATGTTTTCCGCCAAGATGCTTCTTCTGTCAGCCTTTCTGGTCCAACTCGCAACCGCCCACGAAGGTAAGACAGCCAAACTTAGTTTGAAATCCAGAAGTTAGAAGTGTTTGCAAACTGTCAAGAAAATTCCCTTTCACCAATGCGTTTCCTTAACATTTCTCAGTTTAACGTGTCCTTTAATAAAATATTTGGTTTATACATCAATAAGTTCATAAGCATTTGGCAGAAGAATTTCTTTCGGAAACAAGAACAAACTTTATCACATGAACTAAAGACAGTGGCTACCTAGCTGTTCATCAGGTAACTGAGATTTAAGCGTTAATATACAGCAAACGATGCCACTTATTTTATCCTGCTATAATCGCGAGGTTCGAAGCTAGATTGAGTTGAATATATTATTCGCCAAACAGTCGTAATTTGAAATGCCTTTTTTTGCAAGCACATTTATTCGTCTTTTCAGCCTCGCGCCGATACATTTGCAGGTAGAATTTAAATAGTACATTTGGAGAGGGTTGGTCATGACCAATACTCAGAGTTCATCCTAATTGTCCCCCTTCCCCTCGCAATGACCTCTGCAAGCCGATTCCACAAAGGAAGTGGCGTGAAAACGATAAGTTGCAATCAGAAGACAGGCATTAGTCTCCTCTAGCAGTACTATGTTAACTATGTCCGAAAACTTAAGAACGCATTGTACATTCAACTCACATTAAACAATATTTTTAAGTGAACGAAGCAAACCTTTGACAATTTTTTTATTCTTTCGGGCACAGTCGCGCCACTAATTATTTGGTTGTTAACTGAAATGGTGACATTTAAGTGTGACACCTATTACCTTAACGCCCAGGTAAGCTGCAACATATGCTACTTAGCATAAAAAGTTCTTCACATTAAATCCGCTTAACGAAAATACCGTGATAGATAAATACATTTCTCTGCACAATTTGTGCTTTTTTATTAACGGGGATGCAAAAAGTCTGTTGACAACTAAACCCTACCAGTACATGAAAATAAAAAAATCGCAAACGTTCCCATTTTTAAAATTTCTTTCAACACCCCTGCAATCTGGCTCTGATCATTATACGGCTACAAGAAGGGATGTCTGCATTTATGATAGTTAACAGGGCTTGGTTGTATGTCAGTTTATGTTCAGTTGCTGTCGTAGCTAATTGTTTCCTCTTGCACATTGTAACTTCCACGTGTTCCACGATGCTCGTTTTTATAAGGACTTAAATCAATGCATATTTTCCTGTGCAGCAAGCAGTACTTGTGAGGTTCAAAAATTATAAAAAACATTGAATGGATTTTTTCCGGCATATTCTCCCAAGAAGTACACTCCATTAACAAGTTGCAAGTGTCACATTGATCTTAATACATTGATTTCTTAATGAAGCAATATGTGACAGGTTCATAAACGTAACAAATATTTCATTATCGATGCTAAGGATCTGAAGTACGCTCCTTTGCAACGTTTCGTTGATAAGTATGTAGCGGTGTAGAGAGTTATTCCGTTAAATTTGTGTCGATATTTGATTTGAGTTGTTGTCAAGTTACTGTTCGTTTTCTCCTTAAGAGTTTGAAGATTGATTTACGATAGCATTATTTCGCAGTCTAATGAAGTCTTCTATTTTCAGGTCTAATAAAACCGAACCATCTCTCATTAGAACAACATGTTGGCAAGTTTAGAGTGCATTCTTTCCATTTTCTTACGCCACGGGTTTGCTTACCGTACCAGCTATACTAATTAACAGAATTCTTCACACTTCTAAGAAGTTTGATCCTCTTATGTAACGTTCTTATTACTCAAACTGCTATGTTTCATTTAAGATGTCAAGGATCTGAAGTATCTTCCACTGGAACATCATTTTGGTGCGTGTTTTCAAACATACAACTGGCACCTTTCAATAATGATAAATAGTGCATGCGCTTTCGTTAAACGTGTTAGAACTCATTGTATCAGAAAAATAAAGTTCACATTAATAGCAGAATGGAAAAGTCCCCTTTAGAGATGAAAAGGTCGTGGTCATATTTTTTGGGTCGAAACAGAATCATTTTAAACTAAAACACATTGCTTACTCTCAAAATCAGTTCATCACATTGGCATCAGACGCACGCTTTTATAAAGAGTGAATAACACAAAAAAGCAGCCGCATAATGCCAAAATGCAAATTTAAGTCTGAGTTTAATTCATGCATATATTCAGATCTAAAATAGTAACTTTTGTGAAATCAACCACCAATATTATAACGTTAGATTTAAAAACTAGTTTACTTGATGTAAGTTAGAGGCTTTATTGATTTACTTTCGTATGCGTTGATGATCCCCCGTCTAAAATTTATATGAACGTGTATGAGCCTACACGAGACATACTACTATCAGTTGGAATGTCAAAACCACAATTAGTGATTTTGTAGTATTGTTCTTTACGATGGCTAAGCTGTCTTATGGTATGGAAGGAGATTTACTAGTAGACTGTAGATCTTAGTGTGAGCAACTATTTATATTAATTTTATAAGCATCCTTAAGCCGTTTTTTGAACGCCAACACTATAAAATTCACAAAATAAAGTATTTAATCAAAGGCCTCATAAAACATATGTGGAGTAGACGAATTTATTTTAAACCTAAGAAAACGTGCAGTATGGCTTATGCAAAGCAATGAGAATATTATATAAAAGTAAGTAGTGTCCGCAACTTAAGCTTATTGCAGAAGATGAATTAGTGAACTAACGTTTGTTATCGATAAATTTTCGTCAGGCTTTTAATTGCTTAATTACCATATACATGTGACGGTCTGACGAAAACTTATCGAGAACAAACGTATTGTCACTAATTAATCTTCTGAATTTTTCGCGGTAATTTTCGAAATTCAGGCATATTTTTAAATTATCTCATTTGTTTTTAGCACGAATATTGTCCACAAAGCGAAGTAAGTTCAAAAGTGTCACATTGTTCTATTTCAAAATTGAAAATACATTTAAATTGCTATGTAGACGTTCAAGCGACATCCTAATGCATTGTGCCACGTGTTGCCTCGTACAATGCTGCCGATATTTTAAGAATGGTCACAAATATGGGACTATTTTGTGACGGGTAAAATAAAAACAAACCTCAAACTTACTGCTACCGGAAGCAGCTTCTTCATTATTTGACGTCAATAAATTTAGTTTTGAGTTTTTTTCTCCAAGACAGTTTACAAAGATGCAACAATGAGCAAGTTTTACATTGATCAGTAAATAAATATTAACTCACTTGTACGTTTTTTCAATGTTCTAATATATTACAGTTTTATGAACGAACCAAACTTAATATTACAGATAATAAGGTTTTAAAATATGCTCCTCCGTAAAGTTTTGTTTTTTAACACTTAATGATACCCTACAGGTTTGTATGAATATCAGTGGCTGCTTTAAGTAAACGACCTCGGAACTTGTATTTGTCTCGGGCATCTGCGAGGGCATCCATCCTCTACTTCCTTAATGTCCTATAAACGGGCCATGAAATCAACTATAGTTCATTCATTGGTCCCGCACAAAAATATTTCGGACGTCCAGTACTGAGACCAGTGCTGAAACGATTGTCAAAAAGAGTATCGTGCTTGATAAAATCGGCTCTGCAGGTGCCAAAACGAGTTAAGTAGTGAAGACTATAAGTGCATCACATCCGTATTACTTAACATAATATGGTCGGAAAGTATAAAAATGAAAAGTTTCGTTCGGTCAAATTATCAAGCAACCTAAAATTTTGCTAAAATGTGGCATGTTTCCGTTAAATGGATTGTAATAAAAATTTAATTTTCCTAACTTAAAGACTTTATTCGAATGAGATCCGTTCAGTCGACTAAAATAACGCCACAAACTGTATGCTAAACTACCAAGCCCAAATTCGATATGGCTTTGCATGAATTACCCCAACAACTCAACGCATATTTTAAGACAATCTACTTCTCTCTCTATTTGCCTGATTTAATAATTCTTTAGCTTTTCTCAGTTAGACGTGGAATATGTTTACTTTTGACACCCCCAAATTAATTTAAATAGAAACTGCAGAACTATTGTTGCGGTTTTCTAATCCTTTTCGGCTGAGGGAAGTTGAAGTTACAATTCGATCTATAAGCAACCTTACCACCATCTACCTTGGTGCAAACGCGTCGAAGACTAAATAATCCATGTTGCCTCTGGACTTTTATTGTTAACGTAATAACGAAGCATCGTTCTATTATTCAATCTGATCATTCATTATAGATACCAAGGATCTGAAAAACGCTCCTCTGCAACGTTTCTTCGGCAGGTATTTGGGTATGTTTTGCAGACAATTATCCCGTTAATTATACTTAAACACCAGATATACAAACAACTTTAGGCTTCGCTGTATAAGAACATTTCTTGTAATTACGACCAATATATTAGTCTGTGAAAATCAATGTTTTAACCTTTGGAGAAAATCAATCGGCCAATAAATATTGCTAAAAGCCGACTTAAAATCGATGGCTACCATTAATAGTTTAGTAAAACAAGTTTGAATTAACTGCTAGTTAAAGAAAATTTTACCCTTGCAGAACTTTCTCCTATCGAAGAAACAAAGAGAACTTATGCCGGTAAGTATTCTCATACTCTTTTCTGTGAGTGCATAGACAACCTGATACGAAACTTGTTTTGTTCATTGAAGCAGTATCAGGATACTTAGTTTGTTTGTGCACAAATAAAAGGTTCGTGGCATGTCTGCATAGTAAGCAAATGGCAACAGTAGTTAATGTTGTTCACCTAATGTACCCCCTGTCCCAGAATTTTGTTCTGCGGAAACGGTGGTTAAAGGGATCTTGGGGATGGAAAATGAGGAAACGCAGTTGAATATAATTTAACAGCTGATGTATGTACTTTCATTTTATTGAATTTATGAATGTTGTTGATTGATACCTGTAGATTTTCGTAGTCTTTACTATTATTTAACGCATTGCGGAAAAAGCTGATTGCAAAAATGCAGGTTCATTGAGCTTTCTAAACATAGAAATGGTGGTTAGGCAATCGTCTACATCAACTTAATTGAGGTTTAACTCACAATTTTGGAGTACGCGGCAAAAAGCTTCGTTTAGCCTTCAAGTTACATGCTGAACAACTTATGCCGAGTGGATATGGGAAACGAATTGAACTTTATTTTTTAGACGTGCGCAGATTATAGCATGTCTGCGCATGCCTCAGACTTGCTAACAATTACTTATGACTAAGGATTCCCGACGGAATTCGAAACGTCAGGAGAAAAAAACTCTTTTTCCAGTGATCGCTAATTCGTCTTCTAGATTTTTTTTAATTTACCGTTAACTCTACAAATCGTTTTCAAGGCCCAGCTTATTTTCCTACTCCCAAACCGCCTCTTACCACCGTTTCCGTAGGACAAGTTGCTGGGATGAGGGGTATGTGAGGTGCAGTACTTAAACTACCCTTGCCAAAATATGATGCGAATACACAAATGTACCCATTTATAGGAACAGGAGTACATATTATAATTTGAGATAAATTAAACAGCCGTAAATGTTCCCCATACTCGGCTCAGCACATTTTTTGTTACTGTATTTACAAAATATGGCATCAAGGTGTATTGTGTACTGGAAGTGGTTTTTGAATCCTCTCCAACGCCAACCTTACTGCTCAGAATTAGCGGTAGACCTTTTATTGACGGTGTTTACTTTGTTAGTCTACTCCCAGTGTAATTCTTTTCATTAAATAAAACATGACGTTTATATATCCTATGTTTAAATGCTGTAGGAGATAACGAGATCTGCAACCTGCCCGTGGATTTTGGATGGTGCAGAGCATTCGTACCCCGGTTCTACTTTGACGCCAGAGATGGAACCTGCAAATCCTTCATGTACGGTGGATGCCGCGGAAATGAAAATAATTTCGAAACCGAAGGAGAATGTCTGGAGAC
This sequence comes from Ligula intestinalis, assembly GCA_036362985.1. Classification (NCBI taxonomy): domain Eukaryota; kingdom Metazoa; phylum Platyhelminthes; class Cestoda; order Diphyllobothriidea; family Diphyllobothriidae; genus Ligula; species Ligula intestinalis. The sequence continues at coordinate 82,959,798 of JAYGXS010000003.1, forward strand.
ATGCGCTTAGAAGAACATCCTTTTTCGCTGATCTGTTGTTTTTCATAGACCTTCGTGGTTTTTAAAGTAGTTAATGGGTTTAAAAAGTTTAAATTCATAAATGTCTTTATCAAACGTATTTACTTCTGATGATAGAATGCCCTCCAACATAGGCTTTTAGCATAATTGTTTTTATTCAAACACATATTTAGGACATTCACAACAACAACAACAACAACAACAACAACGAATCGCATTTTACGCCACAGGGTAGGTGATTGAAGCAAAACGTAAAATAGTCAATAGAAGAAGGAAATAATGCTATAGAAATCAAAGTCCACCAACCCGTGTATTTGTATAAGCATCGTTTGGCCAGAATAGGAGTAAAGTTTCTGATTGAATAACGAAGTTTGGAAAATAAAACGGTAAAAATAGACATCAGTGGAGGTTTCAGGGTGTCTGGGTGTCCACCCAAATGATTGCGAGAACATTGCCTAAACTAGGAACAATAACGTCCCTCTATATTGAACTCTTGACTGCCCAGGTAAACTGGGATCGCTTGCCAAATTTTGCGGCCGAAGAGACTTTGCTGGTCATCTCTTTCATGCAAGCACCGGTTGACAAAAATTCGTGGGTAGCCATTTTCTCTGAATAACCATCGAAGTTTTGTACCTCGGCAACCTTATCTTCTGGTTGCCTGCAGTGCATCTCAAAATCCATACGCAAATGAGTTCGTGGCTGGTTGGGTGATTTCTGTTGTATTTTAGTACTTGCATCGTGTTTGTCGCTTTCCTGAATACTGTAGTTTTTAGGCCACCAAAATATTTGCGAAAGACGAGTACATCAAGGAAGGCCAGCTGATCGTCCTCTCCCTCCTCTATCCTAAATAAGATGTCCATGAGGCCGCTGTTAAGACGTTCCTTGAATGTGAGCACCTGATCCCGTTCGATGAAAAGAAAGGTGTCATCCACAAACCGCGCCCACAATTTCGGTTTACCTTGAGACAAATCTTCAGGAGCTGTAGGGGTTGGGCACGTTCAAGGCGATTTTCTGTTACCTCATAGATGCTTCATAAGAGAAGGTTGACGGTCTTGAAGTAAAAATGGACGTGACATCAAAGGGAAACTATGATATCCCTTGGCAGGTGACTTACCTGTTTAAGTTTTTTCAAGAATTTTGTTGAGTAACGGACCGTGGTCTCCAAATCAGAAGTCAGATATTTGATGCGCCCAAACATTTAATTTGCCAGTCCGTACGTTAGAGTGCCTTACATAGAATGATGAGTTGGAGAGGAGCACCTTCCTTGTGCACTTTAAAGAGGACACGGAAGCGAACTAAGGGCTTTTGTTGTGCCCTTGCCGTGCGCAAGATGGCGTTACTGCACCACAGTTCTCAAGTATCAACTGAGTTGAGTTGATTTTGCTTGTCAACCTTTTGATGGGATTAGTTTTGAAATAAACAATAAACCGGCTATCTTCCAGTTAAGTTTTGCGGCTTTTGAAGGTAGTCGGTTCCGTCTATTATGACCATAGAACGTCCATTTTCGGCTAGCACGATGGCGATGTTCCGGTCGGCCTTGACTGCTCTTAATGCAACGCGTTCGACCTTAGGAAGCAATTACCACGGTTAATTGGCCATCAGGAGGAACGAGACCTGGTGTCAGATTAGGTTCTTTGTCTCCTCCATTGCTTCTGTCTGATGAGTGACTGATTCCACAGCTGTAATCACGTTGGCAGGTTTAGCATTGGTCGTGTTGCGTAAGGCTTCCTGCCGTAGAACCTATATTTGATCCTCCTTCAGTTTTTTTGGCGACAGGTTATGCACCAGTATGTCAGTTGAAAATGACGTTAGATTCTGCAGTTTGCGGAATTTGTTTTGCAGGACTGCTTCATGAATTGCTCGTTTGTCATAGGCGCGTTCAAGCACTCTCTGTTGAAGCAGTTTTGTGCTGTCGTCGCCCATGAACTCATAGCATTTGCTATTCTCCTATTGAGTCACTTGGTGGTATTTGCGTAGCCTTGCATGGCAATCTTGAATAAGCAAACGAACCATGCTCTGACCACTTTGAATCATTGCGAGTCTCTGCCTCCGTATTCAGCTTGAATTTAAACGAACACACCTCGAAAATCCGTTATTGTCCAGGCACCTGTACAGAAACTGAATCAGCGGATAGGTTGAGGCCTCACGAAGGGTTACCGTTTCCCATCTTCGGGCCGATTGAAGGGCATCGCGCCCAAACATGCATGCATGCACCCACATGCCGTTCAAAAGACCAACAGCACTCAAGAAGGCAATTACGTTTAATTGTCGTCGCATGTTTGCAGCAATCACTGTATCCTATAAATACTACAAACTCCTGTGAATTTTGCCCCCCCTATCTGCTATTGCTCACTGACTATGTCTTTATCCGCGACGGATATCGAAACGTCAGCTGAATAAAAGTATTGTCCCAGCGATCGAGTCGTCTTCTTCTCGACAGAGGTGGTGGTCTGAAACCAGCCAAGATATATGCCTACTGCAAGAAGGTGTTTGTGCATATTCTGGCCAAAAATGGGCTCCGTACATTCTAACTGTGACATTCTGCAGTAGGTAGGCTAACTCATGAACTACAACATTTTTTGCAAGGAACTCCTTGTTACGCGAAAACAGACCAAACTGCGCCCCCATAGTCTGACAACGAGAAAGTAATTGTCGTCCTTCAAAATATACCATATTACGATTTATCAAGTGCTTTTGAGTTTTTTAGACATATAATCTTTTTTCGACAAACTGAAAATTCTGGAAATAGAAAAATCAGGCGCAACTAGGAAAATTATGCTTTAAATGTGAAGGAACCTTATTTTTGCATAAAATATAAAGTTAGTATAGCAGCAGAAGCAATGCAACGTTCAAATACATATGGTTCCATATTTCGTGCAATTAAATGCATAGCTTTTGCCTTACGAATCAAAATTCGAGAACGTATCCCAACACCATTTCACGAGAATTCCTAGTTGTTTCATTCGTTTATGCATTGCTTGAGTTAATTTTGACAAAGGAAAGCAAATTTTCGTTTGATTTTGTCAACTGGGAGCTTGCAGGAGTAAGTTTTTTGTAAACTCACGTTCGGGCGCACCGGTGAGTGACTAATACATAAGAAAAGAATTATCAGATGCGATCTAAAACATAACATGCTTCTTACACTTCTAGAAATGTACTTCCGCCACGTTGTCTTTACTAATATTTTGGGACGTTGACTCCGAATAGGTTCAGATTGGTGTTGAAAATGTGATAAAAACTGTAGAATTTTCACTGCGTCAGTCGATTGACCCTAAATAAGGATAAGATTCTACGTACTTAACAAAACCTTCAAAATAAGATATTTCTTAAAGACTACCTAAATAACGGTGTTTTTAACATGCACTCTTCCACAGTTGTCTGCTGGGGTCATGGTTTCAGAATCACCCAAGATTCTAAGATTAATAAAAAGGCACATGAAATAACGTTGCCTCTTGAAAAATGCACTAACATTAGATATTTGACGTCAACTATATGCGTGTTTTACTGCTCTGAAAATTAAGCTAAGATCAACATGGGACATTTTTTCGAGTTTTTTTACTACTCCAAAAATGACAGATACACCATTTCCTAAAATGAAAGAACACATGTTTTTTTGCATAATCGAGCACTTTTTAGCATACTTATTTACTTCTAGGCTTAGGTCTAAGATGTCAAGTGCGAAACAGTGTGGCAAAATTAATAATCTTCTGCCTGTAACCTTTCAAACCTTTTTGAATAATTTATTCTGCCTTGTAGATAGAAATAGTTATGAAATCAGTTGCATAGGCCTTGACAGAGAAAAACAATGGCATGCATTGAATTTTGGGATGTATCCTTTTTTATGTTCGTTATTTTCGGTATGGTGAAGCCAATACCAACTTAAGAAGTTTATTATTTAGTTTGATGGCACGAAAATCAGCAGCTTCGCAAAATAGATAATGTATAAATATAATACATAATCTTTAATTATTGCAGTAACGTCAATTAGACGAATGCAAAATACAACTGCCTGTTCTCTGAACATACATCAATAAAACTTTATCTTTTCGACCGAAGTGTGATTAAACTCACGATGTTAAGCGCAAAATTGGTAGCTCAAGTGGGTAGAGCGTTGGCTTTGCTAAAAGGCCACTATCCTATCGGGCTTTAATACCGCCAAATGCTGCGAGTTTTTTTACACAATTGGGTCAGCTAAATATAATTCAAAATACAAAACCAAGATTTTTTTCTGCAGTTTCTAATAGCGTAAGACATTTTTTGGGTGTTGTTTGTGGCCCCAATCGGCCCCTATTTTAACTGAACTCTTTTATGATGCACAGAATTTTGTGCTTCTAGTAAATTTAATGAACAAAATCAACAAATTCAAAGGTGTGTTACATTCCCCACTAGACTGTCGATCTTCACATTTTATCAAAATATCATACAATGTAATTCGCGTTGCGAAATGCCGTCCATAAAACAACTCATTGTCATTCAAGTAGTGATCGGAATTGACAGCATGGACACTTAGAACCAAATTTAATGTGAAGCAACCTTTTGAAAGTCCACCAAACATAGAGTCTTACTTCCTCATTAAATCGATCTTAATTTGAGACTGTAAAAGTGGCCTTAGTTCATATAGTCTTTTTAATTGTTTCGGCTATAATTAACCATGAAAACTTACTGCTCAGCTGACGTCAGAATGCGCTTCAGAAATTGATCGTACAGCGAGGTTTGCAGAAGGTGGTTACAACCACCAAAGCTTTGATTGTATAATACGTTGGACAGCTCATTTAAAATCATCGTCTTGATGGGGTTCCTTATACGAAAATTCAGGATAGTATAAATGTGCCAAGAACGTGTTTTGACCAACTCCAAAAAGTGTTCCCGAATCGCGACTAACGACTAACGTTGAAGAATGAAAAGTGAACCTTCATTTTGATGGTTGACAGGAATGAGACTGACCTTTCAAATTTATGTCACCTATGCAGCTTTTTCAGTCGAAAAATCTTGTTTCCAGCAATGGTGACTCAAGTTTTCTAGGCTTATTTATTTGCTTTGAGGCATCTAAATCCTAGAAGCAGCGGTGCATTTAGAAGTCCTACCTTTTGACGTTGCATGCTCATGCAAATATCATTATTTCGGGTTATTTCGTGTCCGCATTTGCTAACTGCACAGTTGTTACCACTGTATTAACAATTGATCACAAATCGTCTTCCTACTTGGCATTTGTTTAATCTGACAGCTGTACTGCAGACGTACTTTCATCCCACTGTAACCTCTTCGTAAGTAATCGCAGAAAACATCTTTACAGGCATGATTTTATGAAGCCACGAAGAAACTACCTAGTACTTTACTCTTGGCCTCGGCAAACTAAGTGGATGAAATAACCTTTGTATTAACTTTACACCTGAGGAAAAGTGAAACAGTTAAAAATAAAAACTACGCAAAAGTTAACTAAAAGCCTGCAAGCATAATTTTACAGACTCATGCTACCGCACATTGTTTGAAATTCTGACCAAACTTTTAACTGCACTCTGTCTAATGGCGCTATACGACCTTCGGGAGATCAACCCAGCCGCTGTGCAAACAGACAGTGTTATGTTGCAAACTGGCATTGAGCCTTGGTAACTCACGTCAATTCCAGCACTAGCAGGATGAGTTTTAAGCCGAAAAAATTACCACGGGGTGAAGAAGGCCCGAATATTGTAAAGAAATAAAAACCATGGCCTGACGAGTGTCGATCACGTCTGTTATATTTCCGCCAATTCATTTTCCGGGAAAAATTGCTATCAAAATCGTTGAAAAACCGCAGCTTTCTCTTAACTACAGTGGCATGTCGCGTCTGGAACAATTTGTATTTGACTTTGCTTTTACTTATTGGATCTCTTTTTTGACTACAATAAATCTAACAAAACTAGTAAACAGTACATAGGTGTACACCTATCTGGTCCAGGATTCACCAATCCTGGCTGTTTCGTCTGGCGAGGGACTGGACACTTCCAGTATATTTTTCTTAAGGACGAAACAATTATGTTACTCGCTAAGTTTAAGTAACCAATGTATAACCGGTAAACGGTACTGTGGCTATACCGGAGTTGGGCATGTGCAGCTGACGAAAGCTAATCAGCTAGAAATACGCGTATTCTGCACTTCTAACTTTTGCCATAAACCTATGTACTAATCTTTATCCCGATCGACTACCTGCAAGACGTCGACCCGTTGTCTCAGTGGATAGGGCGTTCGCCTCTAGCTCACTGGTCGCGGGTTCGAAATTCAAGTGAAGTGGCAGTTTCTGCGGCTATACTGCAGTTAGGTTTGTGCAGCTGACGAAAGGTTATAAGCTGGAAATACACGTTTTCTGCACTCCTAACGTGTGCTGGTAATATATTGGATAAACTATTAATTGCCAATACATGCGAACATAGGAGTCCCAAGAAGTAATTGAGAAGAAGACGACTCGATCGCTGGAACAAATTGCGGCTCACTTGACCATACTCGGCCACTCTTGCAAATTTGGTGAGTTCAAAATTATCGCAAGAGGTGACAATCGGACGAGCCGAGAATTACTCGAGCAATGGTTCTAGGGGCCCCTTATCTGTAAACAAGTGCAATGATTTGCCCAATCCATATTCGCTGTTGTGACTTAATTTTGCTCAAGTAACTAGCCAATTGGGAAACGGACAGCCCACCACGTCAGTATACGCCAACACCGGACGGCCAGATGGCGGAGCAGTCATCACGCCCGGGTCCACCACGCGTGAAGGAAGTTCAACAGGTCAGAGCCCGCATGCTCTCAAAAAATTATCAACACACAAGAAGGCTTAATAGCCTTCTTGTGTGTTGATTATCGTTGTAGGTTTAGAGTAATTACTGTATCATATAAAGACCGCAAACTCATGTGCATACGTTTCCTTTATCTGTTACTGCTCTCCGATTATGTCTCTGATGACAAATCCGTGACGGATCTCATAATGTCAGGCGAACAAAAGCGAGCGACTCGTCATCTTTGCCGGAACTAGTAATTTCGAACCATTTTATGCCTATAGTTTAAGCATATAACAGTCGTTTTTCTTTAACGTTATTATCAGTTATGACATTTTCATACAGAGTTTAATAGTTTAACAAAATTTAATGATACTTTGTTTAGAATCTGATTTTTGTAATGCACTAGAAACTTAGCATTACATATTAATGTCCGACTACAAATAAAATCATGGTTGCGAGACCATAACAGCAGTAAATAAAACTGCTAAACGCTAGTCAGCATATTCACATACGTTCGTCCCCGTTATAAACCCCATAATAAGCTATTAATTATGATGCATTCTCAAGCCGTGTAAAACCTCACAGAAAAGTCTGCACAAGAAAAATAAAATAGCAGCAAGGGCATAAATCAATTTAAAACGACAAAAATCAGTAATTTGGATTGAATTTCTTCGAATACTTTCAAGACCTTCATGAAATATATATATTTTAAATATGTCTTTCTGCTTCAATTTTGAAATTCTGCTGACACCGGTTGACCCGGTGACTACGATAAACTGACAGCATGTGTTTCTAAGCGGTTGGCGCTTGATACATGACAAGAATGACCTTATATACCGGGGTTGGAGGACGAAATTATGCAAATGAGAAGGATTTGTCATTATAGATTATAAGTGCTGGATGAGCGCTCAAAAGCAGCAAAACAATCTGCGAAAATGACGTTTGCTGCAAAGATGCTCCTGCTGTCAGCCTTTCTAGTCCAACTTGCAACCGCCGAGAAAGGTAATAGAGCCGAACATATCTTTTCACATCTGGCAAGAAAAATTGTTTTCAATTCGATAATTGAAACCATTTGGAAATCCTTCTTTTTCCTTTTATTTAATAAAATGATGCTCTTAAGTAAAAGTTTTGCAAGGAATAAGTCTACCGGAACCAGCTCCCATAACAGGTTGAATTCATTATATGGTGCATACACCAAAGAAAGCAAAAAGCATCTGTGAAAATGTAAATATATCAGGCAGGGTCCAAACACTAGTCATGTCACAGAAAAATGGAATTGTGTAATTTTACATAGAAGATTAATCGCTTAACACACGCGGAAACTGCTAAATATGCATCAAAATATGAAATTATCTTCAGAAAACTCCCCGTAGGAAAATTTCTGTACAAAAGTGTGCAACGTAAAAAGTACAGAGCGATTAGGAAAAGTTCAATTTACACATTTTATTCCAAATCCACCCAGTTGGCGATCCAAAAAGATATTTTTGTAACAAAACTATATTAGTTTATAAAAACGAGAAAGCATTACGTAAGCTCCTATTTTATAACACTTTTCCCACCTCCGTACTAAAGGTATGCCCATTCTTGGTGAGATGAAAGGGATGCCTGGCGTATATGGTCGTGGACGCGAGAGCGATGCACGTAAGTATTCGATCCATTTCATGTACTGTGACTACTACTTTTCACCCACTGCTAAGTCAATATTACCTCTAATTTTAAATATTCTAAGGGCCTTGGTTCATGCATATTATCCTGCGAAAGCAGTTCTAACGAGATTCAAAAACTTATTAATTGAACTGAATTTACTATGCCTAGCATTCTCTCCAGAAAATTTAATCCTTTGATCCTTTATATTTTGCGTTTTTAAAGCTCCGATATCAGCTCATCCGCCAGTTGGCGTTTCATACTTTGTAAGATAGTAGATTTTTCAAGCGTCAATATTCTAAATGGAAGAATATTTAAAATTTAGGGAGTAATCCTTTGAAGAAATTTTAAATTGTTTTTTCTCTATTTTTTAAAATATAGTTAGCCTGTTTGGAATAGGCTTAACACAAACTTTAAATCTGTTTGATCCTTTTTCTACCATAAGTAAAAAAAAAATTGGCTGGGTTTTTGTTTTGCATAATTTTTCTAATAAAACGTCCAGTGTGAATACAATATGTTTGAAGGTGTTTTATTTTTCAAAATTTAACTTTTCTTTGAATATTCTGTGTTCGAGGTTATCCCAAAGCGTGCTATCTTCGTTTTTACTATCGCTACCCTTCTGTTTAATAGGTCTGGCTGCGTGACACTACAGATCCTGAAATGCTTCAACCAGAATCGATTTTGAACGGAATACCTCTGAGCATTTAAAAAAAAACAGTTTTAATTTTATTTTATTTAATTAATTAATTAATTAATTAATTAATTTTAATTTAATTTTAATTTAATTTTAATTTTAATTTTAGCAATAAATGAGTTAATAGAACGTGACATAACAGATGCTATTTTATGCTGCCTAAGTTAAATCAAATAAGTATAATCGCGATATTTATTCAAAGGTTATCTCTTCGTTTTGTACATTTTACTGTCTCACTAGATGCGTCGACACCAATACCTATCAGCCTTTAGGGTACACTTCTACAAAAGTAATATACTTAAAACATCCAGGAGTATCCTTTTTGAACGTTCTTTTTAGTTTGTTCAAGTAATTCAGTTACATAAAGGAACTTTAAAAAAGGCAGAGCTTTCAGTACAGCACAATGAGTAGGCATATTTTAAATGAATAGCTCATCGTTAGTAAACGAAGAAACAAATACGGAAATTCAGCGTCAACATACGCTGTTTAGATAGATTTTGCTGGTTACGATATATAATTAACCTCACCGCAATAAATATTCTACATTTTTCCTTGCAATCTTTTTGACGAAACAAATGCAGTCTAATGGACAGTGGACAGCTGTACCATGAAAATGAATGAAGAGAAAACGCTTTTTCCTCTTTAATTTAGAAAAAACTTCAGATTTATTCGAAGACTACTCGCATGAACTTTTCCTATGAGATACAATTTTCAAGACTATGCACCGTGGCTTGAAAAACCAAAATGTCCACTCAAAAATGTATGGCCGCACTTGCATTTATTAGTTTTCCGAAGGAGTCTTGAAATCAAACACTTATCTGCACTCATCACCCATTTCTTCTCACGTGTACGACCACACAGAGTGGTAGGCAAATGCCTTATGGATGATCGAATATTTACTTAAGTAAAGTCTTCATAGCCTACGTTTTCATTAATGTATAACGCCTTATTTATGGTTAACAGTAAAAGGCGGATTGCTTGCTGATTGAATGTCAGCAACAGTAGTTTCACTAATTTTATATATTTTACACTATTTGCTGTTTGTAGACGATAAAGTTCCACACAGAGAAGTAAATTTAGATAACGAAATAAAACTGAGTTTGCAGTCATTATTTGTAAGTGTTTGGAAGTCTCATTGGAAATTTGCTTCAGTATTCAACTTAACATTTGTTTCAGCCTTCTAGAGCAGTGCAAAACGCGGTTAGCCTTTTAAAATAAAAATTAGATGCATTATTATGATACATATCATTTAAAAAAGGCCTATTGTTACACATGTGATAGGTGGCAAACAACTTGATAGTCTTATTCGAAAGTCACAAACTATAAGACCATGAACACAGGACAATAGAAGGCAAATCAAATTCAAAACTGATACAAAAATGTGTAAATTTTAAATATAAAAAATTAAATTGTTTATTCGTTTATGCTAAATATGTTTTTGCCAAAAGTAGCGAATATTTGAGTCCCAGGAAGCAGTTCAGAAGACAAAGATGTGATCAATGGAAAAAAGTTTTATTTGCCTGACGTTTCGGATTCCGTCGAGAATCATTAGTCATAGGTAATCGTAAACAGGTCTGGGACATGCGCAGATAAGGGGTGATACATGCACAGAGTGCACGGTATTTGAAGTTCACAGTGGTCGCCCGTATGCGTACTATAAAGTTCATTGCTTGTAGCCACCGTTTGAGGTCTGACTTGGTGCGGTGATTGCTCATTAATTTCCACAGCGTTTTTCTCCGCGTCGGACGCGGGTTTGGAAATTGCGCGACAATTATGCCCGCTGTCGTCGGAGTTGTTGTTGCACCCAGTCCTTCCCACGTGACTGATTCTCGTGCTCAGGAACTGTCTCAGTACACCATAAGGGAACGCCAAATCGTTGCGCTTGTTGATGGACTGGGGGCTTGATAACCATGACTCGAGCAGCTCGAGGCTCACGCGGTTGTCCTCTCTTGTGAGGACTTCGGCCTCGACAAAATGTAAAATATGGGCCAGTTAGTAGAACTTGTAGCCATGGATGTCGAAGGAGCTTTTTGCAGATACACTTTTTCCGATTTAGCTGTATCGGTTGCAAATTTAAACTTAAAGAACGGTTTACCTTCTTAACAGGTCTTATTACTACCTCTGAATTATTTCTCTGTCAAATTTAGATCAAGTGGTAGGGATGCCAGACATTTGTAATCGTGAACACGGCTGGTTTGCCCGTCAGTTTACTTTCATTACTATTTTTTCATCTTGCTGTTCGTTCAATTCATATTCGCATTGACGTTTTCCCTTGTAAGAACGTTTGTTTATGCAACAGCATGCACATTTTGTTTAACAAAGAATTAAAAACAAAGGCTGAGCATCTTTGGCTTTGCACTCTCTGCAGAAAGCATTATATTCCATTTTTGCTTTTAAAGCTCCATTATCATCTCCACCAATTGGACGTGATCATCCAATTAGTTAGTGACCTATGTATTTTAAAAGATCAAGCATTTTTTAAACAGCTGATTTATAATAAAATAATTTCAAATATCCAGGTTCAAAGAATATTTGAAATTGAAAGGGTAATTATATATAAAATCACCAGCCCGGTTTTGTATCGCTTAGTTAATCAACCTTATTATGTACGTCTGGTTAGATATAACGTTATGTGTGCATTACATATATTTGAATAAGGCATATAAAATATATGCAAGTGCCTTGAGAATGGTCACGGATACGATACTAGTCGCAATTGTAATAGACTCTTTTTTTAAGTAATATATATCGTGTTGTCTCCGTTAGGTGGTATGTAGGCTTTATTATAGCCTTAAAGGACTTTGGCGATTAAGGAACAAATTTCAAATTGTCACATATTTTATGCTTTTTGCTATTTGCTGCTGCAAAGTGTAAGTAATTTATATTAAGTAATTAAAATTATATTTCTCCTATGTTCTTTTAAATGCTTTAAGGACGCATTGAAAATTTACTGAAGCATTTCGTTTACTTATGTTTTAAGTCGTACCGTTCTTAGAAAAACCCCGTAAGCTTTTTGAACAATGAGGTTATTTTGAGGATCAGTAGCATTTGTATGGGTCAAAAATGTCCTCAATAATTTTACAACGACAATTCAATTTTTTCAGTGATTTTTATATTACTCTTTAAAACCTTTAAACCATGGGCTTTTTTCATGCAAATGAAACTTTACGTAATGAAAGAAAATAACGTTTGTGGGTGCAGCATTTATGGAAGATTATTCGCGCGTAAATTCCTTTTAAGCTCAAAGCATGAACAATATAGAGCTGTGGCTAAAATTGCAAATATTTTTGCTTCGAAATCCATCGTCTTTCTAGCGTTTGTTCGTATTTAGAAGATGTGTTTCTAAAACCAACTACTTACCTTCACTGTACCGAATTGTGTTTCGCGTTTGCATCATTTTATAACTGCACAAATTCTTTAGGGAGAACCAAGCATAAAAACACGGTGAGTTACATAAAAAATGCAAAAATGACGGATGCAATAATCAAAAACCTTTTAAATACTACGCACACAAGTACTTCCATCATCGTTTGAAGAAAAGAAATCGAGGTACAATTTGTTTTTTAAACCAGCCTACGTACATGAAAACCTCACCACGATTAGTTAATGAAGCTGAACTCTCCTATAGTGTTTTAATGTACTAGCGTGTCATAGATTTTTTATCGCAAATAATTGTCCATTACTGATACGAAAGATTTCAAATACGTTCCTTTGCAACGTTTTGCAAGTAAGTACCTAGCGGTGCTATCATTCAATCCATCCAATCAAATTAATGTCGACTATCGTCTAGAAATATCTGCGTAAACTACTTTACGTGGAAACGTGTACTGCATTCAGTATAAATTTTATTATTTTCAAAAAAAATACTTCAGGGCCGGGGTTTGACGGCCAATCAGTTTTGCAATTTGTCAAATTATCATTAAAGGGAAGCCATTTGAGGGGATTTATTTCAAAAGCAATTTGTCGGTCTTATAGAGCTTTCAGTAAATGAACCAAATGAAGCCTCACCGTTGATGTTCATTGCATACATTACTGCTCACCACTGCAGACAATTACTTAAGATAATAAGATCCATTGGGTCAGAAAATTGGTGCCTTGTCACACATTTAAGTTGCCGTAAAGCTACTGTTCGGTTTTTCTATCTGAGTCTGAGAACTGATTCAAGGGATCATTATTTACGCCGTTCCATTCTTCCGTTTTCAGGTCTGCTAACACCAAATCACATTCCGCTGGAGCGCCACGTTAATACTTTTTGACTGCATTCTTTCCATTTTCTTATGAAACAAGTTTGCTTACGCTACAAGGTATACTAATTAGCAGAGTTCTTACACTGTTATTAGGATATCCGTTAGTCAAACTATTATTTTTCGTTTTTGGATGTCAAGGATCTGAAGTATACTCCTCAGGAGCGTCATTTTTGTACGTTTTCTTTAACGAACCACGGACGGTTTCTAATAATGAAAAGAACTGCAGGCACTTTCTTTAAATGTGTTAAAAATCCTTTTAGAAATAGAAACGCGATAGACATACATTCGCGTCAATAGAAGTTACTTTTAAAATGATAAGCTATTCATTCAATTAATTTTCCAGACCATTTCAACACATCCGCGTCGGATGCATGCCCTTATAAAATTAACATAAGCAGATAAAAAACGAGATGCGTCATTCAACAGTGCTTATATGTTAATGGGTTTCATGCATGCATATATTTTGATCGGAATTAGCAACTTTTAGAAAACTAACAACCAAGATTATAACGTGAGACATAAAGGCTAGTTTAGCGGATTTTTGTCAAAAACATGATTAAAAGGCATTGATATGCCTTAAGCAGATGAAATACATATACGTTAAGTTTATGCTAACGTGTATGAACTCTAATTATACATTTGTCCACAATACTATTAGTTGAAATGTCAAAAAACCACAGGTAGTTTTGTTCTAAGTATTTTTTTAATGACGACTGTGCTGCCTTTTGACATAAAAGAAAGTTAGCTCGTAGATCGTAAACATTAGAGTAATCAAATTTTTATATTTGTAGGCGTCGTAAAACCCTTCGTTTTGAAATCTGACCCTATCAGGTTCACAAGATTTATCACGCAATCCTTATGTAAAATATCTTGAGTAGAGACCCTTGTTCTTAACTGTTAAAAAACCTGTATTAGTGGTCATTAAATGTGGTGAGTTTATCATAGGATAGCAAAATGTCCCATCAGCATAAACGCTTTTTCAAACTATAATTTTATCTGTTTCTATTAAGCCTATCATCCGCAAAGAGCAGTAAGTTCAAAAAACGTATGCATAATTTACAGAGACGCATTATTTTTTTGGGATTGCATAGTCCTTCAACATTTATAATACATTTTAGTTGGTATGTAGACGTCCAAGTGACAGCCAAATGCATTGTTTCATACGTTCTGCCGTACAATGCTAGCAACATTTAAAGAATCCTCACAAAATCGGGAGTATATTTGGAGGGATTCAATGAATACAACCCCCAAGCCTACTCATAACGGAAACACTTGGTCATTATTTGACGAAAATAAATCGCATTTAGAATTATTATCTTAAGCCAGCTTACGAAATGGTCGCAAGTTGCAGATCTTACATTGATCAGTTAATGAATCTGAACTGTCGAGTAAGGTTTTTGTTCTTCAAGTATATAACAGTTTTATGAACGTCCTGAATTTATTATTGCAGCTATTAAGGATCCGAAATACGCTCCTCTGCAACGTTTCATTAGTCAGTAATCAAAGATGCCTCACAGATAAATTTTCCGTAAATGTTGTGTTGAATAATACCCTGGAACATCTATCTAACTTACTTTGCCTGAAAATTCACCCAACCTTTAAGCTCGATTGTTCTCAGTGAAAATCAATATTTCAAGGTTTGTGCGGTGTTTTGCAGCCAAAAGGTTTTAAATTTTGCCGAATCTCTTGGGTGGATTTATAGTTAAAGCCATTTTTAATTTTGCAGACCTTTCACTTCTCAAAGTAATGAAACGTTTTTATATCGGTAAGAATATATTTTACACCATATAAATGACGACCTGTTCCCGCATAAGGTAATGAATAATTCTGGATGTACATTCTATCGTATTTTATTTGTGTACATTTTGAAGAAAAATAACTGCCTCTGGTAACATTCAGTGGACATTTTTCATTTTTGCAGGTCTTGGAAGATATCAAGAACCTGCGGTCACCCTTCCCGCGCAGATTGGTCGAATCCTTGGTGGGTTGCCGTGCATCTTCTCCATACCTTGTGGCTTTAAAATGAAAATTAAAGATATTGGTTTAAGAAATATGTATATTGAAGAGTAAAAACTGCCTTTCTTAAAAACGTTAAAAGGTATTTCTTCCAATTTTAGTTCCTGAAGATGGCTCAGAACGTCCGATCTTCATTCCCGCGCAGATTGGTGTAAGCCATGGTGCGTTAACCACTGAATTTTCTTAACTTGTCGTTTTGATTGAAGTTCTAAGACAGTCGGGTCCCTCTTGAAATAGTCAATTCTCAAATGTTTCACAAATTTGAACTATTTAACTGCGAGCTGTTTGCCATTTGTCATTGCGCCAATCACGTTTGCCTCCAAAATTCATGTCCTCTGTTAAGTATAAATATCAATATCTGGCAAAGTTTGTTAATGCAGTGTACCTCATTTACCCTTAGTCCCAACATTTTGTCCTATGGACTCGGTGTTTAAAGAGTTCTTGGGGCAGGAATAGAGAATAAGGAAACGCAGAGTAGGAAAGTTTTGAATATAAAGTGAGGAAATTATTGCCAAATTTGTTTCCTGTGGCGCCGGGAGGCGCTTCGTGTGAAATGGGCAGTTAGACTTCAGGTAAGTAGAAGTGGATGACCTCCTAAATACCACTTTTTTAAGAGTTTCAAGAAATCTGTAATTTGATAAGCGCGTTTTTCCGCAGAACGTTAAAAGATAATACCGAGTATTAAAACCTGAAAATATAAATCAAAATTTCTAAAAACACTTAATTAAAAAACATTAAACAGTTTATAAAGTAGATTCTACCGCCTCTCCTAATTGTTCACCCACAAAACGCTATAAACTCCGTTTTCTTAGGACGAATTCTGGGACAAGGAATTCATTATAGGTCTAGGTTAACTAATTTTGCAGAATAGCTGTTATAAGCAAACTTCATCCCTACTGCATACCCCAGGAGCCCACAACTTCCTCCTCCTCGATGACCTTTCAATGAACCACAAAATAAATTGTAGTTTATTTAACGGTTCCGAAGTAAAATACCGCGGATATTCAGTACAAAGACACATACTGAAACAGTTGGTAACGGCAGCATCGTGTTTCATAGTATCGGCTCTCTATGTGCCAAGACGGTTTATGAAGTGGAGACTTTAATTGCATCACATCCACATTAATCAACGTGATATGCTTGGTAGATTCCCCGGGCCGCGCAACGTACAAAAATAAAGTATCCGTTATGTCTTATATAATAGCATAGGAAATGTTTTCGACATCAGGCACACTCCGAGTTCGCCAAAACGTTGCCCGGTACCGTTAAATCGATAGTAATAAAAATGTTTTATTTGCAGGATTTATAGGACAGAGTCATTAGTGTACACATATGACAAATAATGAAAATTGTCCTCTGTTGTGTTGATAGCTTGACTACCGACATTCAGGTCATGCTTTGTTGAGCCAAAGTAATTCACTACTTGTGGAACGCACATGCCACCGCATCAACTTACGCTCACATCGGAAAACCGTAAAGGCTGAGCAGTAATCAGTTAAAATTCCAAAAGGCGTGGTGAAATTTCAGCAATTCATGGAACGCATGTCGACAATCATGCGACTAACACACAAGAAGGCAATAATCGTTAACTGTCATTAGTTTAATATGTGTGCTGTAAGAAATCTGTCCGATAAGTACTGCAATTATCTGCACATGTGTTACCCGTGTCTGTAGCTGCTTTCTGCTTGTTTATCTGAGGATGAATTCGCCACAGATGGG
>JAYGXS010000003.1:82979866-82996555 GCA_036362985.1 Ligula intestinalis
TTGAATTCACGGCCCGGTGTGTAGGCGCTAAACAGAGCCTGGGGCGTGGCGTCAAAAGAGAGTTAACTGGATGCTCTTTAGGGGACGCTAGCTGTAATCATAATTACTTTTGACCAGTGGTTAGAATTCTAAAAATAAATTGGGCCTTAATTTTGTGTAAATGAAAGCAGTTGTTTTCGAAATGATCAAAATTATATATCTATAGAATTTTTTTCAGTTCAACCCCAATTCTCTAGGAGGTATCCTATGTCCTTTCTTCTAAAAACTTGCCGTGCGTTTCCGGAGGTTTTTCTATTTTAACGACAGGAATTGCCAGGGCCCTTGTTCGCCTACTGCAAAGAAGTCCTACAGGTGTTTTAGGACAGCCATCAACAGAATTTTACCTGCGGTGACCGAAACGTTTGGGGAAAGCATCATCATACCGTTTGAGTTCATGTGTTTGACGTTGCCAATGAATGTGAACTTATTTTACTAGCTATGTGGTCCCAACTACTGCTGTAGGGGATTAATTTCTTCTGTTAACCAATTCGTTTTCGCATGATGCGGCGAGTTCAGCCTGTCCAACATAAAACGAACCAGCAAGCCATCCTTTTAGACAATTCGCCATAAAATCAACTAGCAACTAGCCATCAAATTATGTTACTGATTTATGCAAATGAGGTCAATTCATTCAAAACTAAGAGTCAAGAGGCAGTATTGGGACATCATTCTTAGCTGTATGACGTATAAAGTTGACATATGTCCCACTATTTAATTCTGACCATCGATGTCAGCAATGCGAAAACAACTGTTTTATTTAATACACGTTTAACATTGAAACCATAAGGCGTAATCATTTGAGTACAGGGTATTCTCCTAGACATCAGAGTGTTTGGAAGGGCAGTCGGCAAGCCTGTGTAAACTTTCGATAAATTCTAATCGGGCCAGTAATTTCATAGGGAAATGGATTACAAGCTAACCTGTGTTCGTCTTTATTATTATAAGTTAGTCTTAGGAATATGGGTAAGGCTTCGAGAAGAGAAGGCTGGTTAAAGGAAGAGGGTTTCCTGGTGCCAGTCTTTAGAAGGGAGAGCGAGCGGGGGGCCAAAGAGAGCGCGCACAAGTGCATGCAACTATGTGACTGTGGGCCATGCCAGACGCGAAGCTTGTAGGAGGTTCTTTTGTGAGCGCAGGACCGGCTTCCTCAACCTGATAGCGGTCGCTTCTGCTGTTTCGAGCATGCGCTGAACCAGGAATTTCGGATAATTTGGCTGCACCTTAGAAATAGGTAAATTTCCGTTCAGTTTGACATTGTGTAATGTTTTTAGGCATTTTGCAGTATCGCTTCGTCCCGGGATTCATCTAAAATACATTTTGAAAAAAGCAGCTTTTCTACACTAGCTTTTTTTAGTTACCGGCTTCCAGAGACGATCATCAGGATGGCTGTCTGCTTAGTCTGCAAGTCTGCTTCTTACATTTTGTGATAATTAAAAAAATCCTTACAAGTTATCTTCGTCAAATAATCGTTTTTATTTGTTGTTCACTGGCGCTCAGAGTCCGAATATCTCAGCGCATTTCTTTCAATAGTAAACATTTTTGAAGTTACAGTTTAGCTTCGTCGAGTAATGTTACAGCGTGGTTTTTTGGCAATTCTGTTCTTCTAAAACAATCTAAACTTAATATTAAGGAGCAAGTTATGTCGGTTGTCCATTGTCATTAGGAATTTTTTATTCTCCTCCTTCCAATAGTGCAGTTTAAACGTAAATGTCTACCATCAAAACGCAAAATGCTAAATACAAATGCGCTGAAAAAGATGATTATTTACATAATATGCATCCAAATTAATAATATGAAAGTAGTGTTTTTATTTTTCTAGATGAAGTTTAAATTATTAGATGCCCCTGTTCAAAACATCAACGTTTTAATTCAAAATCCTGTACGACTGTCATTATCCGTCGCCGTAGCTTTTAGGAGTCTCCTATAAATGGCAAAACATGCACACTTTTTTGTTGGGAGACAATATTCTCATTCAACTGCAATGAATGCACGTATAAGTCCGTGAAGCAGTTGAACATTTTAAATATATATATAATGCAGTGATAGGAATGAAACCAAAGCCAAATAATGGCGTGAATGCCAAGTAGTGTTTCAGGGAAGATGTTGTGGTCGCTGTAATACAATGTGTGCTGATTTTACGGTTCAAGTTCTCACTTGACCCCACCATCGAAGACAGCCGCACATAGGTTTGCTTGAGGAAAAGTAGACACACTTGCCATGTCATTACAAGTAAACTGTAATCAGCAGCCATGCATTCATCACGGGGCTCTTGTTTGACGCAATGATTTTCATCACTCAGTTACTTAGTATAAGGTTAAACATTTACTAACACAGATCAAGTTCTCAGTAATTATCTGAGTTTCCGAAGCAAATGAACTATTCAATTAATTGTCATTGGATGGGTGCGTGTGTGTGTCCTTTGCTTGCTTTTATTTATTTATTTATATATGCTGCTGCGACGGAACGCTAGGCGAGGGGTACGTGAAAGCCTGCGGTTAACTTAATCTACTGGCTATTTTGATGCAGATATAAGCGAAAAAATACACCCGGAAAGTACTTTAGAATAAACGAAAGCCATCCCTGAGATCTAGTCTTGGTTTGCCGGACGTTTCGGATTTCGTGGCGGACCCAGCATCTAAGACAAAAGAGAAAAACATGTTCTTAGTGCACAGGGATTTGCAGTAATTACAGGATGCTGTCGCAGCCCTAATGCATATTTACGACACCTTACACCCTCTTCCCCTCATATTGTAGCGCTAATTGCTCGATGATCGTGAGCTGGTGTCACTTCGGTACCCGTATCTGGGGTCGAAGGCGCCACGATTTGAGCGTTGGCGTCATTTCTCCAGACCACTGTCGCAAATTCGGCTTTTTGCGTTCGGAGAGTCTCACAGTGGCTATTGCCCTTTGTTCTCATTACATGGCGCCTAATCGTGGTTTGCGTTCTGTGCGCGACTTCAACTTCAAATGGTGTAAGAAGGCAGCTGACAGTCTTCGAGACGTTGCTGAAAACTCTTTTGTAAGCTTGCATGTTCTATTTTCAAGTCATAGACGATATCCAAGGCAAAGCAAATTTGAAATTGATGCATTGTGCTAACCAAATCTTTTACATGATCCTTCCGACACGGCTTGTCGTCGTCTAAGCAGTCGCGGAAATATATCCCATTTTCTTGAACTCATATTTTAATTAAGCATTTATAAATATAGGCACGTCTTGGTTTGGCTGGTTGGCCAGACCTTTATCGAATGAGTCTGTGCACCCCAGGTCAAAGGTTGCGCCTGTCATGCGGACAAGGGCCGAGTGGGTCAAGCGACTGGGCGACCAAGATTGGCCCTGCCAGATCACGTCTGTCGCGTCACGCGTTTGAAGGAGGTAGGCTGTAGAACCGCTATGGGCGTGTCTTTTTCGATAAAAGACGCACAAATTCGAAGACGGCAATAATGCCCAATACTGTTTTTAAAGTTTGGTTTCAACATATTACTGGAAGGCCAGACGTTGCCTATTCTCTCTCATTTTTCTGTAAGCATCTGACCAATCGACATATCCACTGGGTGTTTCGGAAAATATATAAATGCATTTCGCAATATAAGGATACAAATGTTAGCGGATGTAAACACAGTGAATTTTTATTAGAAGTGTACATAGGAGTTCCTGTAAGCACTTCAGAAGATGAAGATACGGTCATTTTAAGAATAAATTTATTGGTCTGAATTTTCAAGTTCTCGTTCGAACACATCATAAGAGATGATGATTATGATACACTGGAATGCTAACTGCTGAATGGCCGGCATGCGGGTCATTTAATAGTGACATTTCGTTACCCGTATCGGAGATTGTATGAGGCACGATTTGAGCATAAGGAAGAAGACGAATTTATCAGAGGGGCAACAATTATATTCGCCTGACGTTTGGAGAGCTGTAGCAGATTCAGCATCAGAGACATAAGTAGGAAGCAGTAGCAGATCTGGATAAAATATGGGGGAGAAAGTTGTGAGCAATTATCACGCCCGGGTCTACCGCACGTGATGGAAGTTCAGCAAGTCAGAGCACGCATGCTGCTCAACAAAATATAAACCCGCAAGAAGGCATTTAACGTTATTGGTCGCTTTATTTTTGCATTAATGACCGAATCCCATAAATGCTGCAAAATGTCTATGCATATCCTGCGCATGTCTGCTACTGCTTTCTGCTTATGTCTCTCATGATGAATCCACGATGGATCTCCAAACGTCAGGCGAATAAACATTTTGTCCCAGCTCGCAAGCTAGGTGTTGCTATCACACCTGCGCTTTTTGGGAAAACATTTTTCGTATATTAGTAGCAGCAAGTTGCATTTTGTGTTCGATGAGCTTCCACGCATTTGAAAGAACTTTACTGAGCTAACATTACTAGAAGCAATTAGGCAAAATCTTAAAAAAATTTAGTAGCAGAAGTTGCGGTCGCTGAATAGAAATTGCTGTGTCTGACTAGATCCCATCATCAAAGACAGCCGGAGGTACGTTTGCTGGAGGCAAAATAGGTGCGGAAATCTGCATACTTAATAAAAGTCTTGACTGTCTCCGTGTGCATCTCCATTGTCCTTGGTCGAAGGGGCCAGATTGGAGCGCTTTCTGCTCCTTCGACGCGCGTGTGCGCGTGTGTTTGTGCCACGCTCACTTTGTAAGCGCACGTGTGCGCGCCAATGACATGCTCGTGTGTGTGTGTTACTTTACTGTCCTATTGCCTGACTGCTTTTATTGTTTGGAAGGAAGCCAGTCTAACCGTAAATCACTTGAGCGATTCAGAACTGTCCGGCAAACAGGACACTCAATGATTGGAGAATTAGGTTGGAGGAAATGACCATACCTATATCCCCGTCCTAGCGTCAATCTACAATAGCTTGACCTCAATCCATCCACTGAGATGCACGCGTTATTAGGCTAGCGTCAATTCGTAGGTTAACTTCAATGCGTCTGGACCCAGACCCAAATGTGATGACTTGCGTCAGACGAGAAGTTCGGGCCAAGTCACCCCAGCGGGTGGACGAGCACTCCGATATTCAACTCTTCCTACCTATTATTCCATTCTTTCTCTATTCCATTTACTATTCCTATAACTCTGAACTTCCCAAGACTTCTTATCTCCTAACGAACTGGGTCTGCAAGGTATTTGTGACAATGGTTATCTCTATCAACCCTTAAACTTCGAGAGGCCGTTTCCGGTGTTAAGACAACGTCAATAAGACCGGGGATGAGGGAGTGTGTAGATGGCTGGCCCGATAAACACTCAGCATGCGCACACTTGACACAGCCATCTCGCTAGGTATGCTCCCGACTGCGCGGGAGCACCATAAAGGCCACATTTAGAGGGAGCCATTGCAGCCTGACTCTCAGTCCTCCCTCTCCTCCCGTACGCACACACAGACACACGCGTACAGAAGGAGCAGCTACGTGGGGGCCCGAGTTTTCCCGTCAGTTGGCAGACCCTCCAAGCCACGGCTTTTAGCGCACCGTGATAGATTCAGACGCATTCAGATTTATTATAGTGAGGGAAGAATCGCGCCGAGGTCGACCTCACTCTCTTCCCCACCGCATTGTGACCGCCTTGCTTTTCGGGCACCCGCAGTGAGGCCTGAAACCCAGTGGGAGCGTGAGCGACGTCACCAACATGGAGATCAGAAGGGAGAGAAAGTGCCAGCGCCTTCCAGGCCGCAGGGACCGTGGTTGGCTGAGGACTGGCATTGCATATGCATGCAGTCCATTCGTTCTGAGAAGAGTGAGAGCAGCTATGCATGAAGCCTAGGCCAACACCCCCTGAGAGGGGTAACCAATCAGTCATTGACTGAAAGGAAAACTACTTGACCTACTACCACTTGGAACCCCATACTTGCGTCCAGGTAGTCGCGGTCACTTGAAACAACACCCCATCCCCATAGTAGGGAACCACAGCAAACGCGTCTTCACCGCGTTCTCACTCTCCATCACGGCAGCAAAGGTCTGCTACACCAAAACTCCCTACGGTGGATCAATCTTCCCTCCTCTACATCTCTGTTTTTGATGACGGAGCAGCCCCTCCCGACAACGCTCTTCCGGTTTCCCCTCCTCGCCACCGGTATTGAGGCCGATCCGGCGGAGCTCCTGATCAACCAAGGGCTACTAGCCAGCCAGCTACCCCCCCCCCCCCAGTAATGCGACTGTCTGCCATACCTTCACGCAGTGAGTGCATAATCCGGCTGTCCCAATCAAACTGAAGTTCGGCTAGCTCTTAGTTTAGATTGAATGACCTACCATGAAAATCAATTCTAGGTCTAACCCTTACAAGCTATCATTATGAACAACAGTGGTATTTACAGTAATGTTATGAAAACAAACAATATGACGCGTTCTTTGAGCAGTGACGAAGACCTTAGAGAAAAAGTTTTCCCTAGTCTTCTAATCAACTTTTCCGACGCAAAGTGGCTATACGAACGAGGAATTCTTGCTCCTTCAAGCAACTTTGTCAATGCCATTAACGAGAGAGTTAGCCATCTTCTTCCAGGTGAAGAAGAACTGTACAAATCATACGACACGACGGTTGATCCTTCAGATTTTGTTAATTATCCAGTGGAATTCCTGGTTAGTTTGTAAATATCTGGCGTTCCGTTGTACAAATTGATTCTGAAGGTTATTGCACCGATTTTGCTTATGAAAAATCTCGATGCACCATGGTCATGCAATGGCACTAGGCTAAATGTCAAGCGGCTGATGTCATATTTGATAGATGGCACAATTATGGCCGGTTGTGCAAAAGAAGAAACTGTTTATATTCCCTGCATTCCTTTCGTAACATCTGATACTATGTTCAATTTCCGACGACCTCAATTTCCACTAAAGGTTTACCTTGCTATGTCCATCAACAAGTCCCAAGCTCAAACCTTCAAGTTGTCTGGAATTCACCTGTAAGAATCGTGTTTTTCCTACGGACTTCATCAAACATGCCTTAGTCATTGTAAAAATCATGATTTTCATGAAAAGCCTACATTTACTTTTAGTTGATTGCGCAGACTACGGACTTTCTTAGAACGGTTTTTCATTGCTACTTTCTCCACAATTACTCCTTTCGAGCATACACCTATTGTACATCAAGTCAAAGCGACCTCAGAAATGCCTAGCTATTCACCTTATACTTCATGATTTTAAGAGTTTACCATATACAGTACACATGCAGTTAGCCTACATAAGGGACAGTAATGGGCAAGGGACCCTCAAGGCGAAGGCGGGACTTATGGGAAATGTCTAAGGAGTTTTTTTACTCTCTGCCTCCCCACAAAGACAGTTTCATTACTGGCAACGCCTCATGTTCTGCGTCATAGCCATATACAAAGAGGGAGTTCAAAGGTATTATCCTTTATTTCCCTAATAAAACTGAAATGAACTGAACATAATCATTTTAAGAGGTGCTCATATACGGTTTGCCTACTTTTGGGACAACAACATGTAAAGAAGCCCAAGGCAAAGCCAGGCTTCCGCGCTAGTAATAGGAATAGTTGCCAAGTCATCACATGTTAACCATAAGTAACAGCCATTGCCTTCATCTGAGGGAAATTCGTATGTGACGCCATGCTTGTCATCGTTCGATTACTCAGCATTTGGTCATAAACGGTGACTAACGCAATAAAACCTGCTCAACCTTTAACTGGATTTCCGAAGCGAATTAGTTCCCATTTAACCGTGCGTGTTATTTGTTCGCGTTCGTATGTGGTGTTCCAAAATTATTTGCATCTTTCGAATGTTAGATGATGTTCATTATATGGTACAACAGTAACAGTGGTAGAAACTATAGACTACCTCTGTAACGTTATTTGGGACTCGAAGTACTGGATAGGTATCCTGTGAAACCCCACAAAGAACTACTTACGCGATGCACGCAAAATGCACAATTTCTCTGCAATGGTCGATTTTACAGACAGATAAATGGTATGGCAATGGGCTCACCACGTGGCCCGTTTCTCACCAATGTATTTATGGGCAAGATCGAGAAAACGAGTCTAAGGGACACCATCAATGACCTTGCATTTTACGGTTGATATGTGAATGACGTCTTCTCTTTGACTATAACGTGTAAACTGACGAACTGGTCACGAAGTTTAACAACGCGCATCCATCCTTCAAAGTTTCTGCAGAGACGGAGGAAGACGATGAAATTGCGTTTCTTGCTGTTGATCTGCGAAGGCAAGATGATGGATTCATCCTGCGTAGCGTCTTCCAAAAGAACGGGACAGTACACCAACTTTCACAGTTCTGTCCCCTGAAGTTAAAACGAAATATAGTCTAGGGATTAGCAGCTAGAGCACGACAGATCTGCTCTCCCAAACTGTCGAAACAGAACTCAAACAGCTGCAGCAGACACTTATCTAAAATGGATACCCGAAGAGGTTTATCCTCAGGAATATTGGCAAGCGAGCCAAAAAGCCTGATACCTTAACCGCAGAAATGAAAGCCGTGTTCATTAGACTGACTTTCTGAGGCGATGCGAAAAGCCAGCTGGTCAGACGACGTCTAAGGACCGCAATAACAAGCGCTTTCCCGCAGCAAACTTACGGATGTTTCTTACGAATTCTTCATTTCATGATTGATAGGTAAAGACCGGCTCTCGTTGAAGGCCACAACTATGTCCTTTTTCTTTCACTTGCTCCTGTGGAGCAGTATATATTGGCCGAACAACGAGGCGTCTGGAAACGAATGTACGTGTGCACATACCAGCCTATTAATGTAAGGTTGAAACTAGATCAACCTCGAATTCTACTCTTTCACATCTTGTTGATACGAATCATCGAGTCGATAGTAACGAAGCCTTTCAGGTTGTCTACCTGACACCAGCTAACTCTTCCAAGGGCCTGCGCCAACGGGTGTTTTTAACAGCCGAAGCGGTGGCTATACGGCTAGCGAATCCAGTTCTGTGTTGTCAGAAGATGCTGACACATGCCCTTGCCCTTCCGTGGCTGACCTCGGCGCCAGATGACGATCACACTTTGCTCCCACCCTCCGGTCACAGTCACTCGCTTCGTGCAAATAGTAGCAATTATCACTCATCTGATCAACGCCCGCAACCTAACCCAATTACCCCCACCTCTTTTCCTCGCCTCCCCGACACACGGACCTCTACACGCCGACATCACCATGCGCGTGACGTGTAAACGGTTAATTGTAATCAGACTACCCTTATAAACCTTTCCCAACTATACCGTATTTATAACCCCTGCAAATGTTTTGGCCTGATGAGAGTTTGCCGAAAAACACTGGTTTGCAAACTTGACTTCTCAACTTAAGCGTGGGAATATTTGCAGAAGTAAAGATATAATCGAGATCTCAAAATCTGTAAAAATCAGTGTCTACGATTATGATGGCACGAAGCTCAGAGAACATAGGCCGAAAGATATGTATAAATTGAGTAGAGGTGGCTAAAGCTGTAGGTGTATCGATCAGGATGGTTGAGTATTGGTGACCACAGTACAAGCGGACAGGTATCCTCGCAAAGCAGAAGAACTCTGGAAGACCAAGCATTTTCGGGCGAATTGAAAGTTTTTTCTTTAAAAATCGATGAGTATGTCAACGCAGAGCACAAGGAAACTCGCAACCAAATCGAATGCTAAAGGCTTGAAGCTATCTGAGTAAAACTTGCACATGTTTGGGTAGGAGCACCTACCACGGAAGAAAAATGCGACAAATAACAGAAAATCAAATCAAAGGTAGAATGACCGTCTGTAAGATGGTCAGGAGGGTCACTCTAGAGGACTAAACACAAGTAACTTTCTCCGATGAATCACCTTATGAATTGTTCCATCCGCCAAACACAAAATGACGTTATTTGGGTTTAAGGTCGTTTCATTTCTGGGGATGTTGGAGCTCCAAATTATAGCTCTACGGTCATGGTGTGTGGACCATTATCCTCTGGAGGGCTCTCTTACTTCCTCTTTGTAACACTGTATCAACGAACGAGTGATTAACAGTTATGAGAAGAGATTATAAAGAGAAGTCCTTGTAAAAGATTAGGAAAATATCTTGTAAGCAGATCACAATTCCGGAATAAAATTTTTTCGGACATATCAAGGGTTATTTTTTTAATACGGAACCCTGTCTTGTACATAGTTGGGGCTTGTTTTCACCAAACTTTGCAGTTCAATCAAGAAATATAAAAATCACGCGGTGAAAAACAGAATAGCATGCAGCTGCAAAGAAACTTCCACATGCTTATTGCTTGCCCACGGCAAAGTTCATTGATGTAATTACTTGAATATTATCTTAACAAATGAGGACATCTGAAATAGTAAAAAACGAAACTGGGCAAGCGTTAACTAAAAGTCAGCCATGGTTTTACAGCTCCAAACTACCAGCAAATTGTTTGTAAAAATGACCAAAGTTAAACTGCATTCTGTCCAATGTCGTGATGCTATCTTTGTGAGATCAATCTGGCCGCTGCGCTATGCAGCAAACCGGCACTGAGCCTCGGTTGCTGACATTAATTCGGTCACGAGGAGGATGATTGTTAAGGTAAAACACTACCATGACAAGAGTGGTCCAATATTGGACCAAAATAACAAGTAGCTTGCCAGAACCTCCGTGGCTATTGTAGATCCCGTCTGTTATATTTCCGCCATTTCATGTTCTGGGAAAGAATGTCGATCAAAACAGTTTTAAAAGCGCAGCTTTTTCTCACATCACGTGACGTGCCCAATCAGGAAGAATTTGTATCCTCCACTTCTGCCGTTGCCTAGTCTGAACTTACAGACACATAACAGTCTCTGAATATGAGCGTGACTGCATGAAGTGCACTCGTTGAATTGAAAATATAAGTTGATAGCTATACCGGCTAAAGATCTGAATAATTAATCAATTTAAGTTTGAGTCAGTGTATTATCGCTAAAGAAATGAAGAAGAATTGAACTTGACTCTTTGAATCTCCTATTTGACTACAAAAAATTCAGCAGAACTAGTTAGAACAAACTCTTAAATGTCTGTAGATTAATGAATATTATCACTTTATGTGTTTTCATATGTTGTTTAGTCACTTTTAATCTTACACATACATGTTAATATCTGATTGTTGGTAGAGTCATGGGCGCATGACCGTAACAGCCAACGTATGAGACCAAATTATACTTTTTTATTATAAATAGAATGGTCTGCAAAAAAGCTGTATCACGCTAATCCGCACAAACGCCAACATTCGTCTTCACAACGAACCTCAAAATAACCCATTAGATTTGTTGCAGGCCTAAGCTGGGTATAAGCTCACGGAAAACTCCATGCAGGGACACTGAAATAGCTACAAGAACCTCAATCCATTTATGCTTAAATGTGATCACCTTAAGATTCACAAAAATCAGTTATTTAAATTAAGTGCCTTAGAATTCATCTATGAAATTCGTGTAATATGATTTTGTTTTAACTATGAATTTCTGTTTTATTTTGGAAATTATGCTGACCCCGTTTGATTCAGTTACTTGTTTGAAGTTATAGCGTGTGTTTCTAAGCAGCTGATGCTTAACGCATGTCAAGAATGACCTGATAATCCGGCGTCAGATGACAAAATTATGCATAATTTATGCAGAATTTATGTCTTATAGACTATAAATATTGGAGGAGAACTCACGGGCAACAGAAGATTCTCTTAAAATGATGCTTATCGCCAAGATGCTCCTTCTGTCAGCCTTTCTTGTCCAACTTGCAACCGCCCATGAAGGTAAGAGAACCGAACGTATTTTTAAGTCTTGCAGGCAACAGTGTTTGCTAACTAACAAAATAAATCCCTTTACAAATGCGTCTCTTAAACATTTCTCAGCTTAACGGTGTCCTTTACTAAATTATTTCGTTGATACATAAATAAGTTCATAAGTATTCGGCAGAGGAATTTCTTTGTGAAACAAGAACAAGCTTTCAGGTTTTTAATCTCCAGAGAAATTAATTTCTGATCGTGGTATATATCAGTATATATAAGGTCTATAGGCGAAGACTGAAATTGTAAGTGTATATTTGTGTTGAAACCCGTCAACCCCAATAAAATATATACCTGCTGCCACAGGACAGTCTTAAGTAGTATAAATTGACGTTGTAACGTACCATGCTAACAGGCTAGGTATTTGCCTGGTCTAAGCCTATAGACCTTATATATACTGATATATACCGCGATCAGAAATTAATGTTTCTGGAGATTAAAAACCTGAACTTTCTAAACCGGTATATCAATCAAAAACCAGATAGGGAAAGTGAGGAACCCACTGATGAGCCAGATCCCTAGCAGCTGTGTCAAGCAGCGACAGAATACCAGCAAAACACGTGTCTGGGCCTTTTAGCAAGTACCTAGCCTGTTCAGATGGTACGTTACAACGTCAATTTATACTACTTAAGACTGTCCTGTGGCAGCAGGTGTATATTTCATTAGGGTTGACGGGTTTCAACACAAATATACACTTACAGTTTCGGTCTACGCCTATAGACCTTATATATACTGGTATATACCGCAATCAGATAGTAATTTCTCTGGAGATTAAAAATCTGAACTTTTTAAACCGGTATATCAAATTAAAAGCAGATAGGGAAAGCGGGGGCCCCACTGATGAGCCGAACCCCTAGCAGCTGTGTCAAGCAGCGGCAGAATACCGGCGAAACACGTTTATGGGCCTTTTAGCCAGTACCTAGCCTGGTATGGCAAGTTACAAAGAGCAAACTTTTTCACATGAACTTAAGACAGTGGCTACCAAGCTGTTTATCAGATAACTGAGATTTATGCGTCAATATGCAACAAAGTACGTCACTTATTTTCTCCTGCTATAATCGCCAGGTTCGAAGCCAGATTGAATTGAATATATTATTCTCCAAACAATCTTAATTTGAAATGTCTTTTTTGCAAGCACATTTATTCGTCTATTCAGCCTCGGGCCGATACAATTGCAGGTAGAATTAAAATAGTACATTTGGACAGGGTTGGTCATGACCAATACTCAGAGTTCATCCTAATTGCCCCCCTTCCCCCACGCAATGACTTCTGCAAGCTGATCCCACCAAGAAGGTGGCGTTAAAAAGGATTAGTCGCAATAAGAAAATAGGCATTTGTTTTATCAGGCCGTACTATGCTTATTATGTCCGAAAACGCATGAACATATTGCAAATTCAGACCAGATAAAACAATGTTTTTTTTAAGTGAACGAAAAAAACCTTTGAAAAAATTGAATTCTTTCAGGCACAGTCACGTCACTATTTATTTGGTTGTTAACTAAAATTGTGACATATTAGAGTGACACTTATTACCTTAACGCCCAGGTAAGCTGCAAACTATGCTACTCAGCATAAAACAGTTCTTCACATTAAATCCGCTTAAAGAAAATTACATGATAGATAAATACATTTCTGTGCACATTTGCGCTTTTTTATTAACGCAGATGCAAAAAAATTGTAAATAACTTAAACCTACCGTTACATAAAAATCAAAAATCGCAAACGTTCCCATTTTTAAAATTTCTTTCAAAACCCCTGCAATTTGGTTCTGATCATTATGTGGCTACAAGAAGGGATGTCGGCATTTATGATAGTTAACAGGGCTTGGTTTCATGTCAGTTTATGTTCAGTTGCTGTCGTAGCTAATTGTTTCCTCTTGCACATTGTAACTTCCACGTGTTCCACGATGCTCGTTTTTATTAGGACTTAAATCAATGCATATTTTCCTGTGCAGCAAGCAGTACTTGTGAGGTTCAAAAATTATAAAAAACATTGAAAAGATTTTTTCCGGCATATTCTCCCAAGAAGTACACTCCATTAACAAGTTGCAAGTGTCACATTGATCTTAATACATTGATTTATTAAGGTAGCAATATGTAACAGGTTCATAAACGTACCAAATATTTCATTATCGATGCTAAGGATCTGAAGTACGCCGGCCATTTATGGTCGTGAAAAGGGCTTTTTTCATGTCAGTTTTACATTGATCTTGATTCGTTGATTTCTTTTTGTAGTTATATGTAACAGGTTCATAAACGTACCAAATATTTCCTTACAGATGCTAAGGATCTGGAGTACGCTCCTCTGCAACGTTTCGTTGGTAAGTATGTAGTGGTAAAGAAAGCTATTCCGTTAAATTTGTGTCGATATTTGAATTGAATTGCTGCCAAACTACTGTTCGTTTTCTCCTTAAGAGTCTGAAGATTTATTTATGATAGCATTGTTTACGCAGTCTAACGAAGTCTTTTATTTTCAGGTCTAATAAAACCAAACCATCTTCCATTAGAGCAACATGTTGGTACGTTTTGAGTGCATTAATTCAATTTTCTTACGCAACGGGTTTGCGTACCGCATTATCTATACTAATTAACAGAATTCTTCAAATTTTTACGAAGTTTGATCCTTTTTATGTTACGTTCTCATTACTCAAACTGCTGTTTCATTTTAGATGTCAAAGATCTGAAGTATCTTCCACTGGAACATCATTTTGGTGCGTGTTTTCAAACATACTACTGGAACTTTTCAATAAGGATGAATCGTGCATGCGCTTTCGTTAAACGTGTTAGAACTCATTGTATCAGAAAACTCTAGTTCACATTAATAGCAGAATAGAAAAGCCCCCTTTAGAGACGAAAAGGTCATTGTCATATTTTGGGGTCGAAATAGACTCATTTTTTACATGAAACACATTGCTTATTACAAAATCATTTCATCACATTGGCGTCAGATGCACGCTTTTATAAAAAGTGAATAACATCAAAAAGCAGCTGCATAATGCCAGTTTGCAAATTTAAGTCTGAGTTCAATTCATGCATATATTCAGATCTTAAATAGTAACTTTTGTGAAATTAACCACCAAGATTATAACGTAAGATTTAAAAACTAGTTTTCCAGATTGAAGTCAGACGCGTTATTGATCAATTTTCGCATGTGTTGATGTACCCATGTCTGAATTTTATGTGAACGTGTATGAGTCCATACGAGACAAAATGATATTAGTTGGAATGTCAAAACCACAAGTAATCTTTTTGTAGTATTCTTATAAACGACGGCTGAGCTGTCTTATAGTTTTTAGGAGGTTGACTATTAGACCGTAGATCTATGAGTGAGCAAATATTTATATTCATGTTGAAAGCATCATTAAACCGTTTGTTTGAACGCCAACGCCATAACGTTTGCACACTATAGTATTTAATCAAAGGCCCTATATAACATATCTAGAGTAAATGAAGCTATTTTAAACATTTGAAAACTTGCAGTCCGGCTTATGTAAAGCAATGAGCTTATTATATGAAAGAAAGTAATGTTTGCAACCTGCGTATATTTCAGAAGATGAATTCGTGAAAATTGGTTTGTTTTCAGTATATTCTCGTCAGGCTTTTATTTATCTTATTACCATATAAATGTGACGGTCTGATGAGAAATTATCGAAAAAAAACGTATGATCACTAATTCATCTTCCAAATTTTCAGCGAAAATTTTCGCAAACCAAGCATACCTTGAAATTATCTCATTTTGTTTTTAGCACGACTTTCGTCCACAAAGCGAAGTAAGTTCGAAAATGTCGCATTATTTTATTTCAAAATTGAAAATCTATTTAAATTGCTATGTAGACGTCCAAGTGACATCCTAATGCATTAATTCACGGGTTGTCCCGTACAGTGCTGGCAACGTTTAAAAAATAGTCAAAAAAATGTTGCTATATTTTGACGGGTAAAATAAATACAATCATCAAACTTACTGCAAATGGAAGCAGCTTAGTCATTATTTTACGTGAATAAATAAAGTTTAGAGTTTTTTTAAGTCAGCTTACATACATGCAACAATATGCAAGTTAAACATGGATCAGTTAATAAATATGAATTCCCTTAAAGTTTTTTAATGAAGTAATATACTGCTTTTTGAACTTACCAAACTTTGTATTTCATATAAAAAGGTTCTGAAATGTGCTGCTCTGCAGAGTTTCGTTAACGATGCCCTTCTGGTTTTATGAGTATAAGCGGCTGCTTTAAGGAAGCGAGCTCGGAAATTGTGTTTGTCTCGTGTATTTGCGAGGGCACCCCTCCTCTACTTCCTTAATGTCCTACCAACGGGCCATGAAATCAACTATAGTTCATTAAAAGGTCCCTCACAAAAATAATTCGGACGTCCAGTACTGAGACCAGTGTTGACACGATTGTCAAAAAGAGCATCGTGCTTAATAAGCAAGGCATCATATCCGCATTACTCAACATAATATTGTCGGAAAGTTTAAAAATGACAAGTTTGGTTCGGTCATATTAACTAACCTAGGAAATATGTTCAATGAAGCAGCCTAGAATTTTACAAAATGTGGCTGCTTCTCATTAAATTTGATATAATAAAACTTTAATTTTCCTAACTAAAAGACTATTCGAATGTGATCCATTCAGTCGACTAAAATAATGCCATAATTAGTATGCTTAAGTACCAAGCCCAAATTCAATGATGGCTTTGCATGAAATACCTCGAAAACCTTACACATACTTTAAGACAATCTTCTCCTCTCCCTTGTTTCCTAATTTAATAATTATTTAGCTATTCTCAGTCAGACGTGGAGTATTATTTATTTTGACACCCTTAATTGTAATAAATAGAAAATGCTGCACTATTGTTGTGGTTTTGTAATCCTTTTCGGCTGAGGGAAATTAAAGTTACAATTCGATACATAAGCCAGCTTGC
>JAYGXS010000003.1:82996565-83068068 GCA_036362985.1 Ligula intestinalis
ATGTAGGAACAAACGAGATCTGTAACCTGCCCGTCGATGGTGGATGGTGCCGAGCCTTCGTACCCCGGTTCTACTTTGACGCCAGAGATGGAACCTGCAAATCCTTCGTGTACGGTGGATGCCGCGGAAATGAAAATAATTTCGAAACCGAAGGAGAATGTCTGGAGACATGCGCTTAGAAGAACACCTTTTTTCGCTGATGTGTTGTTTTCCATAGACCTTTGTGGTTTTTAAAGTGGTTAATGGGTTTATAAAGTTTAAATGCATAAATGTCTTTATCAAACGTATTTTCTTCTGATGATAGAATGCCCTCTAACATAGGCTTTAAGCAACATTGTTTTTATTCAAACACAGATTTAGGACATTTACAACAACAACAACAACAGCGAATCGCATTTTACACCACATGGTAGGTGATTGAAGCAAAAACGTAAGATAGTCAATAGAAGAAGGAAACAATGCTATAAAAATCAAATTTCACCAACTCGTGTATTTTTATAAGCATCGTTTGGCCAGAATAATAGTAAAGTTTGTGCTTGACTAACGAAATTTGGAAAATAAAACGGTAAAAAATCGACACCAGTGGAGGTTTCAGGGTGTCTGGGTGTCCACCCAAATGATTGCGAGAACATTGCCTAAACTAGGAACAATAAAGTCCCTCTATATTGAACTCTTGACTGCCCAGGTAAACTGAAGAGACGTCAACCAAACGTTTTGCCTAAATTTCGCAGGTTTAGCAAGCATAGCCACCTCTAAGTCAGCAGATATTTGCGATGATACCTCTCGTGGTCATATGGCTAGCCAATCAAATTGCGTGTTCAAAGGTTATTCTATGATGCTAGTGATGAAATACGCAGGTCCAGGAAAAAAAGTACGGAACCGACTTGGCGTGCCTGGAGTCATGTGCTTTGAAGAACACCCTTCTTTATTTATCTATTGTTTGTACGGTGGTTGATGTGTTCAAAAAGATGCCGCTTAAACGTGTCATCAAACTCACGGCACAGTGTGAACCTCGTAACTAAACAGTAGAACGTTTGCTGCGCAAAAGCCTTCCTTGTTGCGTCATTTCGACTATAACCGAGGTCATGCATCTCTCACAATTGGATCAACTTGAGTATTTTCTTTTGATGGTATCATAGCTTCAGATATGGTGCCAATGCAACACCTCGTCCCCACAAACATATTATAAGGGACATTTGCGTAAAATGAACCCACAATTCAAATCGCAAATCCACTCTTTAGATAAAATATTTGGAGGGAAACACAGTCAAAAAGGTGTGCTTTTATATTACTAATCGTTTGGCCAGCACGAAACGTGACTTACCAAAAGAGCAGCGAAAGGTGAACAAGAAATGTCAAGGGAGGTTTGAGGGTGTCTATGCAAGAACGCTGTGTTGCCTGGCTAAACCGAGGATTGAAAAAATATCCCCCTCTAGGGCAGTCATGGCTCACGAGGTTAACAGTAGCCAAGGGACAGTCTTTTGCCAAACGTATCACATGAAATACATAGCATCGATAAAAAATGGATTTCTTAGTCAGAGAAAATATTTGAAGGACAGAGACTGTGTCAATACAAGCGAAAATGCGAGTCGCAGGAAGTTCTTGAGAAGAAAACGACTCGATCGCTTGGAAAATACTTTTATTTAGCTGACGTTTCGACATCCGTCGTGGTTTCATCATCAGAGACATAGGCAGAGAGCAATAGCAGATAGGATAGCACATGCACAGGAGTTTGCAGTATTTATAGGATACAGTATTTATAGGATGCAAACAAACGACGACAATTAACCGTAATTGCCTTCTTGAGTGCTGGTGATCTGTTGAACGGTATGCGGGCTCTGACTTGCTGACATTTCATCACACGTGGTGGACTTAGGCGTAGTGATTGCCCGGCGATCTGGCCCTCCGGTACTGGTAAAGGATAAAGCGGTGACCATTTCGTTCCTCAAGTGGTGACTTGCTTTGGTCACACTGAGTCTTAGCACTAAATATGCATTGGGCAAATTGTTGCACTTGTTGATGGATCGGGAGCCTGTTAACCATGACTAAAGTAATTCTTGGCTCACCTGATGGTTAGCTCTGCAGCAATTTCGGCCTCATCAAATTCGGATGTGTGGCCTGGTCTCGTCTAAGAAACCACAACTTGAGAATTGGCATCATTTGGCCGTCTTACTGCCGCGTGTTCGGCAAATTGCATCTTGAAAAGTCTGCCAATTTCTCCAACATACTTGCGTTGACCGCAATTGCACCAGATCCTGTAGACGACCCCAGCTGTTTCCTGCCGTGGCAGTGGGTCTTTCGGCTTAATTATCTGACGCCTTAAGGTTGCCTCCGGCCTGTTCCACCCTTCTTCCAAGTGGTTCGAGAAGATGGCTGACAGTGTTCAAGACATTTCTTACGTACGTGATCTCTCGCCAACTTTTGGGGTTACTGCGAATGTCTTGGCCATCTCGTTTGCGCAAACACCGGTTTATGAAGTTGCGCGGGTAGCCGTTTTCACTGAACACACGTCAAAGGTATTCTACATCGGCAAATTTATCTTTTTGTTAGCTGTAGTGCGTCTCAACACGCTGATAGAGCGTCCTTACGCAACTTCCTTTGTGGCTGATTGGGTGGTTACTGTTGTAATTCTGTACTTGCATCGTGTTTGTCGCTTTCCTGATTACATTAGTCTTTAGGCTACTACAATCTTTGTGAGAGAGGAGGACGTCAAAGAAGGCCAGCTGGTTGTTCTCCTCCTCCTCCATCGTAACTTGGATGTCCGGGAAGACGCTGTTGACACGTTCCTTGAACGTGAGCACCTGATCCCGTTCGATTACGCCGAAGGTGTCATGCCCATACCGTGCCCAGAATTTCGGTCTATGGTGTTGGAAGACCAGTGACTCCAGCCTTTGTAGTATCGCCTTGGCTATGAGTCCTGAAATCGATGAACCCATTCGTGTCCACTTACCCTGCTCGTAGATTGTTCTGTCCAACATGAAGTACGTCATGAGACAACTTCAGGAGCTGTAGGATTTGGGCACGTGCAAGGCATTTCTCCGTCTCATCGTATTTGCTTCGTAGGATTAGGTCGACGGTATTGAATGCGAGATCCTGAAGGATAGAAGTATAAAGAGATATGACATCAAAGGAAACCATGATTAAAATTGGCAGGAGACTTACCCCTTTAAGTTTCTCGAAGAATTGCGTTGATCAGCGGACCGTGGTCCCTGAATCAGCAGGCAGAAATCTGAGACTCAAAAACAGCCACTTTGCCAGTCCGTTTGTTGGAGTGCCTTTCAGGAACACGATGGGTCGGAGAAGAGCGCCCTCGTTGTGCACTTTGTGGAGGCCATAGAATCGGGCTAAGGCCTTTTGTTGTGCCCTCGCTGAGTGTCGGTCAGACGGCGTTATTGCGCCCGAGTTCTCTACTGCAAACATGGTGGAGTTGATTTCGCGTGTCAACATTTTATGGGATTGGTTTCATAAGGAACATAAAACTGGCGATCCCCCAGTTAGTTTTGCGCCTATTGAAGGTAGTCGGTTCTGTCTTTTATGACGGTAAAACGTTTCTTGTCGGCTGGCACAAGGACGATGTCCCAGTCGGCCTTGAGTGCTCTTGATGCAACGCGTTTGACCGAGGGGAGCACTTCTTGCGGTTGATGGGCTATTGGGAGTGACGATATCTGGTGTCGGGTTAGGTTTTTTGTCTCCTCCATTGTTTCTGTCTGACTGATGACTGATTCCACAGCTGCAGTTATCTTGACATGTTTAGCATCAGCCGTGTGGAATAAGACTTCATGCTGTAGGAAACGTATTTGATCCTTCTTCAATTATCTCGACAACAGGTTGTGCACCAATATATCGTTTCTATATGACGTGGAATTCAGCACTTTGCGGAATTTTTTTTGTAGGTCCGTTCCACAAATTACTTGTTTATCGCAGACGTATTCAAACACTCTCTCTTGAAGCAGTTTTGTGCTATCTTCGCCCATGAACTCGCATCATTTGGTCTTTTCTGTTCAATTATTTGACAGTATTTGCGTAGCCTCGCGTGGCCATCTTGAATGAACAAACGAACCGTTATCTTACCAGTTTGAAACATTGCGAGTCTCACCGCCGGCGTATTCAGCAGGGATTTGTAACGAATACTCTGCGCCAATACGTTATTGTCCAGACACCTGTGCAGAAACCGGATCTGCATGCATGCGCCCACATGCGGTTCGACAGACCACTAACACTAAAGAAGGCAAGCACGGTTAATTGTCATCGTACTTTTGCGGTAATTTCTGTATCCTTTAAATACTGCAAACTCCTGTGCATGTGCTACTCCATCTGCCATTGCTCTCTAACTATGTTTTGCTGACCAATCCGTGACATATCGAAAGGTCAGGTGAATAAATATATTTTCCCAGCGATCGAATCGTCTTATTTCCGAGGGAGTTGGTAGTCAGAAACCAGCCAAGATAGATGCCTATTGAAAGAAGGTGTTTGTGCATATTCTGGCCAAAAATGGGCTCCGTACATTTTAACTGTGACATTCTGCAGTAGGGAGGCTAACTCATGAAGTGCAACTATTTTTACAAGGAACTCCTTGTTACGCAAAAACAGACCAGACTGCCCCCCCACAGTCTGAGACAACAAGAAAGTAATTGTTGTCCTGCAAAATATACCGTATTACGATTGGTTAAGTGCTATTACGTTTTTCAGATATACCAGCTCTTTTCGAAAAACGGAAAATCGGTCGTTACTAGTCAAATTAAGTACTTAACCTGTAGGAAGCCTATTCGTGCATAAAATATAAAGTTATTACAGCAGCACAAGCAGTGCAACGTTCGGATACATATCGTTCCATATTACGTGCAATTAAATGCATAGCTTTTGCTAAACAGCTCAAAATTCAAGTGCGTATCAAAACACCATCTCACGAGAATTGCTAGTTGTTTCTTTCGTTTATGCATTGCTTGAGTTAATTTTGACAAAGGCAAGCAAATCTTTGGCTGCTTTGCTGATGAGGAGTTCACAAGAGTAAGTTTTTTCGTAAACTCACATGTGGACGTACCGATGGGTGACTAATACATTAAAATGGAATTTTCAGGTGCGATCTTAAGCGTACCATGCTTCTTACAATTCTAGAAATTTCCTCCCGCCACATTTCCTTTATAAATATTTTGGGACCTCGACACCGACTTGGTTCAGATCGTTGTTGGAATTGTGATAAACACTGTAGGATTTTCACTAGCGTCAGTTGATTGACCATAAATGAGGATTATATTCTACGTGCGTAACAAAACCTTCAAAATAAGATATTTCTTAAAGACATTTACCTAAATAACGAGGTTTTAAACATGCTCGCTTATGCAGTTGTCTTCTGGGGTCATTGTATAAGAATCATCCAGGCATGTGAACAGCTTTCCGAGAATAATGAACGTCCACAAAAAAGATTGTAAATAAATGCACTTAAGATAAATTCAAAAGCATTCTTCATAAAAGAAGATATTTTGGCGTTGAATATCTGTGTGCTTGAATATTTTGAAAATTAAATCAAGATCAACATGTGAAATTTTGGCCAGTTTTTTACTACTCTAAAAATGAGAGATGCACCTTCTGTTTAAATGATAGAACTCACGTCGCTATGTTTAACGGAGCAGTTTTCAGTATATTCGTTCACTTCTAGGCTCAAGTCTAAGATAATAAATGCAGAGTAGTGCGGCAGAATATAAAAGACGATTTTGAAGAACCTAATAATCGTCTGCCCGTTCCGTTTCAAGCCTTTCCATCCATTCATTCTGCCATATAGAAAGAAATAATTAAGTCATCTGTTAAGTAAAACTTTACAGAGAAAATTGACAGTATGTCTCGGTTGTTGGTTTATAAACTTGTTTACGTTCGGTTTTTTCAGTGTGGTTAAACAAATAACAACTTGATAAGTTTACTGCCTAATTTGATGGTACAAAAAGTTGCAGCTTTGCAAAATAGATGCTTTTAGCATAATTCACTCTTCGTTTCCTGATAATAATGCATCATCTCATAATTGCAGTTTCGTAAATTACATGAATGCAAAACAAAATTGCTTGTTCTCCGAACATAGACTACAAAAAATTTTCTCGTTTTTTAATTCAAACGTCAAAAAACGTTTTCTGTTGCGTCTAATAGCGTAGAAAATTTCTTGTATATTGTATTTGGTCCCAATCTGCCCCTAGTTGAACTAACCATATGTCTAATAGAGAGAATTGTACACCTTAAGTCAACTCAATGAACGAAATAAACAATCCGAAGTGTGCGTTAAATCCCCTTCTCAAATTTTGATCCTCAAATTTCATCAAAAATACCATCCACTGTACGTCGTGTTACGAAATGCCGTCCTTAAAACAACTTTTCGCTACCGTCCTTATGTCCTCCTGGTGGGAGTTGACCATAGCTACTGCGACCTCTTCAGGACCTGCTGATAGAACCAAAATGGCCTATAAAGGGAAGCAGTTTAGAATAGGAAGATGCGATCACTGAACCGAGACTTTTCAGCTTCTCGCTTGCAGCATCATTTAATGTCGCACATAGCGGTACTGGAGGCAATTATCAACTCAGATGCGGACTTACGCGCAATAATGACTACCCTAGTAATGAACGCGGGCGGTAAATACATATCAGACTTGTAACTGCCTACTTCGCTGCACAGCCATAGCGTGATGGGGCTGCTTCAGGATTGTAGGACGAATGTGAGAGAAATTCAACCATATCCAATTCTTTGAACCTGCTCTACGTTTATTCTTGTAGTGTGAATTCTGGCATTGTCATGGTGGAACAGCGTCTGTTTTCGACGAAGGAGTAACTGGAGCTTCTCATTAATTTTTTCATAAACTCGGCGCAGTTCTTTTAAATAGAGATCGGAGTTGACGGCACGATCAATCAGAAGCAATTTTAAAGTGAAGCAACCCTTTTAACTTCCACCAAACACAGGGACTCATAACCGACTCACTTTTTCGGCTGTAATCGACGTATCAAACTGACTTCTCATCAGACATCAGAATGCGCTTCAGTACTAAGACGTAAAGAGAGGTTTGTAGAAGGTGGTGAAAACCAACAATGCGCTGATTGGCTTATGCTCCGGTCAGCTCATTTGAATTATCGTCAGAGTGGGGTTCACTATACATAAATATAGGATTATGCAAATGTGTCCAGATTATTTTGTGACTGACTCCAGGTAGGGTTCCTGAATTCCAACTTTTCAGTAACGATTTACGTTAAAAAAAAGAAAACAAACCTTCATTTTGTTGGTAGACAGCAAGGAGACTGGCTTCCAAATGTATGTCGCCTTTGCAGCTTTCGCAGTTGAAATGTGTTGTTTCCATCAATGGTGAATCAGGGTTTCCATGCTTATTTTCTTTTGTTTTCAGACCCGTGAAAGTGGAATCCTTTGGTAAGAATTACAAAAGTGCAAAAACCCAAAAAACCTCAAAATAACACATAAAAATAGACTTCATTATCAAACAAGTTAAAATGTTTTTAATCGCATTTGCTAGTGTGATTTAAACAGGAACTGTGTGTTAGACGTCTTTCAAGCAAAAAAGAGTCCCACAGTGCAACAAATGAGGCAAACTCTCCCCAAAGATTGCCCTCTGATTATTATTGCAAATATGAAAAGAGCGCACTGTATCTGGCCCATCTGGCCTTTTATAAAGATTCCTTTCAGACTCAACTGCAACACAAACGTTTTCTTTTAGAGCAAGGGACACTGAGGTATAAAGTAAGGTGAAAACGGTCAGCTAATTTCAGCTCTAAACTGCCGTATCTGTTTGTATATTAAAAAAACATCATAAAAATACCTCAAAGTGATAAAGTATTCTGATTTGTATATAGCAAATACTGCAAAATTTATTGAATCCATAACATTTTGGGAGCGCTCATCAGTTGCGTTGAGGAGTAACAAATGAGAAAAATACGAAATTCAACAGGTGCAGAAAGGTCACAGGTCATAGTCACCAAGGCTAATTGTTAAAGTAAGAAGGTTAAAACAAGGTGGAAGGAGAAACAGAGGAAACTGAGTTACGGGAAAAAAGGGGGATAGGGAAATGTGTAAATCTGAATGCCTGTTGTAACCAAGGCAAGGCTAGGTTAACCGCATACTCAAACTGTTCGCATGGGTCCAGTTTAGAGCGTCTTATATAGGCTGCCTCCAGGTAGCGCAAGGTACGAGATGTTCGTGCTCGAATAAGAAATCATAATGAGGTTATAGGGTCCAGAAAATGACCCATGTCCAGCAAGTGTTCCGTAATGGAGGAACAAGGGGATCGGTTTTCCTGCTTGAATAACCAACTAAGCAGGTGTTCCTTGGCTCTGGCTGCCAATTGCTTTTGTGTGTGCCCTATGTACTTGCACCTGCAAATGCATGTGAATTCATGAACGCAATTGGAGGTGGGTGTAATGGTAAGCCATCCTTTGCACAAGGAATTGGAAAGGGCTCAGTTGGAGAGCAGAATATGAGCTCAGCGGCGTATTCGTTCTTTCTATGGCCTTGAGCAGGCGTCTCTTTATAGTGTTTAAAATGTTATCACCCTTAGAGGGCAAGGATACAAATTGTGGTTTTTTAGAGCTAAAAGTTCACTCATTTTTGGTCGCAAGGGTTTATTATATTTGTCTATAAACTGGGGTGGATATCCATGCTTCAGTAAGGCATTTTTGAGGCAGCCTAATTCAACGTCCAAAGTATTCACAGAACAATTTGAAGCATGACAGAATAGCAGAATTTATTCGCGCGAATAAATTTCGAGAGCGCTTTTCAGCTGCTTCCGCTCCGTGCATGAACAACGAAATATTAAGAGAACACATCAATTTGAATTTACACAAAATAGATAAAAGCAAGGTCGTATCAACGTGGCAAGTGGCCAAAAGTTATGTCAACTGTTAAACTAAGGACCAAAGAAATGGGGGGGGGAATTCAACAAAATAAAGGTGTGGTATGTATTTACCACGGTAGTTGAAGATTGACTACATGGTCTAGTTGCTTACATAGGTCGGGTTTCTCCCGCCGTATGTAGGATGCTTCCATGTAGCGTAAGGTCCGGTTTGTTCGGGCTCGAACAAGAACGCGGACAGATGTGTTAGTGTCAACCGAATGAACACTGTCTAGTAGGTGTTTTGTAATAGATGAACGTGGTACTTTGTTCTCCTGTTTTGAAAGCCAAGTAGGCAAATGCCCAGCAGCCCTGGTTGTCAATTGCCTTTGCGTACGGCCAATGTACTTGCATCCGCAATTGCAGGTAAATTCGTATACACAGTTTGAGGTGGCGTGCAAAGGCAAGGCATCCTTTGGCCGGTTAATTGGGAGCCTTTTTGTTGAAGTGAGAAAAACAAGTTCGGCTGCATAGTAAGTTCTTTGAATAGAACACCGTAGTCTTCGCTTGATTGTGTTCACGATGTTGTCTCCTTTAAATGGTAAGGATATAAAAACGGGCTTTCTCGGAACCGACTGGTCCGTAGATTTTGACCCTAAACATTTGGCATTCGATCCCGTACGTCAAAAACGTATCAGAAGCCGTCAGTCGCCTTCTTGCACCACTTGGAATTGGAGTCGCCCACAGACCGTAGGCAACCATAAGGTGTCAGATAATGAAGCCGAAAGTCCCACTGCCATGGCAGGAAACAGCTGGGGTCATCTAAAGGATCTGATGCAGTTGCGATCAAAGCAAATATGTCAGAGAAACTGGCAGACTTCTCAGGACGCGAATGGCCGAACACGCGGCAGCAGTTCGGCGAAATGATGCCAATTCTCAAGTTGCAGCTCATTCGACCAGACCCGGCCGCACGTTCAAATTTTATGAGACTGAAATTCTCGTAAGAGGTGACAATTAAGTGAGCCGAGAACTACTTGAGTCTTGGTTCACGAGCCCCCAATCCATAACCAAGTGCAACGATTTGCCCAATCAATATTCAGTGCTGAGACTGAAGTTGGCCGAAGCAAGTTGTCACTTCGGGAACGGGCAAGCCACCACCTCATCTTACGCCAACACCGAGGAGCCAGATGGTCGAGCAATCATCACGCCCGAGCCCACCGCCCGTGATGAAATTTCCACAGGTAAGAACCCGCGTGCCATCCATCAAATTATCCACGCGCAAGAAGGCAATTAACATTAATGGTCACTGTATGTTTACAGTAACTACTGTATCCTATAAATACTGCAAACTTGTGTGCATGCATTACCCGTTTCTGCTACTGTTTCCTTCTCATGTCTCTGATGATGAATCGGCAACGGATGTCAAAACGTCACGCAACTAAACGTAGTGTCCCAGCGATCGAGTCTTCTCCTTCTTAATTGCTCCCTGGGACTCACATGTTCGTTTGTATTGGCTTTTCATGTATTTTTGTAGAAGATCGTCCGTGAAATGGAGCCATCTGTCAGTCTGGATAAGTGGACGTCGGGGAAGGAAAGTTGGTTATCTCGTTCTACTTCCATACTAAATTTAATCTTCGGATGCAGCATGTTCATTGTGGACAATAAGTCCTCAGCTTTTTTCAGGTTCTCCACAATCGTGTAAACATCGTCCGCATATCGTCTGTACAGTTTTGTGTGGTTCAATTTTGGGAATACTTTTTCTTCCAAATGGCCCATAAATGTGTCTGCAAAGGTTGGTCCAAGTGGGCTTCTCATTGCGACTCCGTCAATTTGTCGTTAAAATTGGCCATTAAACAGAAATTGGACATTCTTAGTACACAGTTGTAATAAGTCCTTTAGTAATTGGGGGAACAGGCAAATATCAGATGAATAAGCACAAATAATGTCTATGGTTTCATTCAATGGCACGTTGGTAAACAAAGACTCAGCGTCCAAGGATATCATATATTGGTCATGAATATGAAGCTGCCTGATTTAGTCGATAAAATGGAAGCTGTCTTTTAATGTGTAATTGGAAAATCCTTGTCGAATTGGCTCTAATTCCTTTACGAGCCAATGTGCTAGTTTATTAAAGAGTGAGTTAAACAAAGAAAGAATGGGTCGTAAAAAAATACCATTTTTATGAGTTTTTGGTAATCTATATGGTCGTGGGATATGGGAACCTCTGGGTTTTAGTGAAAAAGCAGTTTTGGTATCAATCAGATTACTATCCAACATAAGTTTGATATTCTTCCAAGCTGAATCTTCCAGTGCCTTCGTTTTGTCTTTGCCTTTCGATTCTAGACAAAATTTACTAGAATGTATCTGATGA
Source organism: Ligula intestinalis (assembly GCA_036362985.1). Taxonomy (NCBI): domain Eukaryota; kingdom Metazoa; phylum Platyhelminthes; class Cestoda; order Diphyllobothriidea; family Diphyllobothriidae; genus Ligula; species Ligula intestinalis. Next base: position 83,007,747 of record JAYGXS010000003.1, read on the forward strand.
GCGCTACCGAAATGTTATGGATCCAATACATTTTGCAGTATTTGCCACATACAAATTCACATCAGGGAAACTTTGCTTTAAAGAAGTCTGATTTGTTTACGTTAAATACTTTCTCTACTAGACCCTTGAAACTACAGTCCAGCATTTCAACGTTGCAATTTGACCCGAAAAATCATGATATCGGGTCATCTTGCGTTCCCATTTGCTAACTTCACAGTTTGAGCCATTATATTAGCAATTCATCACAACTGCTCTTCCTACTTGATACTTGTTTCGTCTGACAGCTTCACTGCAGACGTAATTACGTCCCTTCGTAAGAAATCGCAGAAAAACGTGAGAGGCAGGATATTATGCAGCTACAAAGAAACTACCACATACTAAGCGCTTGGCCTCGGCAAACTTAGTTGGTGTACTAACTTTTATATTAACTTGAGACATGAGGACATCTGAAATAGTCAAAAGTAAAAACTGTGCAAAAATTAACTAAAAGTTGGCAAACGCCGTTTTAGAGATTCCAACTATCAACTCATTCTTTTAAATGCATTCTCTCTAATGGCGTAATATGACTATCATGAGATCAACCCAACCGCTGCACATATGACCTTCCAGTCAGCAGGAGAAAATAGGTCGCGACATCGGTCGGTTTGTCCATAAATGCTGGGAAGATCAAAGCGCTTTTATGCTACATCCCTGCTCAAGAGAAGGCAACTCATGGGATCAGTGGCTGTCGACTTCAAGAAGGATACGTTTTAAAATATCTCAGAGCGCGAAAACTGCCGAATGGACAGAGTAAAGCTGACATTGTCTCCCGAATTGACGCAGCACGTCAAGTTTTGTCCAGCCTTTGAAAGTAAATATGGAACCAACGCGATATTTCTACCTCCACAAAGATCCACATGTACCATGTATCTCTGCAGTCTTTTCTGTTATACGAATGCAAATGATGTGCTGTGCGCGTGAAAGATGAACGGAAGCTGAAAGACTTTGACCACTACTGCTTAAGGACAATTCTTCGAACAAAGTGTACCGACTTCGTCTCAACTCACACAACCCGCACTCGCTGCAACAAAATCACCAGAATATCTTAGGCTATTAAAAAAAGACGAATGAGGTAGTTTGGACACGCTCTTTGTCGTGAACCTCAGGAGCTCAGTGTTACTGACCTCGCCTTGAAACCATTACTTAATTCAAAACTTCGAAGAGGCGTATAAACTCAAAACCTGACTCGACTCAATCCGTCAGAACAGAGAAGTGGTAATTGGACCCTTGGTTTTTGGTCTCCAGTACTAGCAAGCAGAATTGCTCAAACTGTCCAGTTCTGCAACAACGGATCGTTGCGCGTGGAGAAGCACCGTACAGGACATTATTGAGGCTGATCAGATCAGTCATGATTGCAGCCAAAAAAAGTACATGTGAGGTAAGCTGTTTACTGTTCTGGGAAAATTTGCGATCAAAACCGTTGAAAAACTACACCTTCCTCTGAACACACATGGCGTGTTGGTTCGTGAGCAATGTATTTCCTACATTTCTCGTGTTGCCCTTTCCAACCTTATAGACAAAGCGCAGTCTTTGAGTAAGAATGCGACTGCACAACATGTGATTGTCAAATTAAAAATATAAGTTGAAAGTTATGGTTGCTAAAATGCTGGAAAAATAATCAAATTGAGAGCTAAATACTAAATAATCAACTGCAGTTTCGGCAAACAAAGCATGTATTGGACTCCACAAAAAACAGCAGAACTACTAATTGTAAACCATTCCACGTCTGTGAATTAAGGAATATTACAAAAGTTTCTGTATAATGATGTTATCAGTTAATGAGTTTTTATAATTGGATTAGTATTATATGACAAAACTTTAACATAACATGTTCATGATATGACCTTTTAGTGAACAATTAGCCTACATTTGCACACTAAGCTCTGACCACTGACAGAGTCAGCCCGTAACAGCGAATATCTGAGACAGACAAGTGTTATGACCAAACGTTTACGATGATGGAATGGTCTGCAGTTAATTAAACTTTTTATAGGCTAACCCGCATATTTTCCGACATTCCGCCTAGCGATTAACCTCAAGATATCCTATTAAATGTGCCGTATTCCCAAGCTCTGTAAAATCTGTCAGAAAACTCCGCATAGGGACATCCATGTAGAGGCAAAAGCATAAGTAAATTTATCCCAACTTTTATTGCCTTTCAGACTTAGAAATACGTTCCATAACACTTTGACTGCGACGTGCGCCACATGTAATACATGCAATGGAGTCCCAAACTGCGACGTGCGCTCTATATGGTACACGTCTAGGCCTAAAGTAATACATGTTTTAAAACGCCGCCCCAAGGGCATACAGGCTATTTTGAGAGTCGCAGTCAAAATGTTAAATAAATTATTAATGTGGTTTAATATATCTTCCAAAGTTTGCAAAACCTTCAAAGGATACTTTATGTTTAAAATATAAATATTTTATTTTGGAAATTCTGCTGACCCCGATTGACCCACTGACTTGCTTAAACTGACAGCGTGTGTTTCTAAGCCGTTGACGCTTAACGCATGTCAACATTGACCTGATAATCTGCGGTCAGATGATGACAGTATGCAAATGAGAAGGAACTGTCATAATGGCCTATAAATGCTAGAGAACGACTCATAGGCAACAGAAGAGTTTGCGAAAATGATGTCTGCCGCGAAGATGCTCCTCCTGTCAGCCTTTCTGGTTCAACTCGCAACCGCCGACAAAGGTAAGAGAGCCGAAATTATTTTGAAATCTAGCGGGCAAAGTGTTTGCAAACGGACAAAATAAATTCCTTTACAAATGCCTCTTTTAAAATTCCTCAGCTCAACGGTGTAGTTTAGTAAAATATTTTATTTATACATAAATACGCATATAAGTATTCGGCAGGAGAAGTTCTTTGGATAATGAGAACACGCTTTTCTGTATGAATGTTTGACTTTGGCTCCCCAACTCGTCGTCAGGCAAGTGAAAGTTGTACGTAAGAATATATATGAATATATATATATATATGCAGCTAAACATGCCATTTATTTCTTCCTTCTACAACCACCAGCTTTCGAACTATGTTGAATTGAATATATTATCCTGCAAACAGTCCTATGCTGAACTTCAAAGGTCTGGTTGACATGCATGTTTTTGGCTATTTATCCTCGGGCCGGTACAATTGAATGGATGATTAAAATAGTACAGTTGGACATGTTGATCATAATACCCACAGTTCATCCTCTACATACCGATATCGCCATGCGGGAGCGTGAAAACAATTACCTGCAATAACAAGACACGTATTAACCCTGTGAAGTTGTACTATTTCAATTATGCCTTAAGAATTACCAACATATGGTACATACTGCCGAGGTAAAAATGTTTATTTGTCAAAAGACGAAGCAAACCTCTTACAAAATTTTAATTCTGGCTTGAAACGGTCACGCGACTAGTTTATTGGTTGTGAACTGACATTGTGAAATTTTAGACTGATACCTTAATGCCCGCGTTGAGTGCAAAATATATTGCTTTGCATGGAAGTTCTTATTTTAAACTCATTTAATGAAAATAACTTCAAAAAGGCGTTCACCATGACGAGTATAATGTGGTTATCAAATATATTTATTTGTACATTTTGTGCTTTTTAATAACCGTGGATCTTAAAAGTGTGTTTTCAACAAAACCATACCGGTTCATGAAAATTGAAAAAAAAACCTTTCCATTTAAACAGTTCTTTTAACATCACTGAAATCTGGCTTTGATTATTCTAGGGCTACCAGAAGCGATGCCAGACATTTTTGGTGGTGAACATGACTGGTTTTCACGTCAGTTTATCTTCAGTGGCTGTCATAACTTACTGTTTTCTTTATGTCATTGTTAATTCCATATGTACTGTGATTCTCGTCATTATAAGGATTTAAATTAATGCATATTGTCCTGTTAAGCAAACTGTACTTGTACGATTCAAAAATGTATGAAAAATTTGAATTGTTTTGGTCTGGCATATTATTTGAAGAAACATAATATTCTTTTTTGTATTAAATAGCTCCGATCTCAGCTCCGCCAATTGGAGGTGGTCGCCCAGCTGGTAAGTATCTTATAACTTGGATTCTTTAAACGGAAGATAAATTCAAATGCAACCAAAAATATCTTAATCCGAAGAGTATTTACAGTTATTTGGGTGATTCTACGATGTTTCTCTAAAAATCTGCTTTTATATCTCAAGTACCTTTAGTAATAACAGCCAAAACGGCCAAAGGAAATACCTGTTTATATTTCTCAAGTTATTTTGATTATTTGCAGTTGTTTGGGAGTATCTATCGTATTCATCGCGACACTTTCATCTATGACTGCGTTGCGTTTAATATTCTGCAGATTATTAAAAAAGTATCCATTTTAAATGAAATAACTCTGAACACTTCTAAAATAATGAACTTCCTTTAGTGTGATTAATGCAGGATTATTTACGTTACGACATATCAGATGCTACTGTTCGATTGCCTTTGCATTTTACAAAAATGGTTGTTGCAGTAGATATGTACAAATTAAGTTTAAATCGTTTCTACAAACAGATATACTTAAACCATTTAGAAGTTAACTTTGTTGAAGGTTACTTCTAAGATTTGTGCGGGCCAACCAATAATAAAAAAGAAATTGAATGAATGACACAATGTTTAATAAACCCTTATGTGTAGTCATCTATTAAATAAAAGTTTTTTCAGCAGTGTAACGTGATCAAGGCATAACGGTTATGAAACAAATGTGTAAATTCAGTTTTAATGCCGTTCAAATATGTTGTAGCGAGCAAGAAATACTATTGGCTGAACTAAAATAAAAAATTTACGTCTGTGGTCCCTCAGGCTTAGCGAAATTAAATGCTAGTTAAATTAAATAGAATTATAATTGAATAAAAGTCTGAAACGCCGTAGAAGGCCTACAAGGTATTCAAAGATTACTCACATGGATCGCCCTTTTTACATTTAATTAATAAAGATTACACACCTCTGCCCCAAAGCCCCACATTTTTCGCTTATACAATGATTGTCGCTCTAACGTGTGTTCGTATAAAGAAGCTAAGTTTCTGAAGCCAACTATTTAGCTTCACTGTACCCTGATTGCCTTTCAGGTTTGCTTAATTTTGTAAATTTACAAACACCTTAGGGAGGATCGGACATAAATTTAGCTGTTGTTTAAATATGCAAGGTTTAAAGCTCTGTATGCCATCTTATTTCCGTTAAGCAGCATAAAGGCACTCTTTGAATTATCACACGTTAATGGTATTTAAGTAAAAATAACACTTTTCAACAGTTTGTGCTGCACTATATCGTTTGTTGTGTGTATGAGGTAGATAATTACATTAAGAAATTAATAAACTTGATGAGATGAAAATTCTATTTGCTATTCAAATTTCAAAATTTTGAATTCCTTTATAAAATAATGTCAGCATAATATTTACCATTCTTTTTAGTAGTACCGTACTTTGAAAAACGTGGTAAGCATTTATAAATAAAAATAGGAAGCATTTTTTGAGGATCTCTTACATTTAAACGAGTGAATCACAATATTAAATATTTTCACTGCGAAAGTACACATAGCATAGGCTAATTAATTCAGAACACAGTGGTTTTTTTAATGCAATAGGGGTCAGGTGCACAATGCAACTTGTGTAAAATAGTTTAAAATATAAGTATATTTGATGGAATTTTTATAATTTTTTGATCAAGTAAATTTAAACGAGTATTTTTTGTTAAGTATTCACAGAAAGTAGCCATATTTGCCATGACTGTAAGCGACATTAATAATTTTACATTTATTTTATGTTAACAGATAATTAATTTAACTTCAATTCCCAACCAGCTTTGACTTTTGAGGCAGCGTTCAATTTGGAACATATAATAGTTTGTTTACTTCATCATAATCTGAAAGTAGGATTGTATTTTTTCATAAGGAGTTTATTATTTGAGCATTGTTATGCAAAGTGTCATCATTATCTATGATGAACCCACTGTCATACCCTACTTGTACTTATCGACAGGTTTATTCCCATTTTTCATTTGCTAACGCTTCGAGATAGACTGCCTTATAGTGTCCTTACACTTAAACGTATCAAAGCAATCAGTTAAAATATTGAGTGTTTCATTTTAGATGTGGAGGACCTCAAGTATACGCCTCTCGAACCAAAATATGGTGCATTTTTTAAGACGAATATTTACACCTTCTTATTTCGATGCAACCATGGTCTGCAGGGACATGTTTCAAACTATCCACAGACTGTTGTATCAGAAAAAAACAGTTGACGATAAAAACCTTAAAAAGCAAAACCACAAACACAAAACACGAGATGCATATTGATTAGTAACGGAAATGTTCACTTTTGGAAGTGAAGATGGTGTAACGTGTCACGGTATTCTTTTAAAAATAGGTTAAAAATACCGAAATCAGATATATATATATATATTAGTGGCAAAGCTGCGTACACCGATCTGTCAGAGGACCCACTCGTCCCTTCATATTGCCATTGGAGCTCTCTCTCTCGAGCCTCCACAGCAAGACGGCCAGGATATCGGCAGAAAGAAATTACCAGCAAAGACAAGGGACATTAGCAAGGCTTTTATCTGCCTTGTTAGTCGTCATCGGCGTGCGATACCCAACCCCAGTGTGGCCGCTGAAATTGGTGCCTCGCCGAGATTTTAATTCGCGATCTCTCCCGTCAGGGCGAACTTCCTAACAGTTGAGCTACGAGCTCCAGGTCTAGCTGGTATTAGATCGGGAATATACAGTGGCATAGATACGTACACCGATCTGTCAGAGGACCCATTCGTCCCTACCCCACTCATCCCTCTATATTGCCATTGATTACGCCTGAAAAAGGCAGAAAAGACCTTCCTAGTGTCCCTTGTCTTTGCTGGTAATTTCCTTCTGCATATATCCTAGTCGCCTTGCAGTGGATACTCGAAAGAGCTCCAATGGCAAGATGGAGGGACAAGTGGGTCCTCTGACAGATCGGTGTACGAATCTATGCCACTGTATTTTTCCGATCTAATACCAGCTAGACCGTGAGCTCGTAGCTCAACTGTGAGAACGTTTGCCCTGATGGAAGAGATCGCGAATTCAAATCTTGGCGTGGCAGCAATTTCAGCGGCTACACTAGGGTTGGCATTTTACTAGCCGATGACGCCTTACAAGGCAGAAAAGGCCTTCCTAGGGTCCCTTGTCTATGCTGGTAATTTCCTTCTGCCTATATATATTAATATGTGCATGTGTGGACATTTAGGTTAGTCTAAGTTTATATATACACATTAGGCATATATCAATAACCGTACAATTTGAATTTTACAAAGATGCCTGTGACTTCTATATATCTTTTAAAAGGCAGCTGCTGCCTTCTGAGATGTGAGTATTAGCATGCATAAATTTTGGATAGTGAATATTTATATTTTTTTCGGGAGCCCAATAGAAATGTCCGTTTTATTCCTTAAGTAATGGAGCTCAAAAACTTAATCAGTTGAATTAATTCCAAATTAATAAAACGTACAGTAGAATAACATTTATTCCTAAATTATTTGGAAACTTTAAACAGAAGCCAAATGGAGCTATGCGTATGTTATTAGAAGGCAAAATAGCCTTTAAATTATGCGCATTATTAAAAAAAATTTCTGTTTGCAGCCCCAATATCATCCAACAAGAGGAGTAAGTTCAAAAAAATTCAATGCCAGTCATGCAATAGTATTTTAAGTAAGAAGCACTGTGCAGTCTTTCGGATTCACATTATCCTAGAAAGCGCATTGAGTGGCTTTACAGATATCCAAGTGAAATCTGTTCGTCTTGATTCTGCCATAGGTACTGTTATAAAAAGCTTGCAAACCGTTAGAGTTATAGTTAAATTAGAAGTCCGTTTTGGTATATACAATATAAATAAGCTTCCTAAATATTGCTATAAGAAATGGCTTTGTTAATTTTTGATGCAGTGATTATCATTTTAAATGAATTCTTCGTTCAGTCATTAACTTTTGCAACTTAGTGCAACCGAGCGCAAAATTAATTATGATCAAATTATGAATTTGAAGTTAAAACTACTAAAGTATGCTTAATAAAGAATTATCATTAAAGTAACGCATTTTGCAGCAAAGATACTACTGACATAAAATACATCAGCTTGTATCATTTTTGGTAAGGATTTAAACTCAGACTAGAAGTGATTTTATCATCAACGGTCGGTCGATCATCACTAGGATAGGTCTTACTATGTTAACATGCACGTAACAAAGACTGTATCATTTCAATAAAAATCGATATTTGCAGTTCTTGCTCATAGATTCTTATAGCTAAGCAATTTTAATACTCGCCAAATTAATACCAAAGGCAATTACCTATGATAAACGAAATATCTTCTGGCTGGACTTACGGTAAAAGCAGTTTCTTTCCTTACAGTGACTCCTCTCCTTGAGGAACCGGAGCTGTTTGATCATGGTATGCATATTTATGCTTTCCAGCGCAAGTGTTATTTTATTAATTGATGATAAACTTGAAAAAATAAGTGAACTAATATCAGGCACCAAATGTGTTTAAGCGACAATCTTAGCTTTTCTTTGATTGAGAACACGGCATTTAGGCACAATTAATATCTGGCTCAGTTGACTTTTACGGCATAATATCCTGCTTTACGTTGCAAGGACCGATTAAAATGATTGAATTCATCGGATAGAAATATTGTTGCGCAAGAATTTTCTCGAAAGCAGACGGCTATTCGGTAACTCTGAAGGAAGGATTGAAAACTCATTTACGAGAATATTATTTGTGTCTTATAATTAAGTCTTTTATCGTCAGGTATGATGAACGCAAACCACCTTCTACGCGAACACCATGTTCGTAAGTTTTGGCAGTTTTCTTACCCATTTTTCTTACGCTGAGGTAGACTTACAATAGACTTGTTGAAATTTCTGGGCAAATTTATTGTCTTTCTTTTGAAATATCAAGTAAAAAACATTGCGTATTATATTGTAGATGTGGAGGAGTTCAAATATATTTTCACTAGAAGGTCATCTCAGTGCACGTTCCCAAACCTGTGGTCGTCTGCCTGCGAAATATAATTTACAGCTGTTGTAACCACCACTTAGGGCCTTAATTGGTGTGGTGATGGCTTGACACTTTGCTTTCGACTCACTAATTGCCGTTTCCGGTGGTTGCTATTGAAGTTCACGACTTGCATAATGTTGGTTCCTTTCCTGAATACTTTAACTGTTATGCTACCACCGTCTTTGTGGCAAAAGAGGACATTCCGGAAGGCCAGCTGATTGTTTTACTCTTCGTATATCGTAAATTGAACCACTTGTGCGCTAATGACATGATGGTCGACGTGCAGATCGTAAGTGGCTGAAATTGCATCACCCATGCAGGCGTTGAACATCGGTCATCTGGCTTTTTGAGGCTGCCGTCACGAGTCACGCCTAGGTTTTTTAGCATTTAGCGCCCAAGCAGGCAATCATCCTTTATGATGGGGGCGGGGCGTTAATTTCCACAGGTTTACAGTAACATAGCGGTGGCATCCTATAAATGGTGCAAATCGTGCACGACGGAATTCGAAACGTCTGACGAATAAAGTTCTTCTTCCAGGGACTTCATCTGCTTTTATAATAATTTTTTCCTTAGACTCGCATTTTCACTTGTAGTAAATAGGTGTACTTATAGTCAGCAAATATTAATATCTATTCTGTAACCATCAGAGAATCATAATGCATATGTTCCTACACGGCCTTGCAGATAGTGGTCTTAGATGATAAAATCAGATTGCGTCATAAAATCGCTGCCTTGATACAGGTTTGAGTTACCGTCAGACTGTTGCTCAGTTTCGTTCTCAGACTCTATATGGGATAGAAAATGCATTAATGGCATCATTATTTGCGCAAGATACTGAAATCTTTCATTTTCAGGTCCGCTAAAATCAAACCACCTCCCACTGGAACACCATGTTGGTAGGTTTTTCCTGCATTATTTCCATTTTCTAACGACACAGGTTTAAATACGCTACGAGGCATACTGATAAGCAGAGTTCTTACACATTTCTAGGAAGATTTATCCTCTTCATGTGGAATACCTTTAAGGAAAACTGTTATGTTTCCTTTTAGATATGAAGGATATGAAGTATATTCCACTAGAACGTCATTTTGGTACGTGTTTTTAAACCTACTGCTGACAGTTTCCAAGATTGATAACTGGTGCAGGCACCGCCGTTAAACTTCTTAGAAATCATCGTTTTTAAATCTCAAGTTGACAACCGGAGCAAAAAACTTAACGATCCTTTTATAAATAACAACAGGATAGATATTCGCGTCAAATTAGTCATAATTTAATAAAAGCCCATTATTTATTACGTTACTTTTCAAAACCGGAAACACATTGGCGTCAGAGGTATGCACTTAGAAGAAACAGAAGAAAATAGAAACGAGATGCGTAATACAATTTTGCATTTTTTTCTGAGTTTAATGCATGCATATATTCAAATCAAAGCTGGTAATTATTTGGATATAAACCACCAATTATGGAACGTTTTATTTAAAAACTGGTTTAACAGAGTGGCAGCAGACGTAGGATTGATATGCATTGCCATGCGTTTTACCTTCGTGACACGCAAAACTATCGGGTATGCGAATGTGAATGAACCCACATCAGACATAAATGGATAATAATATTATCTAAAATACCAAACCCACAAGTTATTTATTTCTACGCATTCTTTTTAACGATGGCTGAGCTACCTTATTGTAAGAAGGTTGACTAGTAAACCGTATGTCGCACGGTAAGCAACTATTTATATTCATTTTTTAAGCAGAACAAAACCGTTTGTTTGAATTCAGGCATTCTGAAGTTTACAAAATTTATCATTAAATCAAAGGCCGTACACAACACATTTGAATTAGATGAATATATCCTTAATATTTAGAAAGACTTGTAGTAGTTTTAAGTAAAGCGATGAGAATATTATAGGATAATAAAAGTCTTCTGAAATAAAGCATATTTTAAAGTATCTCATTATCTTTTTGTAGCACGACTTTTGTCCACAAAGAGGAGTAAGTTCAAAAACTTTCTGCAACTTATACAGTATCGTATTGTTTTAATGAAAGATCATACTGCTTCACAATCGATAATGCATTTTAATTGCTATGTAGAGGTCCAAGTCATGTCCAAATGCATTTTGTCATGTGTTGTCCGGTACAATGCTAGCAATGTTTAAGTAATGCTCACAAAATCGGGGCTCAATTTTGATGGACTTTACAGAAATAACCCTTAAACTTACTGCAAACGGAGGCAGGTTCATCATTATTTGACGAAAATAAATTGAATTTAGAATTATTTCCCTTAGCCAGCTTATATAGATGCAACAAGTTGAAGTGTTACATCGATCATTTAGTGAATCTGAACTCTCGATTACGTATTTAAATGTACAAATATATCATGGTTTTATGAGTATGCTGAATTTTCTATTACAGATACTAAGGATATTGAATATGCTCCTCTGCAACGGTTTGTTGGTAAGTACTTAATCATGCCCCACAGATAATTATTCCGTTTATTTTGTCTGGCGTACTAACATTGAATGCTAATGTAACTTAAATACTTTCAATAGAAATATACCACGCGTTTTTGTCTGAAGTTTGTTCTGTCAAAAGCAATATTTAAAGACTGTGCAACTAATAGATTTTGCAATTTGCCAAATCTCTTGTGCGGATATATAGTAAAAGCGATTTTCGGTCTTGCAGAGCTTTCGTCTGTCGAAGAAACGAAGAGATCTAATGGTGGTAAGTACTAAAATATATTGTCTACGGCCGGAATAACCGTCTGTTTCTGTAAAGGGAGACGAATACTTTCGGATATTTATTATTTTCTATTTAATATTTTGTATATTTTGAAGACAGCTGTCCCACATGACGTGTTAAAACAAAATTTTTAGGGCTTGTTTGCACTAAGTAGCATAAGAAATTCGTCCGATATCAGGCACCCTCCGAGTACGCAACAATTCTGCCCGGTACCCTAGAATATACTAAAATAGACAGACAGTATTCCTTGCTCAACTGATTTATGAGGATGTAATCTATTCATTAGGTCAAAATAATGTAACCAACCTTATGCTGACTAGCAAGTCCAATCTCAATCCTGACTTTGCATGGATTGCTTCACTTTCTACATATGCAACAATCAGCAGCTTTAATAATTGTTCAGAGTTGCCGTGTTAAAAATACAATGCCTACTTCTTTTCTCAGATCAGTCGATAGTAATTCCGCTGTCAGCTTTAAGTTTTGCAGGAAAAATATATAATAGCCTACATACAGCACGGTTTTCCTTGTTACGAAAAATATGGAGGTATTTTTGTAATTTCTGACTTAACATTGTAGGAGGAAAAGAGATCTGCAATCTACTACCTGACAGTGGAATGTGCATGGCCATGATGCCGCGGTTCTACTTTGAGGCTAGTGATGGAACTTGCAAATCCTTCATTTACGGCGGATGTCGCGGGAACGACAATAACTTCGCAACTGAACAGGAATGCCTGGAGACATGTGCTTAGAAGAATACCAATGCCTCTTTTTCTGTTGTTTTCCAGTGTTTTTGGTGGTTTTCACAATGGTTGATGGGGTCAGAAAGGTGCAATACATATGTGTGTTTATCAGGCGTTTCGTTTTTCTGATGAGGAGAAATACGATTCAAGCAACGTTTTCCTCATTCAAGCACATTATGGGGAAATTAACGCAACGAAAAATCACATTTTACGTACTTGAATGTCGCAAAAACATAAACAATTCAATATAATAAGAAACGAATGATGTCGGCATCAAAGTCAGCTGGCATCGTTTGGCCAGTACAACAGCAGCAAAAATTGAAAATTAAACTGTGAAAATTAAAAGGTATAGGGCGGGTATTGAGCGTGCCTAGGCGCTCACAAAAATGGTTGCAGAACACTGTGCTGCCAAGCTAAAATGACGCACGGACATTTTTCTCCAAAGTGCAATCTTGGCTCATCAGTTAAGTGGTTGCCGCTGAGAAGACGTCAACCAAGCATTTCGTGTCATTTACAAAACATTGACAATCCAGTCCAGTTTCTAAGTCAGCTGATACTTGCGACGACAGTGGTAGTGGTTATAAGGCTAGACAACCAACTACCATGTTTGCAGAAGGCGTTCGTGCATATCATGCAAATATCCCAGCCCAAAATCATCTCCAAAACTCCTTATTGGTGGTCTACAGCGTGACGTTACAACATCGCCTAGGTGCTCCACCAATTAAACTTTACCTTTTCAAAACTTGTTAATAGAATCAAAAACAAAACAAAACTGAGAAAATGCGAACGCGGGAACAAGGGTTTTAGAATTCTCAAATGCAATCCCCATCAGAGAGACAGTAGCAAGAATACTGATAGCCAATGACGACTCAGGTGCTAAATGACAATCCATCATGGCCTCACATCTAAAGCAATTAAATCTAGTGCTGCCAAGTACTGCAATCGCATTAACGTATCCAGCAGCTAAGTTAAGACTAGTATTTCCATGCAGTCTACTTCTTCGCCTTCAAGATAAGGATGGACTCCCGTTCCAACCCACTTCAATGTGTATCTACAACTTGACATGCTTCTGTAAGGCAGGTTATATTTGTTGAAAGACAAGGCGGCTATCCAAGCGCATGAAAGAACTCCTTTCTGCTTGGCTAAACAGAGGCAACATAAAGTCAATATGAAACGCGATTTTCGCCCACTTAGCTGAGAGTGGTCATCGGATAGACGGAAACAAAGCGTTTAGTGTCATTTATAAAGTACCGGCGAAACATTCCAAGTTCCTGCGTCGGCGAATACTTATGACAGCAGAGGCAGTCGCCAGAGGCCTAACTAGCCGAATCTTATGTGTACAGAAGGCGTTTGTAGCGGTCCAAAGGCTCCAATGGCCGAAGACCAATTCAAAATCCACCAACACTCTTCCCAGTACGTCGCGAAACAGTGAAAAGGCTGCGATAGCAAGCATCCCCAGGCCACCCACACCATCAAGATACGATGACACCTTGTGTCCTCACACCTCCGAACAATAAGCGACACAAGGACGACGGGACGACATGAACTAACTGTCAGATCCCTTCCTCTTCCCTCCCCCCACACTTTTCCCTCTCTATTCCCCAATTAAGACTTGAATCTGGCCCCTTTGATCCCTTCACATCTCTCCCACGTTTTACCTCTTATTATTACTTTCGTTAACTTTACCCTCCCTTATATTATTGTATTTGCCTGATGACGAATTACTTGGAAACGTTCCTTCGCCTAACTTGACTTCCTGAATGCTCACATGTTCATCATCACTGAATTATTCAAGCCTTGCAGCTGCATGCCATGTTTTCTTACTTACGTTTGCCTCTGCTGGTTGGCCTCACTTTCAGCTTCAGTTTATTTTTTGAAGTTAAAGGGCAGTACCTATGAAAACCCTATTGTTTACATGTCGGTGCGTCATATACATTTGTATGCGCACGCCTAAAAATAGTCAAGTTTTAAATAGTAATCCCAAACTGTGAGTAGCGTTATTTTTACAAATAACACTTGTCTGAAGTTTGCAGGGTTTTAGTTTGAGTTCAGACTAGCAAGGGACAACAGGGTAAACCTATAAGTATCCAAGCGTTTCTTGAAGGGCTGTAGGGACGGTGCCTCCACGCGTGATTGCGGGAAGTTAGTCCATTTGTCTACGACCCGTTACGTAAATAATTCAGACAGAAAGTGGGACTTCAAATCCTCAGACCCGGTAAAATCTTTTTCCGGAGATTACATCTTAGTTTCCTCAATACATTGATATCCTTAACCAAGCCCCTCTCTCAGGATTATTCCTTCTTAATCCTTTTAAACTTTCACTTCTTGCCACGGCAATGATTAATCGAAATGTATCTCTGTTGAAATTGGCTCCTTCATCACTTGCAGGAACATCATTGAAGAGGTTTAAATAAAAAATGCTCTGTTATTTTGACTGAAAAGAAAACCCTAAACCCGAAGCAGTAGAACATATATGACAATAGACTTAACTGAATGAGTTCCAGATAGCAGTTCAGAAGAAGACGCGATCACTGGAACAAGTATTTTATTTGTCTGACGTTTAGGATTCCCTCGGGAATCCTTAAACATAGGTGATAATAACATAGTCAAGTTCATGCGCAAATGGGGTGGAGACATGCACAGGTTGCACTGTATTTATAGTTCATAGCGGTAATCCACGTGCGTAGTATAATTTCCTCTCCTGTATCCACCGCTAAGGTCTTAATTGGTGTGGTGATGGCTTGACAATTCGCGTAAGAATCATTAATTGCCGTGATTTCCTTGTCCGTGTTGGACGTGGGCTTAATAACTGCACGATAATTAGGCACGTTGTTGTCAAAGTCGTTTTTGCTGGGCCCGGCCTCTCTCACGTGTCTGATTCCCTTGCTTGGGAAATGTCTCAGTACGCAGTATGGGAACGCCAAATCGTTGCACTTGTTGATAGAATAAGAACCTGAGAACAATGACTTGAGCAGCTTGCGGCACACATGGTTATCACCTCTTGCGGTTGATGAGGCCGAAATCCTCTGCCCCGCATCACTTGTGCTGGACTTTGGCGTGGTGACTGCTTAGCCGTCTGGCTCCCTGGTCCTGACGTTAGGCGATCTGTTCAAATGGGCGTTGACAGATTGGCTAATTGACTTGTCAAAACTGAGCCTCAGCACCGAATGTGGGTTGAACATGTCTTTGCACATATCCCAACGATGGCGTCTCAAATTGACTGCTTCTTTTGCACGTCTTCATGCGATTGCATATATAAAATCCCTAAAAAGGCAGTTTCAACACAAACTGGTGCCTATTAGAAGGTATTTTCAAGCGATAATCTGGAATTCCGTTACCATACTGCGTACTGAGACATTGTCTGAGCACGTGAAACAGCCATGAAGGAATGGCCGGTGCCAGCAGCAACTCTGACGACAGCAAGCATCATTATTAGTGCAATTATTCAGACTGCATCTGACACGGACACTGAAATTGTGGCAATAAATGAGTCGAAAGTGAAGTGTCAAGCCATCACCGCACTAATTAAGACCCATGTGGGGGCACATGGATGTCCGCTAAGAACTATAAATACCATGCAATCTGTACATATATCACACTATTCTAGAGTTATCTATGATAAAGGATTCTCGACAGAATCCGAACCATCAGGAAAATAAGATTCTTGCTTAAGTGCTTGCACCTTCTTCTTCTGAATTGGTTTTTGTAACTCTCTTATTCACTTCTATCGGCAATCTGGAAATGTTTTATTATTTCAATGTTTCGGAACCTAACATCTACGTATGACGACCTGGAATTAACTGTATTCGTTAAAGCCGTATGGTTACCAGTACAGGGACGCATAGGATTCCAGAAACTATACATTTATTCAGCAAACGTGTCTTTTCAGCAATTCATTACCACGCCAGTACAATCGCAGGTATAAGGAAAATCTTACAGAGGGACAGAGTTACTAAGTGTCCCTTGATTGCAGCTCATCGTTTTCAAGCCACCCACATAGCAAGATCGGCGTGTACCGTAGCCGCCGAAACCATGCAAGGCTAGTTATGAAATTTGTCTGGACACTTTTGTGCTTCATTCAGTTTATTGAATTCTGCAAAAGCCTTTCACTTTGTTAATTTTCATTTTATTTAGGTTTTTTAAGCACAATAACCATAGGTTTTGGGGATTTTGGGAGAAGGCTCATAGGAAAGAATTCCAAAATAAATAAAATAGGTACAGAAGATATCCCTTCCGGAACGAAAGAAAATGATAAATAAATTGTTCAGTTTGAAATTAAGCCAAGTTAAAGGAACCAAATTTGTTTGCAGTAACATTGAACATATGTGTTGAAGAAATTATGTTTAGCTGTCTGGTGAAGTTTCTTTGTAAACAATGAATTAACAGAAGAGTTTTTGTTTAAATGCAGCAATGAGCCTCAAATTTCCTTCAATAAAAACCAAATTTCTTACATGTTTTCGTAGATTTAACACAAATAATGCTTTATTAAATGTAAGTTATGATGAAAAATATTTTTTTTCATTCTTTACAATCCTTTTTTATTTTATTTAGAAACGGAACAGATGAAAGAATAATAAGTACTTCAAAAAATGGCAATGTATATGGCCAGTTTTTTTAATTCGCCAGTATATATCTAAAATAAGAATTAATCTTGTCATGCGGAAGGTAAACCATTATGAACAGAAAAGAAAGTTCTTTTATTTCCAGTCAAATTGAATTGTTTATCTTCAGAAAACTTAAAGAAATTCTCAAACTTCTCAAAGTTCATTGCGATATTACATTGGAGAAATTTAATATACACAGAAGTTCTTGAATACGTCCACTGCACCTGCTTTTTGGGTGGTCATCGAGCTTTCTTGGCTCACGGTGTATGCGTAGGCGTAGGCGTCTGGCATGATGGCATGACGTATCCCGGGCGGCCCTTTTCACCGACTGCCGTGAATGCACGGGGGCTCCTGCCTCCGTAACAGGTTGGCAAGTCTTAGTCAAATTTTCTCCTTAAAGGGTCTAAGAAGCGATGCAGATTGGTAACGGATGTTAACTTTTCTTGCGAGTTGCAATAGCATTAGCAGTGGGTTTTAATATTTTAATAATTTATTGGAAAGCAAATTTGTATCTGAATGTAAATTAAAAATTGTGGTTGACTAACTGCCTTAAAATTCGTTCTCTTTGCCCAGAGAGCTGAAAAAATTCTTTTTCTTTTGGCAACTGTGTCAAGCCTAAAATTGTTCTCTTTTCTGGCCTCAGCTTTGAAAATTTATTTTCTACCAAACAAGCTGAAGAAAGAACACAATTTTGTGTTTTATAAAAACAAAATATTGAAATATAAAAAGCCACAAAAAATCTACGCGAAAAGTCATGCTAAAAAATAAGTTGTTCGTCTCCAGACTGTAGATTGTGAATGCTATTGGAAGAAATTTTCGTTCAAAAGTGACTTCGCGAGGTAACTCAGTAAATATGAATGACCAATTCAGTATACGGGTTTTGGCCGCATTAGCTTGACTGAGGGGCTTCCAGCAATACAGCTTGGCGAGCCAACCTATAAACTTTATATCGAATTTATCATAACTATAATCCTTTTTAGGTCAATAAGTAAGTTAACTGAGGATAATTGATAAAAAACGATCGTTAATTTTGCAAATAAAACCTCTTTCGTTGCATCATTTCTTGACTATGTTTCTAACGTTTCGAATGAATAAAGCGTTTAGTATGTCGTGAATATTTCTTGCGTCAAATAAGGTTTTATTTATATGGACTATCGGTTTTAAGAATTTGGCTTATTATTAATTACCAAAAGCCGTTTGAGGAAGCTCCAATAATTCAGAATAAGAAGTCAAGTTTTGCAAACATGTGTTTATAGTTAATCTTCGTCAGGCCAAAACTTTGCAAGGGTAATGAAAACCGTACACTTGGGCAGGGTTTATAAGGATGGTATAAATACAGTTAATCATTTACACGTCGCCCGCGTGGTGAGGTCGGCGTGTGTTGGGGGAGGGAGAGCAATTGGGTTAGGTTGCGAGGTTGATCAATGGTCAGATGCATGGAGTATTTTGCGTTTCTTGTCCTGTATTTAAAAAAATATCTGTCCACATATTACTCTGATTCCCTACCCAGGCCTTACCTTTCCTTTAATTAGAACCCTTAAAGTCACCTTAATCGTGATTACCTACAATTCAGCGATTTTGTTCCCGTTTTCCAGGCAAGGAAGCTAATAAGATCCAGCGGAGGCATGCTAATGTGAGCACTACAGTAGGTTACAGAGATGACGTATATATTAAGAAATAAATTAACGATTTCTTACGAATCCTTTGCGACAAGAGCAAAAACAAAATCCAGTTCGTTGATGAAGTTGAAAGTCAAAAACCTAAAACATCTGGAAGTTGAGCGAGCAGGCACTTCGGTGTTTGCCATGCAGAAGTGTTCACGTCACGTCAAAACAAACCGTTCGGACAAGGAAACCTGAGGCGATTGTCAAATGTGATTTAGTCCAGTAGGTCAGCAGAGAGACACTGAAGGTGGGGCCAGCAAGTTACCATAAACCCTAAGCTCTATTTTGTTCACAGTTAATATAAAAGGAGACCATTTTTCGATTTTCCCTTCCAAACCAAAGAAGGTGGGTACATGCAAGCAGAGCACATGAAAGGCGGATCCTATGTCTGGTTACAAGTCTCAGTCAAATTTTCTCCTTAAAGGGTCTGAGAAGCTATGCAGAGCTGTAACGGATGTTGATTCTTATTGCAAGCTTAACGTACATTAGCCGTGAGTTATAATATTTAAATTATTTATTGGAAAGCAAATTTGTATCTGAATGTAAATTAGCAATTTTAGTTGATTAACTGCCTAAGAATCCGTTCTCTTTGCTCAGAGGGCTGAAAAAATGCTTTTTTTCTTTTGGCATTTGTGTCAAGCCTAAAATTGTTCCCTTCTCTGGTCCCAGCTTTGGCAGTTTATCTTCTACCAAATGAGCTGAAGAACGAGAACAATTGTTTTTTTTATAAAACAAAATATTAAAATATAAAAAGGCACGAAAAATCTACGCGAAAAATCATGCTAAAAAATAAGTTGTTCGTCTCCAGACAGTAGATTGTGAATGCTATTGGAAGAAATTTTCGTTCAAAAGCGACTTCACGAGTTACCTAAGTGAATATGAATGACCACTTCAGTACACGGATTTGGGCCGCATTAGCTTGACTGAGGGGCTTCCAGCAATAGAGCTTGGCGAGCCAATCTATAAACTTTATATCGAATTTGTCAGGCCAATATGTAAGTAAACTGAGACAAATTGATAAAAACGATCAATAATTTTGCAAATAAAACCCCTTTCATTGCATCTTTTCTTGCCTACGTGTCTAACGTTTAGATCGAATAAAGCGTTTGGTATGTTGTAAATATTTCCTGCATCAAATAAGTTTTTATTTATATGGACTATCGGTATTAAGAATTTGGCTTATTATTAATTACCAAAAGCCGTTTATGGAAGCTCCAATTATTCAAAATAAGAAGTCAAGTTTCGCCAACGTATGCTTTCAGCACATCGTTGCCAGGCAAAAACCTCTGCAGGGATAGTGAAAACGGTACATTTTGGCAGGGTTTATAAGGACAGTTGGAATGCAATTAATCGTTTACACGTCACCCGCGTGGCAAAGTCGACGTGTGCTGGGGGAGGGGAGAGGGGGAAGCAATTGGGTTAGGTTGCGAGCGTTGATCAAAGGTCAGATGCATGGAGTGATAATTACTGTTATTTGCACAGAGCGAACGATTGTCATTGTCACCCCATTCCTCTGACCTTTAATCAACGTTCGCAACCTAATCCAATTGCCCCTTCTTCATCTCCTCCCCCCCTCTCCCAACACATGAACCTCTATACGCTGACCTTGCCATGCGGCAACGTATAAATGAGGTATTATAATCAGACTACTCTTATAAACCCTGTCCCACTGTACCGTTTTCATTATCCCTGCAAATGTTTTGGCCTGACGAAGGTTTGCAGAAAACATATGTCTGTCAAACTTGAGTTCTCAACTTAAGCATTGGAATATTTGTAGAACTTTGACATATTCAAATTTCTTCTCAAAAGCCTATTTTGTGCTCCCGTTAAACAAAATATGTTAATCCTCGTAGTCATACGATGCATTGTCCGTTTCTGCTACCGGTTCCTACTCATGTCTCTGATGATGAATCCACGACGGATGTCGAAACGTCAGGCGAATAAACGTGTTGTCCTAGCGATCGAGTCTTCTTCTTCTCGAGGACGCTACGTCAATGCTTAACCTTAGGATTTTGATTGAATCGATCCAAATTTGATTTCACAACCCCATAAGCAGTTTCGATAACGCACTTTGCAAATGAATCCCAACCACTCGTTTGTTTTTTATCCGAAAACGTATCCGTTAAAACTTTTACCATTATTTATTTTAAACCCCCCTTACGACACACTAATACAGGGAATTCAAACATTTCAGGTTGCCCCGCTCATTTTCTGATATGTAAAGTTAAAGTATGTTGCTTAAAATTATCACTGCCTCTTAGCATGTGTGGAATTCAAGAGAGGGGACCAGACTACTTTCTTGCATAGCGGTTTTTCTTACCTGTTCTTTACTGAAGCCGTTATGGAGATAACGAGGTTTTTGTTTGTGTAAACAAGAAACCCCTCTGGTTAAGTGAAGCATATTATTTATCATTAATTCGTTTTTCGGTATTTTTAAAAAACAATGCGTCTTTCCAAGCTACCTATGAGTTATTGTTTATCGAAAAACTGTGTAACCGACTGTAAAATCTAAAATCGTGAAGCAAATGTATATTTGTGAATATGAGGCCAATATTATTTGGTAAAGTAGAAAGTACTGCATTCAATGCCGAGATGTTTGCGAAGAAATTGCAAACAAACAAACATTTCGAAAAGAACAGATTCCCCGAAGAACATCACATGCTTATCATTTACAGCTGTGACTGGCAGTTACATTAAATATCCTACGCCACAATCAAGTTGGTTTTTATTGAGATTGAAGTCAAGGGAATTCGCTATTCGGCGCAGAATATTATGAGCACACTATGTCTTTGTTATTTTGTTTTGAAATCAAACAAAACTTGTTAAGCTCCCTGTTATGAATCTTTTGCTGATATAAAAAATTAAAACTTCCAGAATATCTAACTATAAGCTATCTTACTGTGTGCTCTTTGTGTACGACCAAAATTAATCTCAAAGTACTTCTCACACTTGTTGTAAAATCGGCATCATTTAATACTTTGCAGCTTAATCTTCTCCAAGCCTATCGCTTTAGTATACTACAAGCGTTCCTTAAGCTATACTGTCTTAGGTAGATAATTTTCAGATAATGGGAGGGTGATCCCTAAATATACTGATCTACTTCGACTTGGAAACAAATTTTTGTGAAATTTAAAAATCTACAAGTGAAAGTCAAATCTTTGCCATTTGAAATATGGAAATCTTTATGCTAATGACGCAGAAGCAGTTGCGAGGGCAACCAGCATCTCGACCTTATTTTATTGCGGTCAGCAGGACTTGACAACGTGCGGGGACAAATATAACCGATGCTTCTATCCTTCATATGAATCTCTCCCCCCGGGGCAATAAAACGGGTCAGTGATAACCTAATTTATTCATAATTCTCAAAAGGTTGTAAATATAGACTGCAGGCAATAGTTTACTAAGTGCATTCGGCAAATAGAACAGTTAAATCTCTGCTTGGCATAATCCGTTAATTTCGAAGAAAGAGGGATGATCGCGTTCGAGTAGGCAAGAGGCAGCTTCGGTGGAGGGTATACTTTCGCATAATATAAACATAATATGATAAATATATATCAGCACACCAACCAAAAGACCCAGAATTCTACACTTCTGCACCGGAGGTAATGGCTGTCTATTAATGTATACGTTATTGGCTTATTACTTTGTTTAATTATACAGGGTATCCCAGAAAAATGTATACAAATTTTACATAATTGTAAAATTGAAGTTAGCCATAATTTTATTTTTTGAAAAATGGAAAAATATTTACAACTATAATTTAATTGTTATCTTCCTTGAATGTTTTCAAACTGATGTTTGTTTTGATCATGACACTGCTAATAGCGCCAAGCAATGGAATTGCACACACCAGGAAACAATTCTTTTGGTATTAAGGTGCATTCATTATCAATGGCTTTCATCAATTCAGCCACTGTAACAATAGTCAAAATGCAGTGAAAAAAACAATTAAATGATACTTTTTCATTTTTTTAATTTCTAAAATCTTAAAGTTACAACAAAAACCAAGCTTGCAATAATTTAAAATGCTTATCCATTTTTGGGACACCCTGTATTCATTAAAATTTATTTTATTTTATTTTAATTTCGTTTTCAGAGATTGCGCGTTTTAGCGTTGCTTTATATGATTTTTAGTGATAATATCATCTACTTCTTCCGAATTTTGTTTGCATTCTGTATTTTTATTTTCCCTCCTGTGCCCCCGTACCGCCTCATCCGTACAATCTCCAGCATCACCGGTCCCACAGTACAGAGTTCTGGGCATTTAGGTTTCTGGGATAGTACCTGTAATCGACTGTTACAGTCTTTTGTACAGAAATTGCCTTTTTTCGAGGACACATTTGCTATTTCGTTTTATACGTATCAATATTGGCGACTTCCACGTTAGTCAGTGCCAAAATCTACTTTGATCTGATTATATAGCTGGGAATGCATTCGAATGTAAGTCCAAAACCTATGGCGATGGATTCTCTTGGTCAAGCAATCGCGCCTCCTTTGCTGGGAGTGCTTCTTCGAACTGACCTCTTCGCTTCTATTGATAATCGGTTGCTGTTGAACAAACAGACCTAAATAAGCAGTAAACCAGTAGTATAGTTCATAACGGAGGAAGAGTTTCAAGTTATTTAATCTGTGTTTGCGATTTACTTTCTGAGAGACTTAAGATAATTAAAAATGAAAATCTGGACAGAGGAAGACGACTTAGGGGTGCATCAAATTGCTCATAGTTGCGTCACAGGCCAAAGTTAATTAAGCGAGCTGGCACTCGTATTGAAATTGTGATAAAGAAAGCAGAATTGCCAACACAGGCAAGGAAGTGTATTTCAAGAAGCAGTTCAGATGTAAAGCATGCTATATTTGGAACATGAAGTTTACTGACTTGAAATTTCGGATTCTCACTCGAAACTATTACCATAGAGAGTCACAGATAATTTCGCGGATTACCGAGCAATCTTCCCATCATCAGTGGCCCTTAGTGATAATCGCGAGCTCTTCTGATTATAATAAACAGGTTGTGTCATGGAAATCGCCTCTTTGCTTCTTTATCGTCCCTACCTGCGACTGTAACTGATGAGGGCTTCCAGCCAGGATTCGAATCGTGAGACAAATAAGCTTTACATTCCGGTGCTTGGATCTTTTTTTAAAATCGAAATAAGCGGCCCCTTGGATAATTTTTTATTTTTGTACTAGTACGTACTCAAATATTTAGATACCGCATCGGCTTACCCTGGTGAGTTTTAAAGCCAATGGAAAACATTAGCTCTCCCGACTTGCCCATTATTTGCGTGAAGCTGATCAGTATCCCAAGATGTGAGGAGTCCAGACTGCCACTCCCTAGCAGTGGGGAGGACTAACTGATATCTGAATCCAACTGTCGTGAACAAAGATTTCTGCTGCTTGTGCAGTGAAAGGAACAGCACCAACCTCAGGCTCCTTTCCCTCACCCAACTAGATTCAGTGGTTAAACAATTAGAAGGATCAGAGGTTGTTCCGATCGAAAAGTTTGAATAAGCTCCCTTACACACACAAACACACACCTGATCCACACACCCTGGACCAGGTTTTTGTGAAAGTAACAATGCAGCAATTCGGATCCCATCTGCGTAGACGAGCAATATAGGCCGTTTAAAGGAGAAGCCATGGCGTTAGATGACATCTTTTTCCACTTCGACAGCAATCGTCCACGCACTGCATTTTAATTTACCATGATGGTTTTGAGGCACGTTATGTCAGTCAAAGTGAACTGGATGCCGGGAGGAGGGAGACCCCAGAATCGAGCTGCTTTTCCTTTCATTCCTCAGTCCAAACGGTTAACACTCTAATGCAGGAATTGATCACAGTTAATTAGCGCTGCCTGAGCCTGTACCAAGCTGAGTCACCGCGACACTTGCGTTGTGTGGTAATCCAGCGCATCTTCCACGTGGCTTGTTGCATGGAGCAAAGCGTAAAACTGTACCAGCCCCCAATTCAGTAATGTGGAACCGATTGTATTGCAAGTTATACAAATGAGGCGTTAAGGGGAGGCAGGAAACAAAGAAGAAGAAATATGGGAAACAAAGTAGGAAATAGAAGATAAAATTATGATAAAAAGCTTACATATAGCAACGAAAAGACGCACAATAATAAAGGAATAAATTAAAATTATTAATAATAAAGCAATTTAAGATATATAATAAAACATAATTAGTTAATATAAAAATAAATTGAAAAATAAATCAAAAACCGTTACTGCTTGTCCGTATTGTCGGATTTTATGGGTTTAGTGTTTCCGTAGTGGTTCCTATAATAGGATGCTACCCTTAAAACGTACCCAGGTGACAGCCAGTACATAAAAACCGCCATGTTCTATCCAAAATACACGATGCAATTACCTCTGCTAGGACCTGTGGTCATGTAAAAGTTGAAACATCAGTTTGATTACGAAAATTCCATCTATTTTGCATTCGTATACTTTAGTAGCCGCGTGTCTGTCAAGCCACAAGTTTTGTACATCCTCTACAAAAGAGTTTTCTCGATCAAGGCAGGCATTTCCCTTCAAAAGAGGCTCACGCCCACTCAGAAGTGTTTTAAAGTCGGCCAAAATATGTACTGGGCAAACGCTGTCAATTTTTGTCATGAAGCCAACTCTTTATGGGATATCAACGTTTTCTGTGGCTTATTGTTTGTAATTACTGAACAGACTCTTAAGTATATATTGCATAACTTTCAGTTTTATAGGCAGCCGAACATAACCAACATAGACAAGAGAGACTGAAATTGCGACTGCTGTCTTATAAACCGTCATTGGCCAGCCCAACCCAATTCCGCGTGTTGCGATGCCCGAGGCTCTAAGCCGCGACCTGATCGGATAGAAGCCTTACGCTCTAACTATTGGGCTGGTTGTCCTCTCGGTTACAAATGAAATAAGCTCATTCCGCTGTACCTTGGGACTCACTTCCAAGCCCCGCCAGCGTCCGCACAGTGCCTATCATCGTAGAGAGATGAACGTTGCCGACAAAGACTAGGGGGACTAAACTGGTCACTCCTGTTGTGTTAGACGCTGACAGTTAGCTTTGTCCAGCAATATCAATATTTTATATCTAAACCGGCAAGAAAACGTGCCCATGGCGCAGTTGGTTAAGTTGTTGGACTTCTAACTAACAGGTTACGAATTTGAGCCTCGGGCGGTGCATCACCGAAGTTTGGGTATGGCTATCTGATGATGGCTAGATATTCAAAATTGGTCATACCAACCTCTAGTGTCTTTGCCGGCAAACTTAATATAAAAAAGGATAAGGAAGAAGGCTTGTCGATCACCGGATCAATAGATTTATTGTCTTGAGCTTTTGAACTCTTGCAGGAGTCCATCTTCAGGGGTGAGAAGTGGCAAAAAACTAGGGTAATTTTAGTGGCCATAGGCCAATCAACTGTCAGAAATAATCAGGTTGTCAGAGCGTTAGAAACAGCTGCCAAAAGGGATGGGGGAGGAGTGCAATTAGCTTTCAGTGGAGTCGGTGGGGGGCAATTATAGTGGTATACGCTAATTAGTTGTTCATGGAGCAGGAGGTCATAAAGAGCAATTAGTGAGGCGACTTGTCACCCGATTGAGGGTCCTGGCAACCCTGCCTCCTCTTCTGGTCGGCTCGTCGTGGGATCTTTTACGCATGCAATCCTTAACCAACAAGGGTGCATGATGGGCGCATCGCCGACACTCGATGAGGTTCGCGTGACCTCCGCAACCTTCTCTTCGTGGGACCCTTGGTATTATGGCGAAAACCGCGATGGACCTTCCTGACATGCTTCAAACACTCTTAGCACAGGCCGTCAGCTTCGAATATACTCTGCACCCCCCCCCCTCCACCCTTACCCCCCGGGAGACGGTTTTACTCCTTAAATCTCTCAAATGGCATTTAAACCCCTAGACTTCTGAACAATGCCTGAGGAGTTTTTTCACTGTCGGCCCTCAAATTTCTGGCAACGCCACTGATCTGAAATGTTCTGCAGATCAAATGCATTGAAAAAACTGTACCAATAGGGAGTTCAAAGGTATTTACCTATATTTCCCTCAATAAAAACCTCACCTGACCTGACCTTACGTTCGGTTTGACCTTATTTTGTCCTTTACTCTCATAATGACGCAAGGCTTTGTAGGCCGCGGGGAGGTCCAGATGCCTGTTGATGGAGTTGGTATTTGAGTACCATGCCTCAAGCATCAGCCTTTCGGCTTTTGTGTTTTCTCGGCCTACGATTGTTGCTTCTTGAAGATTGAAGTCATGACCAGTCTCTGCGACGTGTGCTGCAAGTTAAGAGTTTGGGTCTAGTCTCCAAGCTGCCAGTTTGTGCTCGTTAAGGCGGGTCTGCAATTTGCGGCCTGTTTCTCCGACGTACTTGCAGTCTTCCTCGTTGCAAAGTATTTTGTAGACAACTGCGGAGGTTTCTGTAGGAGGCAGTCTGTCTTTAGGTTGCATCACTCGCTGGCGTATTGTCACCTGCGGTTGATGGGCTATGCCTATGCCAGCATGTTGCAACAGTCGTGAGACAGCTTTGGAGACCCACTTCATGTAGGGAATGGCTCTACAGACTTTTGGTTGTTGTTGCACAGGCCTCCGTCTGTTCATTCGGTACTTGCTCTGATTAATGAATAACTTTGGGCATCCATTTGCTCGGAAGAGTTCCTAAAGGTAATTTTGTAAAAGATTTTATAATTTGAACGCTTCTATCAAATACGCACTACTAAACTCTCCTCAAACGCTGGTTTTACTTTCGTGAAAAATCGATGTTTACGAATACATAGAACCACCGATTTAAATATTACTCTTTTTAGGAAAATTGAATATCCTGCGCGCAAGGGATTTCACAAAGTGATACAGTTGTGATAATTCTGGTGAATTTTGAGTAAAATCTAAGCACTTAAACATTAAGAAACGTATTTTTTTCGCCCCTAAAAATTTGCGCTTTCCGCGGCAGCGAATCAGCAGGCTTGACCATCATCACTTACCAATCATTTCGGTTGGCATTGGGGTGACCGGCTGAAAAAATCTGCATTCGAACGTCAGCTCTTATAACCTCATTTTTTTCAACCGCACAGTTCTCATTCTTCGCAATGAAGTGCATTTATGGGCAGATATGGTTTGCTCTCGCATGCATTTTCTTAAACGGTACGTGGATAGTCGCTGGTAGAAATTGTTTTTTGGCTGAAACACATAAGGGCGTATCCTTCCCATCCTGTTTATTACTGCCAGAAGACTTCTGCCTTGGGTGTCTAACTGCTTCCTTAACAATTAACGTTCATATGACTAAGTTAGCAGATGGATAAAAGAGCTGGTTTTGGTTTTAATTTTAGTCTAGTTAGAAAGATTGCATTGTCAGTATCTCTTGATGAGTAAAAAGCAACACTTTCTAGAAAGAATGGCTATTTCGAGCTCCCAGATTATAGGGCAGTAATTTGAACGTAAATAAATCTTCTTAGAAAACTCAGTATTTTGTTATTTTTTTCATAAGCTTCTTCCTGAACATGGGTTATTTTAAAGAGCTGTAGAATAACGAGGCTTACTTTTTGGTTTTGTATGGCATTTGACTGCATTTTCCGTTTGAAGAGAGCAGTAAGCTCAACTGCTTGAACAAAGGTGGAAACTTTTAAGGTAACTGACTTGTGCAACTTTACGAATTCTATAGAACTTTGACTTGCATTTCGACTCATTGTTATTGCAATTGCTTAAATGTGCCTTTTTACCTGTTACTCGTTTTTTGGAAGTCTGATGAACTTTTTGGATATTTAGATCAGGCTGTGCTCACCCAGGCAATACCTGTCCTGCCAGAAGACTGTAAGCATTTTTTTGTTTATAAGTAAGCGGGGAGGCAAGTTCTTTTTTTCCTTTTTTTTCAGTAGATTTTACTAAATTAAACGATATATAAGCGGTAACAACATAATTTCAATCAAAGTTAAAGTCAAGTGCACTCAAATCGATTCGGAAATTTACTCGGATCAACCTCTTGAACTTTAGTTTAAGCCCTAAACTCTAATGCATTTGGCGTCTTCTTGAAGATTTTAACTTTTTGTATGAATGTATATTTTTCTGTTTTAGTCATCCATCGAAAGAGAACTGCGCCCCTGTTTAAAATGCTCCTGTGCCGAGTAAGAACCATTTTATTTATTGATCCTGCTATTTCTGAATAGTGGAATAAATTTTAAATTCTATGTATGCTTTGTCTTAACTCAAATTATTATATTTTAAGTGAATTGATATGCTCTCATTTTCAATTATTTTTCACTTTAGACTGCTCGTGGACAATATATGACAGGATGCTTTCCGGACGACGAAGACTAACGAAAAGGAGCCTGATGTGTCGTGCTATGCTTGTTGTCGTTGTATGAACTATTACCAACTAGATCTTCTTCCATTTTCAAAAACTATAAAGTAGAACAAAAACATATCCATTTTTCTTGCTAAAATTTTCATCAATTTTATGTTATGATGTTTGCGTCCGTCGTATTTAAACAAGCTGTGATAAGCGTCTAAATGTATGTGGATGCGTAAGATTACACAGTATCCTCTTGTCAGTAGTGTTTTTATTGCTTGATTTTAAGTTCTTGGCGTTCTTGTAGCTGAACATTGATAACACGTCTTCCTTTAAAACGAGAACGGTGGTAAAAATACGTTGAGAAGTCAAGTTTGGCAAACATATGCTTTCAGCAAATCTTCGTTAGGCCAAAAAATTTGCAGGTGTTATAAAAACGGTACAGTTTGGCAGGGTTTATAGGGGTATTCTGATTACAATTAATCGTTTACACGTCGCCCGCATGGCGAGGTCGGCGTGTGGAGGTTCTTGCGTTGAAGGAGTGGGGAGGTGAAGAGGGGAGAGGAAAGGAAGAGCAATTGGGTTAGGTTGCAAGCGCTAATCAAAGATCAGCTGCATTGGGTAATAACTACTGCTATTTGCACGAAGCGAGCGAAATGTGACCGCCATCTCGCGTCGAGGTTTGCCACGGAACTACAACGGCTTGTGTCAGCGTCTTCTGCAAGCAGAGCACTGGATTTTCTATCTTTATAGCCACAGCTTCGGCTGTTGCAAGCACCCCTTGGCAAAAGCCCTTGGAAAAATTAGCTGTTGTGTGGTAGGCAACCTGAAAGTCTTCGTTAGTATTGACTCAATGATTCATATCGACACGATGTGCGAGAATAAAACTCGAAATTGATCTAGTTTCACCTTAACTTTAACAAGCCGGTATGTGCTCCTGTACCTTCTTTTCCTGGGGCCACGTTTTCGGCCAATGTATCCTGCTCCACAGGAGCGAAATAAAAAATAAAAATTGAACTTGATGGTACTTCTATGGTATAACTTAAGCTTGTCGCACGGAAGGCAGGAAAGCCGAAAAATGTTTTGAAGCTCATCAATATTTACACGCATGCTTAAAATTTGCAAAGACTGTTAGCGAGAACAGAAGATGGGAGCTGCTTAGTTAAAACCCAATGAAACGTAAGAACATCAATAACAAATATCGCTTGATCTTAACAGAAATTCTTAAGTCGTAAATCAAGAAAGGAGATGTAAAGTGGGGATGTAGGTCACGCAATTCAGTTCCAAATTCGTTTAGACGTCTCATTATAGCGCCTTCTGAATTTATTTTTTATCAGCCATCCGAAAAACCTGCAACTATTAAAAATTACTAATGAAACATTGTGACAGTTTGTGAGTAACAAATGAATGAACGCGAACGTTTTCGAGTAATTTTGATGCCCTCGTAAATTCAAGAATATTTCAAGAAAGCAAGAAAATATTTTTTCCTCATCATTTGATAGAAATTATCGTCCTTTTGAAATGAGAAAATTACTTAACGTATTTTTAGGCTCTTTAAACATTTCCCATTCCAAGGAATTTCAAATTCTAGTTTGAAATTACGAATACGCTGAGATTTTGGTGCTGATAATCTGTGTGCTTTTCATATAGGAAAGGCATATTTTCTTTTCTACTATTAACAAATCAAAAAAATTAAATTGCCCAGTGGGTGAAGACGATACTGAGCACTTCGAATGGAGCATGAGTAAACATACAGGTAGATCACTTCTGAACATCAGATTGGAAGAAAACTTTATTTTTAATTAAGCGAGCACAAGAATGAAAACCTTTATGCAGTTATTCCATCAACTATATTTTACTGCATAGGGCACCAATTGGGGTCTTTAAGGTGGCCAAAAGGATCTGCATTCAAAATTTGGCAGCCTGGCGTGTCGCATATGTCTACAGATTATGCTGTAGGGTAATCAGCTTTACAATGCCACGTAGTAAATTCTTCCTAATTGAAAACGAATTTCAGAATTTTTGTTAAATCCTATGACACTAAAATTTGGGCCGGATGCGAGCCAATTGTTGACAAGTTAAACAATGATAAAAAGCCAGGTTTCAATTTTCTTCCTATTCTTGAGATATTTAGGTGGTCAAGCTTTTTCAGATATAACCACGGATGTTAATGTATATCTGCTGATAATTTGAACTTTCTGACTACGCTCTCAAAACCAATTTCAAAAAAACGAACTCGAAGTTCACAGATCATAGATTAAATTGTTTGATGTGCTTTTAACGGAAATAGGATTATAAATTTGAGGTTTGAGGTTTGCAGAACTAGTAGACCATAAGATGGTAAGAATGTGTTATAAGCAACACCACAGTAGCAAGCACAGATGTGTAAATAAGGAGATCGGTTGTAATAGAAGTTAAATGGGTGGGACAAATTATGAAAGGAAAGCAAAAAACTAAATAACAAATTAATAAATCTAATAAAAGTAAAAGGCAACTAAATTAATGTATCTAAAATAAAAGCTTACTAAAATTTAGCAATAAAATAAAAACCGGAGTCACCTAAGCTAAAATCAACCTTGATTAACTAAACTTAAAATAGAACCAAAACAAACTTACCTTTAACAACTTAACTTAAACCTAAAACCTAAATAAATTAAACTATAAAATAAAAAAACTTAATAATTAGCTATTTGCTTAACTAAACTTCAATAAAATAGGAAGTTCTTTGCGTTTTATGAAAGGCAGGTTTGTTTGTTTAGGAATTCCTATCTATAAATATTTCTGTTTCAGTTTTCTGTACGAATTGCGTTCGAAAAAGCTCATAAATAAGTTTGTCCTTATCTATGCAATGGAGCCTGGGTGCCATCAAACGAAACTTTGCAAAAAAATTCTCAAAACATTGTTTGTCTTTTGTCGTAGACCGAATTGCATTTTATTTAAATATGATAATCAAAGAATGCCCATTTTGGACCCTAAACATTGGTCATCAAATTTATTTGTGTCACTTTTGGAATCTTGAACCCCTTCCAACTTTGTGGCGTGAGTATAAGCTGCTCAGTACACCTTTTCAAAGTATCCCACAAAATGGCAGGTAGCAGCCCATATAAGATTTTTTTAAATATTTTCAATGCGAAGTTCTTCTTTTGAAAAATGATAGACAAGACAAGATTTTAAATGGTCAGAATTCATGCTTTTGTGAAAAAAATGAATAGAGTTTGCTCTAACCAAGTCTTACTTATAATACTTAACATTGCCTAGTACCTCTCAAGGTTGATAGCGATAGCAAAGTTCAGTAAAAACCACCAAACTGAACTTTGGCATGTGGCTGTCTTTTTCAGCTTCCTTCATATATATGCAAACAATATATGCCCCAGGTATTTAGTCTCAATCATCCTTTTTGAACATGTGTCCTTAATTCAGAGTTTGCTTCTGGTACTTCCCAGTGAAACACCGTCAATCCTTGTTGACATTTCACTTCAGATGTGATGATGTCAGATAGTCTGTTGCTTTCATTTACGGTTGAAGCTTCAAATCATTTTGATTGAAGAAAGCGCAATTTAAGCTTACTTAAACCAAACTGAGCTAGGATATGTTACTGCTAAAAGTGAACATACGAGTCCTAGGAAGAAATAGAGAAGATTAAATCGCTGGGACAACTTCTTTATTCGTCTGAAGCTTTCAAATTCGTTGCCGATCTTTTATCAGAGAAATAAGCAGAAAGCATTTGCAGTAGCCCTCTTGTTTGTTGACTGCTTGATGACCGTTATGCCGTTCCCGACATGCTGAACCCTCATCACGAGTGGTGGAATTGGACGTGATGATTACTCTGCCATCTGATTCTCGGTGTTGGCGTGAGAGGACGTGTTGGCCTTTGCGTTTTCCAAGTGGCGACTGGATTTGGCAAAATTGAGTTACAGTACTTTGTCACTGTTCATCTATAACAACTAAGTAGCCATCGATTTGTGAACTTTGCTTTGCTTTATTCTCTTTGATGCATTCTGAGGGACTGAGCACGTGGGCTGATTTTGAGCTATCATAGAGAGTTTTGAAATCTTCTATTCGAACTATTCACATTTGCGGACTTGAGAACAAATTAAGAGGCATTCCTCAAAGTTTCGTAGTCCACAAGATGGCAGAGTTCCAGCTTTTGTCATTTGTTAATATTCGTGTGCTGACCAATGTGAAAATTGATTCGCTGTTTGCGCATTTCCGCGAAATTCTTCGTTAGCTAAAAACGGTTTGATTGACTTATCAATGTGACACATTTAACAATTTACATTGCCATATGGGTTACAGTCTACTATAGGTACCAGCATGGAAAACGAAAACCCAGAATTCTGTAATACGGGACTGATGCTAATGAGGGTTATATGGAAGAGACATTACAGGGGCGCAGGAGAAAAAATAAAATAAACAAACGAAACTAAAAAGCAAATAGAAGAGAACAACAGAAGCGCACATTACATGTAAAATAAATGAAAATACAAAATGAAATGTTAAATTCGTTAAATAAATCGAATTAAACAAATTAATAAGATAATGAATTAATAGTTAAAAAATTACCATCACTTCCTTATTGCTGATTTCTGGGGGCTTTGTTACCATGTTGGTTCTTATAATAGACCGTCACCGCCATATGAAATAAAAGCTGCCTCATATATAAGTCTGTGTTACTGTGAAGTTCCCTTATATCTTGAATCTTTTCTCGTCCAACCATAAGTTATCAGCGTGAATACGTTCAAATGGTTCTCCTTTTTAAGCTTTCTACATCTGTGGAAATGAGACGATTTAACTTATTTTGACGCTTTCAGAGCTTTTGAATTTGTTTAGCCCTTTAAATCTGAGTAATTAGCAAAAGATTCAAATACTCATCATAAACTAAATGAAAATACAAAGGAATTATAAAATCAGGATGTTTTAACGGTTAGTTTTTGTCTCTTATCGAGGTAAGTTGACACAATTAATGACAGTAGAAGAAGACGATTATCAAATTTATATGGTGATATAAAGCGTTAGGTTATTTTCAGTTTTCCTTTAAAGAACAGGCCCTGAGATTTAAATTTTAAAAGTGATCGCAAATGTGAAAATATCAGAAACTATATAGTTCAGTATATTAAGGATAGTAGGCAATGCCTTTGAAGATCCTATCGAAAACAGTATGCATGAAATATCCAACATAAAATATGTCACTATAAACAGTGAGTAACATATATGCATGTACAAATTTTAACGAGTGCGTGTAAGCAGTCAGAATAGTCTCTTGTGTACATAACATATCCAATATAAAATGTGTAACTGTAAAATAGTGAGTAGTATATACAAATGTAAAGTTTTATCGTCGGTATTTCCGGGGCGTAAATTATTCCTGCTCTGATTTAATATCAAGAAAAAATGGACTCATTCAGACTTCAAACTGCGTCGACCTTGGCTTATCAATTCGCCAAATACAAAAATGCGGTCAGATGGTACGGTTTTAATTTAAGGTTAATAGTTAGAATCTAGGATTGGCACAGAAATCAGTATCACTTGCGTAACAGAGAGTTTAAGAGAAGGAGGGCTAATGTAAGGGTGAGGTTAATCGTTATAGTTACGACAGACGAGTAAGTAGTTTTGGAACTCAGACTCGGCATCTGCGACGACTTCCAGTCTCAATTATCGCAAAGGACAGTGTCCTCAATCACGAGCCGTTTCAAACAGGTGACAAAGAGTCCGTTTTTGCATTGCGTAAGAACAAGTAATTGCTCTTGTTTTTTATACCCGGCATGTGCCGATTGAGAACTAATATTAACAGACTCTTTAATAAAACTGCACTAATATAGGTTGGCTTAGAGGATATAACACTAGCACAAACTTCAGGAAAGAGCATCAGAAGATTCGCTCCGAAGAATTTACTCCAAGTGTGGATATTTATTCATTCCATAATTATACAAGACGGGATAAAATTTGAGTTTTAGCATCAAAAAGCACATCGTTAATGTTGAGGCCACATTGATGAGCCTACTTCCTCGTAGGTGCGTCATGAAACAGCTCAAAGTTGGTGAAACAGGCATGTCTCAGCTTTTAACTGAGGTACCCGTGCAGTCAGTATAGAAGATTATTACATAAATTATAAGACTAACTGTCTGGTAGCCGTTTTTTTAATATAATGGGAGTATTTTGCAATACCTTCAGTGACTAATAAATCAAAATGCAATTGCAAAATGCGATCATAAACGTTCCATTTTTTTGTAAACAAAGATTATTTTTTCCATTTCTTTGTATTTATTTTGGGTTTTCAATTACGACGAGTTACAGATCTGTCTTGAAATGATAATTACCACTTCACGATTTTCACTGGCTTCAGTCTTATGCCCATTTACAAGGATTATATTCTACGTGCTTTAAAATCATAGATTATTTCGAAGCATTAACCTAAATAAGGATTTTTTTAAACATGATTTCGTAGGCAGCTCTCTGTTCTTGTCATAGTTCTTGCATTACCGAAACATTTCAGTTCACTGCCGATAAAAAATGAAAGTCCAAAACGAAATTTGCAAATGAATAGGCTTTTTATCGATTTAAATACTTCCTGTAACAAGTTTTCTCTAAAAAGGACTTTAATGTAATACTTCGACGTCGGATATTCCTATATTTTACTTTTTTTGACGATAAAGTGACGATCAAATTGGGAAATATTGACAAGTGCTTTCATTTCGCTTAAAATTTGGAGTTAAGTTTCTGCTGAAAATGAAAGAGCTAACCTTTCTGTAATACGGGAGCAGTTTTCAGTATATTTGCTTTGTTCTAGGTTCAGTTCCAATCAAACAAATATGGAGCAAAAAGACAAAATATCAGCGACAGTTTTGTTTCTTAATTGCTGATGAATTTTGAAACCTACCGAATGCTACACTTGAATTCAAGGTTTACAAACTGCACAATGTGTATATTCTGTTTAAGTTTAAGTAAGTTTTTGCCTGCAGTTTGAAGAAAAAGTCACGTTGTTAGTATAAAATGTTGTAATAAATGTGGAGCATGCTTTATGCAGTATAGGCAGCATTAATAAATTGGCGGATATGATGTATTCTGAATGAAAACCTCACAATCAGACATTTTTCTAAACGCAAAGGATACCCTTTCTTTAATTATAAACTGTAAAAGATGCGTAATTAGCTACCAAATGCGTACAATTAATAATATTTTCGTGCATGCTTTCCATAAAATATCTTTGAATTTATGAAGGGAGTAAAAATAAATGATATTAACGCATACTATTTAAGTAGTTACTTTTTACAGTACATACGTTCTATTAATGGTCAGAAAAAAAGCTCTCATTCTACCATGACTGCAATAAATTCAGAATAGACTACATGCTAAGCAGTATCACAAACTAAGTCAATGACGATTAACGAAAGAACATCAATCTTTCGCATATGTTGGCATGTTGCGCGAATTATGACGCGTACTGTATATGATCAGTCTATTTTGCATTCGTAAGCTTATAAAAGATCGTGAAATTAATCAACTTATGTGAAAAATAATCCATTATAAAGAGACAATTGAGCTTTTTTTATTTCTAGTCAAATTAAATCGTTTATCGTCAGGAACATTAAAAAAATTTCAGTCTCCAATTTCATTTTGACATTACCTTGGAAAAATTTCATAAACACAGAACTTCTTTAGGTGAATGTTTTATAATAACCCGCTTAAAGTGGTAACATAATATGGAAAGTTCTTTCTTAAGCTAAGGGCTAATGATATCAGGATTCTGTTGCAGGAGTTATTTTTTCTCAACAATGTGGTTTGTTGCTTTGAGGCCTTTTTAAATAAGATTTATTTGGCCATCTGCATAAAAACTTATACCCAACAACTCATTTTTTCGGTAAATCTTCTTCATGTTGATCTTATTTTAAAGGTTTTGATTTAAAAGTCGAATAGAAGATCAAATGTTGGGTTCACAAATAAAAACACTGAAAACATAGGAAATTATGCTTGAATTTATTGGACGATATCAAATTAATAATTATGCACTAATGGTGATATTCTGAATAGTCGAAAATAATGGTAACAATAGCAATATGTATTAAAATTTTGGTTTAAGAAAAGTTCTTTATATAAAAGAAAGTGCTTACGTTATCTTTTCAACTTAACAAAATATTTAAATTGATTGTCCTAATTTATAGCTATTTTATGTTTCCAAAAATTGGGGATTATCTGGAAATTTTATTTCTCTTAACACACTTTTGGTACTTCTTATTTTTCTTTTAAGTTTTAAATTTGCTAATATTGTTCATTATTATTTCACCGTTTTCACAAATGCGTCTATGCCAGTTTACGACTTGTACAAATTTAGGCATGTTGCATGCAGCACTCGCTATGCTGGAGCGCAGGTGTGCTCCAACCGTTTGACCTAGAGTGTGGGCACAGCTGCGTTTGTGATCAAACTATCTTTGCTCCTATGAAATGTACGGAGCCCTAACTGGTCAAAACAAATATCCGTTGAAGAATGTTCTTCACAATGAGGTTTGAGGGATGGGGGTCTGCTACGATATTAGAACTCCTAGAAGCAAAACCAGTCCCAAAATGTCGACGAATGCTTCGTTCTTCAAGAGCTTGTCACACAAGTTCCGTCAGAAAATCTGGATATTGATAATTCTAAACAGTCGGTATTTTAGTCGTTTAAAAACGTGACTGACCGGTTTTGGTACATTTTTAGCCATGAAAACAGAATGAGTCAGAATCTCTTTTGCCGAACTGTGCATGCAAGTGCCGCATGCAAGGGGCTCTTAAAATCTGTTTCATTTGTTTTTTACTTTTCAGCAACGCAAATTTATGTGGTTTTTTCATAATGAGAAACCGCCGAACTGGCCTTAATTTTATGGTCATTGAAGATGCTTAACATATGGAAGGATACCTTTCGAGTGGCCTCATTTTCATTTGCAAGTCTGACATTCCTGGCATGAACGGGTGCTTTTTTCGTCTCTTCAGCGAATCTCGAAACATGCCCTGACGCAGTCGGTAGATTGCACGGGCCACGTGGAAGCATTCGCTGCGCTAACATGGGGACCTCAGCGTATGGCAGATGCTATTGGGGATGCAAATCCATGAGAGGTGGTGTGCCTAGGCCAAACACCCGTGCCTGATCCTGCTTTCGTTCATTTGACCGTCATGCTGCCAGAGAAGGCGGTAGATGCTGCACATGTGCACTATAAACTAATTCAGAAGTAAGTAATCGTCTTTTTACCAACCCTGCAGGATATCCTTAGAAACGGCGCTCAAACTGTCGATGGTTCCCTGGGCGAACCAATTGTTGGGGGTTCTTCCTACGCTATGTCTAGCCCTCATCTGGGTTTGGGTCTAGCCGATTTGAGCTCGTGTACGTGAGTCCATATTTTTCATATACAAAGACGAAGACGTGTTGACCACCGGATCGATTGGTTCATTGTCCTGAGCTTTCGAACACTTACAGGAGTCCATCTTCAGAGATGAGAAGTAGCAACCAAAAGGACGATACTTATAGTAGCCATAGGCCAATCAACTGTCAGAAGTCATTAGACTGTCAAGGAAGTAAAGGCAGCAATCAAGAAGGATGGGGAGCAATTATAGTGGTTTACGCTAATCAGCTGTCAATGGAGTCGAAGGTCATAAACAGCAATTAGTGTGGCGTCTTATTCGTACGCTAGAGGCTCCTGGTGACCCTGTCTCCTCTTCCGGCCGGTTCGTGGTGGAGTTTGAAAGCTCCGAACAAAGGACTTATTTATCCAGTGTTCGACACGTCTTCTTCCTTGTTTATGTAAATACCTGGAACGCGAACCGTTTCATTCATCCGTAGTTTTCTTCTGGTTTCCCCCGCGTACCTGCAATTTCTATTGCTGCAGCATTTTGTCGAACAGCTACCGATGCCCGTGTATCTTCAGCCCCAAAAATGCCCCTGAGTCTTCTTCTGGTCGCCATATACATTGAACATCACTGTAGATTTAACTTTATCAGCCACCACAATGTTCATATGCATTCGTGTTGCAAGCTTCGAATGTTTCTAGTTAATTTTTGCTGCAATTCGCCCGTTTGTACAGGTATCCAAGCTTTGTGAAAGATGGGCAATTTAAAAGCATTCTCTCATTCGATCATTTCTCCGGAAATTGAGCAAGCCACCAAGCAAATTTAGCAAATTCTCTCCTCCACCTGCACTGCTGGCAACGTATCAGCAGCCCCTTGTCCTTGTTTCTGAACGATGAACTGGACACACTTCACGTTCCCCATTAATCAATTTCTTTTTTGAGCTTGTCGTCGAAAACAAGCGCAATTCAGCCTGTTAGTCATGTCTGTTTCAATAAAAATGATAACTGTTTTGCTTTATGCACTTCCAAGGCGCAATATAAACTCTCCGAGAAGCAGCTGGTGGCTAGCGCATCAAATGTGGTTCAGGTGCTCACATTGTCAATAGTTCATCTTTATTTTCTTTAAATTTCTAATTGTAAACTAAAATGACACGCCTTACTTTAGTCCAAGTATTAAAACAAGCAAAATCTCTGCTTTAGGAGTTAATCTTGAGAATAAAGGTCACATCTTCTGTTGGCATGGAAGCCATCTGCTCTTCGATTCTTAAACTTATTCACTTTCATCTTTTTTTATGCCCAGAGGAAACGTTTAAAAATGATTTAGTTTGGGTCACCCTGAGGACTTGTCAATTATGTATGTAAATTTTGACCTTTTGATGGTCCGTCCAAAGCCATTCTCCGTCTTATAATTTCAGCTATATAAGCATTTGTTCCTAAGATTTAACCTCTTTCATCCTCTGAAAATATGCTATATATCCATTTAATAGCAATCTTGGCCGTTGTCTTGGCAATTACACAGCCTGGCCAAAGCCGTACGTTTTCATGTCTTATGGTGATCATAAATGCTAACCTGTTTAATTACTCTCCAGCTTTCAGCGGTGTTTTTATTCAAAGATTTTTCCAAATCAGTAACTGTAGTTGGGCATTAAAAAATACTTGCCTAAATACATGTCTAAAATGAGAGGAGTTTTAGGGAAACCTTTTTTTAAATTAACACTGGAAAATACCCTTATCAAGACAAGCTCGCTCCTAACGATAAGTCAGATTTTAATTTCGATGTTTTTGAACAATATATCGTAAAAGCAGACGTTGCCCTTCCTTTTAATGATTTAATTCATTTTGTTAGTTCCCCAGTCGAACCAGACCCTTCGGAGGTTTGAGGTTATAACTGTATACAACTTCAGGCTACGGATGCGACCTTTAGGTACACAAAATATAAATTTTAAACCATGACGACAAAAATCAAATTCTGCATGTGGGCGTTTTGGTTCAACGTTTGTGCGACTCTCTGCGGAAACCGTGAAATGAGACTCACCGTTAATGTGTTTTTAATCAGTGTTTCACGATATCTCATGTTACATCCGTGGTCATGCATAAAATGCAGCCTTATATTTTCTCAATTTTAGTGGGTCCAATCACCTGGCGCGTACGTGGTGGCAAAGTGGACAAGGAGGGTGTGTTCATCTTTATTTATTTTATTTTATTTAACAGACAGTTATTGATTTTTGCCGACTTGAATACTGCTAGTTTTTTTACGTTTTAGGCTTCCCTTTCCCGCTGCCAAGCCCCCTTGATAAGAGAGCCCCTCATTTCTTCAAGACTAGTACTGCCGATGGTAAGTGCGACCCTGTGAACATTGCATTAAATTTACTTAAACGCTACCATGAAGTATTTATTTATTTATTTATTATTCTTTATTTCCGTAGGCAACGAGTACGAGATGCTTGTTCCTCGCTCCCTGTGTAAGTCTCTAATTTCTTTCCTGTTAATAGTGCTGGGAAATTTTCAAAATGGTTAACTTGCTTGATAAGGCGGGTGTTACCCTATTTTTTTTCCGATATTGTCTCTGAGGATGGATCTGCGACGGATTTTGAAACATCAGACGAATAAAAGTCTTGTCCCAGTGAACATATCGACTTCTCTTCGATATTTTGTTTTGCTTAGATTTGTATTTTTCCAATAAGCATAGGTATAAATGCACGCATATTTATTCAATGCAGTAGTGTGCACTTAGAGGTATTATCGTGAATGAAGAAGACTGGATTTCCAAAATAAATACATACTTTAGTTTAAGAGTTTATTGATTGATTTCTTGTAAACTTACTTTTAAACTTCCCATCAAACGTAAGTTAGGGACGTGATGATCCCAGCCCTTATTTTTCATTTCTTCAGAATACGGTTTGGTGGAAGTAGCTTGCAAATTTATGAGTAATACCATGTTTTTTTGGATGAGCTTTCTCTTTCCATCTATATATAGAATGACATGACCAGCAAAGACAAGGGAGACTTGAATGGCCACATTTGGCACATAAGACGGCATCGGCCAGCTAAATCCATCTCCATGTGGTGTTCCACCCGCCCATCGTTCAATGGTTAGAGCGTTTGCCTTCTAGCTTAACAAATCGCGGGTTCAAACCTCGGTGGGATACCACTTAGGATGGGATATGACTGGCTGACGACAACTTAGGGGCGAGAAATGGCTTTTCCAGTCTCCCTTGTCCTTGTCGGTAATTTCAGTCTGCCTATATTATTAGCCGCTGTTCGGCTGCTAGCGGGGCTCAAGCGTAAGCTCGAGCGTAAGCTCGAAAGCTCAACAGGGCAAGTGAGTCGTGTAACTGATCCGTGAGCACCTATCTAACATTATATGCATTTAAATGATTTCCCATAAGCCTGTTTTGTAGACATTTAAGACTTTCCTTATTGAATCTATTAGAGGTAAAGGTGTTATTGACTGACCAATCTTAATTTTTTCTGCTTTCAGACATGTACGAGCTGGCGAAGGCAAATCAACTACTCGATTCCCAGGTCCATGTCTTAAAAATAATACATTTAACCTAGACCAATCGTTTTCAATATAGTTTGTTTCATCCCAACCTCTAATTTTGACTTTATTCCTTTGAATTATTAATAATAGTTGATTAATTGTTAATTATAGGTAATATTTATCAATATTATTGTAATTTTAACTTACTCTTGTAGGCATGAGTATGGTCAGCTAACGTCACCTGCTTCGCATTGACATTGGAGGTGGCAAACGCAGGCGGACATACCTCATTTAATGTTGCTTTGTTTCGTGAAGAATTTAATAAAATTCTTTTAAATAAATTATTTTAGTGCGTTGACATTGCTTGGCTGGGTAACATTTTCATAAATAGAGCAAAAGGATTACTCGGGTTAACAGTAGCACGCTCAGCAAAATAACTGACAATTATAAAGAAGTTAATATGAAAAGTTTAAAAGGGTTATTGCGTTTCTACGGCAGTGCTTTTGTCCTGCAGCCCTCAGATGCTGGTTTTAGTTCTTTGTCTCACCAGCTTCTGACATTTAGGTCCTTCTGTTGAATAGGTACCAGACTTAGGGCGTCAATTTAACCTTTCGTTATTGATATCAATATACTTTCTGTCAAATCTCTCCTCACTTAAGTTATAGGTAAGTTGGGTGGCTTACGCTACAAATGTCTGGATAAGACTGCTTTCTACTTAACAGCGCTTGATTGTATTTTCAAAATTTGTAGAACTCGCTTGTCTAAAGGTGGATATTTTACATAGACCTCTCTAAAAAACCGCTTTTTAAGTATATTCTTGCCTTAAATAAAGAATGCAATAATCGTTTACTTAGAAACCTCCAAAAGAACAGCTATTGCCTAAATTTCCAGTGCAAACAGAAGTTTTAGAAATAAGGTAATTATATGTGAAATATTCATGTCAAGAGAGTGAGTATCCGGAATCCAACGTTATTTTAAGCTGAGTTTTCAAAAAGGTCCATCAGATGGTGCTAAAGCTTCCAGTAGAAAAACACAGTATCACGTAAGGCCTTAACTTGGTCACATTTAGAAATAAAAGAGAAAAATGAGATCTAGTGGCACCCTGCCGAAAAAAAATGTGCAGGCGGCGCGGGGACGGGTTGAAATCCCTGTCCCGAGTCCCTGTCCAATCCGTGGAAAGATCGTAAGTTTGAACGGGGCTCAGGACAGGGATTGCAACCCGTTCCTTTACCGCCTGCCAATTTTTTTTTGGCGGGGTGCCACTAGATCTCATTTTTAGACCCCAAGTTGATTGCCTTGTTAGAGGATAGTGTTAACAATAATTTATTGATTAAAACGTAGATTTTGAAAAATGGGCGCTGTAGATACAATTCATTCAGCTAATTTTTTCATCCCCGTATTCCCCCGGATTACTCCGTCTAGAGCACGGGGAATCCGGGGATTGTGCTGGCAGGGTAGTGATATCGCCTGAATAGCCGATCTAAATAGCTCGAGAAGGCTCAGGTTATGATGGGCTTGACCTCGTTGACCTCAGACCACATAAAATGGCATAAAAGTTAGCCAATTTTTACTGCGCTTGGGAGGAATCGCTTTTTCGATGGAATCTGAATGCAAAGGGTATTTGAATTGCGCTGCCTGCTACATCCCCTCGTTTGAGTGATAGAAGTATGAGATGACAGAAATGCACCTTGCCTTCCGCAGATTCTATTGATCTCTGCGTCCTTTAGCATGGTCATTTGTAATTGATGACGCCGCTAATCGAAATAAATAAAAACTACCGAAGTACTTTTCACTGCGCAGAAAAATTACGGATGTGGAAACCGAAGTTTTGCAATAGCGGTCTGACAGGAAGCCGTCAGAGCAAAAGTCGGATGGATAAGCGAAAAAACAGCTATTACAAAAGCAAATTACCTTGTCGAACAGTTTGGGGATGAAAAGTGTTTATTAAGTGCTATGTGAGGTCGAAAGCCAACGAGGAAGTTATACTTAAATATTTTAGTTGTAGGCGAAGATGGTAGGACGATTACGCAGGAAATGGCATCCGACTTACAGCGGAACTTCTTCTTATCGACAGACGTTCGAACAGTGTTCGATGCAGGCAACGTAGGGCCAACTGAACAATAACCTAAAGAAGTCCGCAAAAGCGGTTCCTCATCAACTGTAGGAAGTGATGCTAATACTGGTGCATATAGTATGGTGGAGCAAAATATAATGAATCCTGATATTAAATTTCCATCAACCGACTAGATCACGAGAGCATCAAAAAACAACCTTTATCGCAAACGCAATATCCTCAAAAATGGGGTCATGAGTTCACTTCATCGGTTGCAAAGGGAAATTTTAACATGACCTTAATTTCTCCCGACTATAATTGAGCAATGGCGCAATAACATACGCAAATTCTTCTCTCTAGGAAAAGAATAAGCTCTTATCACCAAGGCCTCTTCAAATCTTTCTTAAAAATGAAATTAAGGCTTCACATCTCATGTAACTGAGACCGGTCATCTATGATTCGCATTATGAAGTCTATTTTTTCTGTCAGAGTACGAACTGATAGAAAGAAACATAAGGGAGGAGCTTCAATTAGAACTTATAGGGGGAGGGACAAATAAATGAACTAGAGGAGAAAAGCATAATAGGCATCAATTGTTCGTTTACGTAACAAACGCCCTTTAAAATCAGGATTCGTTGTGATCAAGAAGACAGAAGCTGAAAGACATGTGATAGTTCGACCGTCGCTTTCGACTATTTTCACAACGAGCTTCAGCAAGCTAAAGGTAGATGGGGCGACTGTAACTGAATTATAGTGAAAGTAGACTCGCTGAATCTATCCGCTTTTCTCGTCACTCCCACACCTGTATCCGATGTCAAGAAAAAAGTCGAAAAAACCGGAGATGGGAGAGGGTGCTCGTGGCTAGTGTGGCCGAGGCCGCCCCTAAGAGTGCCACCACACTTAGAATGGTCAGTTTTGCAAGAAAACGAACGGTGCGACTGACCGGGTGGGCCTTGCGGCTACACAGACAAGGGC
Organism: Ligula intestinalis; assembly: GCA_036362985.1. NCBI lineage: Eukaryota > Metazoa > Platyhelminthes > Cestoda > Diphyllobothriidea > Diphyllobothriidae > Ligula > Ligula intestinalis. The sequence continues at coordinate 83,052,669 of JAYGXS010000003.1, forward strand.
CTGACAGCCACCACCGCCATTACGCCGCCAACAAATTCACTAGAGAGAGGGAAGGTAAAATTAACGGGTGACCATGTACAAGGCCTGTAAGTCTATTAGGAGCGCAAGGGTATACACCGACAGGGAATCAGATCCAAGAAAAATGCCTGCGCACACCAGGCCGCAAGGATCATGGTTTTCTGAAGCGTGGTGTTGCATACGCACACAATCCTTAAATCTCAGAAGAGTGAGGGTCAGCCCTGCACTTAGCCTAGGCCTTCACCCTTCAGAGACAGGGGAATCATTCAGTCATCCGCTGAGCAGTACCACCCATTATCATCAGCCACTGCACACACCGCATATATTGGGCTGATGGTGTATTCGCTAAATGCGTGAATTGGCAGAACTAAAAAGGAAACAAGCTGGAGGTGAGCATTGTAGGGCAACTAATGCATGAGAAGAAGAAGAAGAAGAAGAGGAAGAAGAAGAAGAAAGAGAGAGAGAGAGGTAGAGAGGGAGGGAGGTGAGAGACAGATAGAAAACGAGCAATAACAACGACAATGCCGCTTACCTTTCTGCTGAGGGGCTTTGGGGACTGCCAAAGGTTTTCGGTGGAGGAATTTTTGTTGGTACTCAAAAGCTAGGCTGGAATTGCGACTGCTGTGATTACGACTGCGGTATATTGTACTAGTAATATTAACAAAAAAGAGCGATATTACTATAAACGACAACAAGTAGCAGCTAGAAAGACTGATGTTGCCCAAAAGCTGGGGCTAAGTTACTACTGATAGCAATAATATTTTAAACTAGCGCAAAAGCCTGGCTTCGTCTTCAGGCTTCCTTGCCCATTACTGTCCCTTATGTAGCCTAACTGCATGCGTGCTGTATATGAGAAACTCTTAAAATCATGAAGTATGGGGTGAATAGCTCGGCATTCCTGAGGTCGCTTTGACTTGATATACAATAGTTGTATGCTCGGAAGGAGTAATTGTGGCGAAAGTAGCGATGAATAACCGTTATGAGAAAGTCCGAAGTCTGCGCAATCAACTAAAAGTAAATGTAGGCTATTCATGAAAATCATGATAGTTAAAATGAACGCCATGGCTGTTAATTATGGCTAACATGTGATGACTTGGCAACTATTCCTAATACTAGCGCGGAAGCCTGGCTTTGCCTTGGGCTTCCTTACATGTTGTTGTCTCAAAAGTAGGCAAACCGTGTGTGAGCACCTCTTAAAATGATTATGTTCAGTTCAGTTCAGATTTATTAGGGAAATAAAGGATAATACCTTTGAGATCCCTCTTTATGCATGGCTATGACGCAGAACATGAGGCGTTGCCAGTAATGGAACTGTCTTTGGGAGGAGACAGACCGTAATAAAACTCCTTAGACATTTTCCATAAGACTCGGCTTCACCTTGAGGGTCCCTTGCCCATTACTGTCCCTTATGTAGGCTAACTGCATGTGTGCTGTATGTGGGAAACTCTTAAAATCATGAAGTATAGGCTGAATAGCTCGGCATTCCTGAGTTCGCTTTGACTTGATGTACAGCATGTGTATGCTCAGAAGAAGTAATTGTGGAGAAAATAGCGATGAAAAATCGAACAAAAACCAAAAAATCTTGTTTAAATGTGCAATCAACTCGAAGTTAATATCGGTTATTCATGAAAATTATGATATTTACAATGACTAAGTCATGCTTGATGAAGTATTGATGTTCCATTGAACAGGGGAGAGCGTTGTTCAGAAGGACGAAAGATAAGAAAGTAATGGTAAAGAACCATAAGTTTAGGTGGAAAACTGTGAGTGTGGTACCATATAGAGTGGCGTGTTCAACCACTAGAAGAAAACTTAACAGGTATTAAAATACGACTACAGAAGTATGTTTGCGGTGAAAAAGGTAAGTTTAGGCAACAGTAGAGCAGCAGTTTGGGAGACTAAGTAAATTTATTTTCAAAAAATGCAATCATAATGAGCAATGCGTGATTATGGAAAAATTTTAAGTGAGGTTCCGTATGGAGTGGAGTTTTTAACCACCAGAACGAACAGTTACACACACTAAAATAACAACGAACAGTACGTTTGCGGGAAAACTGTACGTTAGGTACCGATGAAGCAGAATTTTGAGCGAATACAGAGATAAATGAGGTTTTATCACATATAGGTATTAATAGGTACCCTAAGGTTGGCGGGCTTTCGAATTTGAGCTGCCGGTTTTTTTGCTCTCCATTCACGTGGGAATTTATTAGTGTATACCAGACTGTCTACTTCTCTATTTTGTTTTTCTGCATTTCTGGACATGAGGTCATCTCTGCTGTACACTCGTACCTTTTTGAATGCTCGAAGGACAAATATTCTATCGACGGAAATTCATAACGAACATTCATGTACTTTTGGATTAATTTGCAGAACCTGCAGTACATCAGCACCAAATGTTATCCAATGGAATGCAATACGATCGCGTAAGCATCGATGCGGTTGGAAACAAGCTATGAAGCGTCAACCATTAGCCTCAATGTCTCTTCCGGGTCTAATGTCCACTAACTGCAGGTCTATTTTCAATAAAAGTCTCGAATTGGATGCACTTATGTTGAAACAGGAACACAGTAAGTGCGGTGTAATCTGTCTTCAAGAGACCTGGCTCAATAGGGATATAGAGTCGCAGCTCATCACACCTCCAGCGTATTGCTGTTTTCGTTCGGACAGAAAATCCCGATCAATCAGCAGAGGTGGCGGAGTAGCAGTTTTTGTAAACCAGCAATGGTGCACAAACTGTAAGTCCCTTTTTTCTTACTCCGAAGACCACATAGACGTTATTGCAGTAGTTTGTAGGCCTAAATTTTTACACAACTCAAAAGGCATCATTTATGTTAGTATTTACATACCCCCTTCTACCTGTCAAGATGCCCTTACCCACTTTTTCGATTTTCTTTCCCAAAAGCTTGCCGCACTGTCTTGCGAGCATGTAATTATTTTATGTGGGGACTTCAATCGAGTAAATCTACGTCCCCTCATATTGTTAGGATTTAGTGACTTAGTTAATTTCAATACACGAGATGACGCCCCACTCGATCATATACTGACTAACTATCCAAAGCTTTTTGCTGTAAAAAATAGAGCTCCATTGGCAGGCTCAGACCATTCCGTACTGCTCTGTCAACCAAAAATCTATTCTAAGACCAACAAAGGGCTATTAGTAACGCCCGAGAGGAAATTACACATTCGTGACACGTCCCCACATAATATTTCCTTGCTTCAGACTTGTATATCTGAATGCATTCCCATCTTTCTCGAAAACAGGAATGTAGAGTCGTGTTCGAGTTATCTTACAACATTTCTCAACGGAATTTTTAACATTTGTTGTCCTTTTGACACGGTCATGGTTAGACCAGACCAAATATCTTCTCCCCACTTAAAAACTTTGAGAAGACACAAGGAACTGTTCTACAAACTAGGTTTACGAGAAAGATTGAAGGACGTTAATGCCCTTATAAAACGCGAGATCGCAAGACTAAATGACCGTTTTGTTAGTCAGTTATTTACTTCTTCTACATCTTCGTCTCCTCTCTCTTCATCCGAAATATGGAAAAGTCTTAAACGTCTCACTGGTCAACGCAATACGCTGGCACATGTTGACGCTGACCTAGACAGCTTAAACTCAAACTTCATCCATACTCCCACCGAGTCCTATCTCCCGACAAATGAGATTTCGTTACCACCGAGTGATTTTTCTCCAGTGTCTGTGGCAACAGTGATGAAACACCTAAACAAGGTTAAAGGTACAACAGCTGCCGGACCAGATGGCGTCTCCCCATTTCTCCTTAAATCTTGCTCTTTTCAATTAGCTCCTGTCTTGGCACATCTTATTAATTTATCCTTCATGGAGTCCAAGATTCCTGACGGTTGGCGTTCGGTCAAAATCACTCCTATCCCGAAAAAAACCACTTCAACGGGTCCCAAATCCTTTCGCCCAATCGCCTGCTCTTCTGCACTCCTCAAACTTACAGAACGAGTCGCTTTGGACATCATTAAGCCGTTTTCATCCAATTTTTCTGATCCATTGCAGTTTGCGTATAAGGCGAGGCGTAGTACACTAGATGCAGTTGCTTTAGTAGTCCACTCTGCTCTTAGGGACTTGGATAAGGGATGCCGTGCTTACGCGTGTGCTTTTCTTGACTATTCCTCAGCCTTCAACACGATCCCGCGCCATCTTCTTCTTAGTAAAACCTCTGCATGTGGCTCTCCTGGCTGGGTTGTCTCATGGCTAAGGGACTATTTTTCTTCCCGCACCCAATTCGTTCAGACCGGGAAGCGAAAATCGACGGTCCTTCCCAACAATTGTGGAGTTCTGCAGGGGTCTATATTATCCCCTCATCTTTTTTCCCTCCATACTGATGACCTACGATCTCCAAACGCATGTTTGTTTGCCAAATACGCTGACGATATGGTTGTCGGCCATCCTCTCAAAAGCCAGACCCATCTCCAAACACTGAAGGATGGACTGGACCATGTCACAGCATGGTCGTCAGAAAATGGCCTTTTACTTAATGAGCGGAAGTCAGTCCAGTGCATTTTTCGGCTGCGACCCCCTACCAGCCCTGAAACCATTGACTTTCTGCCTAACAATGTATCCTCCTTCCGATACCTTGGTGTAACACTTGCTTCCAACCTCTCATTTACTCTTCATATTGAAGACCTTTTTATAAAAATCCGCAAACTTTTGTATTATGTCCGCCGCTTGCGTTCATATCGCACCCCACAAGCTCTCATCTGGCGTTTTATAGATGCCTGTATCCTCCCTCTTATTCTTTATTGCTCTCCAGTTACTTTTCCAGCACTACTCAAGAAAGACTTGCTTATTATTAAACGTATTCTCCGCATGCTCTCTTCAGCTGCCGGTTATTCCTATGTTTTTTTAGCTGACCTCATCATACAGCGACATTTTAAATCGGTCAAGAATTTCGTGGACCGTATTCTAAGTGAGGTCGCTCACCCTCTCCACTCTGAATTAATGGCTGCGAAATCTTCTCGTGCCATGCGCCGAAGCTTCCGTCATATGACCTGCCGTACATCGGCCTACCAGTACTCGGTACTCCCATTCTTAGCACGATTCCTCACGTGTGAAGAAATGGAAATTGAGAAGCTGAAGGCAGACCTGTCTCCATAACAGATGTGGTAACCGTGTCGACTTCTTACTTTGAGCATTTTGTTATCTTTGACCGCTTACTCTTGAGCTTTTTGAACCCCATAATTGATCTTATTTTTACTCTCCGTGAATGGAGCCACATTTTTTGCTGAAAATTTTGATATTATCATCAAAATATAGTTCTCTATCTATCTATCTATCTATCTATCATATCTATCTATCTAAGGTAATGGAGTGTACATTCGTCACACAAACGCTTCTGGATAAACAACATTTCTCGTAATCTTGTTAGGTGTCAAGACGTAAATCTACTTATCAAACCAATTCGAGATATCGCAACGTAGAGGTGTCTGTGGGGAGAACACGATCCTTCCAGGTAAATTCCAGCCACCTTGAAGGTTTGACCTTGGGACTTCTTGATGGACGTAGTAAAACAAACCTTCACTGAAAATTGAAGTCGTTGCAAATTGAAGGTTGTATCAGATGGTACGATAGGAATGCGGGGGATATAAACAGTTTCTCCTTTTGCACAACTGGTCGTTATTGTGGCATCTATCAGGTATGATATTATCTGCTTGACAGTTAGCCTAGTGTCATTGCATAGCCGTGGTATAAAGAGATTTTTCTCAAGCATAATCGGCGCGCCAACCTTCAGAATCAACTTGTGTGCTGAAACGTTAGATATTTCCAAACTATTCAGGAATTCCACGGGATAATTAACACAATCTGATGGGTCAACCGTCGTATTTTATGATTTGTTCAGTTTTTCCTCACCTGAAAAAAGATGGTTAACTCTCTCGTTAACGACCACTGTTGTTCATAATGCTAGTTTGTAAGGCTTAGATCCAAAATTGATTTATATGGTAGGTTATTCAATCTTTACTAACAGCTAGCAAAAATTCAGTTTGATTTGGCCAGCCGGATTATGCACTCACTGTGTGTAGGTGTGGCGGACAGCCGCATTACTGTAGGGGGGTGGTGTGGAAATGAGTCAAGTGAGATACGGTCAGCGAGTCTGAAACAGCCACCTGCCACCAATGAAAACGAAGACAAACACAGGCACATCGACACCGACACCGTCTCCTGTGTGATTGACATACAGACAGGCGCGCGACGGGCGGGCGGGCGGGCGCGCAGCGTGTCCCGTGCGACTGACATACGGTCAGGCGCGCGTGCCTGTGTGCGCGCACGCCTCGTGATCGACTTACAGACAGCTGCCTGCCACCAATGGTAACGGAGACACACACAGAAAGACTGATAGACACCTCACTTTTATTAAGTATACAGTTTCTTCTTCTACTAGTCCTAGTTATCATATTTAGCAGTTAACATGTATTAATGCGCACAAAGTCTGTTCAATAAAATTAAAAAGCTGAGAACGCTCACGGACGAATATACATTAGAAACACGGTATTCTGAAACATTTGTAGAAAATAAAGTATTTATCAGTGGCTACCAATTGTTTATAAGAGAGAGGAAAGCTGCATATGAGGAATCGTAGTCTGTGTCAATTGTAGTATAGCTGCAGTCTCTAAGCAACGTCTCAAGACAGTGGAAAAGAATTCTTATCTTCAGATAGCTTCGTTTATTATCTCCAGCTACTTGCATTTGCCGTTGCATACCGTCCCTCAAGCCAGGTCACCGAACATTATGTCCTTCTTCTAGCAGAGCTGAGCAGGCTATGTTTGAAGAAAGATGTTCGTTTCATTGAAGACTTCAACGCCTCCAGTATCGACTGGCAAGGTTGGACTTTTTCGGGTGCATTGGATACATTCTGTCGTCGTTTGCTTGAGATGATAGCATAAAAACAATTCCTTCGGAATTTAAATTCGAACCCACGTTAAAAAAGTAAAGCGTTTCAATTGTTCAACCCTTTTGTTCATCCGAAATTATGAGGATTTGTTAGGGAGAGTTCCCCAGCATGTGAAGGACAATCTCAACAATACTGTAGTCAACTTCATGGTTGGGAACGGTTAACGAATACTGTAGTGCGTTCACTTATTCCAGTGAAGGTATGTAAATTGTACATTCAGACGAGAGGTGACAAACAGGCATCCGACAGTGATAAAGCAGGAAAATCAGATTATGGTTAAGCGTAGAACTCCAACATGGAAGCGCTTTAGGTCAATGCAGAGGGAAAAAAACACTTATACGAAGAAAAGGAAAACGGGATCTCTGTAAACGCGTGGCTGCTAAGCTTCAAAGGAACAATGACCTAATCGTACTGCAGAACTCTTTGTAGCATCCTGAGATCATAGGCGATTTTAAACGTGCTAAAATTAGAAAAATGGGAATCTATTTCAGGTGTCAAAGCTGAGTAATGGAGGCGGTCTGCCAAAGGAAAGCATCAGTCCGCTCTAGCTTCTTTCAGTCGGTAGGCACACACGAAATTATCTTCCTCCTCTCCTTTAAATAGGGCAGCCTCAAAACATAAATCGTTTCTACTAGAGGAAAAGGCTTACTACCCGCTTACTTTTAAAATGCCAGAATTACTCCGATTGATGCCTGCCAGGTTTCCTGATCCAAATAAAATTCACCCACTCACCTATTGAGCATTTTGCGTGCCGAAGTCAATCGTATTCCAAAAGCCTATGGAAATAGGTGAATGCGAGAAGTATGAAAACTTTTTATTTCTCTGGAATACAAATGGAAAGCCAGGCTGGATTCAGAAAGATGCAGTGCCATAAGTTTAACGTGAATTTTTTGTGAGGTTAGAGAACGACTTATGGAGTCAGTCATTGGCATATCTGGAACAAGAGAACCAAGTATTTTTTGTCCAGTTGACTTCTGCCATGTCAGCAAAGGATGTCTTGCAAGGGATGTTTATTCGTAGGATAAAAGCATAAGCCATAGAACCGGGTTACATATTATTCACTTCAAGAAGGCGTTCGATAGCGTACTTAGTCAGCAACTCCAATGCAATGCAGTGTGGAACCAAGCTAAGCGTTTTGAAGTGGATTTAAAAAATGCTTTCATTCAAGCTTCAAATATTAATTGTTGACAAAACAGCATCCTAATGAACACTGAAAGAAGGCGGTGCCCTAGAGGACTCAGTACTGCACTTAAAATCTTGAATATGCTGCCCACATGTTTGCCAACGATATTAAATCTGTAACGCGATAATCTCGCGTTGGTGAACGTTCAGCGCTCGCTAGCGGAACTTACTCGTTCCGCTCTACCTTCGGTCTGATTTAACGGGCTTTGATAGCAACCGCACAGCAGCCATTCATGCCCAACTCCAGGCAATGCAGCAGCCAAGGCTAGAACTCGTGACATTTTTTGATCAGAGTCTAATACTTTAACTGAGACCCAAGGCAGGTTGGGATGAATGGATTTCGTTCGCAATCAGTGAACGCTAATCAACTAGTGTCGATATGTAACGACCTAAACTCTCAAGACGACGACATCTTGGCTTTATGGTTAGAGTGTTAGACTGATCATAACGATCGCGGGTTTGATCCTCGAGAGGTTTATACCTTTGGGTTGTGGATGACTGGCTGATTTTGTCTAATAAGGCAGCTATGGCCATTTCAGTCTGTAGCAGCTGCCACAATGTCCTCTTTTTCTGGCTTCCCGATATTTGCGCCAAGCTGGCTAACTGACATAGACCACCGCCAGGGCATGGTGGCCCCCACAGACTAGTCACGCGTACACTTCCGACTTACCGCGTTAGCCAGCCTATTTGGCGCCCAGGTGACCTTGTTATCAGATCCTGGAGTCGGCCCTTAATGCAATCAATCACGCGCCTTACAACCAGAAAACCACCCACACACGAACAGACCCAAGCGCGCAAACAACACACCGCTGATCACACGCTCCCAGACGGTTGACTTGTTCACACACCAGCAAATAGGCAATCCTCTGTAACTTGCCTTGTGTACTTTATTTATTTACTCAATAAATCGCTCCCAACATCTGATTGCCTCCTTCAAACAGACAAAAAACGCTTTGTGTTTGTATTAAGAGTAGATCGCTAGTCCTTGACCACTAAATTTTGGTGACCTCTGAGTTTCTGAACACGGTAAATTGTTAAAGATTCCGCCAGCCTTTTCTTCATGTCTACCACGATGTTCATTTTCAACTTCTGACAAGTTTATCGGTAGAATCGAGAAATTGATTTGGCAACTGGCATCTCAAGTCAGTGCAGTTACCGCTGGAGACCAGCAATCACCAAACCAGTACAAGCGAACGTGCAAGTCCCAGGAAGTAATTGATGCCCATCGCGAGACCGTCGGCGATCTTCCTCGCGTTCCCGTACACGCCGCAAAATAGTCCTGGCTGGTACCACCATCCATTCGAAGCCAGGGCGCGAGGACGTGTGCAGCTTCCTGTATCCATGTAATCTTCTGCGGTTTCAGGAAGCCATCTCGCCCGACCGTTGAGGTGAGAACTGCTGGGCGTACTAACAATCTTCACACTTGCCGCTTTGTCCCCAGGCATCGTAACGCGAGCACTAAACTCTTAATGGACTTTGGTGCTGGCCTGATCCCAGCAACGCCAGCCGGCTGCAAACAACGCAATACGTTGTGTCTCACTTCTGCCACTAATTCAAACATTCATGCCTTTGGTCAGCGCTCCATCACACTTTATTTGAGTCCTCAACCGACGTCTCCATCGCCCTCATAGAGAGAGATTTTCCAAATCACTTCGATCTGTTAGACTATTTGAAAAATCGCCGACACGTTGACAACCTTACAAACCTTTGTGCACGCTGTCAGTCTGACACGAATCAATGCTTCAGCCATCTCACGATCATGCTCATTTCTAACTGTCCATACATTTCACTTCGCAGGCAGTGCTCCCGCATGACCAACCCCTCTTTTGAAGAGGTAAATATAAGACACACCGTCACCCACCATATTTCTACCGCTGGGCCTCCTCAATCTTGCCGACCGCGTCGTCGTACGCCAGATCGTTTGAAGATTGCCAGGTCGGAGTCCGAACGCATTTTTGAACTCGGCATCATCCAACAGTCTGGCAGCTGCATCCTTCATCTTGTTCTCAAGGAGACGGCGTACGATCAGCGACCATGTGGCGAATACGGGGATTTTAACTCTGTGATTACACCTGATCCATATCCTATTCCGCCTGTACAAGATTTTACTCTTTTATTTCATTTTAAGCGCTTTTTTCTCCAAAATTAATCTTGTTCGTGCTTACCGTCAAATCCTAATTGAGGTCAGAGATGTTCCCAAAATCTTTGTTATATCGACGAGTGTTTAAGGTCAAAGTTTTGGATTATACAAGTCCACTCGAGTGCCCTTTGGTCTGTAGAATGCTACTCGAACATTCCAGCGGTTCATCGAGCAGGTGCTGCGAGGGCTACACTTCTTCTATGCTTGCATCAATGCTTTACTGATGGCAAGTTCTGACGCTTCTGAACATGAGGCCCATTTCAAACAGATTTTTCCAGCTATTCACTCCTATGGCGTTATCATTAATGCTCCTAACTGTGAGTTTGTTGTTTCATCGTTTGAAAAAGTGGCTACTGTAGCTCAATTTCAACAAATGTCAAGTCATCTGCTTACGGTCTAGTCACAGAAAGGTGATACCATTTGAGTATGACTACTTGATCAGAGGTCATGAACGCAGGCAAGTGAACGAACTACGGGACCTATGTGTATGTATGACACCCAACTTCAAACCGTCAAATCACTGTGCTTAAACTGCAAAGAAGAGTATGAGTTTAGCGACCCCTTATTCTTACTCATACTAACCTCGGACACCGTGGGCACAAGCCATGTCTGGCGTAAACGCCATGCGGACGAAAGACACGACAGACAAAGCCTACACTCAAGGTTGAGACTTGTCTGGCCTCACTAGCCAATCACTCTCAAGGTGAGACCAGTGCACAAGATGCAGGGGAGTTATGTAAGCTCAGTCACTTCCGGGCACGGTGATCTTTTTGCCGGACTGCACCTCTGGGCTTCGGCCCACTCATGGCTGAAATGCACTTGCCTGGAAATCACTTGCATGTTACTTACATTCTACGCTTGTTCCTTTCACGCCTTATCCTATTAACTAGCTTATAAATGTTGGGATACGTTTTATCGTCTACTATCTGGCGGACCACATTGTATCCCACATGGGCATCCTAGAAGCGACCAGAAGGCCATTTCCCTATTTTTATGGGGAGATTTTGGGACGAGTCTTCTGAACAGTTGTTCGGCCGATGTTAGAGTATTGCGTCCAGGCGTGGTGCCCCTGGATGAACAAAGATAACACAGTGCTGGAGAAGGTCCAAAGAAAGGCGACCAAGCTAGTCAGCGGCTAAGGAGGTCTCCCTTTGCATTTCACCTAGGTAGGCTCAATCTTTTTCCTTTCATTTAAAGCCAATACAGAGGAGATATGCTCAGAGGAGTAGATTGTGCTCCTCAGATGGCTGACTTCTTTGAATTCGCACAAACGATACATCTACGAGGTCATCCGCACAAACTGAAGAAATGCCATCCCAAACTAGAAGTGCGGGCCAACTTCTCCCACCGGATCATTGAAGACTGGAATAAACTTCCTACCTCAGCTGTTCTTTCTGGAAGCCTTGATGAATTTTAAAGAAGTATCGATTTAACTTAACTTACTGGTCATACATTTGGTAGCCAACAACGATTTTTATAATGTATATATGACTTTGAAACAAATGCATGGTCTGACGGCAACAATCTGTAAATAGGGTTTTCCAAGGCTCTGCCTATTTCCCTTATATATACTGAATTAGGCTGAATTAAAACTCAGCAAAGGTATCTTTTGTTTAAGAGAGCTATCACTACTTTTTTTCATTAAGGACAACTTTCATGAATTTTGGCTGCTGACTCGGTGGAATCTATCTTTCACTCTGATGACGTTCGTGAACTTTGAATTTTGCTAGGTCTCATGCTGAGGATAATGGGACTGAACCTGCGGCCCGCAATCGGCTAATTCTTCTGCCGACATCGGACAAATGTCCGCCAAAAAGCATTCCACTGTTGCAGAATGTCGAACCTATTACACTCAAGGAAGATTGACAACACTGTGTTCATGTGTCAACCCTCCCCATACCGAACTAAAGTCACTCAAAGAGCTGTAGTTTTTTCTGCAAAACTGCCAACTCCATCTATATCTATGCATACATTTCGTTAGTATCGTACCTCTGAATTCATTTTTTACTTGAAACAAACTCCCTATATCGTCCAATATTGTTCAAGCACAAACCTGAAACAAAGCCAATACTGACTGCAAAAGAAGGAGTTTGTGTTACGTCTTTTCCTGTCTTCGAGGTTTTGCAAGGCACCCAAGAGGTGTTTTACTGGCAATAAATCAATAAAACTGATAACGTAACTGTAAAACGTTGTTGGAGCGGCTTTTCCACCGAAGATATTTAAGAGATCGTCCAGCGATCCCCCACTGGATTAAGGTAGGTGGCATGTACGTTAGTGTTTGTCCGCTTTTTGGAAAAATACACATTTTCGATGTCACCAATTTTCTTAAAAAATGCGTAAATTGCATTTTTGTGTTTGCAGTCTTACCAATGGATATGATGCTGACCACAACGGTAACAGGCTGGTAATTTTTAAGAAGGAGTTGGTGAGTTACCTTTAGTTGAAAACATGCCAGAGTTAACTGAAGAGATCACCAAATCAGGTGCCAATGATGATGTAACTCCAGTATTTGACTGATGTAGCTATTGGAGTCTTTGCTGTACGCCCTCTTGATGACGGACGATATCACAGGCCGCACAGGCACCTTCTAGTGAAACTAGAAGCCCTAGGTATCAGGCCTCCTCTCCTCGATTTCATTGCTTCCTACCTGCTAACCGCAGCCAGAAGGTCTGAGTAGGCAATAGCTACTCGATGCCTCAGCTGATCATGAGTGGCATTTTTCAATGCACGGTTGTAGGTCCCCTCCTTTTCATTCTTTTCATCAATGAAATTTCAACAGTGCTAAACAACTCGGAAAATTTCATTTATGCTGATGACCTTTAGTGTATTGACTCATTTTCTAAGGACACGGCCAGTAGCTGCGTTGATCAAACTAACGCAGACTTGCGTACCCTCTCAAGTTGGAGAGCCATTTGGCAGATGGAGTTTTCTCCATCCAAATGTACTTTCATGTGGTTTGTTCCTGCAAATCTTCCTGGACCTAATTAGCTTCCAAAAAAGTCCACTGTTAGAACGATCTACGATAAAGGATTTAGGTCTAATGCACACAAATAAGCTTGCATTATCGCCTCATGCAAATCGAATTTCTGCCAAGGCCGCACAGATGTGTGGGTTTATATCGTATAATTTTTTTCCTTCCAGAAATAAAGTTCAAACAATACCGCATGTTTGCTCTACATTTACAAGAATACTGCTGTCCCCTTTTTGGTCTTAGGGACACAAATGACCGTAGAAAGATGTAAAAGGTTCAGCGAGTTTTCACTCGTAAAATATTTTCTCTTTCTGGGTCTATTATTTCTTATACAGATAGATTGTACTTAGCAGACATAAGTCACTTAAAGTCACTTTATTAATGGAAGAAGGCTTTCGCCCTTGAGCCCCCTATTCATAACCAAAATCGCATAATAGGTCCACAATAACAATAGTACATAATACAAATGTACAAATGTAGGCTTTATATCAGCGATAAGTGTGAGCCAGTTGCAAGGTGCTGCTACTGACACTTTGTTCATTATATCTGCCACAGTTTCTCAGCAAATGAGAATCAAGTTTGTGTTTAAAAATGTCAACAGTATCTGAGAGGACCACATCTTCGGGAGTCCGTTCCACGCTCCAATGACCCTCTGAGAGAACGCGTTTCGTCGAAAGTCGATACGGGCCGGTTTCTTCTGTAGTTTAAAAGGATGACCTCGCAGATGGTCAGTCCGAGCCCATTCGAAGAAATCATCAAATTCTAGAGCGCAGTCTTGGCCTCTAACAATACGGTAGGTTTGTATGAGGTCCCCGCGGAGTTGCCTATAATTGAGAGGGAAAAGATCAAGTTTGGTCAGTCTGTCTTCATAAGGCAGATGACCAAGATTCTTGACCATCTTCGTAGCTCTCGCCTGCACTCGTTCCAGGTGCAGGTAATCCTTCTTGAACCACGGACGCCAGGCCTGAACAGCATACTCCAAGTGGGACCGAAAAAACGCTCCGTATGTTTTCCTGAAGAGCTCCTTGTCAATGTTGATGAATACCCACCTTATCGCAAACAGCACCTGTGTCGCGCGTTTAGCTGCCTTTATACACTGAGTAGATGGTTTTAGTGAGGAATTTATAAGAACACCGAGATTCTTTTGTTCGTTCACATTTGAAAGTGGGTGTCCATCGAGGAGGTATTAGAAGGAATCGTTCTCCTCATCTGTCCTTCTAGTACAGAGTCTTAAAACCACACACTTCTAATGTTGAAGTTTAAGAGCCAACGAGCAGACCAGAAGCTAAGTCAATTGAGGCTCTCTTGAAGCGCTTTCTATCGGCGTCAGACCTGATGGCTCTCCAGAGTTTGACGTCGTCGGCAAACATGATAGCGCTGCAACCCAGGTCGTTGACAGTCGTTGATATAGATAAGGAAGAGCAGTGGCCCTAAGACAGAGCCTTGGGGGACGCCACTCAGAACAGATGTAGGGTTTGACTTTGAGTCACCAGTGCACACAGTTTGCGATCGCCCTGTGAGAAAATCTGTGATCCATGCCAGCAGGTTTCCTCTTATGCCAATTTCTGACAATTTATAGATTAGACGCTTATGTGGGATGCTGTCGAATGCCTTCTTGAAGGCCGTATAGATGACGTCAACCTTACCATCTTCATCTAGTGCGTGAGTCCACTGCTCAGTGGAGAGTAGAAGGCTGGAAAGGCAAGATTGGTTCTTTCTGAAGCCGTGTTGGAGCCCTGACAGTAAATTGTTCTCCTCCAAAAACTCCATTGTCGTCTACTTAATTATCATTTCCATCACCTTACAGCAAATGCAACTTAGGCTGACGGGCCGGTAATTGTTGACCTTCGTTCGGGCTCCGCCCTTGTATATCGGGTAAATATTTGCCATTATCCATTCACATGGCAGTTTTCCTAGGTCAAATGAAGAACGAAAGATATGTGCTAGGGGCTCTGAGAGTTCGCTTGCCAATTCTTTCAAGAACTTGGCTGGTATGTTGTCTGGATCGGATGACTTTGCTTTTTTGAGGCTCTGTAGCTCCCTCTCAACTACAGATGTTGGAAATAGTAGAGAATGAAGCGCTGAACCGGCGTTTACAACAGCACTGTTGGCATTATCAAAATGAAGCTCGGTTTGCCTAGTGAATACCTAGGCAAAGAACCGGCTACA
>JAYGXS010000003.1:83077305-83104949 GCA_036362985.1 Ligula intestinalis
CCCCACGCCCCGAACACACTTCTACTACCCCAAACCTTCCAGCCCGGCCAAAACTTCAGGCAATGGCTCGCCCGATTGTATATTTTCCTGGCTAACATTCCCTCCGACGAACATACTCGATACACCCTCAACTTTCTTGATCCCGACGCCTGCGAATTGGCTGTTTCTTCTGGTATTACCTTATCCACACCCTTCGCTGATGCCCAGGCTACCCTGTTATCCCTCTTCGATAACCAAATGTCCGCCGGCGCCGCAGCCATGTACTTCAACAGCCTGAAATAGCAGCCCCAACAATCCCCAGCTGAATTCGCACTTGAACTTACCCGTTATGCCCGGATGGCATACCCCGATATTCCCAAAATAGCACGGGACCGCATTATCCTCTACCGTTTCACCACTGGCCTCCGTGACCATACCGTGATGGACCATTTCCTGATCGAATCTCCTCCCGACCTCCCCACCGCCATCCGGCGCTGTCGCCAGTATACGGATCATTACAACTCCCCGGCCTTCCAGCAATCCTCTGACCGCCCTCCAGCCGCCAAACCCACACCGGCCCTTCCTCAACCTACCTGCCCGCCGCCGCCGACCCGCGCCGCCCCCTCGAAACCAGAACTTTCCGTACGATTTCCAGAACACAATCCTGGGGGCCGTTACTGCGCGGCGTTCGGCCCCGATGCTCGTCGATACGGCCACAATCAACCCTGTAAGTCGCCTATTCCTCTGACCTTCGGTGAACCTTCCCCTACTTCTGCCTTAATTGTCTCCGTCCTTATTGATCATCACACTTTCAAGGCGTTAGTTGATACCGGTGCTAGCGTTTCCCTCGTAACTCCATCTAGCATCCCCCACACTTTTAGATTCCGCATAGAACCCTTGTCTCGGCCTCGTCCTATACAGGCCCCTAACGGGTCTCAGATCCCCATTTTAGGCTCTATTTCCCTACCCTTCTCTTTGTTCGATTCTAAGGTTGTTCACGATTTTTTAGTTGACCCCTCCAGCCCATGGCCGGTTGTTCTCGGTCTAGATTTTCTCCCTGATAATAACTGCGTACTCTACGCCCGTGACCGACGTCTCGTCCTTGCACAAACCAGTACACCCTCACCTCCTAATTCCACCCCTCCCCCGGATCACGATACTGATTTTGACCTCGTTTACAATACTGTCATGGCCGCAGTCGCTCGCGTCCCCACCTCCCTTGACGATATCCTTCCACCTACAGACTCAGTTGACCCTGATGCCGTGCACCAGCTTCGTGACCTCCGCTCCCAATTCTCTGACCTCTTCTCCTGGTCCACCGATTCCCTCGGCCGTACCCACCTCGTGCAACATCGTATCGACACCGGTGACGCCAAACCGGTATGGCAACCCCCCCCCCCGCCGTATTCCTGTCCACTACCGCGCCGAGGTCGATAAGCTATTAGACGACATGCTTAAACATAAAATCATCCAACCTTCGTCCTCACCCTGGGCCTCCCCGATTGCCATTGTCCCCGTCAAGATCAGAATATTCCTGAGACCTTCAAAGGCTGAGTCGTTTCCCAATATTGAATACACTTTTTCAAATAAATTTAAATTGCTTATTAAAAAATAGCTACAGTGTTTGTTAAGTTTCCTCTGATTATTTGTCGTAAGTCATAATCTGAAAATCATATCAACTGTTTTTTTTTTCTGAACGTAATAACTAATACAGTTTTTTAAGCAATTTTAAAAGATTTTAACAACCAGCTGCGGTAAAATCATATAGGCGGAATTTTTATAAATCATCCTACATTTAAAGCAGATTTTTATCAAAATTATGAGAACGAAAATTAAAGCTCATCGTAAGATATCTGCTCCCAGACCCAAGCGGTGCCTGACCACGCCTATTAGTCAATGCCTTGATATCAACATGCAGCTCATTGTCAAGGCTAAGCAAATTGATTTATCTGCATTACAGAACTGTAATGACTTCATGATGAAGTTTGGTTCTGTTTTGTCAATACTAGGCAATCTGTTTGATGGCAAGTTATCAGATGTGCCGTCGCAAGATTGTAAAAAGTTAGATTCCCTCGTCCATCTTATAACCACGGAAGCTTTTGATAGACAAAAGCGAAGCTTTAATTTTATACTAAAAAATGCCTCCATATTAAGTCACCCTTTGGATATTGCAAAAGATTTTCTATGTTCGGGTGGTTTCAACTACAAAATTGCAGAAGCCAAACGCCTCCAATCGCGTAGCAAAAACCCGCCCATCCTAGTTAAATTGTTTTCACCAATCGAGGTGGACTCAATCTTTGCTCAACGAGGTCGCATTTCCCGATATTTAGAAATGACTAAATGTTTCCTCTGTCGAGATCTTACACCAATGGAGCGAAGAAATACGGCTCTCCAGTCCAATAGACCAATGAAGTCCCAGCCTACTATTCCTAAATCTGTTCGTAGTCCCGATAGGGTAAATGCACTCGCTAATCCTCCCCCCACATACCTGACCATACACCCACTAACGTCAGTGCACCCGTTATCCTTGCCTCCCAGGTGTCTATTCATAGTCCCATAACCGTCAGTACACCTGCTATCCCTACCTCCCGAATATCTAGTCATAGGTCCATAAATATCAGTGCACCAGTTAGCCCATCCATCTTGATATCGGGACCGTCAAGGCCCGCCGCTCCGTCATCTACTACGATTAATACTAGTCTAAATACATTCTCTGTCCAACGATCGATAAATTCCGCCACCTCTAACGCGGCAACAAGTTCATTTAGAATGTCGCCAACACCATCGAAATCGTTTAGGCCGAACGCTTCCCCACCAAAACCTAGCTCCTCTTTTGACCGTGGGAGTCATATTATTCCCCCGTATAATGCGTTATTGAACACGCCAGGCCCGAACCAAGAAAAATTTAATTTGCACGGCAGTAACCTTAACTGGTATAGTTTTAAATCTAATCGGAGTTGCTGTACAGGAAATTCACTGAGTAAGACCACTAGTCCTTACGCGAGCGGCCCTCACACTAATTTTATGTCACCGTTTCCCCCTATCAGTTCCTTTACCCATCCTCTACCACCCAAACCTGCTAACTTCTACATGTCTTCTCACCTCCCCCCATTACTCTCAAACGCCCCAGAAGCTTATTTTGGTTTACCCTCTCCTCATTTTTCCCTGCCAGAAAGCGAGGCCCCTAGATATCTCAGCCCTTATCAGCCATCGATTGTCGGCTACCCGTATGCTAACAGCTCCATACCCGTCAGTACTTATTCCACAAATAATAACGGCCTACAGTTTGTCTACCCACCGTCAAATTCTTTTTTATGAAAAACGATAGCCATAGTCCTGTCACTCGAAACACATTAGATGTCATAGTGCTTAATGCCCGGGCCGTTATAAATAAAATGGCTCAACTTCGAGCTATCGCTTTCGAGATGATGCCTGATGTTATATGCATAACAGAATCTTGGACCCATCCAATCATTTCTGACTCCTCCCTTATCATAGACGATTATGATTTCTATCGTCACGATTGCATTAATAAGCGTGGTGGTGGTTGTCTTCTCTAAATTAGAACGTCATTTAGGCACTTTCCGTTTTATCGAAATAGCACGTCCTTCTCTGAAAAATTACTGTTTTGCCTCTATATCCTGTCGCCCCGGCAAAAGGCGATTATCGGATGTGTATACAATCCGCCTAACTCTTCATCTGAAGAAGATGCAAATTTGTGTGAAATATTCAAGTTTATTTCAGAATCCACTTTTGAAGTTAAAATCATTGCTGGAGATTTTAATTTTCCTGAAATCGACTGGCTTTCAAACTATTGTCCACCTAGATTTCAGCCTTTCCTAGATACCATTAATTTTTCTAACTGGTCTCAACTGGTTAGTTCCCCAACAAGACAGAATCATGTCCTAGATCTGATTTTCACAAATGGTATTGCCCCTCTCTTCGTTGATTTTAAGCAGGACATCTTCCAAAGTGATCACACATTAATTCACTGTTGCCTTCCGCTTCCTTCTACGGAAAAGGCTAGTGCTAGTCGTACCTATCATGCGTATGACTTCGCAGATATTAGCGCAATTAACAATTTTCTTGACTCATTAGATTGGCAGAGCCTCTCTTCCATTAACAACGCTGCATATCTTTCTGAACTCATGTCGGTCGTTTCTAATAAAATTCTGGAATTTGTGCCCACTAAAATTGTGAAACCCTACGCACCAGAATCGACCGTCCCTCATTTTCTTTTGCCCAGACTAAAGAAATTGAGGAGGCAGCTGAAAGATAGATCTACTAGTTCGCTGTCTGTGCATCTAAGGATCGCAGAGATCTTCGAATTAGCGTCAAAGATTCGTCTTGCACGTGACCAGCACAGGGAATCTTGCGCCCTGAGCGAGTCAAACTCTGCAAAATCAGTTGCACAACTGTTTCGTCGTAGGGCCTCCGCAAAATGAGGAATGGAAATACCCCATTGCTCAATGAAAACAAAACATTTGTACTAGATGAGTCTGATAAGGCTGAATTATTCAATGCTTTCTTTGCGAAGCATTTTACGACAGAATCCGAACCGGTCCCGTCGTTTCAACCATACTCAGACAATACTCTCGGAAACATTGATTTCTCCATAGAATTAATTCGTAAGCAGATAATTTGTCTAAAAAACTCACACTCTTCTGGAACTGATGGTATCCCCAATTCAGTTATCAAAAGAGTGTCGACCTTTCCCAAATTACTTAGCCATATATTTTCAGTCTATCTCCTAAATGGTTACTTTCCTGACACTTGGAAGACATCAATTATTCTTCCAGTCTTTAAATCAGGATCTCGTTCAGACATAAATAACTACCGCGGTGTTCATAAAACCCCGGCCATAGCTAAACTTCTGGAGAAGATAATTTTTAATCAAATTCTCGATTTTTGCCTAAAAAATAAGCTTTTAAGTGACTCGCAGCATGGTTTTCTACCCGGAAGATCATGCGAGACGTGTCATTTAGCTTTTTTTAACCACGTCACTTCCCTCCGTAACGAGCAGCAATCCGTGGTTGTTATCTACTTTGACCTGAGCAAAGCCTTCGACAAGGTACCGCACAGACGGCTTCTAGTAAAATTGGAAGCCATTGGCATCCGTCCCCCTCTCCTCGACTTCATCGGTTCCTACTTGTCTAACCGCAGCCAGAAGGTCCTAGTAGGTAATAGTTACTCCACTTCTCAGCTGATCACGAGTGGCGTTTTTCAAGACACTGTCTTGGGTCCTTTACTCTTCATTCTATACAAAGACGAAATTTCGACTGTTCTAAAAAATTCACACAATCTCATTTATGCAGACGACCTTAAATGCATATACTCGTTTTCTAAGGACACGGCAAGTATATGCGTTGATAAAATAAATGCGGACCTACTTTCACTCTCACGTTGAAGTGCTACCTGGCAGATGGAATTCTCTCCAGCCAAGTGTAGTTTCATGTGTTTTGGTCCCGCCAAGCTTCCTCGTCCCCTAGTCTTTCAAAATACTCCAATTTTAGAACGATCCACTATAAAAGACTTAGGTCTAAGCTACACAAATAAACTAGCATTGTCGCCTCATGCAGATCGAATATCTGCGAAGGCAGCACAGGTATGTGGTTTTATATCACACAATTTCTTCCTGCTGGAAATAAAGTTGAAACTTTATCGCATGTATGTTCTGCCCATCCTAGAATGAATACTTCGGACCGCAATAAGATTGAAAATGTACAGAGGGTATTTACTCGCAAAATCTTCGTTCTTCCTCGATCCACGCTTTCTTTTACGGAGAGATGTCAGTTAGCGAACATGACATTTCTTTGGGTCAGAAGACTCGAAGCGGGCCTCTGTTTCCTCTTTCGCGTTAACTCTACCCCTAACCTTCCACGAATCAACGCTCTCATTCCCGCAGATAGACCTTATGCCACCCGTAATTCCTCCAGGATAATTGCACCCCCCTTAAGCTCCACTTCGAACCATTCTCACTTCTTTGCCTCCAAATATGCCTTCCTCTGGAATAATATTCCCCTCGAAATTAGGCTGTCGTCGAACTTAGCAGTTTTTAAGTCAAATTACGCAAACACTTAACTTCGGAAGATATAAAGTCCTTGTTATCCGTCTCCTTCCCAAACACACAACTTTTGGACTTTGAAAAGGGTCCCCCTGGTATCTGAGGTGGTTATGTTTAGATCAAATTTTTTTCCAAACATGTCTATTTCTTCCTCCTTTGAGTGATATTTGCAACGATGTTTCGTCCACTTCTCTGTCCAGTCATCATTGCCGTTTTCTCCATTCTCCGTTTTACAATCCTGACGATAGGCTTCATGGTCCTTAGTCATGCTCGTGGCGGTTCTGCTATTTTCGCCAGCTCGTCGCTAAACTCCGCAGTCTACAAGGTCACATCTCGGACGTTTCGTTGATGATCAGGTGACCTCTGCCGTTCCCTCATCTTCCTGACTCTGTTATCCGCGATGGCCTCCTCCGGTCTCACCTCCCTGATGGTTGATCATGAAGCCAGTCGGGCGGTGTAACAATGGTGAAAGACAGCCTCTGCTATTATATGATTTCTCCAATTACAAGAAGCGTTACCCACCCTCGTTCGTTCTCATCAACAGTCCTGTCTCATTTGCACTACAATCAATCCTCTCAACCAAACCCCTTTAACTTTTTTGAAGCAGTTTTTTTCTCCTACGTTTTGTTTTATTTAAGCAGGGATTCGCTGAACTCCGCCCCAGCTTAAATGGTAGGAGTTTTTTTCACTGCTTCCTTCTTAGTTCACCATGCGTTGACTACTATTTTAAAATGACGATATGTTGGTGAATATGAATTAATCTACCAACACTACTAATCGCTCCCGCTGTCTATGTGGTTGTTTCATGGAAAGCAGCATTTATCAACTGTGTATTTATTTTTCCACAGCACTAAGTTAGCAATGACGAGGCCCTCCGGGCCTTAAATATAAAATTTATTTATTTATTTATTTATAAGAAGGATGGCTCATTGCGGCTGTGCATCGACTATCGTCGTCTGAACGCCGTCACGACGCGCGACTCCTTTCCACTTCCCCGACTCGATGATACGCTGGAGTCCCTCGGTAACGCCCGGTGGTTCTCTACCCTTGACCTCAAGTCCGGCTACTGGCAAGTAGAGGTGCACCCTAACGACCGCCAGAAGACGGCCTTTACCGTCCCACAAGGCCTCTTCTAATTCCAGACTATGCCTTTCGGCCTGTGCAACGCCGCGGCAAATTTCCAGCGGCTGATGTTTCGGGTCCTTAGATATCTGGTCCCCCACACCTGCCTTGTTTACCTCGACGATATCATCGTTTTCGGGGACTCGGTCGCACAACATAATTCTGATCTCCGCCCCTTCATAAATTAACCAAGAAAAATTGTCCTTTCGTTTGGTCTGCCGACTGCACGACTGCTTTTAACGACCTGCGTGATGCCCTCTGCTCCGCACCGGTACTAGCGTTCCCTAATGTCGCCGCGGATGCACCGGAGTTCATTCTGGACACCGACGCCAGCGGATCTGCTATAGGCGCCGTGCTATCCCAACCTGACAAGAACGCTGTCGAACATCCCAATTGCTTTGCCAGCAATACCTTGTCAAGGACCCAGCGTAACTACAGCGTTACACGCAGGGAACTTTTGGCTGTCGTGACTTTCGTCCGACAGTTCTGACATCTATTACTGAATAAACACTTCATCATCCGTACGGATCACCGTGCCCTACAATGGCTCCAGTCCCTTAAGGACCCTATGCACCAACTTGCACGTTGGCAGGAGTTCCTTCAGGACTTTGATTACGACTGTGTTTATCGCCCGGGGCCCCGCCACAACAATGCCGACGCCCTATCCCGTCTACCCACCAACCCCACCCTCGATGCCCCAGACCCCGCCGAGTCCGTCAATGCACTGGTCATTCCGGAGACCACCCGTTTCGAATGGTCCTCCGCGCAAGGCTCCGACCCCGACACCGCCACCATCTATCGACACCTTTCCTCCGGTCTCCCCAAACCCACTGAATGCGAGATGCGCGGTTCTAGTGCTAGGGCCCGTCTTTTCCTTCAACAATGGCCCCACCTTCTCATAGAGAACGACGTTCTTTTCCTGCGAGACCCCGACTCCCATCGTTTACGACCCGTCGTACCCGGCTGCCCCATCAACCCCAACCTAATTTATCTCCATAAGGAGCTCGGTCACTGTGGGCAACGCCAAACCGACCTGGCCGCCCATGCCCGTTTTTGGTGGCCCCAGATGCGTTTTTTCCGTGATCCACTTTTGTCAGAGCTGTCCCACCTGTGCCTCTTACAAATACCCTTTTCCAACACCCCGAGCTCCTCCCCAACCCATGACCACCGGCTTTCCGGGTGAACGTGTCGGTCTGGACATCATCGGCCCCTATCTACCTCCTTCCGCGGTTACACCCATGTTTTGGTCATGGTCGATTATTTCACCAAATAGGTTGAAGCCGTCCCATTGTACGACCAGAAGGCCTCCCTTTGTGGCTAACGCGCTGAGCCGCACCTGGATTAGCCGTTGGGGATCTCCAACAGCCTTCCATACCGATCGCGGAAGTAATTTCGACTCACAGCTATTCCAAGATGTTTGTTCCATTCTCGGAATAAACAAGACCCGCACCACCCCCTACCACCCCGAAGGCAACGGGCTCGTAGAACGCACTAATCGCACCCTACATGGCCTCCTTCTCGCCTTTTCCAAGGATGGTAACGAGAGAGATTGGGACGTTCAACTTCCCCTGTGTTTGCTCGCTTACCGGCGCTCTGTGATTTCCTCCACCGGTTTTACACGACACTACCTCTGGACCGGCCGAGACCTCCGCCTACCCTCCGACCTTTGTTACCCGCTCCACACCCCCGACCCTACCTCCATCCATCCCTATGCCGTCCAGCTGCGAGAAACCATCCGTTGCGCTCACAATGCCGCCCGGCGAACACTAGGAACTTCCGCTGAACATCAGAAAGATTACTTCGACCGCCGTATCGCGGGTAATCCTTTCCAGTTGTACGATCTCGTCATGTACAAGCATACCTCCCGTCGCCGCGGCGCATCCTCCAAGTTTCAATACCCCTGGACCGGACCCTTCCGCGTCGTCGACATCATGTCACCAACCACTCTCCTCTTACTTGACGCCTCGAATCCTTCCCACCCCCCGTTCACGGCTCATTTTGATAAACTTAAACCCTACCGCGGCCGACCCTCCCATCTGCACCCCCGACTCCCTACCCATCCTTCCCCCCAACCAACTCCCCTCTATCGCCTCCGAGATTACCGTATCCTCACCCCCGCATCGACATCGACGCCGACGACGACGACGTTTCCCTCCACATAGTCCCCCCTGACCTAGTTCCTCCGGTAGCATTAGAGGTCACCGTTCCCTCCCCCCTAGCTGACACCAGCACTGAGGACAGTGCTACATCTTAGGAGGGGGGGGGGCCATGTAACGAACCACCCTGACCCTCGTTTGTTTTAATTGGTTTCCTTGGTTGTCTAGAACAATGTTTGGTTTTGTAGGAGAAGTCACGGCTCGCGGTTGTGGTTCCATCGTCGGATTTTTTGTTACTCCTTCGTTCCGTTCGCCTTCCAAACGTTAAGTCTAACACTTTTTTCTACCCTTTTCATCTTTATTTTTCTATACGGTTATTCGTCCAATAAACTTTACTCCATTCTCAACATTCTCATATTTTCTCATGGATTCTTTTGGAGATAATCATAATTCTCCTTTTGATGAGATGGATAATCTCTTAGGGAGCATCTTCTGCGAAAGACCCAAACCCGTGCAAGCTCCACTGATTCCGATTTCGGCTCCTAACAATCCGTTTGGCTGGCCTTGCTCGGACGTTACACGACAAACTACAGGTTTTGGGTTCGAAACCCCCTCGCGCCGCAGCTTTTACAAGCTGATCTACACGTTTGTTTTTGTCTCCCATAATCGATCAGACTGACGATAAACGATATTAAAGCTCTATGCAATATGTTTAAAGCGTTCAACTGTATGAAAAAGGTTATTGAAACAACTCAGCCGTTTGTAGAGAGCTGGAATCCGGGAGAATTGTTGACAGAAGGCAGTGACGGAGATGATGCTCGTTTTGACTAATGTCCTGTCATGTCTTCTGAGGCTGAAGTTATTGTAAAAGTGAATCCAATAGCTAACAACGAAAGTCCGCCAGAGGGCTAGGTGAACCGAAATCCCGAAAATAATATTTTCCATGAAGGACGGGAAATTTAAACCGCAATTAAATTTCTTTGGGTAAGAAGACTCGAAGCTGGTATATGCTTTCTGTTTCGCGTTAAAAATAGTCCTTATCCCCCACAAATTAATGCTCTCACTCTGGCTAACCGACATAACGCCACTCTTAAGTCCTCCATGATAATTTTACAACCCCGTAGCTCCACATCTAACCGTTTTTGTTTTTTTACCTCCAAATATGCTTTTATTTGGAACAATCTTCCACTTGAAATTAGGTTGTCTACTACACTATCGATTTTCAAAGGCAAGTTACGTAAGCATTTAAATTTGCAGGAAATAAAGTTGTTACTGTCTGCTTCCTTTCCAAACACGCAAGTTGTAGATTTGCAAAAAGGGTCCTCCTGGCATTTGAAGCTGTTCCCAGTATACGGTGACCTTCGAGGTTATTGCTTGGCCGCCAACTTATCGGTGGACTCTGGAGTCTGGTGGGCCACATCTGGGTGATGTTACCTTGAATTCCACTGCCCTCTCCTGTTGTTTTGGATGACCCTTTCTTAACTCACCGCTATATTTTTCCCATGACAATAAGCGTCCCAAACCCTCAACAATAGGATCCCATCTAACTGTACCAAGCTACCACTTAAGGAAGTTTTTCTCCTACATTTTTTTGAATCGGCGGCTAGCTGTACTCATTCACTGATGTAGGAGTTTTTTAATGCCCAGCTAATTAGTTTATAAGAGTTCGTTGCTAATCTGAAATGTTTGTTTTCTTATTTTTACGATAGCACTAAATTTGTAATAAAAAGGGCCTCTTGGGCCTTAAATGTACAATTTATTATTTATTTATTGATAAATCCTCCTTCTATGATAAGACCTTCTCCCGAGCCTTTTCATTCCGCAAGCGCACAATCAACTGCTTAAGCAGCATCGTCTCTTAGAATTTGGTTGCCACGATGTCTGTGTAACGGCAAGATTTTTAAAAAAATCACTAATATATTGGCTGGATCCCTGAGGCATCTGGCAAAGGCGATAGTGTCTCAAAAATATGTTTTCTTTTCCAACTCACATTGTCTCGAGCTCTGTTAATGCCGTTTGGAGATCAATAGCCTCTTGCAACTTAAAAGCATCGAAGAAACGTTGCTCCAGCTCTCCGATATGGGTCTGGAGGAGTTTCAAATTAGATGTACGTCTACTGTAAAAGAGGGCGACAAAATCGGAAGGAGTTCAGTGTAATCCACAAATTTCTTCCTCCATTGTAACCAGAAATCCCTTGAAGGTTTCGGAGTGCCTTCCGGCCAGAAAGGTAATAGTGTATATATATACATATATGTATATTTAAGGGTTTTAGGCAAGAAATGCTCTTGAGAACCCTATTAATAAAACGCAAATAAGGTTGTTCTTACAGTTAATGTGCATCGGGGGGAGCACATATGATATCATGACAAAACTAAGAGTGAATTTTCACGGAAAAGAATGAAAACAGTCTAAAGCCAGAAAAGTTGTTCACAGTGCTGGCAGAAGAAAATCGTGTTGTAAAAGTCGCCTTTTGTCAAATAAAATCACATCAAGCCTTCTTTTAAATTCCGCAATTGTGTCAGCGGAAACCGTCTCGCTTGGTAGTAAGTTCCAAGGCCGGACCACGTGTTGACTAACGAAAGATTTTTGGAGGTCTACTCGGGTGTGCTCGTTTGTGACCTTGTAAGGATGGCCACGCAGGTGAGTAGTGGTGGCTAAATGGAAGAAATCCTCCAATTTTAGGGAGGAAATGTGGCCCCGGATTATCCGGAATGTCCAGAGCAGGCTGCACTGAATGTTCCTGTAAGACAAAGGAAAAAGGTCAAGTTTGATCAATCTCTCCTGATATGGTAAGTCCCTGAGACGATCGACCATCGTTTTCACTCTGCGTTGCACTTGTTCAAGAAGCTCCATATCTTTCTTCAACCGCAGTGTCCAAACTGGCATTCCGTTTTCAAGATGAGGTCTCACAAAGGAGCCAAATATTTTTCCGAATAGTTCAGATAGGAAAACTTTGAACGCTCGTCTGATCCAGTGCAGGGTACTAGTTGCCTTCTGGACGGACTTTTTACAGTGCTCTGTTTGCATCAAGTTCGCGGTTGTCCATATACCCAGGTAGCAATGAAACCATGTTCTGTAAGCTGCGGCGCCAATATAATGTATTGCAAACGTAATGCAGTTTTTAAGCAGGACGAATGTACTGTAGGAAAAACAGAAGACTGCCTGTAGGCAGGACTTGTACTGAAAACGTAGGCACAGTCCAAGTGCCATCTTAACGAAGGATGCTTTATGACGTGGCTCAAATGTAAGAGGCTGAAAGGTAGCCAGTCGTAACAAAGAGAGGGGTCAATCCGCCGGCCACTCGGAACAACTTAAGGCGTGAACATGCAACGGTTCTACAGCCCACTTCCTCCTTGCGCGCAACGCCGCAGGCAAGGACTCTTATTGACAGTCTTGGTCGCCTAGTCATTATTAGCTTAGAGCAATGGCCCATGTCTGCATGCGACGCGCAACCTTTGCCCTCGGGTGCGAGGGGCGCATAAACGCACTTAAGACAGGTCATGCTAATCAGCCTTCTGAAGTTGACTCACACAAAGTCCGCTCTGGCCTTTTTTGAAAATTCCCGCGCTGAGGAAAACCCGATATGCCACCCATCTGGTTGAACATCATGTCAAACCGAAGGGCAACTTCCTCGTATTCTTCCGTACACAATATTTTGTTCCTAACACTCTGGCCTTTCTAAGACTTCTCTCCTCACCTAAGTAACCGGGCGTGGAAGATCGCAGCTGTTGGGGTTAACCTTATTAGCCTCAATAAAACTCGATAAACGCGCGTCCGTGACCTTAGCTGGCGCTTGATGCGCGCATCATGTCATAATGTCCCCGCACTACGGGTGGGCATAAACAGCAACACTAGCAGTTATTGAGAAGACTAGCAGTTGTGTTGACCGACTACGCAATGACATGCACAAACTCCAGGTAACATTCGTTCGAGCGTCACCGGCCAATACTTTTATCCCTCTCGACCTCGAAACGTGCAAGTTCATCGTGGTCTGGAGAAACGCTGTTCTCTGGCCGCTCCAAACGCCGTATTATGGACCTTACAAAGCTGTTGGGCGATCTGACAAGGAGTTTATCATGGACCGCAACGGCAAGTCTGACACCGTTAGTAGTGACCGTGTCAAAACGTCTGACGTTGAAGACACGGAACAAACCTCAACAGCACATGGTCTCTAGCAGTGGACGAGAACACCACCACCACTGGCCGCTGCATGAAATCCGGCTGTCCTGTTCACTGGCTCGACAGATTTGTGCCCTCACTCCGTTTGCCGTCTGGAAGGAAGTTGTTGAGGCTACTCTAATGCCCTCCTTTGCTGGCCTCCCGATGCCCTAGGCAAGCCGGCTAACTGACAGTCATCCTCGCCAGGGTACAGTGGCCTCTATAGGGTTGGGCTGAGCTGCCTCATGGTCACGTGCGCATTTCAGACTAGCCGCATTAGCCAGCCTGCTCGGCACGCAGATGACCTTGTTATCAGACCCTAGACTCGGCATTTGATGCAACCAATCACGTACCCTACAATCAGGCAATCACGCTCACACGAAGAGACACAAGCGATTAAACATTACGCCGATGCTTACACGCATCCACACTTTCGCATTACGCAGAGGCCACCCAACAGTCAGTCCACGGTATCTGGTTGCCTTTTTCCAACAGATGAAACATTCCTAGTGTTTGTGGTAATAGTAGATCGCTCATCCTTGTCGACTACAAGTTTCCTTGCTATTGCCAGCAATACCATCAACTATACACCCTGTTTTCGACGCGCATATAGTCGAAGAATCCGATCATAAACTGGGTGACTGGTTAAGCGGTGTATGACGTCTAGTGTAATAGGGCTAGCCTCCTTTTGATCTTATTAAACCTCTGATCATAATAAGACTTAAAGCGTTGAATGAATTTTTTCTCGAACAGTATTTTACCTTCATGTATCCAGGTTCTCCTACAGTTAGAGATGTCAGTTACTAAATATTACATTTCTGTGTGTTTGGAGACTTGAAGCCGGCCTCTGCTTCCTCTTTGTCTCATGAATAGAGAAGAGAAGAATATGGAGCGTGTAGACTTGGGGGATATGGGAGGTATAAACAGTAAGGAATTACGTGCGATGCATGAACGACTAAGGGGGTAAGGAATGAAAATCGTGGAGGCTTTAAGTATTATTAAGAAGACAAAATTGACAGCTTCCAGTTTGCGAACGCATATGCATTTTAGGTTGGTGAGCTGGCACTTATTTGAGTAGGAAGTAGTGGGAGATGTTGGTACTTGTTGTCCAGTAAATTGCGTAAACTGGAAGATGCTCCCGTCGAAGGCCGCTAGAATTCTTCCCACCCGTCTCCACTGCGCGTCTTGGTTTGAATCCTGTCGGTACAGGTCTATATAAGGTATCCCATATTAATCGATTTTCTGAACAAGATAACGCTGTCCTGTTCTTCAAAAACACCAGACTGTGAAAAATTTCAGGAGACGTGGGCCTTTCTTAAATCTTGAAAGTGGTCGCCATAATCGAAACGAGTCGTGTTGTTTATCTCAGCCTAGTGATTTAAAGGTTGGTTTCGTGATGTTCGCGTCGAAGGATGATCGAAGGCTTAGTGGACGGGCTGATGAACCGCGTGTTGGCACCGTTACTAAAATGTATCCTACGTTTGGATACATAAATGATGAAATTTTCTTTCAACGCCGGTAGGTCGCAAAATATATCAAGATATTCGTAGTTGTGTCATTGGTCCTATGGTCGATGTCGGTGATACTGTCGCTGCGAACGCCACTTTTCACCCCGATCTTCCCATAAAGTGGAACGCAGAGCAGGTTTGGCGTATCGAACCTGACATCCCAGAAGACCGTCGCAATGTTCGACTGGAGCCGCAGTTTCCCCGTCCATTGGATCATAGACCTCGGAAAGATAGGTCATCGGACCACCGGCTTGAGGCCGAGCGGAGGTATAATGAGCGCAACTTACACACTTTTAGACATTCACGCCCGCATTCACGTAGCAGAAGTCCTGCATATAAGAGAAGCAGGAGGATATCAGAACCGCGTGAGCTGCGTTTGGCAACGCCTGCTCTACAGACTCTTTTGCAGCCGAACGCAGTATCCAGCCGACTTTCTGTAGTGCGGGATTTGAAACCACCGGAACTCTTCTCGCTTTACAGATTGATTGCTCCACCAATTTATTTGTACAAACTCAAATGCGCATGGCAAGATTCATTTCCAATGACGCAACCTTTTCAGTCTTCAAAAGAAGTTCGTTTCCATGTAAGTGAAGCCTTGCTTGGTTTTCAATTCGTCTTTTATTGTTGTGTTGTTCTCTTGTCCTCGACAGTCTTGCCTATATATTTTCTTAGCACATGCTCGAACAACGATGGATTGCAGCTTTTCCGACTACCGACAGCAGTGGAAAATGTCTCCGTTGCAACTCACAAATCCAAAAGAAACGAGTTGAGAAAAAAATCCGCGCGTCTATGGGGATGCAAAGGAATCATTTGATGCACAAAATGCACCCATAGATTTTATTCTTCCGTATCGAATTTACTGTTGCATCAGCTTAGCACATGCACTAAGCTGTTTTGGGGGATTTTTGTAAGTGCGGCGTCAGTTAGAATACTGTTGCATAGTTCTATTTTGCTAGCTAGATACAAAGAATGTACTTGTTTAGAAACTGACTTACATTTTGGATGTCTAATCACATCGCTGGCACATCAGTGAACTCTGCCACCGCAGTTATCAAGCTTGTCCCTCATGTGTTGTGTTCCGTGAACGTTGTTTGTAGTACATTCTTACGTCATTTATGAAGTTAAAAAGCTCTTAGCGTTACCATCGATCTACTCTACCAAAGGATTAGACGCTACTTAGCAGCAGTGTTGTGTGACATGGAGGGATTGCGTGTCAAAACATGTTCACTGGATACGATTTTTATATCTCATGCATTTCGAAGCACGCAGTCAATGATGGAGTAATGACGAATCGAAGTCTGGCAGTAATTTAGATAATTTACCTCTTATCCACAGATAGTCAACGCACATCTGTACCATTTGCTCGCATTTTTTCTTGTGCTGGTGCTACTATCTGTGGTTCCGTACTGGATTCAGAGTCAAACAAGTTTGGCGTACAAGACGAAGGTTTTGTGTCGCACTACCTGTTGCGTCAGATCTCATCTGCCATCGGCTCGGTCCGTATGTACCGCTAGTCTACGACAGAAGAGAAAGTAGTGAGGCTGTTCATGTGTCCTTACAACAAATTTAAATAGTTTTAAACTGTCACAATATGTTGAAAGTCTTGACATAAAAAATGGTCTGACCGACGACAAAGTCCCTCCGGACTGAGTTCACTTATAACATCACCTCCCTAACCTGGCCTAGCGTTGACGCTCACCAGAACAAGATTCGAGTTATTGAAGTCCTGCCTACGTGGAGTGTCTAGGCAGTCTGCACGTTACCATCATGATTGAGAGCTTTAAGTTAGGACAGTCAACAGCTTCATTCTTTTGAGTCGTCTGGGCTCCATATTACACCTTTTGAATGTTAGGTATCGAAGGTAAGAACGCATGTCCCGAAATTCGAATAACAGACAAAACGTCCTTTAGTTTTCGCTGCGTCGCAAACAAAAATGACTTGGTAATTCCGACGATTCATCGTTTAGTTTTTCTGCAAAATTTACTAGCTATCATTTGCACCACAAATGGGAAATCTGATCCTTTGATATAACCGACTTTGTACGGTGGCCGCTAAAATACCCCATTCAATAGTGGGCGACTACTTGGACAAAGCCCACTTGCATCTTAAGATCATTCTGCGAGTGAAGCTAGGTATTTTGTTTTGATCGATGCAGTCCAAACTCGTTGCAGCAGTATCTTGAGGGCATACTAGGCCATCCAGTAGAGACGATTGAGCTTGTTCAAGTGCAGTTTCCGTTGCCTGTCCCTTAAGATAGTGGTTTGTGCTATCGACCTGAAGCCGTGGCCCACCGCCGGAGGTAGAAGTAGGCCAAGATCCTGCTCCACACAGTCAGTCAAAACACTGGTTTGAGAAAACACCTTCGCGCCTGAAGAGATACGCTCCATAACATGGAGCACAGATAATTAATGTGGCACCACAGATGTTCCTAGAAAAAGTGCCTTTTAACTTCCGGTCAAAAGGGTTCGGTTGGTGCATTATGGTTATTTGTTTGTCAAAATTTCTTAGAAAACTGATACTGTTGCATGCCTTTCACGAGGGTTTCATAGTTAAAGAACAATAACAGATCGTTTATAAGCTGTGCATCCGATGCTGCCGACATCGGGCTTTTGCAACTGTTTACTTTGACCAAAGACTTGGGAAACTGTTTGTCGGGGATAGTAAACAATTTTTAGGTTCTTGAGAAGGGTAGAGGTAATGATTTCTGAGACCGCTAATAAACTCGTTTAAGGCCCCTCTATATTTTTCTAATTATATCACCACGTCCGATTTAGTGGTAACAAATGGGCGGCGCGTCGTATGCTTACTATCAAACGCAGGATCGTGACGTCTGACAATGAAAACTGAACACATAGGACATGGTGACAGGTTGGACAATGATTTTATGAGATCCGGGAGGAGGTCCAGGTCCCGAAAAGCTTTCTAATTTGTATCCTTGAATGTGTTACTATATATTCTTTGGCCACTTAATTGGATTCCTGGCCTGAAAGGTATTGAGCAGATCAGCCATCGACCAACTACTTTGATCCGATTAGTTCCTGTTGTTGGATTAATCGGTTCCACGGAAAGCGGCAGCCCATTGGCGGCGATTGGAAGCAAACTCCTCGCAGATGTCAGTCCGGTGCTTGCTCTATTGTCGCAAGCTGTAAACGGTTACGAGGCCTATGCGTTTGGCTTCCAAATTGACGGTTCTGAGCCGTGTCTTCAGTCAACCGCCATGTCGCTATCTCCAGTTTGTACTACAAGAGGGGTTAACGACCAATCTTCAAATGTCCGTCGATGGCTTGCGCAGAACACGGCCAAACCCCCGAACGTACGATGCTACAGTTGGTAGTTTTAAACACTCGAATGCTTCAAGTGAGAGAATACCTTTCTGACTGGTCATATTTCGCAGACATATACTAATACCGGTCTGATGTATGCCCTGTATATTAACAGCCTGGTACATAGGGTGATGTTTGAGCGAGACCAGATTGGTCTGGTTAGCAGCCTAGATGCATTTCGAGCTTGCACGATTCGGTTACTAATTTCTTTTTGGTCTGTCCGTTGGCTAGTATATTCGAGCCCAAATAGCGGAAACAGCTAACTTCTTCGATGGGTGGACCACTGATAAGCAGTAATTGTGTTCTGCCAAGATGCCTAGTCAAGAACTTCGTCTTGCGTATATTAATCGTTGTAACAACAGTTGCAACGAAACTGGTGATTTGGTCTAGCGTTGGCTGTGGTGGCTGAGGGGTATTACCAAGTACAGCAATGTCATCGGCATACTTCAGTTACGGTACTCTGAATTCAGGGCTCATTTCACATCCACTGTCAGATAGAATTGATTGATGCATCACCCAGTCTATCAAGAAGTTAAAGAGAACTGAGGAAAGAGGGCTTCCCTGTTGAACTTAAGACGTCAGTAGGAAAGGATCAGACTCTTCACGAAGGCCCTTCCTCGGACTGATGCTGTGATATAGTAGGCTTTGATCAGATTGAGCATCTATTGAGAGCCCGTCAGCGAGCAAGATTTGCCAAAAGGCTTGTCTGTCGATAGTATCAAAGGCGGTCTTAATGTCAACAAAATAGGCGGTGTTTATCTGTTGATTATAGTGTCGGTGTTCGAGTATGCGGCGCAGAATGAAGATCTGCTCAACATATCCCCTACGCGGGCGAAGCTCTTTCTGATAAGGACGAGTGCATAAATTAGGTCTAGTCGCAGATCTATTAAGAAAAATGGTCACAATCACTTTGGCGGCTATATCAATTAAATGGATGCCGCGATACTTGTAACATATGGACATGTCACCCCGCTTCGGTACCGGCAAGATGCCGGACAAGGACTTGTCAGTAGGGGTGACTTCTGTAGATCATATAGTCAAGTACAGTTGATTCTGTCAAAACAGAACAGTCAGTTTTGTAAACCGACTTTTCAATCGTTGCAATGGCGTTTCCGATTCTGATCTCTTAGGTGGTTCGCAGTAAATATCGTATGGAATTCCAGTGGGCAGTTGAAGGTTCGCTGATGGCCTTGCAGACGGATCCAGTAGCTCTTTGAAATGCTCTTGCCATCGATCGATTTTGCTAGCCATATAAGTTATCCTTTGACCCGGGTTATCCTGAACGGTAGTACAAAACCGTCTTCTACCGTTAAATGTCGTGCTTCCCTATCCAGGCAAGGACATGCGTCTGCCTCGTGGCGAGACAATAATTGGTGGCTTCCATTGCTGTTCTCCCATTTTCTTTGCGAAACTTTCGAAGAATGTGAATGTTCAGACAGCTCTTGTGATCGTCTGCACCTTGATTATTAATGGCTAGTTTAAGATAACCACACACTCATGAAGGCACAAAATTTCCATCTCAAATGCTGTGTTTACTTTGTGGTGCCTAGCGTACTTAGATCACGTTTCTGTTACTTTCCTTTTCAGCAAGTGAACAAGATGGCCGTGCGTCTAGTTAACATTGAGGAACATTCCTACAAATCAAATCCTTCCTTCGCCGTTGGTGTCCTTCTTCTTAGCTGTCCTCCACCCTCAGAATTGTATGAGCGTTGTGTGGCGTCAACGCCTGAATCGAAAATTCGCCCCCTAACCAAATGCATTAGTATGCTCACCGCGTCTAAGGATGGCCTACGCGCCATCGGTGGCGATTGGATTCCAGACCTTGATGGCGCTGATCCGGCTTCAAATCCTCAGACGCTTATCAATACTGCTATAAGGACCTGCAAAGATACGATTGGCCTGGATCTGTCTGGATGCACCCGATGGTAAATTGGAAATTTTTTATTCAACTTGAATGAGGAACACCTACACCTACCTCTTTATAAGACAGAATTCGTACCGTATTCCCACATTCGTTCCGCCCCGTACAAAACCATTTCTTTTAAACCGTCTGTTGGTAGGTTCGATTCTAGTATATTTGTTCTGTAAAGCGCTATCTCGTTAATGGCCATCTCCGGCCATTTGGATGTCTTGCCATTGGGGCAATGACTGGAGTAGACAGAACGCTATTGCGGTTCACTATAAATACTTACGCGTGAGTCACCCCACCCTCTGGGGCAGGTGCGGCTAGTGAAGTATCGTAAGGTT
Source organism: Ligula intestinalis (assembly GCA_036362985.1). Taxonomy (NCBI): domain Eukaryota; kingdom Metazoa; phylum Platyhelminthes; class Cestoda; order Diphyllobothriidea; family Diphyllobothriidae; genus Ligula; species Ligula intestinalis. The sequence continues at coordinate 83,097,803 of JAYGXS010000003.1, forward strand.
TTATCCAGTGGTGACCCTGGCGTAGTTTTCATTTTTTCAAGTCCGGCTGAGGAGAATTTGAGTGCTCGAGAGTTCGTAAATAGCTTTAGTCTGCCGTTTGCGGCATATGACAGGGTCGCATGGCTTAGGTACCAATTGCATTTTACCACATACCTAGACCCACCGTCTTGCTGCATCTCATTGCGTGTCAACTTTAAAATACAAAGACGCTCATTCTGCTCCTGCCGTCTATCCCTTGTCCCTTTCCAGGTATCGTTTCCTCGAATTTCGATATAGCCGCTCTGAAGGTCAAGCTTGGCCATCCGTCAATGAACTTTTCGGAAAGGGAGGACAGTGGGGCGCTTTCGAAGATTCACAGCGGCATAAATCTCGTGATTCAACAACTGCAGCCGACAGGAAATCTGCTCATTCTGCCAAAGGACAGCTCCCAGAAGACCGCATTAAATCTGACACGGAATCGATTGGCGCGTCTTCATCTTCAACCGCGAAAAGGAATGAAAATAGTGCTGCTGATTCATCCCCCACACACCCTCCTGAGGAAGCCGACTTCACTTCATCTCATCGCGTCGTTGTATACTTTGTGCCTGACATTTGGTCTATCATGCCGGACACGGAGCAGTGGGAGAAAATCAAATCCAAATATCAGGATCCAAAGTCGTATGTCTCTTGTGGCCTAAAATCCGACACTGCCAAGTCTGATGTCGCTGCGCCAACGAGCACATCGATGGAAGCGAATGGCGTCACTACAAACTCTCCAACTTCTGATGCCTCAGAGATGTCCGACGGCCCAACAACTGCACAAGTTAAGCAGGAAGCAACGGAAACCGAGGAAATTCGTGCAAGCGCATCAGGAGGCCTCGCAGAAACGGATTCTGGATCATCTGGGACTCAAACAGAACCGCCCGCAGTACAAGAGGTGCAACCCTGTGTTTAGTTGTTCTTTGTACAAGGATTCTTGACTAAGTTCCCCGTGGAAACACATCCGAAGTTCAGCCTTCCTCTTTCACACACCGACCCCTTCGATAAGGTTGGAGACTCTCTCCTTTGTGTCCAAACTAAGGATTTCAGTGCAATCCCAAAGGCTTGTTATAAGTCGCTTAGCCATATGACCTTCCGTTTGTTTTAGAAAAGTGGCATTTACTTGAATTAACTTGTCGCCACTCAACTTTGTCTAACACCTCTGTCTATTTCAGGGTTCGGTCGCCAATGGCAATCCTCGGTTGATGCACCACAGCAAGATTGATATTAACGTGCTTAAGGTTAGTTATTTTTATACGCAATGCACACCAGTTATTATCCACCTTGATTTCTGTTATGTCCTCCAGTTAAATGTTGAGAAGAGAAGACAGCCAGGATAACAGCGAACAGTTTACTGTATCAGTTTCTGTCTGGACATCAAACTCAGCGCGTGTTTCTCAACTTGTAGCGCACCCGAGGGCAGCAGTCGTCTCGTCTGTGTCAAGGCGTCTTTTTGTAAAGCATGTTCTCTATGTCAGTAGTACGTTCTCTTCTCGGGCAGCAGATTTCGTCTTCTATCCACAACTTCGTATTTAACGACAAACAGTCTTTGTTCTCTATGTCTCTTCTTGTTGGTCCATGCGCGAGTGACTTATCCATTCAGCCATCGTGTGATATACTTACTTTTACTTGTGACGGCTGTGATTATGCCTGATCTAGCCGGCCTCAATGATGTCACGAACGGTACCTTTCCATGCGTGGCGATTAGCGGCAGCGAATCTGGAAAGCTCCACCCAGGCCCTTCTCCAGCGACGGAGACCGAAGATAGAAGGTCCAAGAACTGCTTCCATGTCTTGACGGACGGTGTCGAGCTAAGTCTTCAGTTGCCCTCTTCGACGTTTCCAGGTGGGCTGCGGTGCCGGGTCGAGGGCACCATAGGTAAGCTTGTGGGGCGGACGACAGAGAACGTGTCCGAACTACCTCTCTCGCCTTTCTTGAATGGCCTGAGATATCCTCGTGATACGATCGCAGCGGATGCGGACTGTCTCATTTGAGATGAAGTCGCTATACTTGACTCGCAGGATCCTCCCCACGCGAATGAATCACCCGTTTCTGATCTTGACTCCGTGACGGATTTCAAAACCTCGGGTGAATAAAATTCTAGGCGACCACGTGTGCTTCTTCTCAATCGGTCATGCTTTTTATCAAAGGCGTTTCGATAACCTCCGCACCCGAACGCGTTTCAATATCCGCACCCAGCAGCCTCACGCTATATTCTCTTAAAGCGCGTCCTACCGCGTGCATAGGACTCCTCTTGTACGCTGTAATTGTCTGTAGCCGATAACTTGCACCACTCCTTACAGCAGCCAGTGTAGCCTGCCAGTGTGTCGAGGAATCGTTTAACTCGGATAAGTGGTGATTGAAGTGTAAGGGCGACAATCAAGTCGATTCCGTCGTACACACTAGCGCTTGGCGCTGACTTCCATCCTTCGTCACGGCTTTCTTGGGGTGGAGCTATATAGCATGGTCGATCTAGCTAATGGATGAGTACAGGGTAGAGGTGCTGAATAAGCCAAATTTCTTCCTCGTTGCAGGATTTGCGGACTCCATATACCAGGGATCACTAACCAAAGCCATCCAGAGTAACATGGACTCGTATTTGGATTTTTTATGTTGTGTAAAAGTCGTTGGGTTGATCGACTATGTGCATTTTGAGCTACATCAACGAGACTTATCCCCTTGTCCTCACGTACGTTTTCGCATTTCTTCGGTGTCAGGGGAACACCAGTGTTGTGCGGTTTCTTCAGAATTTAGCCATGTGATCGATTGACTAGCATCGTTTACGCTGGAAAGCCATCCTACCCAGGTTCTAACGTCTAGCTCTCCTGTCAGGAATTTCGAAAAACGGTCATCATAATCGCAGCTATTTTAGGTTGCCAGATCGTCTGTAGATGAAAGCCCCGAATTGTCTCGGCTACCACAACATCGTGCCTTGGCTGTCCTTGGTCCGTCCTGTGAATGCAGTGTAGGAGAGGCTCATATAACTAAGTTCGTAATCTGATGTTCGACCAATGTGTCAAGAAATTTTACTCCAGAATTCATTGTATTCGTGCGTTACATGCCGTGTTGTTGGTGCTAGCGAATAGAGAGAGAGAGAGAGTAAGCACAATATTGTTTCCCGAAACGATGTTACTCTTCAGGTTTTCTTTATCCTCCAAAAGCGCCTGTGTATCCGACGCGACATCATCGCCACGAAGATCCTGGTGTACCGCGCATCCGTCCGATCAGCCCTCGTATGGATTTGAATGCTGAGCTTTGCGCGTTGAAAATAGGCAAAGACGAAAGGTATTGGACAATCTTTCCCTAACGACCATCCTTCGAGTGACTTATACTGACCTCGTCTCAAATGAAGCAATTAACACTCGCTGTGACAATTTCTCGAAAATATATCAGGCTATTCGCGAAAGAAGACGGAGTTGGCTTGGTTACGTTCTCCGTCGTCCGCCTTGCGCTTTGCTATGCTGCACGCGATCCAAAGCCGAAACCCATATGGAGGCGTCGATGAGGAGTGTAACTCAATACTTGGCTTAACACCGTTTGTGAAGACACGGAAGCTGTTTTTGGACGTTCGGTTCTCGGCCTCCTTCGCTGGAAAAGATACTGGATGGAGCTTTCCAGTTCCGCTGCCGCTTATCGTCACGCGTGGAGCATTACCGTCAGTGACATAATTGAGGCCGTCTAGATCGGGCAGGATCACGGCCGTATAAAGTAGAAGTACAGAATGCTCCTAGAGTCTTGTGATGATCATCTCTGTTTCGGGCATCCACTGTCTTTCGCGCAATTAGCCGTCGTGCACTCCTCTGGCTGTGGGGCACGCGGTAGACATCCTCGCTAGTGACGGTCGAGCGGTGCATTTCTAGTTTGTATGTATATATCTAGCTTATTATATCGGCGCACTTCGAAAAAAGTCGTTCAATGTTAAATAAGGACTTCGTTCACTTTCTGATGAGTACTCGTTTGCGTTTCTTTCAGGTTTCTGAGCTGCGTGAGCAACTTTCCCTGCGAAAGTTAGACACAACTGGCCTTAAGGCCCAGCTCTTTGCACGCTTGAAGGCCGCCTTGGAGACCGAAGCAGAAGACGAGGCTGCAAGACAAAAGCGTAAATCCTTTTATCTTCTGCTTGCCTGTTATGCTACCTTAAATTTGTTTGGGGGTAGCCTCACCACGCATTTGGCTAGCTTGTATTATAGCCCACATGCACGATTTGCGTCGTCCCCGTCACTAAATGACTACCCCCGTTTGACTGTTTTTACCAGGGCCCTCCTGCTTATGAATGTGAACCGTGATACAGGAATACCTTTAATGGGCAGTTAAAATATGCCCCTATAAATTGACTTTGTAACAGCCTAAGTTCTCGCTAAGAGGCCCAGACACGTGTTTCTGGCCTCTATGTACTTATAGCGAATACTATTTAAACTACGGGTTATGGACGTAGGAAAATTAATTTGCGGATGGTTATACATAGTCATGCACATTTAGTAGACAGGTTTATTTGGTTGCCCAACTATCGTTTTATTGGTTTAGGTGTATTTTAGAACAACTCATAGCTATAGTAGAACTCTCCTTGATACACCGTTTGATTAAATTGCTTTTTATGGGGAATTATATAGAACGTCCTCAGCAGAGCCAGCCTATTTGTAGAATTCGTTCACCTATGTGAAGGACCATGCACATGCCTGTTTCAGTGACTCGTGTGTCTCCTATAACCTTCATGCTTTCTACCACTAAACTGGTCTGGAAACACCATGTAGGTGTAACTGATTTTGGATCTTAATGATATATCATTCTAGAGCGTCCCATATGAGTACGAAAACAGTTCCCAAGAAACTCATACCCACGTACTTCTGACACCTGAAAGCCTCGGCACCCCTCGCCATCAGTGCACTTCAGGTTACGGCGTCAATGGTAACCACAGGCGAAGTTAACCTACGGAGTTTATGACCCCCTTTTTAGATACCTCCAGCGCTTATCACATCATCAATCTGTCTTGACATCGAATTTATGTTGCGTGACCAATTGAAATCATTGGTACAAATTCCCACGCCCAGTTTAGCCTCGACACGTATACTGTCCTGACAAATGGATAGCCACCGGCGGACACGTCCACTACATCTACATTTGAGGGAATTCGCCGGAATTTCCGGTTACTTTGAATTTAGTCAGGATTTGTGTTGGAATCTGCCCATTCTCATAAACTCATTGACCCTCAGTTCGCTATGACTTAGAGTTGTTTCCACTGTCCCCAGACTTTACATCCCTTGCGGACTATGTCACCCGTCTTGCCGCCAACGTGTTACAGTGCGCGCGACCGAATCCGTATTACTTTGCGATGTTGTCACAGCGAGTGCGGACTGTCTTATTGAAGACGAAGTCGGCGATTTTCACTCAAAGGGTGGTTCTCAGGCCTTATAAAGCGTCTATGGGCCATAACAATCCGTGTGTTCTATGTACCCGTCCGGTTAGTCCCCATGTACAGTTGCGAATTCTGGGCTTTGCGTGTGAAAGATGAGCTAATTTAAGGTATTTAATACATGCCTGAGAAAACATTCAACAGCAGCCACGCCCTGAGGCTTTTAAAAGTGACTTCTTCAAGATGACAGCTATCGATCTCGGGAGGGCTTTTTGCAACTGGAACACACTTCCCAACGTTTATGGATAAATCGATTTAACTACTTCATTCACCCATGACACCATAGACTGCAGATCACTCAATTTTGAAGCTAGCATCGGCCCAGTCAAGATCAAGCTGTTTGTGTCCAGGCTCCAGGTCAACACCGTCCTCATTACGCAGGGGCTTCTCGAGCATCTACTCGGTAGCGTAATGGAACAGAATGGGCAGCTGAACAAACGCCAGAGAAATACCAAACGGTTGGCGAGGATTATATTTCTGAATAACTGGTCCATAGCTTGATTCTCTAGACTCCCCTATTGCCTGTTTCTTGACCTGACACTTCTATATCCAGTTTTTGCGGCTCACCGAACCTTCCATGTTAGGTGACTGAAACCTGCAATAGTGGTCACAAACAATTCTATTTTTGCGGTAACTTGTTAGTTTCAATACCTTTCTGATTGTTTTCTAGTACAAACATTTTTGTGAACCTCTGCTTGTGCCAGACTCCAATTCCTCGATGTTGTTCTATGCTTCTCCCGAACACGTTTTTTTTTGCTCAGTTGAGGAAGAAGAAAAGGCGGCCAAAAAGGCTGCTGCTAATGCTGCAACACTCGTCGAATCGGCAGGCGACAAGGGCAAGACCTGCTCTGCGACGGAAGCCCCTGCAAAGGGCGCCGCAGTTCCAGCCGCGACCACAGCAGCCGCCGAGTCGTCTGATGCACCTGACCGCCCGGAACCCAAGCTGCCCGTTTTGCCGGAACAGCCCTCTCTGGTTGTTCAGCTGAGGCCCAGTGCCCCCTTCTCTCTAGTCGTGTGCAGTCTCGAGGTAATTTCTTATCATTTTCTGCATATATTCCCACCTTTAACTCGAAAACTCTATTTGGCAAGCATCGGCTTTCGGTAATTAATCATGGGGCCTGTACAATTGCATGGGTAATCAAGGTAGGGGGATATTTGGACAGAGTTAATAGCTGTCTTATGATTACACGCCGCCCGCATGGCTAGCTTGGCCTGTAGAGGTCATTACGATGTGGGAGGGATGCAATTAGGGTGTCAGTGTCGGTCATGTGTCGAGTACGCGGAGTAGAAATAAATGTAGTATGTACGGATTGAATACCTGTCACTAGGGGAGGGGGGTGATATGCGCTGGCGAAGGTCACGGAAGTGCCTGTATTAGTGTCTTCGGACAAAACGGAACCGAATTCGCTAACTGTATAGCCACTGCCAAGGCTGTTGCTATTAGCCGTTGGCGTAGGCCCTCGCAAAAGTTGGCTGGTGTCCGGTAGACAACCCGATGGTCTTCATTATTATCAACTCGGTGATTAGTATCGAAAACATAACTTTTGATCGATGTAGTTTAACCTTCGACGGCATTGCAAGGATATTCCGGGCAGTCCAAGAAAGACGACTCAAATGGTTTGCACACGTTCTTTTCTGTCAGCCTCACGAGCTCAGTGTTACTGCTCTCGACCCGAAGCCGTTACCTAAAGGTCGAAGTGGGGTCAGCTCAAAACCTGA
>JAYGXS010000003.1:83105049-83127491 GCA_036362985.1 Ligula intestinalis
TAGACTCAGTCTGTCAGAGCATAGAAGGGGTTTTTGGACCTTCAGTATTCGGTCTCCGGTGCTGGCGAAGAGAATGGATAGAACGGTGCAGGTCCGTTGCCACAGATCGTCGCGCGTGGAGATCGGATCGTAGCCGCAACAAGTACCTTAGTCAGACCGGTGTGCGTTCACTTACCATCATATCTAGGTGCCTCGTTCAACCAATTAATCCTGATCTACAGGAGCAAGTGGAAGAATAAATGCGCTCAGATGTACCCTTAAAAGGCAATCAGTCGTAGAAAGGGAGATTTCGTGAAGAATACGCGTCAATTCTTGCACTGCGCGCCACCCCCGTTTTATCTCTGAAATGTCATTTGCTTTCTCTTGTAGACAATCATCACTCTGTCCAAGGGACACTACAAGCCGTGCAATCAAGTTTACGAACTTTTTGTTTGCGCCAATCACATACTGCACATGCTTCATCGTGACGCTACTTTCACATTATACAAGGCCCTCGTTGTCCTGTCTGATCGTAAACAGTTAAAGTCTACTCAGGATGCTACACGACACTCCAAGTAAGCGTTTTCACATATTTTATTTGGGCAACAGCTCATCCTACCAATCTTTGCTGCTTGAACAACGTTTATTTTGTTTTAGGCCAGAGTCTGAGCAGCCTTCAAAGAAGTCACGAACCACTGTGGAACAGCCAACTGAAGCCGTGCAATCTACTTTTACACTACCGAGCTACATTAAGGGGATTGCTGGGTCTCCGGCAGCTCCCGTCTCGCAATCGAAGGTCATCGATCTGCCCCTGTTGTTTGCCTGCAAACTATTGGACTACTCAGACAAAGGTTCCTTTAGTATGTATAACGTTGAGAGCATCATCAACTCTCTCTGTCTCCCCATTTCAAGATACCAGGTGAGTTTTTGTGCACTGTCGGCTCACTTTGTGCCCTCGACCGTCTTATACATAGTCCATTGGTCTACTAGTCATTCCGGTCGTGTCCCCCACACCCAAACTAGCTTAACGTTCTCAGCCTTCTTTCATTCACTGAGTCTAGCAAACTAAATGCCGCCTTAGCTGGCTTTGAATTCAGAGTTGTTTTCACGCTACATGTCGGACTATGTCAAAATGTTATGTTATTGGGCTTGCTTTCCTGATGAAATTGCAGTAGTGTCCTGAAACTGCAGTTTTGTACATTTTTCGTAAAACTTGCGCTAAGGTGGTTACTGCCAATCTCATTTCCAACGAAGCTATCTTCCTTTGTAGGTTCGGGCTTTGACCAGTAACGTCGCCACCAGCAGTAAATGCTTGTTTTACCGAACCCTTACTGATTATCCGGTGCCTAAGGAAGATCCCACTGCAACGAAATTAAGCCGAACAGCTTCAAAGCGGCCCTACGAGCCCGTAACTGAGGATCTCAGCGAACTCACTGGAACCCCACTTTCACTGATCGATGACGAGGAGTATTTGGAGGAACTTGTCCGTGGTGGAGATGCTATTCTGGACGAAGAAGAAGAGAGCCACCTTCAATCAGTTCCCCCCGTGTAAGACTGTATTTGATGTATATTTTTACTTCGGCCGTTAGGAATTGTGTAATGTTCAATTTTTGCTACTGACCTTTCTTCAGATATCCCAGTTACAAGTGATCTTAACAGTTTCTTCCATCTGCTATCCTCTCCAAATCGAACCTTGTCCGAAGTAGCCGAATGAATTGTTCCCGTTGTTTAGGGCGTTTCTTCCCCTGCTTGGTCTTTAAAGACGGGATTTGGGCCCCAGAGGCCAAACATGGTTGTTATTTAATCAAGAGTAGCTGTGATCTGACGTTTTGAAATCCGCCACAGATGCATCATCAGAGACAATAGCACAATCTAGTAATTAATGCAAAGAGAGTTGCAGTATTTATAGGATACAGTCAATTGGTTACTGCATACTGATGACAACGGCTTCCCCGCCGAGGATAGTGGCCCGCTTGTGCACTAATTGCCTGATAAATGGCATGCGGTCCGTGACCTGCTGAAATCTCCTCTTTCCTGCTGGAGCTGGGCGTGATGATTGCACGGCCATCTGGTCCCCTGTCACTGGCGTTAGACGACGTGTTGGTCTGTTGGTTTCCCAGGTGGCGACTTGCATTGGCCAAATTGGGCCTCAGCACCGAATATGGATTTGGCAGGTCGTTACAGTTGTTTATAGACTGCCTGCTCGTGAACGAGGTCTCAGGTAGCTCTCGATTCACGACCACAGCTAGAATCTTGTGAACTTGGCTGCATGCGTTTCGTGTGCCTTGACTTAAGGCTTACTGCCGTGCGGTCATTTATTTACAAATCGTCTTTGATTATTTCAGTGTTTTCAGCGGGATGCAGCTCAAGAGTGATTCTGACGCCGACACTGAAGCTGCCAACAATACCGACTTTTCTACTGGTGACAACTTACTCAGACAGTTGCGAAAATTGGAAAACGATTGCCTCCGCCTGGAAGACAAACTGAAGAACCGAGAACAATTTATTGGTCAGTCCACTAACTACACCCAATTTTTATGGCTGGACCCTTTGGAAAATTGCTGCTACTGTTAAACTGAAGGGATAAAAATGTACATTAGAAGTGCGTTTCTGTCATTGGTGCTTTCTCTTTCAGAATCACTCAAGACAGAGAATGAGGAGATTCCGAAGTTGCGTGAGAAGTTGAAGAAAGTCACTTCGACTGCTGACCACTACAAACATCGATGTCATGAACGGAGAGCTATCCTCTCCTCCACACTCCAACAGCTGGAGTCTCAGTCCTGTATCCTGGAGACCACGGTGCAGGCACTACGTAGTGGAGCACGCAAGCTAAAGCGTGATCTCTACAGCAACGAGTCGTCTTCGTCTTCTAGGGGTGATTCAAGGCGCCCGGAGTCGCGAACAAGCAGCGTCGCCCCGGCTTCCAACCCGCCTACACCCACACTATCGTCTGCACACGAGAAGACGTCTGGGTCACATCATTCTAACCCGCCTGAATCTGAAGTAAGTATGAGTGAGCGAAAGGATTTAATCCACCCCGAGAGTGAAAAACTTACCGATTAGCCTGTTTCGACAGGCCTTGGAGACCTGTTGATTTGCTGACAGTGCAGTATGTAAAGATTTAGCAAGTGCACTGCTGGGATTCGTTCGTCCCGGCGTTTAAAGCACCTTCTGCCCAGTGCAATTTTGAAGATTGTGTAAACAGCAGAATTTATTGGATCCCTAAATTTCGAGAGTGCTCATCAGCTGCTTCCGCTCGTTGCATAAAGTGGATCACGCGAGAGAATATAGAAAATAGAATTCGTACAGAAAAATCGATGCAAACAGCAAGGTCATATAAAATGGCCAGGAAGACTAATCAATTACATAAGTAAGTTAAAACACAGTGGGAAGCAAAAGCGGAAGAAAAAGTTCAAGGCACAAATTTGGGCAGGGAGCTGTGTTATCACGGAGTCGGATGTTTCCAAGGCAAAGTTAAGTTCACCGAATGCTCCAACTGTTTACGTATTTCAGGTTTAAACCACCATATATTGGCTTCCGTCAGATAGCGTAAGGTGCGAGTTGTTCGTGCCCGAACAAGTACTCGGGACTACGTTTTGAGGTCAACAGTATGATCCGTATCTAGCAGATGTTCAGTTACCGGTGAATGATGAGTTCTTTTTTCTTGTTTTAATTGCCAACTAGGCAAGTGTTCATTGGCTCTGGCTGCCGGTTGCGTTTGCTCTATGTACTTTCATCCGTAAGTGCGTGTAAATTCGTAAACAATTTGATGTGGCGTGCAACGCCAAGGCATCCTTCGCACGCGGATTTGGTCGGGACCTTGTTAGATTGCTAAATAAGAGGTTAGCAGCAAAATATATATGTAAGCGTCATCAAGGGACGCTTACGTTATTCACATTGTGCAGTGAGATGAAGCAGTTGATGAGCATCTTTAGATTTAAAGATCCAATAAATTCTATTGTTAACGCAATCCAAGCATGTACACTCATAAGGTAGAACCAATATCTCTTGCTGCAGTTGTCAGCGCTAATATAATCTTGGAGACCTTGTTCAATGGAATATATTCGCATTCTTACTGTCGTTTCAGAGAGCTTGGTCGGTTCTTTATTCTCAGCATTATTTGCCAAATATACATCGAAACTAGTGAGACTTCGACTGATGGATATTCTTATTATACTGTCTAGGTCTTCGTATCAATGTATTTCGCTTGGCGTCCACTGGCGTTGCGTATCGTCAGGTTAAGTTTATTAAGGGAGACGCCTTTGAACTCCATGTTGGTACACAGTAGTTACGAAATGCATCAGCGCAGCCGAACATTCCAAAGAAGGCTGTTTACATAATTTTAGGTGGCTACTCACTTGTTCCGAGTAATATAATCACATGGGGTGATGTCAGTTAACACTAGCCTGCACATTTAATTGAGCAGAAAGAGCAGGCACTGTCATTTGTGTTTTTTAGAAGAAAAACATTAAATCTAATTAATCTTCCTATACCAGTCTCACGTTATAAACACTTAATCGAAACGGTCACGCTTTTTCAGTTCAGTTTGAGGAAAATGTAGATGTGTACCTTTGAACCCCTCATTTGTTTCCATGATGTCGAAAATAGTACCTCAGCTTATTTCTGGTGCCAGTGACACGAGCCACCCCACGATCGTCGACAGTCCATTGCGGGTCCACTCAGAAGAGAACGTTTAGGGACCGCGTAAACTAGGGTCGCAAAGTGCGGTAGGTGCAATTGCTGACGGGATCGTCGCAGTCCGAAAAAAGGACAAATAGGGAAGATGTGAGGATCATCGCCTAGGTATGATGGAAAGAAAGCGTGGGCGACGAATTATGTTTGATAAAATATTCTGTAAACATATTTTACTGTGATAGAGTAAATAGTATGCTATTCATATTTTACGTGCGTCAGAATGACATCGATGGGTGGTATAAATTAAATTATTCTTTAAAGGGGCTTGGTAGATGTCCTGAACCAACACAGAAGCCAGATCAGGCCCGATCCGGTCGTCTTGACACCGGTCAATGTGCAGTCGATGCCGTACAATTCTGTTTTCACTTAAAACGAAGTTACCGTCCCTGCACCACCCTGCTGTTGAACATACCGGTGGCTGAACTTGGTATTGTAAAGCGCACTTCCATATCCACTCAGCTTCCGCTTAAAAACGCCTAGGAATACCCACATCGGGACATCCAGAAGCAGATAGTCCTTGAAAGTATTCTCGTGTTGTCTGTCGATTGCGCGCTTTTCATTGACTAATACACAGTAAATGACTAATTATGCTTCAAAAATGTTCTCTTTCCATCCAGACTCCAAAACGAGTACCTGCTGATGACCCCGTGTCTACTCCCGAGCAGATGTCGAACAATCCTCCAACCAACCAAGAGGGAAGTGGAGATGTAGGAAATCGCTCGCAGACCAACGTCGAAATCACCTCCGAAGATAGCCTGGAAAACGCTCCATGATTGCGTCCATTTGCTTTACCGTAATAATGGCCCTTTGGTTATCATTGTTATTTTATGAGAGGGATTTTATTGTACTGTACACACTCATACACCAATCCCAGCGTCTTTGACAGAGTTCTTTTTTGTCCTTTGTCTTGTCATGATGTTGACGATTAGTGTGTGACATTCCAGCAGTGTTTCAATCAGCACTCCACCGTTTCCCCCCCAAGAAAACGTCTACGATTCACGCCTTCTTCCATTAGCAGAAGGTGAACAGTTTGGATTTTAGTCTGGTACTTTTTTTTCGAAAGAGGTTGCGTTCTGGCATACTTCGCGACTTCCGGTGCTTTGCACGGCTCGAGTCCTTTAACTTCACATCGGTTTGTTTCATTTGAACGTATAGGTATATGTGGCGAAAGTGCATAACGAGTTAGAGGGACATACCGGCTTTGTGAATTCCAATAGCGTGTTTTTCGATAGTTGTTCCAGAGTTAGGCTATCGGTCGTTCTCAGTTTGTACCAGTATTTGCCAGCCAATAGTATAAAATTTATTATGATACTCCCGGAAGTTTCGCGATAACTTTCTGCAACCATAGTTCTGGTCACCCTCAGGTTTCCGCGCTTATCGCCGTTTCGTAGGGTTTCATGTATAGTAGTCGCAGGTTATTAAGCCCATGGTTAATAGGCCCAGCCACCTATTAAGCCCTAATCAGCTTGGGACGGAATTTTATATAGTAAAATCCGCCGGCTACAAAGCCCAGTTTGCAGCATTCTTTTCTTGTACAGAACCAAGCTCTACACAATACAGCACGTATGTAATGTATAGTGCCTATCCTGCGTTTGCTAATCAAGAACTGGGACTCCGCTTAGTGCGCCCGATGCTTATTAAGCCCAATTTGGTCTGGGCCCGAGGTGGGCTTAATAGCTGGCGACTACTGTATTGAAGGCTGAGTACGGTCTAAGCATCTGTCTGTCTCCGAGGCTGGGGGCGATATCACTTGTTTTGATAGCCAAAATGGTCTAACGCTGGTGGAGGCACGCCAGCAGGTGCAGGGTACACCGATCCAAGCAGCGTGTTGGGGAGGAGGGAGGCTGTGCATTAAGGCCTACTTGAACAAGTTCGTGAGGGACGCGCCAAGAGAGCTGGACTGACTGTCGCATAACCCGGGTGGGCGGTGGTTGGCAAGTTAGAAGTGGCCGCCCCTTAGATGGTATCTGTATGGTTGCTTCAATTGTCTGAAGGCGTAACGGCGCTAACTCTAGCACAACGCCTGTCGCACGTCCGAGCTGGAGCAATTTTTCTCTATCGGAAGTAGGTGTGTGTCGTAGCCCATAGTTGGATCAGGAATCCCCGCCGGAATCCAAACTGGGAGTAGTTGGGAAACGGAGAAAAGCCGCGACCTCGACCGGCTTGAACCACAGCTCCGCGGGAGTGAGGTGGGTGCCTGGCCGGGAACTGCAGGCGAACAGATGACGGCAGTCATGCAGCGAGACGCCGCAGTCGGGTGTGGATGGGTCGAGTCGGTGTTGGTACTGGCGAAGGAGCATGCAGTAGCCACTGCGTAGCCGCGCCAGGGTACGGCGAGTGACCCTCGGGAGATGTCGTTCCGAGGCCGCAATCGGATGTGGATAGCCACCCAAAAGGACCGGGGGACGGTAACCTTGCTTCTCCTCGACAACGACTCTCTGGTGTAGACGCTGGGAGCCTGTCTTGGTGGCAGAGCTATCAACAGGTAGATCCGCTAGAGACGAGGCAGCAGGTTCCTTGTGGAGTGCTCGAATAGACGGCCGGACGTTGCGGCAGGGCTCGGGAGCGGTACAACGGTGATGATTGGGATGGCCGGATTGCGAACAACCACCAGAACTGCTGGCTAAAGAGAGTGTTGTGATGGGCGACCGGTAGAACAGAAGCCTCCGCATGACGATGATTTATAGGCGACATTTTATAGCAACTCGTGATGGTACGGGGGCAGCGTTCTGTGCTGACTAGACGCGGCGGAGGCAGGAAGAGCTCATCGTAGGAGACCAGATTGATTGAGGTGCGGCTTGGCCAGCGCCGTGAAACCAGTCGACAAAGTCTCTTGCGCAGCCCCAGGATGTGCCTGCTAGAGCCTTGAGGACCTTGGTGCAGCGGCTTACTTTGCTTGCGGTCTCCCTGGCATGGTCTGCGAACGTGAAAAGCGGATCAAAACGCATGCCAAGGGCTTGCGAACGAGCGGTAGGGACGCCCCATTGACGGTGATGACCGGGTGACGATTAAACTCCTTCGGATCAAGGGTGAAAACAGTTACGGACGACTTGGCTGCCGAGATTGTCATTCCGCGTTGGGTGAGGAAGTTTTCGACAACAGGCATGAACTCCGTGAGGAGCTGTGCAGCCTGATCGATGTCATGGTGCCGGCAAAAGAATGTAACATCGTCCGCGTAGGATGCCACTGGCCAAGGTGCCCGGGGGGAGTGAGAGCTCTCGCATGCAGATGTTAAAGAGGGTCGGGCTGAGCACAGAGCCTTGAGGGACGCTACAGGTCTGCTTACGGGGCTTAGAGAGAGCGCCCCGGACAAGGACACGATCGTGACGGCCACGGATGTAAGCCGCCAATCATCGGACCAGGCCAGTTGGGACCTTCAGCGAGACCAAGTCCTGTAGAGCTGATCGTGGCGGACGCAGTCAAAGGCTCGTGACAGGTCAATTGAGATTGCCGCGAAGCGCGCTTCTGTTGATTGAAGCCCTCGAGGATAGCGTCGCTGAGCTCGGACAGCGCCGTTGTAGTCCCACGACCCAATCGGAAACCTTGTTGGTGGCAGAATAGTTCCGCCACAGACGTCAGAATTGGGTGGACGAGCCGTTCCAGGATCTTCGCTAATTGACTGAGGAGGGCAACTGGGCGAAAAGAGGTTGCTAGGCAGGGGTCCTTGCCCGCTTTGACCGGGGGGATGATGATCGACTGGCGCCAGCAATCGTGGATGATTGAAGTTCCCAGTGAAAGGTTGAAGAGGGTGGCAAGGTAGGCAGCCACCTTCGGGCCGATGTGGCGCACATGGATAGGCGCCAGACCATCTGGTCCTAAGCCTTTCGAAGCTCTCGTTTTCTTGACGGCAGTAAGGATGGCATCAGCCGAAAAGGAAATGTCTGGGGGCGGGGCTTTATGGAGGAGACGAAGAAGGGAGCGCTGGCTTTTGGGACTGGGCCCCGAGCGGGGCGAGAACAGTTTGTTTATCTTTGCGGCGATCTTACCGTTGTAGGAAATGAACTTGCCGTCTCTGAAGCTAATAGACTGGTTAGATATATCAACCCGGGGTTTGGTCAGGTTGCGTAAAAGCTTCCAAGTGGCAGCTGAGTTGCCGCTGAAGTTGACATCTGAAGCAAGTTCATGCCAGCGTTGGCGTTTGCCATCGTTGATAGTCTTAGTGATATAGCCCTTCAGTTTGCTAACACGCGGGTCACTGGCATCACGCGCTCGTATTTCGTCTCTCGTTCAAGGCGGGAGGCTTCGGGCGGATAGTTAGGACGGAGAAGGGAAATGCGGCCGTTAGGGATGTCGTGACTTGCTGCTACCAGGAGTATTCGACGAAAAGCTCGCTCCGCCATGTGAACACAGGTGGGAAGCGGTAGGCCATCGATCTCGGCTTCGCATTCGGTCGTGAACGCTGCCCAATTGGATTTCTTGAAATTAATGAAGTGCTGGTTGGGGGCCTTGATACGCTCGGCAGCGGTGGCCAATTCGAGCACAATAGGGAGGTTGTCGCTACCCAGGCTGATTTCCGTGCTCCACATGGTGGAAGCTACCAGGCGGAGACTGGCGAGGGAAACATCGGGTGATCTGGAGGTGCCGTTGGTCGGGAGCCGCGTTTGGCTATTCTCGGGTAAGGGGGCGTGTTCTATTTAATCAGCCAGAGCTTCTCCTCGGGGGTTGGCTGCCAAGTTAGAGCACCACAGGTCATGGTGGTCGTTGAAGTCACCTAGTACCAAACTGTCACCAAAAGGTAAGTAGGGAGCGATAGAGGCGGTGAAACCGGGAGGACAACTGGAAGTTGGAGGGATGTACACATTCACGACGGTTAGCGGCGCCGGGCTAATGTCCAGAGAAATCGCCAGTACTTCCATGGGATCGGCTTTAAGCAGGGGTAGCTGGTGATGGGCAATGGATTTGTCCACCAGGAAGGCAGAGCCTCCGCCTTTGTTGCGGCCGCGGTCGCAACGGACAATCCTGTAATCGGCACAGCAAGGGACCTTAGTGGAGTTAGACAACTTTGTCTCTTGGATAGCCGCCACAGCTATGCTGTGCGAGCGCATGAATGCCAGGAGCTGGTCAAGCTTCCTAAGGAGGCCGTTGGCGTTGAATTGTAAGATCTTAAGACCAGGTGGTGAGGCACGGTCGGAGACCAGAGGATTTGGGTTCAGGACCGGACGGGCTGGAGGCATAAAGATCGGTGGGGGCACGGGATAGCTGGGACACGTGAAGGCGGGCAACCAATCGGCAGCTGTGGCGAGGCCACTGCAGCGGAGATGGCACCAACCATTGCAGGAGCCACAACGTACAGATCAGTCGCGGCGGCCCAGACGGACTCGGCAGAACGAGCAGTACCAGAGAGGTCCAGGGTTGGCCTCAATTCCGGCGGCGAGGAGGAGGAGTCGGAGCAGCGTGGGTTTCATGGAATTCGCAAATACGCAAGAGTCCTTTTAACCATCCATGCTGAATACTCTGTTGGAATGTTGCCAAAGCCAAAATGTCAACGTCTACGTACGCCCTGTTTGAATCGCATGCAAAGAACAAAAAACAAAGTCACAAACGTTGAAGTCCTCAAAATGAGGGCTAATTGTGCACGGAACCCGGATTTGCTGTCTCAGGCAACAGTTGCCGCTGGCTTGGCCACGGCTGATGTTTGCTACGTTCACTAACGCCTGAGAGTGTCCGTGAGTCTCTTGTGTGGGATATGACAGTTGTTTTTAAGTGATTGTGAAGCGACTACGAGTGTTGCATGATTGGTGTGTTGGTTTGCCCGATGGGTATCGAGTATTTAGGTTACCCACTGTGTGGCTCTTGAGAAACTGCGACAAGTTCGGCACGCGTGTATGCCCGTCTGTATACGCACATGTGTGCGATTGAATACTGATCAGGCCGTTTAAGATCGGCTAATTATAACAATCGCCTATGAAGTTTTATGACCTTGAGACAGTTCGCATTGCACAAGGAATCATCATTGACCGTCCGCCACAGGAGCGACTCACCAGGGCAGCCTGCAAACGAATTGGTAAGGCTGACTCCTGACTGTCTCGGCCTTTGCTTTAGCCCGAAATTTGTTTGGTAGAGTTTGCGTTGCAGTAGGGTTTGCATGATTTTGTAAAATAGGCGGTCTGCTTGAAGTCAGTCTCCTGCGCCGTGGCAATTATCGTGTCTACTTGTTGGTGGTGACTATTTATTCGCCAGATGTACAGTCTGGTAGATCCTTTACTGGCCTTCGCTGAAGGTGTTGTACCATCTGTTGCTGACCTGCTTCCGTGGGACGACCAATTCAATAGAAACTGATATATGCAGCCGCTGTGTCAATTCTTTTTAACATCGCTGCTGAATATCTTTTCAGTAGGTGTTTTAGCAATATAAAAAATGAGAAGTCTGCGAGATGGCCATTTGCAGAACCGATGTTGACTTAGACGGACACTTTCGGCCGTGAGACCTTTTCCACCTGATTGGTTTAGAAATTACCCATTGTATTCGGATTGCGTGTAGCGTCTGTGAGGCAACTCTAACAACTGAGGTTTATTTACCATGGTTAACCCAACCGCTTTCAGGTTGCATCTATGCCTTCATGTCCGCATCTCCCTGAAACGTTTAATATGTGCCTGTACCGACATGGCTGTTGCAGGTGTCGATTATCAGTGACTCATTAAGTATGGTGACCTTAGACTATGGTCAAAGTTCTGCAATCGATGTTGCAGTTGTCATTTATCAACTACTGTCTACCCGTGGATAAGTGCACTGCTGCGGGGTATCCTTAACAGTGAGGGTTTGCCAACCGTTCTTAACCTTAGTCATTAGCTTAACCCGTTATAGGACTTTGTATCTTCAGCCCCATTTCGATTAATTTCGATGGAGTGCTGTTGCGCATGCACGCTGCAGAATTGCTTTAAGACTTGCATCCTACCAACGCCTTACTTCAAGGCAATCAATTGCACTCATACACGGGAAGCTTTGGTGGACATAGAACCACTCATTTGCAGTTGAAGCGGAAGCTGGGATTACATACTGGGGGCAAGGCTAAGAGATTTAATTTTGGAATTGGGCGGCATGGAGGGGATTTGTTTTTTCAGATGTGTTCCTTCTTCGATTCTATATGCAGGCTTTTTGGTTGTGAAATTCACTTTCTGGTTTACTGTTGGTTGTCCTACGTCCCATTAAGATGGATATTATTTTTTGCGCCAATTAAATTTTCCCTGGTGATTGCCCATCCGCGTTGGGAGTAGTCTGGTTGGCTAGAGGAAAGGGATTGGGACCTGTTAGATTGACTACCTTATTCCACATCCTCTTGAAGCTGTCGAGAAAGTGTGGAGACCATAAGACGCATTCCCTGTCTCTGGAAAAACTGTAAGAAGAAGAACAAATATTGTGTCCAATTCTCCATCACCATTTCTGCGGTAATGCCGCGATGTGCCATCAACCCACCCGATTCCTGACCCTGTTGTCCACGATTGGTGCCTAGACTTCAAGGAATTTAAACCAAATCGAGCGCGTTTCGACGATCAAATTGTATAGATTTTTGTAGAGGCGGCTGGCGTAGCCTAGATGCAGACCATGGTTCAGCGGATATTTTGTTCGTTTCTTTGCAAAAAGTTCGCATGTTCCACAATTCCTGACGAAATCTTCTTCCTGAACGTCGTCGTAGCGCCAATAAGCATATGTTTATATGAACCAACTGGTTCGTATGGGTTATGCCTTATTTTCCTGCGTGCGGCTCACTTTTAAACAGTCAATGGTGCTGAACAGTGACTAAGGCCCGATCCTCCAGCACATTGATTGCATGGAATTTACAATTTCGGTAGCGATCTATCGTGGAGTCCGTTAAGAGTGTAGCCTGACAAAAGACTAGGAACCTTGCGAGCTTTCCTAAGGCATCATGCCTGCCACCAACTGTAATAATGACTCCTTTGTCAACGTGTGGGCTGCTTTCATGGTCATATGACTTCGCGGGGACTGCGTCCACGCGATGACCTAAACCTCTGAAGAGGACACAAACGCACACAAGTCTGCGCGCCTACCAACTGGTCGTGTGACTTTATCTCAAGTGCCCAATCGTGCCACAGGTGAACGCGCTTAATAATCAGTTATAGGCCACTGTCACCCATCAGACAGTGTTTTGCAACACGGATTGCAAGGACACCGCATGTCCAACCCCCTCTGCGGCGACAAATGCGCACTGGAATTAACCAGGCGCAACCGCCGCCCGAAACAGCAAATCCGGATTTTGTACACATTAAACCCTCCTCCGGGTGGATGTCTTTTTTGCACTCTTCCGTTGTGTTTTTCATTGGAGATTCCAAAGGGCGTTATTAAATGGTGACATCACAAAGGGCGACCGTTATAACAGAGCTGCCCTGCCTAAATTTATTAAAAAGATCATGCTGAAATTTTGAAGGCTTGATAATGGTGTAGGTCATGCATACAAAATGCCTGTAGAAAATAAATTAAAGCCACTTGTAAATGTTTCGCTGAACTATAAAGATATACGTGAAAAGCATCAGGAACAAATAAAAGCGACCAATATAAACACCTTTTAACCAATAATTATGTTAAGAAAACTCCTATTGGTTAGATAGGCCGAAATTTGAATTCCTGAAAAGTTTCAAGTAAGTGGTTATTATCAATACCCACCCTCAAAAGGCATATCTATGGACCTCTGCCAAAATTTTATAATAGAAGTGCAGTGTACGTGTTGAAACAAGACGATTATTAACTCCCAAAACTTTATGTAGCACTTAGTCTTCATTATTTGTGTTATGCATTCTGCGTACAAAAATTGACCTGTAAAAAGTTGCAATTCATCTGCTATTCGTGCATACCCAAACAGTTTAAACAGACCCCTTAAGGGCTTCAATCATTTACGCCTAATATGCTACTTATGATGCATGATGCAGTCGCCCACAATATACAGTTGGTCTTTGCGATTTGCGACCGGGCTTCTTACCCGATAAACACTGTCCCATTTTGACTGGTCCCGTAAAATGAAAGTACTTATTTTGCGTGACAATAGGTCTCATACTATTGCTGCTTTGGTGTGCATTACCTTAAGGTCAAAATATTGAATTAGATTTTTCATCATCACCTGCCACCCTCTGGTCACCTACGATAGATTCGCGTTCTCCGGACCCTCCGCCTAAGCGAGACAAAAAATCGGGAGCTCCAGACCTATGGAGGTGCGGATATCGAACCGTGAAGCTATCATATAAAATTGGCATACTCCATTGTTCTATTCTCTTGACTTTGTTTTGGAGGACTACATTTTTGATGTTCAAATGAACTCCAGATATTGATGATCAGTCTAACGTAAATGAACAGAGAGTATCCGTTTATTGAGAGAATGATGATGTGTACCTCCATTTTTACCTGGCTTCACATTTGTTTTGCCTTCCTAAATGAATTGGTGGCAGTTAAAACAGTTTGGTTACCCCAACTTGTGGCTTTCTGAAGGAGCACTTTACCTTAGTCGTACTCACATACGTCTGTCTGGATAAGGTGCTTTTTTGTAAGCGTAACATGTGATAACCTACTCGAGTCTTTAGTGTCTGTTTTTATCGCATCGAATGCGTTCTGCGATTCTAAAGAACACCAAAAACCCACGTCCTGCCACAGAAGTCGGCTGGATAGGGCTTTAAACTGTGCAGCGGTGCTAAACAAACCATGGTAGCTAAAACACCCAAAAATAATTACAACTCCTTACCCTGTCAACACATGGCCGCGCCCACTTGGTGTGGCCAGACTAGGCCGAACGCGGCCATGGCCATGTCTATTTTACAGAAATGCTCAGAAATTCCCTTAGTGGTTTAAATGACCATTTGTATATAAAAACGTACTGCCCTTATCATAATAAACACCAAATACTCTAATAAATCCTAGGAAATCTCATAAATTAGCCATAATGAGTAATCTATATTTACTGAGGCCAAATAACAAAAAAAACAATATAGCGTCCAGTCGCCCACTTCGGCGCCTCATTACTGTTTGGTTTGTGGTAAGTGTCACTGTCCCTTTATCCGGCTAACATATTAATTCA
This sequence comes from Ligula intestinalis, assembly GCA_036362985.1. NCBI lineage: Eukaryota > Metazoa > Platyhelminthes > Cestoda > Diphyllobothriidea > Diphyllobothriidae > Ligula > Ligula intestinalis. Next base: position 83,119,742 of record JAYGXS010000003.1, read on the forward strand.
TTATGTTATGCCATTATTGGTTTATCATACGACTATTAAGGTATAAACAGGTATATTAACAGATTATCATATCTACTGCCTAAAAGTACAGATAAACCGTTTCTGTATAATTGTTTATTGTTGGTGGGTAGCAATGGTTAACCGTAAGTATTACGGTTTTCATACGAACACTATATACAAACGGATTGTACGCCGGAGGAAGGCGTATGATGCTGAGATGGAGAACGCTTCCGTTCTCCCATCGTTGTTGGTGGTTAATCAATCAACAGAATTGGAAATGCCCGAACTAAGCCCGAAAGTTTCTATGAGTAAGAGTTCTATGATTGTTCTTTATTAGAAGATATAGAACCCCGAGAATGCTGGATAATTAATTGGCATTTCCATTCGAGTCTTTTTTACGAAGTGTTCGCGAGAACATCGGGGGGTCTACCCACGTAGCCTCACAGGCGTTCAGACGCTTTTCTGAAAAACGGCTCAATAGGTTAAGGCCAGCTTCACTATTGTTAGAAGATGATGAGGGAGTCGCACGACCTTTAAAACTGCCCAAGCGATCCACCGCGATTTTTCACAAGGTTTATGTTCTGTCCACAGAGTGACCCAATTATGTCGTACTTATTGGACATAAGCCGTGCATCTTGACGTCTGTGACGGCTACAGACATAAAATATCGACCTTTTAGTGACACTGAGGACCTTTTTATACTCATTACCTTCGCTCGTCCTATATGTACATTTTTAAAGCTTCTGCTTTATCAGCCATGCCATTGTTTCCAAATATCTGAAAAATACAAAGTATTTCCTCTGTCATGATCTCACTCCAATGGAGCGAAGAATAGGGTCAAGTTCTACCAATAAAATTGTTAATTCACCGCAACCGGCTCAAGTTCCTGATCGTAGCCCAAGGAAGCCTAGCGAGCCATTTACTCTTATTCCTGGCAAACCTAGATTACTGCTCCCCAGTAGAGCAACTGTCTCATCCCCCTCAAGTCACCAGATATCCCCGTCTACTTCCAACTTAGATGCTTCCCAAGTTGCCATAGCTAGTAATTCTGGTAGCTCTCCTAGAAATTCCGAAAAGCCCTCTACGTCAAATTGACCAACAGATTCGAAACTCCATCAGAGTCCTCTCAAACCTTCTATTAAATCACCCAATTCAGGTCGTCGAAAGGGTGGGATCCGGAACTCAACCGCGAGCATGCAGCCTTTTCAAACACTAATTAAGCCTTATCAACAGGACGATAACAAACATATAGGTTACCCTACTTATCGCAATTATCATACTAGGCCAGGATTTCCACCGCTTAATCGTCATAGTTACCTAACCTCGCCCACTAGCCTCTATTTTCCGTCTTGGTTTTCCCAATTTCCCGGTTACTATCAGCAAGCTCATCATGGCACTAATTCCTATGGCCTGTCGATGTCACAGAGCTATCTACCTGCAGCTTTTAACTATCCCCCCAGCCTTCTAATGCCAATTGTCCTCATCCAGTTGGTGGCTATTCTCCAAACTTCCAATTAAAATACCCACCTCCAAATATTTATTACTAAATAAAGATAACCCTAGTTCGATCAGTCGATTTATATTAGATATCATCTTGCTTAATGAAAGATCTGTTATAAAAAAGATGGCTCAACTTAGAGCCATTGCATTTTAGCTGAAGCCAGATGTTGTATGCATTACAGAGTCGTGGACTCATCCGCTAATTTCTAATGCTTCATTCATAATAGACGAGTATGATTTCTACCGTCAAGACCGCACAAGTAAGCGTGGTGGCGGTTGTCTTCTCTATATTAAAGCTATTTTTAAGCATTTCCCGTTCGATCTAGATGCTGAGTCATTCTCGGCCAATTACTGCTTTGCATTAATTATCCTGTCTCCCCGTCAAAGGCGATTATCGGATGCATTTATAGTCCCCCTAACTCATCATCCGAAGATGATAAAAAGGTTTGCGAAATATTTAGTCTAATTTCGGAGTACGCCTTTGATGCTAAAGTTATCGCTGGGGATTTTAACTTTCCCGAAATTGATTGGTCATTGAACTGCTGTCCATCCGGATTTCAGCCCTTCCTATATACCATCAATTTTTCAAGCTGGTCTCAGTTGGTCTGTTCCCCAACATGGGATCAGCATATTTTAGATTTAATTTTCACGAATGACATTTCCCCCCTTTTCGTTGACTACAATCAGAACCTCTTCCTAAGTGACCATACTTTAATCCATTGTTGTTTTTCGCTTGCTCTCACGAAAAAGACTAGTACCATTCGTACCTATCGTGCGTTTGATCTAGCTGATAGTACTTTAATTAACAACTTTATGGACTCACTAGATTGGCAGGAGCTTTCCTCCACGAACAGTGTAACAATTCTCTGTGACATAATGACGGAAATTTCAAATAGCATTTTGGAATTTGTGCTGATCAAAAATGTTAAGCCTTATATTTTGAACCCCACCGTTCCTCATTTTCTTTTGTCTAGACTAATGAAATTACAACGACAGTTGAAAGACCAGTCTACTAGTTCATTATCTGTGCACCTTAACTTTGCAGGGATTTGCGAATTAGCGAATAAGATTCGTCTTGCACATGACAAACTGAAGAAATCTTGCGAACTCAGCGAGTTTAACTCTGCAAAATCTATTGCCCAACTGTTCCATCGTCAGTCCTCCGCTAAACGAGATCACGAGATCCCCCATTTACTGAATGAAAATAAAACCTTGAAACACGTGGCCCCGCTGGCTCAGAAGGGACCAGGAAGGGTTGGCCCCATCAGAATTTAATGAAGGCCAATTACTATTCCAGGAGTTATTTCCTGGGGAACACCTGTACGTTTGAGGGATCAAAAAAGAAAAGTTAACCAAAATCTATAATATTTAGTGGATAAAAGTGATCTTTAAGCTAATTTTAGTTAATATGGTACATGGGGCATGGTGGGGCTCAGGCGGGGAAAGTCATCACTGGCCCCGGCGGGATCCCCATGCAAAACTTTTTGCAGGGGACGCCTATTATCGCGAAATTGCGAGCCCGGCCGTACATCTGTACACTTGAGGGATCAGAGCAGAAAAGTAAGCCAAACTTTATAAGATTCGATGAATAAAGTTGATATTTAAGCTAATTTTAGCAATTATATTGAGTGAAAAGGCTCTGAGTGGGCCAGGTGGTGATTGGCCCCGTTAATATTCATGGTAGTCACTTCCTATTGCCTAGACTGAAGAAATTGCAAAGACAGTTGAAAAATAAATCTAGTCAAGTCAAGTCAAATTTATTAAAGGAAATATAGGCAAACGCCTTTGAACCCCCTCTTGGTACATAGGATTTAAGAAATGCATCGGCAAAGCCGAACATTCTAAAGAAGTCGTTGACACAGTTTCAAACGACTACTCGCTTGTTTCAAGTATTAAACTCACACGCAGTTTACACGAGCCAGCAGTTTAACTGAGGAAGAATAGCAGACAGTGAAAAAACTCCTAAGGCTGGCTCATAATTCAAAATGGAATGTCATTTTTGGTTTTTAGGAGAAAAACTGTCTACTAGTTCATTATCTGTGCACCTCAGCATCGCAAGGATTTTCAAATAAGCGCCTAAGATTCAGCTTGCGCGTGAAAAACAGAGGGAATCCTGCACACAGAGCGAGTTAAACTCTGCAAAATCTATTGCCCAGCTGTTCCGTCGTCGGTCCTTCGCTAAACGAGGTCATGAAATACCCCCTTTACTGAATTAAGATAAATCATTTGTGCTAGATGAGTCTGGCAAGGCTGAACTGTTTAATGCATTCTTTGCAAAGCATCTTACGACGGAATCTAAACCGGTCCCTCGTTTCAGCCATTCTTAATCAATAATAACAGTACCATTGATTTCTCCATAAAAGTAATTCGTAAGCACATTAAATGTCTGAAAAACTCGCACTCCTCGGGAACTGACGGTGTTCCAAACTCGCTTATCAAGAGAGTGTTGAGCTTCTCCCGATTGCTAAGTCATCTTTTCTAAACCTATCTTCTTAACTGTTTGTTTCCTGACTAATGGAAGACATCTATTATTCTTCCAGTCTTCAAGTCAGGATCTCGTTCGGACGTAAATAACTACCGAGGTGTTCATAAAACCCCGGCCCTAGCCAAACTGTTGGAAAAGATCACTGTTTATCAAATTCTCGATTTCTGTGTAGAAAGTTAACTATTTGACGCCGCACAGCATGAATTTCTACCTAGAAGATCATGCAAAACCTGTCACTTGGCATTTCTTAACCTCGTTACTTCACTTCGTAATGAACAGCAATCCATCATCGTGATTTAATTTGACCTCAGTAAAGCTTTTGACAAGGTTCCGCACCAGCGTCTTTTAGTGAAACTGGAAGCCCTAGGCATCAGTCCTCCTCTCCTTGATTTAATTGCCTCTTACCTGTCTACCCGCAGCCAGAAAGTCTTAGTAGGCAATCGTTACTCAATGCCGCAGCCGATCACGAATGGCGTCTTTCAAGGCACGGTTTTAGGTCACCTCCTTTTCATTCTTAACGTAAATGAAATTTCAACAGAGCTAATAGTAATAATAATAACTCTGAATAATAACTCTTAATAACTCAACATTTTATTGATGCTGATGACCTTAAGCGTATTTACTCATTTTCTAAGGACAGGGCCTGTAGTTGCGTTGATCAAGTTAACGCAGATCTGCTTACCCTCTCAAGTTGGGGCGCCACATGGCAGATGGAGTGTTCGCCATCAAAATAAAGTTTCAAGTACTTGGGTCCTACCAAGCTTCCTGGACCCATTATCTTCCAAATAAGTCCACTGTTAGAACGATCTACGATAAAGGATTTGGGTCTCACTCACGCAAATAAGCTTGCATTATCACATCACGCAGCTCAAATTTCTGCCAAGGCCGCACAGATATGTGGGTTTATATCGCATAATTTTTTTCTTCCAGAAATGAAGTTAAAACAATACCACATGTTTGCTTTCCCTAAATTAGAATACTGCTGTCCACTTTTTGGCCTTATGAACCAAAATGACAGTAGTAAGATTGAAAAGGTACAACGATTTTCGCTCGTAGAATATTTTCTGTTTCCGGGTCTGGTATTTCTTATACAGATAGATGTCAGTTAGCGAACATTAAATTTCTTTGGGTAAGAAGAGTCGAATCTGGAAAATACTTTCTGTTTCGCGCTAACAATATTCCTCATCTCCCACAAATAAACGCTCTTTTTCCGGTACACTGACCTTACGCCACTCGTAACCCTTCCATGATAATTTTACCACCCCGTAGCTCCACATCTAAACGTTCTCACATTTTTACCTTCAAATATGCTTTTATCTGGAACAATCTTCCACTGGAAATTATTTTGTCTACTACATTATCGATTTTCAAAGGCAAGTTATGTAAGCATTTAAATTTGGAGGAAATAAATTCGTTACTGTCTGTTTCCTTTCCAAACACGCAATTTGTAGATTTTGAAAAGGGTCCTCCTGGCATTTGAAGCTATCCTCAGAATACGGTGGTCGCTATTGATGGTTACCGCTCGGATGTTCGTGGACTCTGGAGTCTGGTGGGTCGCGTCTCTGTGATGACGCCTTTATATATGGCCGTTATATTATTTTACCATGACAATAAGCGTCCTGAACCCTAAATAGCAGGATCTCATCAAATCTGCATCGCGTTGTAACTTGCTACCCATTAAGGCAGTTTTTTTCTCCTAAATTTTTGTGGAAATCGGTGGCTCGCTGAATTCAGCCACCGATGTTTTTAATGCCCAGATAGTTATTATGTAAGAGTTCGTTGTTAATCTGAACTATTTTTATTTTATTATTCCCACGATAGCACTAAGTTTGTAACGAAAGGGCGCCTTGGGCCTTAAATATGCAATTAATTCATATCGTTCATTAAAGGCTGCCTCAAGTTCCACCTCAAGCAGAATTCCCGCGTCTCAACTAGGAAGTCCCTGTCTCCCACCGTCTCCACTGTTTGATCAGTTTCTAGGGGTTCTATATCTTCAAGTAAAGAAAAATAATAAAACTCAAACTCATAGAAACTTCCGGGCTTAGTTCGGGCATTTCCAATTCTGGTGATTGATTAACAACCGACAACGATGGGAGAACGGAAGCGTTCTCCATCTCAGCATCATACGCCTTCCTCCGGCGTACAATCCGTTTGTATATAGTGCTCGGGTGAACACCGTAATGCTTCCGTTGAACCATTGCTACCCACCAACAATACAAAATAATACAGAAACAGTTTATCTGTACTTTTAGGCAGTCGAAATGATAATATGTTAATATACCTATTTATACCTTAATAATCGTATAATAAACCAATAATGGCCTAACATAATAATTTAATATGTAATGCACAAGAAATAGACACGGAATAACACAGGAAGAGCCGCACAACCGCTAGCCGGATAAAGGGACAGCGAAACTTACCGCAAACCAAACAGTAATGAGGCGTCTAAGTGGGCGACTGGACGCAATATTGTTTTTGTTATTTGGTCTCATTGAATAAAGATCACACATTATGGCCAATCTATGAGATTTCCTAGGACTTATTAGAGTATTTGTTGTTGATTATGATAAGGGTAGTACGTTTTTATATAAAAATTGTCATTTAAACCATTAAGTGAATATCCGAGTATTTCTGTAAAACACACATGGCCATGGCCTTATTTCGCCTAGTCTGACCACTCCGTGTGGGTGCGGCCACGTGTTGGCAGGGTAGTGTTCGTCAGCATTCGAGAATCTTTCCAATGTACCTGTCTTTTCTTTTAGGAATTTGAATTGGCAAGAAGGCTCTTATTTAATTATCTTGCAGCGGGATGCAGTAAATTTCTTCGAATATGGCCCTTACACATGCCAATGTACCCTTCGCCTTGTAGAAATTTCAAAACTAACATTCGGTTTTTAGGCCATTTGTTTGCATCTTCACTTTGCTACTGGATTGTTTACCTTTTGTCGATGAAGTTTTTACTTTTATTCTCAGTTGAGTAATCGCTTTCTTATAAAACATTGGATACGAAATTGGTATCTTTACGACTTGGCAAGTAAACACACTGCATGCACTTCCACGTCTTCTTTCTTCATAATTTTTTGGTTTATAGTCATAAAAAGGTTGAATAGAATAATTTACCTTTGGTAATTATGTAATGCATATTAACCTCAAGTGTTTAAGTAGACTAACGATAAAGGTCATATTAGCATTGTTTATTTTAACTTTAAGGTTCGACAACTGAGGTTGTCAACGTCCCAAGAGGATTAAATTGTTCCCAAGGTCTAAGCGAGCATTTATCCTTTAATATCTTATTTTTTTCTTACAATTATTAGTTTACGTTCTTTAATGGCTGATATTAAAGGTTTGCTTAAATCCCTTAAGATTTGCTTTGCCGAAATTATTCCCCCTCAGCCAGCCGTGTAAAGGGTGGGAATAAGTATATAACCCAAGAAGTAGTTTTGGCACGCCTGTGCTTACGAATTGTGGATGTCTTATAAACGGGTGAGATCTATAATGAGACTGTTTTTGGGCTTGTATTTATTACTATATATTGTATTATAAGCTTATAAACGTATAATACAATATATATACATCAGTAAGGGGCTATGACAGCATTTATGACTGCTATTATGACTTGGCCGGAATCGGCCTGGCAGACGGTCACCCGTTTGGGACCTCTGACCACCATCTGAACTTTGTTTAGTTCGGAAGCCTATTCGATCGGTGTTCGCAGATTCCTGAGTGAATATATACCCAATCAGCAGTGACAGCAAATGGCAG
>JAYGXS010000003.1:83132463-83197452 GCA_036362985.1 Ligula intestinalis
CTTCAGTCCATGAAATTGCCGTCTCTTCTTCTTCCTTTTCGGGAGATTATGCACAGGATTTATTATTATAATTTTGATACTACGGATCGCTATGTGAATGCCTGCGAGGACTCCAAGGTGAGCTCTAGGACAAAAACTAAACACAAATGTTCTTTCAACAAATCGGTGAGCCCCACATTATCACTAATCGCACTTCAAGACCAAATGGTCGGGTGTTCGACTTCCCGGTGATCAACACCTGGGATTTGGTCTGACTGGCTGATGACGGCTAATAGGCCAGAAATGGCCATCCCGGTCTCCCTTATCTTTTCGGTTCCACTACATCAGCATATATCACAACTCTCTGTATGACTGCCTGCGCGGGCTCTATATTGAACTCCAGGGCACAACGGAACGTTTATAGGTGTTAAGACTAAGACCATTAACATTAACAGCTACAATTTTAGAGGCCCGGTTCCTTAGGAGATAGGATAAGTCTTGGGAAGGCAGAGTAGACGGAACAGTGTATTGTTTGCAGACGGGATAAGCGGAAGGTTGCCAATAGGTCTTGCAGAGCGTAGGACCGCAAGGCCCGTAGGACAGGGCGGCGTCGCCGGCCGCGACGCACCTGAGCGGAATCCCAAGTCAGGTTTGAGCAGGAATCAGGCCAGAAGACAGAGACAGAGCGCGTTCATTGGCAAGGTCGGCCTGTGATTGGTTGCCCTATGCAAGACTTACAAGGCGAGACTGGGTGTGTTCTTAAGTGGCTCAGACCATTGAGCGAGAACGGACAGAGGGTGCCGGCAAGTAGCGCCTGACCGCAGGCGGCATTAGGCACGCAGGCCATAGGCGCCATCCGGGTTCCAAGTGGCAGCTGGGGCCACTACACGTTCACGTTCCTTCACCAGATCGGCTGACCCCCTACTATCATCATATTCCCAAGCTCAACTGAAAAAGCAACCAACCCGTGGTGCAAAGGGAAATTATTTTGCTCCATGACCCAGGTCCCGTATTTGAATCTCGGGGACCTTCAACCCTGGAATGGAGAATGACTGGCTCATAACGGCTAATAAGCCAGTAAAGGCCATTACGGTCTCCTAATAAATTTGGTTATTGATTCTCAACAAACGTCCATTCTTCTTATTATACATCATGGGATACCCATATACATAGGCTACTTCAGTAGAAGAAGTTTATTGGGAAGCGGTAACAAACTTTATTGTGTATAGTTTCGACACCGGTTCCCAGGTCATCGTCAGATGTATAGTGAGGGTGCAGAAAGGTTAGCATTTTGAACTCGTCTGAAAAAAATAATGCTTGGTTATTTTTGCCAATAGCTGCCTCTGTTTTTTGGCAGCTGTTCCGGACTGGCTGCCGTCTTTTTCGTGTTTCTTTGAGATCGCTCTACACTGTATCCAATTGTATGTGGCGTTTAATGAACGACCATGGCGTACATGGTCTTTGTGTAGCGGCTGGTGGCTTTTGATAAAGGAATGAGTTTCCTAACTGATCGGGGCATGTACATCCATCAATTTGAGAGCGTTTACCCACTAGTTTGTGAACGCCCATCTAAGATTGTGAATATTGCTGACTGAAACTGGCAGGGCGACACGCCGTCGTAAGAGCGTTGGAAATGTAGTCAACAGTTCGTAGGTTCGAGCCTCGGGTTCCACACCAAGTGTGATTGGCATGACTGGCTGATGATTGCTTATGAGCCAGAAATGGCCATTCCAGTCTCCCTTGTCTTCGTCATTCAATAATTTCTGCCTATAAGGTGTCTGGTTAGCTACCACCTCAAAGTATTCACGTGAAGTCTTTCGGGAATTTGTTTATGCACGGCATATACATCTTAACCAGTGGAAAGCCTACAGAAAAAATTGTTATTGCATCAAAACTGGCGTCAGTTTTTTAAGCAATTTTATTAGTTAAGAAACGCGTGCTCTGATTTGAATCAGAGGAGGGCGTTTTACACAGACAGCATTGATCATGGGTGTTTATTAGTCGCCCCCGTGACTTCTGCCGAAGCACGTGGCTACTTGACAGTCAACAGACCTCTGCCGCGTACCAACCTGTATCTGACATTTGTTTGCAAATGACCTTGGCAGTAATCTTAAAATGCGGCCTAATAGGTGCTCAACAACATTCACCTCCTTTTGCCTGCGTGCCTGCCAGGTTTAAAACCTTCTGTGTACTTTATGAATGCCGCTATGATCCGGCATTAATTCAGGAGTGTTTTGGGGATATTAGCGCTAACAGATGGAGGAAAATGACTTCCAGATGGCATGGGGTGCTAGCTATGCTTCGTATATATTAAGAACGACGGATTTTCCAAGACAGAACTGATAGCTTATGGAGATCACCGGAAACAGCAAAGAATCAGCCATTTTCGTGATAATTTTTATGGTAGAGCGATGGTCTTTTCTTTGAAGAAAGTCTGCTCTTTTCCCCTTTTGGCTTGTGCTATTTGGCATCACCAATAAGCTGAGGTACTATTTTTATGATATCGCAACACTCATGTTCACAAACTGGGAGTTCAAAGCAGGCATCCTTCACATACGAATGTTGGAAATTTTCACGCTAAATTGGAGTCACAAACAGCAAACAATGAAACCACATAGCTATTATTGTACCGTGGCATTTAAATATCTTTTCTGATGATATGACTCTACGCAAAAGGCTGCGCAAGACGGGTAGCTATAGGCATCACGTTCAACTCCTGGAAGCAACCATAAAAATTTAAATCTGGGGTATGAGTTCTCCAATTAATCTGCATGAGGTTCACATCAAGTCGAAAGGACGGATTATTCATGCACGCAACATGATTTCTCACGTAAGTGATCATCAAGGTCAAAAAAGCAACCTATTGCGGAGGTGTAAACTCCAGTTCATTACTAGGCTTCAAGCAACAGGCTTTCACGCTTTTACTTTACAAAGGATTGCTGTCTGAAACTGAAATCCAGTATAAGCCACCGCCTAAAATGCAGTCTTTAGGGGGCCTTGGTTACGCCTACCCTAGCTTTCCCGCGTAAAATACAATGTTTAAATGCGTGCTTGGCAAGCGGCTCTTGGTGAATAAATCTCGTGACACCGGGATTATAGAAGCTCGCTGCAGGGCTCATATGCTAGTGCACTCGGGCGGGCAAAATCCTCTTGAGATTACTGTGTTGCCAACAGACACTCTTGCTTTCCGTAATAATTTGTGACACATCGAATTAATTAATCCGGTTTATTTTTGAGCAACTTGGTGGCATCAAGCTCCCTGAAATAAACCGAACTGAATTGATTACGAACAAAGCTCAAGCTATCCGTGCTAGAAGACCAGAAGAATTCGTAAACTCCGCCCAACGTACATATTAATTAAGTATATTTGATAGTCAGCTGCAAGATTGTGGATTAATTGCTTAGAAAATTCAGCTTGATCAGTCAGAATGAGTTGATTCCGTATGCTGGAGCAGGTTGGATGGCAACCTTGACCCGAGTGTGAAAAGAAAAGCAATTTATTGTGAGACCTCATAGCTCAGATGTTGAGTGCATCTGTTTTATGCAAACTTCGCACTTCCTGTTCTGCATTCAAATTTCATCGAAGCCACCAAGTCTTTCACAGTGAATCAGCTGCATTATTTAAGTCTATCAAATACACTTATGAATGAATGAATAATCAGGAGGTCTTCGGACGATTGACTTGTACTCGTGATTTTCAAGCAGGTAACAACGACCCATCGTCAGGCAAAATGCAATGTGAGAAGAGGGATTGTCGCACTGGAGCGTTTACTGCGGAGGCAGGTAGGATAGGAGTGTTGAAAGTGAGATAGGGTTCACGGCTCAGGAGCATGCCGTATCAGCACATTTCCATTTGGCCGAGTACAGCCATTTAAATAAGTCAGCAAACGCCAATACGCGATACGTGGGGGGGGGCTGACTTGTTGTTTAGATGCAATTACTCGACATTTAAGTGTCAGGTGACGATCTGCTTAATTTTGCAAACGAAGCTTAAGAAGTATCATAAGCACGTGAATGACCAGCCTTTGGGGAATGACGGCTGCACGCATCTGTTTGTGTCCCTGTTTTGAAGCCGATATTTTTTTCAGTATCCGCGTCGGACTGGGGGGTGAAGGGCTTCAGCGACTTGAGACCTGTAACAGCTATTGTAAAAAGTTTTGCACCGCTGTTGTAGCCCCCTTTAATTGAAGCTTCGTGAAACCATGTAATCAAAGGGGGTCCATCGGGTGATTTGCCTTACGACAGGCTTGTCGTCTTCTCTGGGTTGCGCTGGACCTGATATATTCTTACCCAAACTTTTAGCCACCAATTTCGACAATATTCAGCACGTTCTTCGGCAAGATGAAAGAAAACACGAAGATTTAAACATGGAAGAGTTTAAGGTGGCATTAGCCTTGCGCTGCATATACCAAATTTTCTCGCCCTCCCCATCTGGGGGCCAGTCTCTTGAACAAATAAAGAAGACCGGCGGCCCTTAAGCTTGTCGCCACAAGAGATTCGGATCTCGGCTGAGCAAGAAGGAGCTATTGCGGCCTGATTCACAATTTGCCAGTAAGTCACTCCATAAAACGCATAGAAAGCTGATCGCGTACTCCGAGGTATCCCGTCAGTTGGGAACCTCTCAAGCCACGGCTTTTAGCGCATCGTGAAGATTAAAAGTGTTTCAGATTTTTTTACAGTAAGGAAAGGGCGACGAACCGTCAACCTCACTCTCTTTTCCCATCTCCGAGCACCAGTCGCCTTTCGAGCCGGTCAGTGCACTGGTAAAGAGAGTGGTATTTCTGACCCTCTCTACCTAATGGCTTACAGTAGGGCTTCCATTAAAAACAAGAAAACATGTGGCAAACGATAAGACACACTGGTGCATCCCACAACAGTAGAGAGCTAACAAAACGCGTCTGTGCTTTGAATTAGCACGAGTGTTGGGGAGCTGTGATTTGCATATGACTGGCTGGTAGTTGGCAGAGTGTGAAAACTAAACATTGACGCCACTATGATTGATAGATTTCGGCCCACATGTTTCTATTGACTCTTGGACCCCACTGCAAAAGTTTTGCATTCAAGACTTTACGCCCAAGTGGATACATAATGACCTCAAGAAACATGAAAATTTACTAGGAATCATAATTCTCTTCACATGATCGGTACGAGCAGACACAACTTGACCTTCTCCTCATGATTGGTTGTTTATCGAATGCCCCGTCTCTCTGTGACACACTTTCTTACGGGTCCGATGATAAATAATCTGGGCTGTGCTTCGGCCGTCGTTGAATTCTTGGCAACAAGATATTAAAGGTAACACAACGCCCATATCGCTGAAATAACTGCGGCTATTTGGGAGTTTCAGTTTCTCTCTTCTTGCTTCCTATTGGCTCTATTTACCATTGGCTATTGACCTGCTCTAATTTGCTCATAGGTGGTTCATTCAGTTATCTCTGGTTCGCCAATAGTAGAGAATATGCGAATTCCAGGAAACAGTTCAGGAAAAGAGGACGCGATAACTGGACTGCATCATCTTCTCCTACCTCTGGTTTTTCGTAACTTGCTCTTGCTGGTTTTTCAGTTATCACGCGCTTTTTCTTTGGGAATATTACAATTTTTATTATTTTACCGACAGCTCAGACCAACATCACGAAGCTTTTCGGCCTATGTGGGCCTCATCAGGTGATGGCAGGTCAACTCTAGTGTTGCAGCGGAAATTGCTGCCACGCTCGAGTTTCGAACTCGCGTTCCTTTGGCCAGAGGCGAACGCTCTAACCATTGAGCCACGGGTCCGCCGTGTTGTCGGTTTTGGATCGGGACTATAAATGTTATAGGGTAATTCTACTCCGATCTGTTTCAGGATGTACCCATCGTCTGTCATTGTCATGAAAAGCGAGCTAATTGGAACCCCAATTGTATATGTTACTCGCCAACTATTAGAAAAAATGTTATTATTTTACCGACAACACAGACCAACATCACGAAGCTTTTCGGCCTATGTGGGCCTCATCAGATGATGGCACGTCAACTCTAGTGTGGTTACAATTAGTTTGCTACTCATGACAAGGATAGAGGATGGGTACATCCTGAAACATTTATAGTCCCGATCCAAAACCGACAACACGGCGGACCCGTGGCTCAATGGTTAGAGCGTTCACCTCTGGCCGGAGAGACGCGAGTTCGAAACTCGAGCGTGGCAGCAATTTCCGCTGCTACACTAAAGTTGACCTGCCATCACCTGATGAGGCCCACATAGGCCGAAAAGCTTCGTGATGTTGGTCTGTGTTGTCAGTAAAATAATAACATTGTTTCTAATAGTTGGCGAGTAACATATACAATTGGGGTTCCAATTAAATCGCTTCTCATGATAATGATAGAGAATGGGTACATCCAGAAACAATCGGAGTACAATTACCCTCGAAAATATTAGAATTGTTCTCGTGCTGCAAAAGTCTGGGGGCTTGTGTTTCCGGAGTGTTACACGTGGTAGATTGTTACCAATTTATTTAAATAACGGTAAATTCAATTACCAACGAGTGTTTTTATTTTTCTCTATAACCAACAGCCCTTGTCCTCTCGACGTACTCGGCTGCGCTAACAGAGATCGGGAGATCAGAGCAATCCTTCATTGTGGAGGCACAAAAGGGTATTTTGACAACTCTTAACACCTTTGTTAAAAAACAGTGGCAAGAAATTCAGGTTGGTTGCATTTGTGTTATCTGTTTATCATGCCTTTTTGATAACCTTATAAAACGTGCAAACTGTTCTAAAGCTTCATCTGGCCAATTCCAACGGAGTGAAGCATTCCGTGCGGGCGCCCCACGATGGCGACATTTGCATCGCGTGGGGTCTTTCATCCAACCAAATTCTTGAAGAGTTGACCAGTACACATAAAGGGAGGGGGCAAATAATGAGTCAGACTGACGATAAGAAGGGATTCGTTCTCATGGCAGAACAGCATGTTCAAAAATACACAAAATTAGACGCGCTTGAATATTTACGATGACTATAAGTTGTGGTTTGCAACGTTCTAGAGACTGGTTAGCGAGTGTACGGATGCTTTTGATAAATTTGTGCCATACCGGCACATTTATATCGAAACAGGGTTCAAATTAAGACACTTGATCGATAATGTTCGTCTTTTCATGCAGGTGTGTACTAGGAATAGGGACGGGAGATAAGAAACTGCTGGCTAGGCGACAATTTGGTTCAGGCGGCAGCGTTCCAGGGGTGTTGGAGCAGGGAGATGAGGAAGATAGGGGTCTGGACTAGTGCATTTAATTAAGCGACTGTTGGTCATGTTAAGCTCGGAACGAACTTGCCGCTTCCATCTGTAGCGTTAATTAGCGCGATAAATATGCTTAATTTTTAGCTTCAAAGCTTGCCAGCTGACGAGGTAGCTCGAAGCTGGACGTCAGTCCGGGATGACCCCTTCTTAAAATGACCTTTACTCCACAACAATTTTGCCCGGTACATGTAGATGAAGGTGGGATGTTTAGCCATGACGTCCACTGCACCGAATCCGAGGACCAGTTTGATTGGGGGCTCAGTCAGTCGACTGAAAGGAGCGAGTGAGGGTGCCTTGGGGAAATCCATGCTCAGGGAAAATCGTCACATTGCTGATTATTATATCGATAGTTTCGACCTTTTTGTTTCAACAATGTTCACGGCATGCTTTAGCAAGCTGACCTAGGTCTAAGTGATAGTAAACCTGCGCAGCACCTTACACTCTCTCCTCGTTGCCCTCCGAAATCCAGCCTGATTAAAAGTCAAGAAAATTGGAGGAAGATCAGGCGTAGGTGGCTGCACAGCATGAGCCGGCACCTACGCGTGCCATTGTTTATAAATAAATAAATAAATTGTATATTTAAAGCCTAAGGGGCCCTTTGATTACAAACTAAGCACTATCGTGAAAATAAGAAAAAATAACAAATATTTTAGATCAACAACGAACTCTTATAAAATAATTGGCTGGGCAGTAAAAAAACTCCTACATCAGTGTATGAGTTCAGCGAGCCACCGATTTCCAAAAAATGTAGGAGAAAAAACTGCTTAAAGAGGTAGCATGGTACAGTTAAATTGGATTCTATTAGTGAGGGTTTGGGACGCTTCTTGTCATGGGAAAAATAATATAGCGGTGAGTTAAGAAGGGGTCATCTGGAACAACAGGAAACAGCAGTGGAATTGAAGGCAAAATTACCCAGATGTGACCCACCAGACTCCAGAGTTCACCGATAAGTTGGCAGCCAAACAATAACCTTGAAGGTCACCGTATCCTGGAAACAGCTTCAAATGCCAGGAGGACCCTTTGCAAAATCTAAAAATTGCGTGTTTGGAAAGGAAACAGACAGTAACGACTTTATTTCCTGCAAATTTAAATGCTTGCGTAACTTGCCTTTGAAAATCGATAGTGTAGTAGACAGCCTAATATCGAGTGGAAGGTTGTTCCAAATGAAAACATATTTGGCGGTAAAAAAAACGAGAACGGTTAGATGTGGAGCTACGGGGTGGTAAAATTATCATGGAAGAGTTACAGGTGGCGTAATTTCGGTCTACCGGAGTAAGAGCGTTAATTTGTGGGAGATTAGGATAAGAAGCATATACCAGCTTCCGGTCTTCTTACCCAAAGAAATTTAATGTTTGATGACTAACAACTATCTGTACAAGGAATACTAAAACCAGAAAGAGGTACACATCCCCAATAAAATCTACGCCTTGGCCTTGAGCTGGCTTCGTATTGGTACGGCACAACTAACACGCGACACGTTGTATTGTAGTATTGTTATCCCATATATTCTAAGCTCATCATCAGCATTCATACAAAACCGCGGAGAAATACATTCTGAAAGTTGCTTCAATTGGACAGCTCATTACCTTAATCTAAAATTAGCTTATTTAGAGAATTAGAAACAAGTTTGTTGGCCCGGCATTAGAAGCCCGAGAGGTTGAACCGGCTTCAAGAAGCCAGCATGGCAGAAATCCGATCGAAGTTTGTGGGCATAGTTTTCTGCTTATACGACTTGCTGGGGACCTGCCAAAGCACGCAGTTTAGTTGTTCACACTTGCATGCTTTGTATTGCTTTCTTTTCTTGAAGAAAGAAAGACGGCGGTTGGAAGACCTACGTCTGGACTACGGTTCACTGCTGAGAAAGTTGGAATTTGCAACAGATGAGGATACAAGGAAATCGGTAAGTGGAACCATTCTTTGTTCAGCAAGCCGCAATTTCAAGCTTACACGAAAACCTCAGGTCCCTCATACTGACCAAGAATTGTGGATAGGCTCTTAAGAAAGGATTTCACATTTTATTTCTTATACATTCGAAGGAAAGCACTAGGGAGAGAGAAAGCTGACAACGACTTATTCCCTTCTTTTTATCCCCTGTAGCACTAGTTGCCAACGGCAGCTTAGTTCACTTGTTATGGTGCATTCCTTTTTGTTGAAATCTAACACGTCGATAATACAAGCCTCTTTTTTAAAAAAACATCTAATTTGCGGTTAAAATGAAAACTTTAAGAACTGCTGAATCCTTTAAATTTTCAGTTGATAGAAAAATGTATTGCAGCAAAGCGCCTTTTCGACTCTCAACTCTGCAGCACTAAATTGGTGCTGGAACAAATTCCAAAAACTCAGGTGCGTCAATTTGCACTTTTCGTGTCTGCTGCCTTGATATACTTTTATTTTAGTTCGTTACTTGTTTCGGTTATTAGTGGGAGCCACCTGAGATATATCCCGCTTTCACAGAGACATGCAGAGAGGACGTTGTATTATCGGCACCTCCTCTCCCAAATCTGCAGCTCAAAACCAGCGACAGATCTGTCTGATTGGCTGGTGTCTAGGGCCATCCAACTAATCGGGCGGACGTTCAATGGGTACTTTTGTCGTCGGGAGATTAGGTGACATCAACCGCGCAGAGGAGTGAGACGGAAAAAAAATTGAAGAGGGTGACGTGTTATGCAATCCAACAATACGCTCGTTCGTCACCTAGACTCTTAGACAGCACATTCTATCAGCACTTATCAGAACTTCAATTTCGATGAATCTGATACTCTCTTAAAATAAAGCAAGGTAGAGGTAGAAGCATCATTATGCTGTATGTTGATGACCTCTCCGTAGATCCGAATCTTGGTTAATTTGCCGCGAAACAAACAAAGAGCCATAAAGGCTGGTTGTTTGAAAATATCCCAAATGTTTTTTTTGGAAGGTGGTCTCTACACCGTTGCTCACCACTCACAATGTAAAAGTTCTTTCTTGCAACTTCACAGTTCAACTGTCATTTCCGAAAGTTTTCCACCGTGGTTCCCCACAGCAATGTGGGCTGAGGAACAGTGACGTACGTGTGAATTAGTTTATCACAGGGGTAAGTACGTTAAGCCCTGGCAACTGTGATCTTCAGACCATGGTCCCTTAGGAGAGAAGAAGTCGGTGGAGTCCAGAGAAGAGGTAGTTTATTCTGTATAAAGAGAAATGGAGGAAACGCAGGAATAAGTTCGACTTCAGAGCGCACGACCAGCCAGGAAACTAGTTGGATCCTAAGTGCCAGCTTAGCAGCAGGCATCTCAGCGACCAACGTGAGCGGTCGGTCTACGCGTGCAGGCGTGCTATTCGTTACCGGGCCAGGGGCCAGCTTTGGGGCATCTATGATTGGCCATTCCCAGATATCGAAAAGAGCGGCAGTGAGTTTTTAGCAAAGTTCATTTTGACGCGAGCTAGTCATGACAAGTTTGTGATTTTAGTAGACGTGCGCAGCATAGACCACAGTCTCTACTTCCCTCTCGCCGGGGCCCCCTGTTCTACACAAGTTAAGAAAACAAGAGGCGTAGATGGCTTTCGTGTCGAGTAAATCTGCCTAAGTGTTCCTTCACACCCTCTCATAAACTGCACCTTTTTATGGGCGACCATCCCTAATGACGCATAACGTGCTCAGCTCTAGCCCAATGTATCCATCTTGTGGGTCACTTTAAAAGCCAATGTTTCAGTTAGTAGAGTGTTCAACAATATATTAAAATTCGTAGGTTCAAATTCCAGGTGCTAAAAACATGCAGTTGGGTATATTTGACGGATGACGCCTTATAAACCAGAAAGGATCATTCTCAGCTCCATTAGCTTGTTATCCACTTTGTGGCTTTCACGCTTAAGTACGTTACAAACCTCGGTGGAAGTTCAATTTGGGTTCCAATATTGTTTAACTAATCTTATGTTCGGCAACCAATAATAAGTGCATGATTAATAGGTTATTGCTAGTTTATGGTTTATTAATAGTTATAGTTGATTTTTCTTTTTCCGTTTAGTTTTGATCATAGCCGATTATTGAATCTTTATTTTTGAATTAATTTTTATTTTAGTTAGTTAAGCTTATGTTACATTACCTTTCATTAGTTTGTTGACTTTATTTTTAGTTAGTTAGTTCTTAGTTACCTTAGTTTAGCTTATTTTACTTCAGCTAGTTAAGTTTAAGATTTATGAATGACGTGCGTTTTATATTTTATATTTACTTCACTTTACTTTAATTATAAAAAACTTCGTAGTTGGTTGCATTTTTCTGCAAATTTGAGCAGTTTCCGATATTTCCATCGTTGCATATTTTATTTATGGCGCTTATATGTTGCCAAAAATAAGCTTATTTATCTAATTATTCCTATTATTTTCTACCTTGTTATGCTCTACTTTGTTAACCATTTTTCCCTGATGTGCCCCACCCATTTAATCCTTACTATCACCTGTCCCGTATTAAAAAAGGATAGGGTTTTCGCGTGCTGCCCTGGAACCTAAATTAAACGTCTAGCCAAGCCCCATCCACGCCTAAAACAATAAGCCTGGTATGCGTGTGTTTTTGAGTCAGGGTATGCGTGAAGCTAACTATTTAGGTTTGCCGGTCATCGTAGCCCCGCCCACCTTCGGTTTTTATACTTCGGTTCGGTTTTGAGGAGGTCAAATGAGCTTTTCGCCACGAAATTTTGATTTTTCTGTACAGGGATTCACGCACTACTTACGTCTGTGGCCTCATGCCGGGACTAACTATCATTGGCTTAGATGAGAAAGATATCGATTTTTATAATCTATCAAACTTTGCGCAAGCTAGATTACTATTGGCACTCAAAGGGAGCAAATAAGCCTGCCCACGCAACCCCTCTACAATGTCGACCAATCAGGTTGGTCTGAAAATGGTGAATGTGTTGCTGTTTTGATGTACACAGTAGTGATGTTGTACTTTTGGTCGTCTGAGATCTAAACTGCTAGAATGCAGCTCTCTGGTGCTCCGACATTATATTTATGTTCCGACTAGTTTCCGATTGGGCACTGTAAAAGGTTTTGTTTCACTCCATGATGAGAGCCAGAAAAATAGTTATCCACTGATAGCATAAATTTGTGGTTCGAATATGCTTTATAACGACGCGCAAACAACACTTCTGACCTCACTGTCAAAAATATCTGACAAAAACTCACTAATCGGCTTACATACCAGCTTTGCGAAAGAACCACGGCCTATCGGACAGGCATACCTGTTGTTTATAAAATGTTATACTGACAAACATTTTTCGGTCAGCCTTCGTACTGACCTATTCTGTGCGCAGAATGTATTTCAAGGTAGCTGCGGATAGAATGATCCTTATGGTGCTTATCGTTGTTTTTTTAATATTCCTGACCAGATACAAACATTGCTGGTTCAAGGTCTTAAACAGCTCGTAGCCGAGCAGGTCAAACACCTCGAATATAGTATGGAAGTGATGCACAATCTGACAGAAGCTCTTGGACCTCCGCAAACACCTGGTGTCTGGTAGGTTCAAAAATGTGCGGTGATCCTTCCCCCTTAACTTTATTTGTTCTACCATCTGCTATCACTATTCTTATTACTATGGCGGTGAAGAGATTAACATTTACTGGGCAGATTTGAATGATGCATTTGGCTCGGTTTTGAAAAACTCGGAGGCCTCTGTGAGATTCAAATTCGCGCCAGCAGGGGGAAGGTTTAGGAACAGCCAACGCTCAAGCCTTGCTCCCAGTGGGCCATCATGGCTTAGTCAGATAGAACGTTGGCTGTACGAAAGCTGGCACGAATTCGAATCCCATTGTGGCCACCGTGTTTTTACAACTGGGTAAAAGAAATTATATTTTTCCATTATCGGAGAGGGAGTGATTTCATGTTTTTTTCCACTCCTCAGCTCATCACTGTAGACAACCTTTAGGCACAGACCAAATGGCGAGCTCTTGATAGTAAATTAGGCAAAATACTCGTTATAGCTTGAACGAGGGCAGATAAAATAGCCATACAGGAAGAATGCGGGTAACCAACACCTTCTCCAACGCCTTTGCTGTGACTGTTTCTGATGGCGGGTTTGAGCAAGGAACCCAAATGTCAGGCAACTAAAAAGTCGAGTTCCGCAATCGCACCATATTCTTCTTCGGAACTGCTTCCCCGAACTTACCTTTTGATTCTATGGACTAAGGTAGACAGCTACGCACTGTGGGCCCCTATAGTCAGCTACAGCGGTTGTCATGGTGCCGCATGTCATTTGGTTACAATTCATGAGTTTTGGTCACTAGAGCCGAGCATTCATTGGTGATCGGCACAGAAATTTTTGATTGGATAAAAATTTGTGGGGTTTGAGCCTCGGGTGTAAAGTCACTTGGGTTTAGGTATAACTGGCCAATGACGGCTAATGAACCAGAAATGGTCACGTCAGTCTTTCTTGTCTTTGCCGGCATTGCTGTCTGCCTAGACTTTTAGGCGTAAGTGTGGGGGGTGAGTGAGTTCCGTAAGCGATCGGTGAACGTTAATCAACGAGTGTCCGTTTAGTTGACTCAGATGTGAAAAAACTTGCGGCGTTCACCGAGATAGGTTTATTACAAGTCTGACGTTTTGAGTAGTGGTCTCGTCTACCCATCCTCAGAGAATGGATACCCTAGCTCACGATCCTCGTCTTTGTGCCGTCCTTTCTTGCGTGTGCCTGTTCTACCAATCATGTTTGAGCCACTCTGTGTGTCTCTAGCCGCGTCTTCAGTCTCCTGCTTGTTTATTCGTTCCGTGGCCCTTTGTGACACCATGACTGGTGCTCGGAATAAGCATGTTGGCCGCGGCCGTAGCATTCAGCGGAATTTGAACCACAATAGTAGGGAAAGTCTTTGCACGAAGCCAATGCTCCACCAGTTGAGCCACAAATGTCATTCCTAGCACCGTGAGTTTACTCACACTTGGGTCCATTTTGCCCGCCCAACTTTACCGCTCGTATAGAATACACCAATACGGAACAGCAAGCTGACTGCCCAAGCAGGATTTCCTAAGCAATCATCCAGAATCCACCAGAATGACTACTCGGCTGACTTAATTATTTAGGAGTTTTGGGAGATTTGCTTCATATAGTTGCCTATCACTATGCGGGTTCAAATCCCGCCGAATGTCATGAGCTTTTTCACAATTGGGTCAATTAATTTAAGCAAATCTGCCAAACCTCCTAAACAAGTGTTCATTTGTTTCCTGGCCAAATCCGAATAATTTGATTCTCTGATCCCATAAGGCGTGATTTTATTTTCGAGGATATGAATGCATGAAATAAAACAAACTTTCTCAGGCTCCCTCCAAGAGCTTGCATGAACATTGGAACTGGAATGCAACAGGTATTGTGGACTAGCCACGTAATATTAATCAGCTGCCAACAGGCAGTCAATAGTGAAACCTACCAATACAAGCGAACATGCGGGTACCCGTATCTGCTACTGCTATCTGACTATGTCTCTGATGACGAATCCGCGACGGATCTCGAAACTTCAAGCAAATAAAAGTCTTGTCCCAGCGATCAGGTCATCTTCTCAGTGTAACCTGCGTAATTATTTCCTAAACTGTTACTAGCTGAAAGCCCGGATGCGCATGTTTCGCCAATCTTGTGCTGTTGCGTGACACAGCTATGAGGGAATGGGCTCATCTCAATGGATCTCCTAATGTTTCCCGTGTGTTTTCTAGCATGTTCACTCTACTCTCCATGCTGCATTAACACACACTGCCTCAGGAGTATTTAATTATGGGACTTCATGAGACCACGAAATTTACTTTCATAGAGTGTGATATCTGAAGAGAAAAGGCCCTTCAGAAAATCGAGTTTTACTCGTGAATTTTAAAGCAGGTAACAACAGCTTGTCGTCAGACTAAATAAAAAAATGAGAGCTGGGATTTCTGCCCTAGAGCCGGGGTCGGCAACTTATGGCTCGCGAAACATATATGGCTCTTTTGATGATTGCGTATGGCCCTCTCAGAAACTTCAGATTTTATGATTTTGGTTACTCTTTAGGGGTCTTAGTAGTGGGTTGTACTCGGATCACTATATCCATCACCGAGACGCGTATCAGGATCAATTTAATCTCGACCAATCTCTAGAGTTTTGGCACCCCTAGGGTTGACCTAGCTGGTCCCTGTCTGGCTTGCCGAGAGCAATTGCTTCCGTTTTCTCCTGCATCGCAACAGCAGCGGCAAGTTCGCTAAATACCAAACGCTCTACGTAAGCACGACAACCCGCAGAATTGACCTTAGCTTGATCGAGGTCACGCTGGCCGAAAAGCTTATCTTACGGGCATAGGCCAGCCGGCTTCGTTACATATAGTGCCTCGTGTTTATGTCCCTCAGACGGAGCAAACAGTCCATTCGCGAAAACTCACCTTGTGGACTAATAAATGGATCCTAACATCTGACTGTTTTCTTTCATCAGACGGATTGCACATCTTTGAACGCTACACACTCGCTCATTTGCCCAAAGTTAACTTCTGCAACAAATATACTATATGGCTCTCACTGAAATATGTATATTTTCAAATATTTGCTTTCTTGGCGCTCTGAGTTAAAAAGTTTGCCAACCCCTGCACTGGAGGTTTTTGGGGCAGAGGTGGGGTTGCTGGGGGGGGGGGGGGGTTGACGAGGGGGAAGGAGGAGGAGTCCGAACGACGCAAATCCTGCTGCGCGAGGTGTTGCGAGTGCAAGGGGATGAGAACGCTTTAATTATACACCATGTGTCGTAGGGATGCCGAATCAGCGGAGTTCTAATTGGTCAAGTTCGGGACAGACTGTTATTGTTTCACACTAGGTGATGAGCGAAAATAGGCATAACGGGAATCGAGATTCACGTGCCTTTTGATGGTGTTTGTGCCAGAATGCCAAGCTTTGAGAAATTATCGTGCCTGTTTTGTATTAGCCGTGACGACCACTTCAGGTATGTTCCAACTGAAGCCGTGGTCATAATAAATAGCGTGCTTTAACCCGAGAGACGGTATATCACTTCTTCGGATGGCCAACTTATGCTCATTTATGCAGTTCCCCACTTTCCGACCTGTGTGGCCTATGTTGACACTAGGGCAATTAGCACACGGAATGTGGCAAATGACATTGGTTGGGTGCTCTTAGGGTATGTGGTCCTTAACCTGAGATAGCGCTGCACTCAGGGAGGACGCTAGGTTGTAAGAAATGGCAATGACGAGACCATTTAATCGTCGGACGATCACTGCACAAAATGTTTGCATGTAGAGTAAGGAATACAATGGTCATTGTAACACTTCTCCGTTAGAGCTTCGATCTTTTGATGACCTCTGTCTGTGTAGTAATTCTGCGTTTATTACGGAATTCCATCGAGCGCATTCTTCACGACGTAGACAATTGTATTACTTACCTTACCTTAACCCATTTTACCGGACCTCTTGACCTCATATATTAGTGACGAATGGTTGTCTCTGTCTCGGAGACATAGGGGTGGGAGAACATTTTGCAACTGCCTTGCATAATACTGTTGCACAATGTGCCTCCTAATCCACCGTCCTCCCATTTTGTTTCGGAACGATCGGTCAATTAAGCAAACATTCCAGTGAGAGTTCTCAAGGTGGATTCCTCTGAAGGGCCGAATCCTTCTGGCAGCTTACTGCCTGCTTCAGCCCTGATTCTGTGACCTTCATGGTCCATTGAAAAGCTGGTTGATAACGCGTAGGAGAGGTCTTGATAAAGGCAACTGAATTGGCAGCCAGTTCCGGTGTATCTATCCTCCTCAGCTAGCCATTCAAATTTTGCTCCATTCCTTGTAGACCAGAAGGTTCGACTAGGCTCGACTGCAATGTTGGTTAACGCCCAAGCGTGCTTTTTTGTCACACAATCTTGCTCGACTATACAACGCCCAAGACGGTCATTTTACCTTGCTTCAGAGCCCTGGATCAGAGCGGGCGCTCGGGCCGCGATAAAAATCAATAATCGCTTAATGTGCTTGAGCTGTGCGCTATTTTCTGGCCTACTGGTCGTCTTTAATCGACCATGAGCTTATACCGGGAGACACAAGGCTAGTACATGAACGCCTGATTAGGTGGTCGTTAGTCCAGACATTTTTGAGATTTGAGTCACAGTTTCTGTTCACGGTTGCTACCGTCGGCAGTAATATTGGTCACGTGATTGCCAAACGAAGCACAGGTCACTCCGTTCAGCCATGGAGTTCAGGTCCGGCCTGCTGGCAGCCAGTGACACAGTAAGAAAACAGACAGTCAAGGAGCAGTTACCCTACGCTGTCTCGATCGTAGGCTACAGTCTGTGAGCAAATGGTTTACCGCAACGTACTATCAACAAACGCAAAAATTGGTTTTAAGCACCAGCTATGAGCTTTGGCTACTAAATCTGCGCTACTAATTAACAGCTGTTAAGGCTGTCAGGACATCTGTCGAGGCCCAAGGCAGAGCGGGACAGGCGAGTTCCATTAGCGGGCGGTGGACGTTCATCAACGAGTGTCAATATCCCGCGATCTAAGCAGGAAAGACAGCGAAATCGTGGCTCAATGGTTAGGACGTTAGATCCTAACTAAAACGTCGCGATTTCGAGGCTCGGGTAGGGCACCACTTGGATCTGGGTAAGACTGGCTGACGACGCCTAAGAAGTCAGAAATGGCGACTCAAGTCTCCGTTGTCTCTGCTGACAATAAAATCCGCATATAACCAGATTTAGTTATTCCAGTCACTGAATCTTTGTTGGCCATAATTTCTCCCAACTGATTGTTCGGATCTGCTTGGCGGATTCACAGTAATCTAGAATAAGAACGTAGGACCAAGTATAATGCCTAGATTTCGCCCTCCGATCGGAGCAGACGGACAAATGCCATTAAGAAGAAGAAAACTTGATCGCTGGGACAATACTTTTATTCGCCTGACGTTTCGACATCCGTCGCGGATTCGTCCTCAGAGGCATATTCAGAGAGCAGTAGCATATACGGGTAGCGCATGCGCAGGAGTCTGCATTATTTATAGAATACAGTCATAGCGGAAAAAATACAGCGACAGTTAACGGCAATTGCCTTTATGCATGTTGGTAGTTTGTTGAACAGCATGCGGGTCCTGACCTGCTGAAATTTAATCAAACGTGGTGGAATCGGGCGTGAGGATTGCTCTGCCATCTGGCGCTCCGGTGTGGGCATAGGATGACACGATGGCCTGTCCGTTCCCCAAGTGGCCACTTGCTTGTGTGGCCGGCTCTCGTCGAATGAGCCACAACGTCAGAATTGGCATCATGTCGGCGCACTGCTGCCACGTGTTCGGTAATTTGCGTCTTGAGAAGTCTGCCAGTTTCTCCGACATAGTTACGTTGCCCGTAACTGTGCCAGATCTTGTGGACGACTCCATGGCAAGAAATATCTGGATGAAGAAATGAATGTTTCCTATAAATACCGTAATCTCCCGTGCATAAACTACCCCTATCTGCCACTACTCTCTCACATTATCTCGGATGACAAATCCGCTACGGAGCTCAAAAAGTCAGGTGAATAAAGATATTATGCCAGTGATCGAGTCGTATTCTTCTCAATTGCTTCCCGGGACTGGCATTTTCGCTTGTATTGGATGAAAGCCATACAGACATGAGACGACTGAATACGTCCAGTTGGCAGTGGGGATAAATCTACACAAATTAATTGTTACAGCAAGTGAACTTCTTACTACAAGCGTTCGTACAACTCAAGTCGAATTCCGCAAAATGTTTTGCTACACTTCTACCGTCAACGGGGCCAGCAGGTCCTATTGGTGAACTATAACCGTGACTTTGCATGCAGATTTCAAATGAATGGGCAAACATTATGCTAGCTGGCTGTAATATCATTATTAGTAGTATCTTATAAAGTAATAATAGACATATGTTGCAAAGTGCAATGATAATAGGAAACAAGCAACAGATCACTTGTTAATTCCAAGTTTTCATTTTCAATGTCTCTAAATTATGCCTTATAAGTTCTCTTGTCTCTTTGTTCCGCCTATCCAGCAATTTAATGTTTAATTTATATGACCTATTTTTCCTTGCAGAAGCCAGCGAAAGTTCCCCTTATCAGTGTATTTCAAAAGACCCACCCTCCTTGTTTACATGTGGATGTCCGTTCTGGTGTTACGCTATAATTTGCCGAATTGTATACATGCACCTTGAATTCTCCAGCCCTCAGATTATCATGATTGTGTGCTAAGAGAGAAAAGTTTGAGATATTATCGATATTAACGGCAGTATTTCTGTAAAAGATTTTGTCATTGGCGCTGTATGACTCTTTTCACTTGAGCAGAAATGACTAATTAGTCGAACTGTCGTAACGCCAACTTTGCCTTCAACTATTTTTTGTCAAAAGTTTCCGTTTGAGAAAAAGATACGCTTTATTTTGAAAGCCCGCCTGTTTGTTTGGATCGGAAACGATAACCACATGAACGTTTGTTAAATCTGGAAACAGCAGAAATTTGGGTAATGAGGGTGTCATTTGGGCTCCGATAAATATTACTGCAACTCTGAGAGTTGATTCTGGCTGGTTGACGGCGGATGCTAAGCCAGAAATTGCCATTTGAGTCTCCCTTCTCTATTTTGGTAATGTTCTTCTGCCTATAGCACAATATTGTGTATTTTGCCCTTGGAAATGACCGCGCAAATTTTAGGATGAATCCTTTCAAAAAACTTTTAAAGTTTCATCCGAAGGTTAGTAGGAATTACTGAGCCAATATCCACCAGCTGTTGTGCAATGATGATAGTTCGACCGTCTTTTTCCATTGCAAGCTTCAGCAAACTGAAGGCGGACGTGATGACTGCAACTGAATTATAGTGAAAGCAGACTCGCGCACGGAGCAACTGACCGGGTGGCCCTTGCAAGTACACAGACGAAGGCGTGACAGCCATCACACCGCCCGCAAGTTAGCTCGGCACCACCAGCCGGTATTCACGCCTCTGGATCAGAGAAGGAGCGATAATATACAATTAACCGGGCTCTTAGCGATAGTCGGGCACTTAGCTTTAGCAGGGTAGTTATATCGCCTGAATAGCCGATCTAAATAGCTCACAAGGCTCAAGTTATGATGATCTTGACCTCGTTGACCTCAGACCACATAAAATGGCATAAAAGTTAGCCAACTTTTACTGCGCTTGGGAGGAATCGCTTTTTCCATGGAATCTGAATGCAAAAGGTATTTGAATTGCACTGCCTGCTACATCACCTCGTTTGAGTGATAGAAGTATGAGGTGACAGAAATTCACCTTGCCTTCCGCAGATTCTGTTGATCCCTGCGTCCTTAAGCACGGTCATTTGTAATTGATGACGCCGCTAATCGAAATAAAAACTACCGAAGTACTTTTAACTGCGCAGAAAAATTACGGATGTGGAAACCCAAGTTTTGCAATAGCGGTCTGACAGGAAGCCGTCAGAGCAAAAGTCGGATGGATAAGCGAAAAAACAGCTATTACAAAAGCAAATTACCCTGTCGAACAGTTTGGGGATGAAAAGTGTTTATTAAGTGCTATATGAGGTTGAAAGCCAACGAGGAAGTTAGACTTAAATATTTTAGTTGTAGGCGAAGATAGTAGGACGATTACGCAGGAAATGGCATCCGACTTACAGCGGAACTTCTTCTTATCGACAGACGTTTGAACGGTGTTCGATGCAGGCAACGTAGGGCCAACTGAACGATAACCTACAGAAGTCCGCAAAAGCGGTTCCTCATCAACTGTAGGAAGTGACGCTAATACTGGTGCACATAGTATGGTGGAGAAAAATTTAATGAATCCTGATATTAAATTTCCATCAACCGACTAGATCACGAGAGCATCAAGAAACAACCTTTATCGCAAACGGAATATCCTCAAAAATGGTGTCATGTGTTCACTTCATCGGTGGCAAAGGGAAAATTTAACATGACCTTAATTTCTCCCGACTATATTTAAGCAATGGCGCATTAACATACACAAATTCTTCTCTCTAGGAAAAGAATAAGCCCTTATCACCAAGGCCTCTTAAAATCTTTCTTAAAACTGAAATTTAGGCTGCACACCTCATGTAACTGAGAACGGTCATCTATGATTCGCATTATGAAGTTTATTTTTTCAATCAGAGTACGAACTTATAGAAAGACACATAAGGGAGGAGCTTCAATCAGAACTTATAGGGGGAGGGATAAATAAATAAACTAGCGGAGAAAAGCATTATAGGCATCAATTTGTCGTTTACGTAACAAACGCCCTATAAAATCAGGATTCGTTGTGATCAAGAAGACAGAAGCTGAAAGCCATGTGATAGTTCGACCGTCTTTTTCGGCATTTTTCACAACGAGCTTCAGCAAACTGAAGGCGGACGCGATGACTGCAACTGAATTATAGTGAAAGTAGACTCGCGCAGGGTCTACCACACTCCCTCACCTGAACCCAATGGTAAGACAAAACTCAGGTAGATCGTAAATAGGGGGGGGGGGGGGGGGGGGGCTGGTGCGGCCGAGGCTGCCCCTAAGCGTGTCGCCATGCTCAGGACAGTCAGCTTCGCAAGATGAGCACGGAGCAACTGACCGGGTGGCCCTTGCAAGTGCACAGACGAAGGCGTGACCGCCATCACACCGCCCGCAAGTTCGCTCGGCACCACCAGCCGGTATTCACGCCTCTGGATCAGAGAAGGAGAGAGAATATACAATTAAACGGGCAAATACGTACACGGCCTGTCAAGCCAGTTGGAGCGCAAGCGCAAACACCGACAGAAAATCAGATCCAAGAAAACTGCCAGATCACGCCAGACCGCAAGGATCATGGTGGTGCTGAAGCGTGGCGTTGCATACGCACACAACCCTTACATAATGTTGTGCAATAATACCTTTGATACTGGGAAGTTGGTAGACCCACAAATTAGCCGATCCCCCTGCAGATGCCTCGTGATGCGGTAAAAAAGGCTCAGCTCTTAGCTATAGCCTCTGCTACCTCTATGATGAATCATCAAGTATTGCTTGCTTTGACAGGATCAGCACTGATGACAGCAATTTGTCAAAGAAGAAATGTTTTTGTGAAAAGCACGTTCTAACTAAAATCTCTGTCAGTTGAGCAGACCTGAGCAGGGAAAATTCCATTTAAAATGAACAGGATAAAACGAAGTTAGTGCTCGCATAGAAGCACCTCTGGCAGTCCCAATTTCGGCTGCAGCAAACAATTTCCGTCAAAAACTTTCATTTGTCAGCGGAAGTACAAACGTGCGAACCAATACCTTCAATGGTCTTGCTACCTGTGTTACGCTCAAGAAAATGCAACATATCTGCAAATCGAAAGAGGACGAAGTCCAAGTTTGAAAAAAAAGCAATGGGTAATAAGGTAAAAGCCATTACAATGAATTCTCTCAGTTTCGGAGTCAGAGCAAAGAGATCCTAGCTGCTGTTAGAGTGACGTGTCCATCCGAAATCACCGACCGAAAAGCTGAACACGTTTGATCTTTGATGTCCCCGACCCCGTTAAGAGATATTAGGCATTTAAACTGCAAGGCGAGCCAACAGCCAGCGGATTTATTTAATGTTTATTCTCAATACTGCACTGTTTTTGCCGTTATCACAGTGGATTAAGTTAATAGGGGCAACCATACCCGATGCGATCTTCAGACCGAGTTCTCTGCGCGACGAAATGAAGTGGGATGTCAGGTGGGAGGAATATTATATTCTGCAAAGAGAGTGAATGATACGTTGGAAGACATTGGCAACTGGATGAGCGTGCATCCACAGTTGCGAGGGCGTTATCCAAGGTGTGAGAGCGCGGACGTCATCACAGCGTCTGTGTGATGTGATTCAGCCTCAGGTAGATGATTGGTCAGATCGGATCGTGGTCAAAGGATATTGGTATGCACGTGCAAGCAGCCGCGAGAGGCAAAAAGTTGAACTTCGCACTCGGAATTGGGCATCTTTATCGTCAGCGATGATGGGTCCGGCTGCCAACTCAAAACGACAATCAAATACCCTCCCTAGTACGTTGATTCAACCTCCATTTCCTAAACAACGGCCTAAAATTTAGCAAATCGCATGTATCAGCAATGCGTATGGACGGGATGTACTTCAGTCTGTTCGATGACGCTTCAAAAAACTTCGACCCAGGAATTGAGGCGAATTTTCGCATTCCAGAAGTGTTAATATGTAAAGTAGAAGAAAGCACGTCGATTACCGAAAAAATGGTGTTATTCGACTAAGCTGTCAAGTTCTTACTTAAGTCCGTCTTCAGAGATGAAAGCTGCAACAAAAACAAGTAATCATTATAGGGCGCAGTGGCCAATCATCCACCACGGACGTCAGTCCGGGGGTGACTGTGCAGAGCTCTGTGTGCCGACGCAGATCAATGATTTGATTGACTGAGTTCTCACCCGAGGCTCAGGCTTCAAACTATTCTCAGTCTGGCTTGCTTCCGGCGTGAGGTAGCCACAAGGTTAAGTTCATAAGCCATCTCGTAGGTATGAGCAGCCACAGATCCGGTCTCCACCCAGGAGTGCGTTTTCTATAAGGCGCAGAACAAGCGCGCTCAGAGTATTCTTATGAGACTATCTTTTAAGACTTCGTATGGAACGTTCGAGAGGAAGTCAGGCGCCGTCAGATCATGGGCGAGAACGGTACTACTATGCTGCAAAAGAAGGTAACCCAGAGGAGGGCAGCGGCATGGCACAGGGTAACAAGTTCTGGAAGCTGCCTTATGAAAATCAGAAACTGATCTCAGGAACCGGCAAGAGTTCCCACGCGATGCGCTTAGGTACTTCGAGGGTAGAAAGGCCTTCATATTTACCACGATAAATCACATTTGGAAGATGAAGACCTAACTGGGAAATCGTCAGTTAAATTTTCCTTGCGAAACCACACCTAAAAGAAAACAATAGAATGACACTCTAAGGTAATATATAGCTATCCATCCTGGGTTAATTAATTGCAGAATTGCAAATCTACCGAGGTATAGTGAGACCACATAAAGGAATCCTGAATTGCTCATAGAATCTTTAAAAGAATTCAGATCAAAGAAGATCCACCTAAAGTCTACTTCATCACTAAAATACCCCAACTAACAAACTAGGCAAGTGGCTGGTTTTGGCGTCTCCATTTTCTGTCTGCTCATTCAGGCATCACATGCAATTCGTCAGTCCAATCTTTGAAGAAGCTTAAGGGGCAGGAAGTCACCTGACATAACGGGCCATGGTATCTTTTGATGCAAAATCGCTGTATTTCTATCCCTTAGGGTATAGCAGCTGGGTTCATCCACGGACTTCTGCTAAACAGTTTTCGGACGGGGAGGTAAGGGAGTGGGGTCAACTACTCAGCGCATTTGACTCACTATAAACAATCTGACGAGTTCAGAGTTATCACGATATGCTAAAGTCTGTGACTTGGAAGGCTACCTACTAGCGGGATAACTGGGACCGCACATTGTGTGTTTATGCGGAGTGGTCGACAGGCGGACTGAGAGGCAGGCTGGAAGGGCTCCTCCTTAGTATGGCCTTTATGGCACTCCTCCACTCAGCCAGGATCCGAGCCAATTTTGGCGGCACGCCTAAGGGCGGCTTCGGCCACGCCAGCCACCTGTGCCAGCTCCTGCCACCAGCTATCTTGAATTGACCTCCATGGACAGCTGTATCGAGAAGTCAATGGTTAAGCTACGTGCAGTGTATGGATGCCAGTCCTAACGGGACCTTAATTTCAAACCTTGCACAAAACATTTCTCAAATATAAGAAAGAGTTGCATTCCACAAGAGATATCGTCAGTATCCTAAGCGACGTAGGATTACTTCCCCAGGCGTTGAAAACGGCATATGCACAGAGAAAATTTATTTTCGTGCATGAAGGGAATGATAAACTGCCCTGCTTATACCTTCTTGTATGTATATGGGCAGATAGTTCCATTTAAAGGTCCATCAAAAACAAGCCAGAAAGGCCAGTAAAGGAACTTTGTCAGTTGCATTCCATTTCATCAAAGACGAAACTTGGTTTTGTGCTGGTTTGCTAGACCCAGCAGAATCTGTTCCTCAAATGTCACCGATCAGATTAGTTTAGAAAAGGAGCTTTTCTTGAAAACAGGTTTTTTGAGAAATTAATATATAATAATCCCCAAACGCCGGTGAGCACCTACCTCCCTCTCGGACGTACACCAATTCTAACTTGTCCATGAGCACTTGAGTGATTTTCTCCTTGGTACTAATTATCAACATCCTGCCTATGCAGGTAATGTCAAACTGCATCCATGAATCTACGTGTAATTGTGAATGATAACCAATTGTTCGCCCGCAAGAGCAGTTGACATCTCAATTATATCCGTACATACTGCCCTGGTTGTTGGGGGCAGTATAAAAGATACTCAGGCATTCAGTTACAAAGCACCTGTTGGACACCGATCATATAGGTGACGCAACTTCTGCAGTTAAAGTTCTGCTTAGGTCAAATAATGGGCGTTTCCCTGTTGTCGAAGTCATTGCAGTACAGAGTGCAAAGCCATAACTACAAAAGCAGCTAGATCGCGTGATTCAACCCGCTCGGTCGGTGAGAAATAAACTAATTTCCTCTCCCATTTCCTCTATCCCACATGACTGACTACTGTCCTCTGCTATGCAGGCGTAATCATACTTAACAAGTTTTCACTGCAACCTGAACTTTCTCATCTAGACCACTATTCTCATCGCACCATATCCACCTGCATAACAGACTAACCTTTCAAGTTTTTGCCCACCTTTAATATTTAATCACTCCATGTCGTTTTCTAATTGAGCAATAAATATTTAAGCCATTCCCTGATCGTATGCAGTTAAATACGAGATAATTAAACTTTATGACATCAATTTCTTACGCGTATTCATCTTGTTCAAACTCATTTTGGGATAGGAATGTTTTAATCCCCTGACAGTTAGATTATCGTACCATAAAACGGACTACTGAATGTATTTAAGTAGGATTTATTAAGTCAAACACAAACGCTTTGAACTATACACGTAGCTGATGGTCCTAAGAAACATATGGGGCAGGTTTTAGTCTTCATCGCCTTCTTCTTCTTCCTCACCCTCTTCGGCCTTGGCCTCCGCCGCCAGGCGCTTGGCCTCCTTCATCAAGCGCAACTCCTCCTCTTGCAGTGGCGTGGGATCCACCGTCTCCTGCAGGGGCGTGGCCTCCTCGTCAAACTCCTTAGCCGGATTGGCTGTACGGATGGGCATGTAGCTGGCTCCAAGCACCTTGTTGCCCCAGCCAATGTAGATATTCACAAACGTTCTAGGGGAAAAAGAAGGACATAGTGGTCAGTGATTTATTTACAGATTAGACAATAAAGGATGAAGGAAACCATTGGGATATTGTGATACCTGTGACGCGGGGGGCAAATATAAGCGTTCTGTTTCGTTTCACGTTACTTTACTGCATAGCTGAGAATAAAATTCAAAAATCGGTGATGCAAAATTTGCTCTCTAGGTAGTTGAGTAACAAATAACCTGACCTTGTAATCGTATTTTTGGTCACAATTCAATTGCTTGTAATACTATCAAAATGGCTGAAATCCGTTGCGTATAGGTGAATGCGTTTATAGGGAAAAATTGTGGAGTGGTTTACCATAATGATTAACGCACAGTCAGGTGGCGATCGGGGTTTGCGCTCTTTCCAATGAATTCGATTTAAACAAGTGTGTAACAGATGCAGTGCTGGCCTTTAGCAATGTGAATCAGGCAGAATTGTCATTCAGAAGAAGAGGACGCGATACTTGGAACAAGAAGGTTTTTTTGCCTGACGCTTCGGATTCCATCGGGAATCATTGATCATAGGTGAAAGTATCACAGTCATATCTTGTGCAGAGGGATTAAGGATTCCCGACGGAATCCGAAACGTCAGGCCAGTCAAACTTTTGTTCCAGTGACCGCATCCTCTTCTTCTGAACTGCTTCCTGGAACTCGCATATTCTCTACTATTGGCAGACTTATCAGTGTCAACTTAGGTGAACGAACTTTCTCGACTATTCATTATCAGGTTGATACAATGATATAACCGAGAGCGGAACTAACAAACATTTGAGCAACTCATCGGTAATAATGTGGGGAGGGGAGAAAAGGTGTTAAGGGATCAAGAGGTCGGATTCTTGTCATAATTTGGGACCAGATAGGGAGGAGTGAGGGGGGGAGCTCTAACAATTATTTTATGTCGCCCCATTCTCCCTGTCTGGCGTCTTGCTGGGATACTGTCTTCTGGCTCAAAGCAACTTCCAGTCTTCTTGACACTGGGTACATATGTTTGAGGGAAGATGGAAAGCGAGGAGGATGCAACAAAAGTCTACTATCACTTAAAACTGATCCACGCGTTCGTCAGTGCTCTTGCACCACCAGAAGGCTGTAGAGCACACCGTTGACATCGTCGAAATGGCCTTCAATGGCGAGTCTGCTTTGATGAAAGAATCAGGGGTGATTCAGAAAAGACAGCTTTGTAAATGCGTTTTTACTGACTTTTTACCACCCTCTGTACTCAGCGACACGCCACGTACGAGGTCACATGACTGCAGTTCGCTGTCTGCTTCTGAGAAAGCCAAGCTCAGGTGATGCAAACGCTACCAACGCTCAACCTCTTACCTATTGTGGCTGCTAGAATGTCCACATTTGTATACCAACACTAACCCGCCTGGCCAATCACCTTCAAGGCTGCCTCACACAAAGCACTTTCTTAGACGCTGTGATAATTGCCCCGCTCTCACACATCGGATACTGCGCCGCTCAGGGAGCAGACGCGCGTTCTTCCGTCAGGCAACTTCCGCCAACCTATTCTTCACTTCTTGTGAACAGAATGCACTTTTCCTTCTATCCGGCGTCTAACTTTATCTCATCCCATACAAAAGCATAACCTGAAAATCGCAGCGATAAGTGTTGTATTTATTAACTTACCCTACAAGGATACCTTAACTGTGTTAGGGCCCGGCTTAAATGCGTGTACACGCCACTCTGTCGAGCCGTTGTCCCGCCAAACGACTGGTCCGCCTATACAAAGTGCACGCCGCCCCGAGGATTCGCTCGCAAGCCAGACAACTGGTCCGCCCACACCGAGTGCATGTGACGACACGCAAAGCGAGACCGGCGCGGGGCTCTAACGTACCAGCTGCATGAGTGACAAGGCCAATGAAACCGCCTTTGACTTGAGCCCACCATCTGATTGGTCCGATTAGACATCGCTTCTACACGCGTTTGCTTGCCTTAATTACGCTGCACTAGACTTACTTCAAGGCTTCTACTTTTGCGCTCTTCTTGTGTTTTTCCTTGGGGACTTATATAAAGCGTAACGTAGATGGCGATATCGCCGCTTTGGTCCCATACGGCAAATATTACTTACTCCTTCCGAGCCATTGCATAAGCGCCCGGCCAACGCACGTTGCTAAGGACGGCGACAGCACAGTTTGCAGGCAGCAGCACCGTCGATGGCCGCACGCGCCAGGCGGGAGCTAAAAATTGACCCGGTGAGCCAATCCGCGAGAAACCAATGTTGCCGATTGGACGTATTGCCTGATCTTCCTCAACTGGTGTCAGCAAATCCGGACCCTCCTCAGGCTCCTCCTCTTCCTCCTCCTCGCCCTCCTCTGCCATCTCCTCCTCGTCCTCTGGTTCGGCCTCTTCACCCTCCTCTTCTGCCATCAGAGCCTTGTAGGCCTTGGCTGCCTTCTTCGTGCTCATCCAGTTGATTCGACCAATGCCGTAGAGGTAGGGTCTGTGGTGAACCCAGTTGGCGAGGTCGAGGAGTTCAGTGAATTCCAACGGCTCATATTCTTCTGCCAGCAGCAGTGATTCCGGTTTTTCCTAAAACATCAGCCCGTTTGCAGAGCATAGAGCAAGGGCAGAAGCTAAGGTAATTAACGCAAAGACATAATCGAAATTAGACTTCATAGTTCGCTATACACCTTTGCACGTTATTTTGATCTCATTTTTGGATTTCATCAGCAAAATGCCTTTATTTAGGGGAAGCTGCACATGCATTTCAGTTTATTTACGAAAAACAGACAGAATTTTGGCGAAATCGGAGTTCGCTAGGTATCGAAAAAATTGCCCATATTAATTAGTATGGGAGAGCAAAATCGATTGTTTTCTTGCGCTGTTGTATGGGACTACGTCAGTATAAGCAAGGGAATTTTAACATATATCCAGTCTAGAACCGGAAAATTGGGTTTTAAGTTAACGCTTATTGGGCAGAGCTAAATTTGAGGAATCGCAGTCAGTAGGAGTACTTCGAATGGGCCGACTGGGAGGAGAGGGCGCGCTCAGCGCACCATTTGGTCTTACGGGCACCTGATTTTAAGGCAGCGGAAGGGCGAGGAAATTCAGGGAACAAATTTGAGCGCAATAATCCTGTAAAATAAAAATAATTACAAGGGTAAGTTGGGGCGCCTACGCAGATCTCGGGCAGGACACAGAAAAACGCTTTAATATCAACGCTTACCCCCATTGAACTAACGGGGAGAGCTTGCATGTCGCGGGGGTGTGCCCTGACCTTGGGCGAGGTCACTGAGGTACGTTTTTAATAGTGACACCAACGCCCAAATGGAGTAAAGGCGAATAAGCGAAGGTATTAGGAAGCTTGTGTAAATTCACCTTACTTAAAACTGGTAAGTAGGTGGTTAGTCCCGTGGTTTATGCGAAAAACCCTTTTTACTTAATATGCTGACTTAAGCGGTTATTGTACAGGTTGGCCTTCCGAGGATCCCTTCTGAATCGACAGCCAACGTGCTGAAAACTGGACGTTTGTGGAAAACTGCACCTCCTTCCAATTTAGAAGTAGGTGCTGATGATACATTAGCACCCTTCTGCGACCCCAGTAGGTACTTTCACCTCGCAGTGTTTTTCCTAAACAAAGAACAACGAAATTTTGAAACTTTATCTGGCCACTGTCTGCAGATTTAGCACAAAACACAGTAAAAATACTTGACCATGTTTTTATACCGCATCAACGATTTCGTACGGTAATCGAAAATTCATATATCTTATCGCGTAAAGGAAGGCCAACGACCATCTTATTACACCAAAAGCGTGCGGAAAGATACGCTTTTGTATGATTTAATTGCCCCAGATGCGTTATCTGTAAACGAAACAGGCAGAAGATTAACGATTTTCGCAAAATCTTAGTATGTATTCGCCAGTCTTTTTGGCCCCATAATCTGAGAACCGCCTTTAAAGTTGTGGGCTCTTGGCCCTACTTACGTGTTGTTTAAATTTATCAATAACCAAGTTTGTTAAAACAAAATACAACACTTTTTCACACTTTCGGTTTTGACGCGTGCTAGCAACTATCTTGCTAATCACTCTCCACAGCTCAATTCCCTCCTCACCTGCCGCTGTTTATTTTGCCCTTCAACGACACCTCTCTGGTGATCACTCTCGGGCTCCAGGAGAATCCAGCGACAAGTTGCAAACGAGCTTTCTCCCCATTTTGCAACTCACAGCCCAACGAACTTGGATCCAGTCCTCGCAGAGTTATCCTTTGGCAAGTCGACTACTTGACTACTGCCGACTAGGATCGTGAAGGATCTAAGTGAGTTGTATCATTTCTAATCTTCATCGTCAATCTCTTTACTGGATTTTGCGACTTTTCCACTAGAATAGTCTGGTAAATCCCTTATTAGCAGTAGTATTTGCTAAGACGTTTTGTATATTTGTAGTGATAAAGTCACTACAAAGTATTCGACTATAATGAAAGTATAAATCCTTTCATTTCCATCCCTAAATTGCATAATTTATTTGCAGCTAACTTAAACTTGACAAAGTCCTCATTTTCATTGTGACATTACCTTCGGTAACCAATTATGGAAAGTTTTTTTCAAAAAAATTATCTTAGGCATAACAACGTCAACCTTCTGTTGGGGACGTTCTTTTCGCTCGACAATGGGTTTTGCTGCTCTGCATAATTGTTGGTAAATGTTTTTAAGAAATAGCTTACTTTGAATGTTTTGGTATCAACATCGAACAGAACAAACATTTATAGCGAAAACTTGAAAACACAGAAAATTTGCCAGGATTTTACAGGACAATATAAAACTAATTGTAACCCAATACCTGAAATATTCATTAGGAAATTTGACCAAAGAACAGTTTTTTTTATAAAAAATGGTATGGGTATGATGCACATGCTGATTGTTTTGGCATTTAGCGGTTTCATTTATAGATGGGACCTGAGTTTTCCTTTGAAATTTTCATTTTGCTGGGCAAATGGTGTGTATACTTCTTTCAAGCTACAACTTCTTCTGAGGTAATAATAAGTGCGTTAGTGCCGGTTTGCCAGTGGCTATCAATCTTCCGCAAATTTTGGCATTATGTGTCAATTTAAGCCCTCACTTAAATTAAAGACTGTACTAAGAGCAGTTATCGCAGGCGAGTGAAGCTCACCCCATCATGTTTTAGAAGTATTCCGGCAAAGCTAGGTACCCTAAGATGGCTATTTCTGACTTTATTGGCCGTCGTCAGCTATCCTGGGGCGCTTTTATTGCCCGGAATACTACTATACCATAAATATATTTTACAGAAACTTATTTATTAACATTACAAGTAGTAGCCTTGCGAAAGCACACTCGGTCGGTCCGAGCTCGTGAGGCATCAACCAGAATGAGAACGTTCTGAAAGACAGATCGGTGTACAGTTAATTACTCACCCCTTCTTCCACTTCGTCTTCCTCGTCCACCTCGTAGACACCGGCCGGCGAAACAGTACAGGCAGAACTGATGCGTGCGATCTGTGCTCGCAGGTAGTGGGCTTCCAGGCCGGGGAATAGGCCCAACCCGCCCGGCAGATGGCCAATCGGAGTGTTCGGGTCGCCGGTGAAGATGTAGACGCTCTGTCGTGCCATTTCGATGTGTGCGGGTTTGACCGCGGGAAGGCGCATCCACTTGTCGTCACCGAGGTCCGTACAGATATAGTAATCCCAGCGATTCATGCCACGACCCCGCGGCTCCCAGGGGTAGGGTGTGGGCGGCTTCCACTTGTTCTTCGGTAATTTAATCAGAACGCGTTTCTCCAGGGGCAGTTTGGCAATCTCCTCGTCATCCAAAAGATCCACTGTCGGCACAATATGGAAGCACATATGAGGACACCTGATCAGTTTTAAGAGTTGGATATGCGGAGAAGAAATTAAAGAATCGTAGGCGGCCTGCAGCTCCCTGTTACTTAAACAGAAAATTGGTTCTTAGAAAGGGACTGGCAGGACAAACTGCCTGAATAACTGATGCCGAAATCAAACAATAGTCGGGCTGAAACTTTAGTTTTCAAAGACTTCTGTCGTAAACCTCATTTCTTAGAATGCCTGTGTAGTCTACAACTTGCCTAGCGGTGAAGTCGATGTTACGTTGTCTATTGTTCTAGATATGTAAGTGCAAAAATGTACGTTTTTAAATTATAAGGAGGTTAAGCAGATTTGCTCAATTTGAGTTTATGCAATTGTGAAAGAACTTGAGGCATTCGGCGTGATTTGAACCCGCGTATTAGAGAAGGCCTTTACTGGAAGCCAACGCTCTTACCACTCAGTTGCAAACGCCCCATCTCGCGCCATGAATTTAATAACACTTAGGTTTATATTACCCGCCCAACTTTGTCGCTCGTATGGAATCCACCAAGTTGACTGCCCAAGCAGGATTTTCTAAGTAATCATCTAGAATCCACCAGAATGACTATTAGGCTGACTGACTAGGCCAAACCTCGTAATGGACACATGCTGTAAATCATAAAATTATGTTTTAATTTACCACACTCGTAACGTATGTAGTGGTTTAAAGCTCAGACACGTCTTTTGCCGGTATTCTGTCGCCGCTTGACACAGCTGTGAGAGGTTTGGCTCACTAGTGGAGCCCCCAGCTTCATCTAAGTGTTTTTGTCTTAGCTTGGCAAACGGACACGAGACACGTCCAGTGCGCCATGAGGTAAATCCTTTCCGCACTCTTCTTAGATATGATTCGTCAGTCTGCGTAGGTTTTGATTGGTAGGACAAAACAGAGACTCAAGGTATCAATGATTCGCTGAACTAAGTGATGATATAATGTTACAGACCAAGAGACTGAGTGGATTGTTTAAGTGTAATGAAGACGACACTTTATCGCGATCCCAGGGTGGGAGCGATGTGATGAAGTGTCAGTGAAGATGCAATTGGCCGTTTCCTCACAGTCATTGACTACTCCCTCCCCATTCCAAAACACACCATATTTGCAAGCATATCGTTTCCTCTCGCTCTATGCCAGCATCCCCAAGTCCCGCCTCTGCAGTTGCCACAGCGCTGCACTTCCCACCAGTAGTCGAGTGGGCATGATAGAACATCCCCCTCATGCTCCAGATGGGATCATTATATATGTAATGCACTTTTCCACTTATACATTATTATCATATAATATACGTATATGCTTGTAGCCAATAAAATAATTTACATTTCTTATCATGAACTTCATACTCATATTCTTGGTATGGCGCGTCTCGGTTCTGTTCGCAGCTCCCATTGACTGAACTGACTTTAGGTTTCTTACCCGCTCGTTTATGCGTCAATGTCAACATCTTCAGCCACTATAATCCTGCAGAAACTCACAACACCTTACGAACCAATCGCCATTGGTTCGTGTGCGCGTATGCATCAGACAAAGGCAAAACCAATCTCGGGTATAGGGCCGCTACAGACGAAACATAGGTTCCTGCTGAGATTTCTTGTAGCGGCTTTCGTAAAGCTTAGAATTTGTGATATCGTATAATTTGTGTGCGGCAGAAACAATTGCATGTACTTGATGAATATGGCAGGTAAGCTTCCTTCCTTCCTTTCTTAATTCCTTCCTTACTTAACCAAAGACGTACTGGTAGCGTCCGAAGTAGCTTCTATAGAAAGAAAACCTGGTCTGGACAACATCCAGACTGTTTCAGTTTCGTACTCATCCATCAGAAACGCAATAAGATCAACTGCTTAACGCAAAGGACAGGCAGTATCGAGATGGAACTGAAAAAACTCCAAGATCTGCTTCGTGAGAACGGCTATCCTGAGAAAGAATATCGTAGCGAGACAATTAAAATTCACCATACCCACTCTGGAGAAGAAGACACCATTCCTCAAAATGGATGCGTCAAATGAACTCTTAAGAAAACGCTTTGACCAATCCGTGTCAAGAATCCTCCCAGTAGCGTGAGTTCGGGCATTATTCCCAACGGCGAATGTAAGGACAAGTTGCCAACCCAGATCATCTTTATGAGTAGGTACTAATTTACTCGTTCGTGTTAAGCAGGTTAAATTGGTCGCACGAGTCGGCGCTTATGAACAAAATAAGGGAACACCTCCCAGCAAGGCTGAGAAAGTTGAGGTCAGGAGCAAAAACAGTGCTATCCTCATGCACACATGGTTGCATACGGACACGGTGTGGATCCAAATTAAGCTTTCCAGGTGATATAAAAGGTACCAACCAAGCTATCTAAAGTCCCTGGGCCAGCGCCTATTAGTAATAGTTGAAGCAGTCACTATCAGATCTTGGGAGCCGTTCTGGTGCGCAAGCTCTACGTCTGGTATGATCAGCGGTCGCTAAAGGGCATGAACTCTTTCGCACTCCCTTTTTGGCTCCCCCCTCCCTGAACCGGCTCAACCAAACTTTCTCTGCCACGTGACCGGCCTTTGCCTCTCGACCCCTAAACTCACCGCCCCATCCTGTACTCCCTTTCTACTCTAAAGAAAAAAAAAACGTGTTTGAAAGTGTATCCCATTCGCATATAAATGTCATGGCTCGATGAGAAATTATCGAAAGCTTACGTATGCTCAATTAATGCCCTTCTGAATTCTCTGATGATAATTTTGCAACTTTAATACGCGTAGAGTTAAGTGCTGACGCATTAAGCCTTAAACTAACACCCCCTTTATAACAAAAGTAAACCCTTTGCACTGTAGGCATAGTGGTTATTTTCTTATACATTTTTAGGGAAAACTTCAGCTAGAGGTCCTCATAGTGATTAAAAAGTCAAAAGGGGGAGTTTTTTGCTAACATTCTTTTTCTATCCTTACCTTGAAAGTCTGTTGGATCCTGATCACCCTTGTTCTTAGGGGGCTTCGGTAGACGCCATTTATCCCAGGGTCCAGGGACCCCATCGTCGGGTTCAGACTCAGGTTCGAATTCCGCCTCAGCGATATAGTAGTTTGCTTTGATGCCAAAAATTTTCCCCCAAAAGCGGAGTGCGGTGACACTGGGCAGCTTTTTGTGCAGTAACCTGAGTGCCAACCACACGCGCATGAGCTCCTCCCGTCCGACTCCTTTGTAAGGATAAATTTAATTATAAGGAAACACTTACTGTAAACATCTTGCCGATAGCTCTTTAAACCACATCCGGCGACCGCCCAAGGGCGCCGGTTATCATTACTTATTAAAATAATGCCTACTATTTTGATGTCAGTAGAAAAAATAAAATTTATATCAAATAGGACACGTTAGCCTCCACTGCCAGATCATTGATAAGCAGAATAAAACTAGTTGAATAGAATGCTTTACCGATTCCTGCTTGTTCGATAAGGAGGGCATGATTGGAGAGGTTTGGCAAAGCTGCTGCCTCCTCATCATCCTCGAAGTTGCCTCCGAACGGACGAAGTGGTGGCCCGCCTACGACTGGAGGTTGATCCCACACATGTTCGGGGTGCTTTAAAAAAGCAGGTGTGTTAGCAGAGGTCAAGTTCGCAAAATTGCAGCTGACAGAACTGCAAGAAAACTTCGATAGTCTCCTACCTCCTATTGCACTGCAGGCCAACGGTTTTGAACATTTTCACTCCAAACTTACAATCAGCTCAGACCAGATTTCAGACAGGAAGTTGCATAGCATTGGCAATTAATGATCAGAGATGAACACAAACAGGAAAACTACAACGAAGCGCTGGGCTTTGCTGAGTTCGTTGTTATCTGCTCATCCACAACTTCGTTGCTAAGGTTCTGATAAAATTGGAGCCAATGCACGGTGCTTAGGAGATCTATGAGATTGATGATTACAATTCCTCAAAGGCCGTATCTGTTACTTTGCCCAGAACCCTTGATCAGGATTTTCATACAGGTAAGCGAGGATAAGATAAGCGAGAACTGTATACAGCGGCGGTTAGTTTAGTAGTATAAAATGCACTTTAACTTCAAACTTCTCACAATAACCGGAAGTCGGCCTTGACCTTTGATTCTTAGTAGTCTATGTTGAAAGAAGAGTAGTTTTACTTACTAGACAATAAG
Organism: Ligula intestinalis; assembly: GCA_036362985.1. Lineage (NCBI taxonomy): Eukaryota > Metazoa > Platyhelminthes > Cestoda > Diphyllobothriidea > Diphyllobothriidae > Ligula > Ligula intestinalis. Next base: position 83,168,856 of record JAYGXS010000003.1, read on the forward strand.
TCCAACTCCATTATTCTCAAGATAATAAGAAATTGGAGTTTAGTTATCGCAGTCAGTTAAGTTAGTAGGGATGACCATGGCTGTTGCGAACTTAAAGCCCAGTTCTATGTGGGAAGAGAAGAAAATGAATTGTAAGGTGGGAGGAATAGTATATTCTGTACAGAGATGGTGGAAAATATGTTGGAGGCATTTTGCAGCTGGACAAGCGCGCATACACAGCCATGAGGGCCGCACACTTCATCACAGCGAATACAGCGCAGTCTTGTGTGATTCGGCCTCAAGGAGACGATTGAGGACCGCAGACACTGGTGCGTACGTGCTAGTAGCCACCCCAGGTGAAAAAGTTAATCTTTTCAGGCGGAGTCAGGCTACTGCAAGTTTGGTTGGTGAAGACTGCACTACCAAGGATTCACCCCGCTTACAGTTTGAGTTCTTGCTATAAGCCCAGACACGCGTTTTTCGCCAATTATCTGGCGTTACTTGAAACAGTGGCGAAGGATCCGGCATACATCTGAACCCCCAACAACGACCAACACGGTAGATATGCTGGACCAGGATCGCCGTTAGGTAGATAAGGAGGTGGCATGCCTTAGTCGGCCTGTGCACCCATACAAGTTTCACAAGCGAGCCGTGTTTCTGCACGTCTTGTTACCTACTCACACCGCACCAGCCGCCTGTGTCCAATACGTGTAACAGACGGCTGCCCTGCTCGGACAGCTGACTAGTGCCTAGGACAAGAAAGACTGAAGACTGTCCCGCGGTACGCAGCAACCGCTTCCCACTGATTAGCTCCTAACCTATCATTTGTGATTGGAGCCGTCGCCTCTAGGAATAGCTGGTCCAATTAACGCGGATCAGACATGTGGATGGCACGACTATTCGGAAAGAATAGCTTTGGCAGCGAACGCACCCGAACCCGTCCCCAATCTTCTTAACTCTGTCATGGCACCGGGCTCAGATGGGCTAGGAAGGGAGGAGATTGGGTAGATGCTGCATATTTCGACTACCGCTCTCGATAAATTTACGTACAAGTCAATACTGAATATTCTGTGAGGCGCACAGTAGGCACAATTCATTATGTCGATCTAAACGCTCTGGCCCCAGTGTTCCGCATGTGCCTTTTCGTATGTACCCCAAATTTATAATGTTGGTCTTTTTGTCTTCTAATAGAGGAACGTGCAAACCCGAAGTAAGTTCATCTGGAGAGCTCGATCCAAAAAGGTGTAATCCGAAATCACAACACGTGCTAGCCGCTTCATGACACACGCGAGTTTGTCCAATATATACTACTTAGTAAAACAAACTGACTACTCATTCATGATCAGTAACACATATTTTTAAACTATGGACAATTTTTGGCAACTGCTTTCTCCAAGTTTGTGCGAAAACTCCTTTAAATCCACCAGCGTCCAAGAAATCATCGTATATTATGCAAACAGACAGGTGTTGTTATATAAATATTGTTTGCTATGCAATACCCAGAGCAAGAGTTCTTGGCAAGAGATCAAAACATTGTAGATGCTTGGCTTCCTAGACTGTCCTTCAGTATCCCTCGAGGAGACACACGAAGGAGCCCTTAGCTGGCAAAAGTACTGGGAGTACACTCGAATAGTTTGTATTTAAGGGTCTTTTATTCAATAGAAATCACGACAATAAGTCCTTAGTGCACAGTGAAGGACCAGGAAAACCAAAATGTTATGAGGTTATTAAGGAACCCCCTTAAGAAGACGCCACTTACTCGTCATTGAATAGCTGCTACTGATGGCAATTTTCGACAAGTTTATGTATTCAAAAATCACATAGAGGATTTTGGAAATTGACCAGTCACCAGCTTCTTTGTCAATGATTCATAAGTGGATCGCTAATTTCTACTTATTTGCATCTGTGGTCGTTTAAGTCTGCATTTTTTACGCAAAAGCACTTACACGCCAGAACAAACTCGCAGCTATGCAACAGATCTCACCTTCAAGAGTGTTCTCTCTGCCATAGCGTTGGTCACCTCGTCAGTGCAGGGCTGGACTGTCAGCGCCTTGGCCTCCATAGATTCCTCTTTAAGTCCTGCAGCCATTTCCGAGCCACCGACACCCGAACCTCTTTCCCGTTTCACAAGCAGACTCAGACTCTCAAAGTGATCCAAAGAATGAGTAGGCTGGTATTCCAGAATGTACTTCACCAAACTGACCAGGTGCTCGTACAGACTGCTCTGCTTGCCATCCGTCTCTATGCTATCATGATGAGCTCGACCACCAGAATGCATCGACTGCAACAGGGCCTTTGCCTTGACGAACTCCTCCAGGGGTGGAACCTCTGGACCCAGATTGCAGAATCCGCCGGTGACTTCATTTGGAGTTCTATAATTTGGTTGGGTTGACGGTGATAGTTAGGTGTCAGAGCGGTTCATACTGCCTTATCCAGAGCATTTATCTGAAACTTTCCGCATCTGCATGTTTATTAAAGTACAAATTTGAAACAAACTTTCACTTTTTCTGCAGGGCGAGGGTATGCTCACCGATCGCGTTACAGGACACACAGGACTCAATCATGAGCCCCCCTAGTAGTCGCTCAGCATCCACTTTTACAAGCAGATGACGACTGGAATGTCACTTCTGGTCAGTCTAGCGCGTATCGGACCCGATTCGGACCCGCGACCTCTGGTCATTGAGTGCAACCTTCTGGCTGCTAGGGCTCCAAACCGAACTCCAAGGCAAAATGGGACGAGCATGTTCCATAACCATCGTTCAGCGCCCTACTGTTAATCGTGTTTCCAATCGCAACTGATAGAAATAAGGGGCCCCTGGCGTAACGGTAGACTGTTGCGCTCAATCAGGAAAAGTCGATGGTTCGAATCCCGCAGATCAACACCCCGTATGATTGGGTATGACTGGCTGATGACGACTTGTTATCCAGAAATGGCCATTCCACTTTCCCTTGTCTTTGTTGGCTCCACTGCATCATACTCAACAATTTGCTATGCAACTGCGTGTGAGGGGTCTAGATTGAGCCCAAGGGCAAACTTGAACGGGCATGGTCTCTGACCAGATCGGTGAGCGCCCTACTTTGAAACCTATGTGAGGAGGGGCTACAGCAACAAAAATAATTGACGTCCGAGCGTAGATGAATAAAAAAATGATGCTGGAATTCATTGTGGCATTACCTTCGCAAACAGGCGAATTGCTTCGGGTTGCTTTTTCAATTCTGACACTTGTTCGACGGAATCGCGAAAGCTTAAAGCTGTCAGCGAGTGTTGATATCAATAGTAACTGCTTTTTATAAAGCAGTTCCCGTCAACATCATGTCAGCTTGACCGCCGAAAGTATGCCCGTAGATAGACCATCACCGTTCATATGTTTGCTCTCTTCCGTCAGTTTTCTTCTTTTTTTCAAGGATTTCCCTCATAGCCAGTGCCTGTCAGTATGTTATTTTATGCCAGGGCTTTTCATCTTGGCACGAAAATTTTAAGTTCTCGCAAAAAAAACGATACCTTTAACTCCAAGTGCTAGGTTTCGAGCCGAATTTCTCGTAACAGCTAATGATAAAAGTTGATTTATTTTCAGCGTTCATTTACATGGACAGTCCTGACAGCTTGAGCATGCATCGGAAGATGCAGTTCTTTGCTAGCAAGGAGTTCTCGCTATCGGCCCTTTGATACAAAACTGGAGAAATATAGCTCTCTTGCACAGGAATGCTTTTGCCAGAATTAAAACTGATTTTGCAATCTACCATGCTGGCTAAAAGGTCCAGACACTTGTTTCGCTGGTATTCTGCCACTGCTTGACAAAGCTGCGAGGGTTCCGGGTCAGCATTGGGTCCCCGGGTTATCTCTGTTTGCTTTTTGGTTGTTATAGCGTTTTTGAATGTTCAGCTTTTTAAGTTCCTTGGAAATACCCTTCTACTCGCAGTGTACATCAGTATATTTAAGGTCTTTAAGCAACCGGAACTGTAAGTCTATATTTGGGCTGAGACCCGTCAACCACTGCGTACTATACACCCAATGGTAAGGCTGTAGTATATATTGGGGTTGCAGCTTGCCATATTAACAGCCAACGTGCTAGCTGAGAGGATCAAATGCGTGTTTTGCCGGTATTTTGTCACTCATTGACACAGGAGCGAGGGGTCATCAGTAGGTTCCCAGCTTTTCTTGTTTGCTTTCTGGTTGATATACCGGTTTTGAAAGTTCAAATTTTTAGTTTCCTTAGAATTTTTTTTGTTCTCGATATAGATGAGTATATTTAAAGGTCTGTAGACATAGACCGAAAGCTAATGCATATATTTGGATCTAACTCCAGCAGTCACTGTGAGGTAACCGAGCGATGTGCGCATAGGCTTTTATTTTGTGCAGTTGCTGTCAGAAATGTAAAGGATAATATCAATTTATCAAACTGCCTGCCCGTTGGCAGCATTTGTATATTATACACTGCCTGAGAGATTTCGGCCCAGGTATATGCATCAAATTCCAGTCTGTGCCTATACTTCTCTGTGCTGAGAACAGAAATCAATTTCTAAGGAGATTTAAAAGCTGAGGAATAAAACTCCATACTTATAAACCATAAAACTATAAAGTACATATACCAATGAACTATGCATCCTCCTTGACGCCACTACAAGGTCCAGTACCACAAAGTTTGGATTAAAAAGGGACGAGACAGTGTTCACCGGAACGAGGTTTTGCCTTCGCTGACGTTTCGGAGAGCTGGATTGGCTCTTCTGGGTCAAACTGGAAAATATTGACGGTTCCTTGCGTACATGAGTCAGCATTTTAACTGGAATCCGTCCTATCCAAATTCTTTTGACTCAAAAACAAAAGGAGGTAATGAACAAAAACAACCCGTTTACACGAGAAGCTTTAGTTTTTATAACGCTTGCCGATCGCTTATGGAACGCATTCGTACCGAGCTGCCTTGAAGCGCACTCTCGATCGGTGCGTGTTCAGCAACTAATGTCAATATTCCCGAACTAGACTATGAAAACAACGATCACATGGCATAATTATTAGCGCGCTAGACTTCGGGTCAACAGGTTGTGGGCCTGAGCCCTGGATGATGGATCAGCTGGGACTGGGTATGATTGGCTAACGATGGCTAATAAGCCAGAAGTGCGCATTCCAGGTTCTTTTGCCTTTGTTGGCAACGTTCACTAGAAGCTTTACTCAACCAAAAGTGCGAATCCCAGGCAGGAATTGAGAAAAAGTAGAAGTGGACGAATAACGATCGCCTCTGGCTCCTCTCAATTACATTTTATTCAGAAATGTGTTCATAAACTTTAGCTGGTGTTATACAAAAACGAAAGATATAGCATACTTTTAAGGATCGAGCTCATTTGAGGACTAAGTCATTAATAAATGACAGCTTTCTCAAGCTGGTCTTTCATGGAAAATTGTGCCAGACAGGTCCTTATCTTATTAAACTATCAACGTCGCACTGGAACCAAAATGTTCGCATATCACTGAAAAAATTACCCTTTGGAGAGTTATCCTTTATTTATCGTACATGGTTATTTGTATACCTATGTGTCTGACGTTTTTCGAACCGTGAACATTAACATAGTATGAGAAGATAAGTAAAATACGACACGCATTGCAGCTGAAACGCCAAAAGATGGAGTTTAAGAATACCGAGTGTAATGAGATAGAGGAAAGATGCATTTGCCATTCGAACTTCCTTATCACAAGGGTGATTTACACGCAAAATATAACAGACGCTGCCTAAACGTGGTGGCTTTGCATCAGATTACCGCCGTTTTTTGGCAATTTGGAAGGAATGCAATTCCAATGCACAGCAACATTCTGGTCGGTAAGTAAAACAATAAATGCTGCATCAGCTAAAGGTCAACCTCAACTGTTTGCACAGGATTACTCAATTCGTTTTCAACCAAATGAGCACTTAATTGCCGATTTTACAGTTGCTTTTGCGTGTTTTGGTCTACTTAAATCATCGTTGAGTACGCGGTTTACTGTATTATGTAGGTATGCAAATTTAGCAAACTTGGATCAAAAAATGTTCATTAAAATAAAAGAAGGCTGACGGCTTAGTTGGCTGACATAATTTAGTGCATTCCAAACTCTGTAGAAATAGGTAAATATCAGGACAATATCCGACACGCTTACATTTTTTCGTCCTGGGCCATCCCGGCTCTCGAACGCAATGGCACACGTCATCGATCGATAAACGTTTGGCGCTTGCGTCACGTGACGGCATGTGCATTCAAATCCAAAAAGCCGCCTGATTCCAGAAGCCGACGTTTTCCCCTCCAGTTTATTCGTATGATTAATAATCACTTGACTCTAGGAATATCTAGGCGCACATAAACGGGGAAATTTAACGGGCCTATGTGTATGAAATGTTTCTGAAAATTGCAGAGAGACCAAGACGCGATACCTTACTTCAGAAGCGAAAAAAACAGTTTTAATGAACAATGAACGATCACACAAACGTCACTGAAACTCGAGTGCTCACAAGTGTCTTACTTTTAAAAAGTAACGAGAAGCCGGGTCGTTTTAAACTTTTTTTTCTGTTTCTGAGTCATGAGGACGCTCGAAATGACTAGCCTTAACCATACCAGTTAAGACGAGCCAAAACAGTAACACTTTAAATAATCCTGATTTTAAGCTTGAATTTGACCTGAACCCTAAACTTAGACCTAAATCCAAACGAAGCAGCAACCCTCAACTTTATCCTAAACGAGTTGTTCCGGAATTAAGCGCGAAGTCACACGAACTGCGGACGGTCCATGTTTCCGTTTTTCGTCTAGGCGGCGATACAAGTCATCAGTACGGAGTCAAATTTTAGCAGAATCACTGTGTTTTATCCCCAAAACTTACAACGGATTTAAGTGCTGTCCGTGTCATGCACGACGTCATTCCTATCCAAGCAAGTAATCAGTATTTGAATTTTCTTTTCAGGCAAAGCGAGCCCATAAAACGAAATCCCCTAGTCGGTATCAGTATCAGTATATTGAGGGTATGTAGGAAAAATTCCTTTGAGTGCCCTATTTGTACATATGTGCAGTGGTAGCGAAAAAATTGTTGCTTAGACTGTTGGCGAGGCCAGTTGTCCCGTGTCATAGGATGAAAATAGGAGCAGACAGTGAAAAAACTCCTAAGGGATTTTTAGGAGAAAAACTGTCGCCCTTGCGGGGGTAATGCGGGGGATTTAGGAGAAAAAAGAGGGTTCCCATGGGGGGGTGCATTTCAAAGGTTCCCAGGATCATCACCGTGTGGAAGCCACGTCCTGATTCTTCCTTGCTGATTGCAGAGTCCGCCACAGGAAATGGAAAAACAGAGGCATCCGTCCAGATCGTCGACAGTCCGCTTTGGGTCGAACCAAGGGTGAATGTTAAGGCCATCAAGTCTGGCTGATAAGATCGCCAGTGGGTAATCACGGTACGCAGATAGCCAAGTAGGGTAGACCGCGGAGACCTTCGCATGAGGCTATGCGTGAGAGGGCGTTATAAATAGCAAACGTGAATGGATATAAAACTAAAACTACTGAAAAATTGGAAGTAGCATTGTTATTGCAAATTGTTTGCTTCGATCCATCGTGCACTGCTATATCGATCCAGTTTTCGCTTAAAACGTTCTAGCAATTCCGACATAACAACGTCCTGAGGAAGCGCATTCCAAGTAACATTTATGATTTCTAAAATTGTGAACAATGTCTATTCGATTGTAATGATTTGCAAAAATATATCATAAGCATCACCGCAGAAGGCAAAAATCCAAGAATTTATGTAATAATAGACGGGTGTTTATAAGGGTTAGGCAGGTGGGGCACAGCAAGGCCGCGGAAAATAAAATAAACGAAATATATCAAACAAAAGCTGAAAATAATAGATACAATTATTACAGTAAGCTAAAATATAAAATTAAAAAGCGAGCGGTAATGGAAAAATAAGCAAAAACTAATTTAAAACGTTGTTTCCCCGGAAAATATTTGGGAAAAAAGCAAAAAAGAAATTTGTGAAAATTCAGACTCAAATCGAATCCTATGCCTCTAAAAATCGAAAGTCAAGTGGATCCAAGAATGTGCTTTCCATTTTCAACGGGACAGTGGGTACTTTATCTTTTTGTAAAAGCCGCCTTAAAAGACCACAGTAATAAAGTAACGTTTGGGGGATTTTTAAGACCATAATGATGAATCCGCGACGGATCTCGAAACGTCAGGCGAATAAAAGTATTGTTTCAGCGATCGAGGCGTCTTCTTCTCAGTACTTATAATATACAATGAATATAAAATGCAATAAATCCTCATTATGTTTCTCTATATTCCTGTACATTTCTGTCTTTTCTTTACTCAAGCTTTACGTAGGGTGTGCAATGTTCTATGTAGATAGACTACGTTGAACGTGTATGGTAATGCCGACAACGTCAAAGTAATAGAACAAGAAATGTTTACTGTTGAAAAATAAGTAGGCAGTAATGCAAAGTGAACAAACAAAGTAAACAAGCCGTATAACAGATTTCCACCTAATGTTTTGAATGACATCATTTTGCCAAGAGAAGCGAACAGGCTATTTTCAGGAAGCCTTTCCAAAGAATAGATGATTGTGGGCATAAAAGTTAAGCTGTGACTGTTAAATTTGATGATTTCGATTGAAAATCCGAAGCGCGAGGCTAATGAACTCCTTATCAATGTAGTCGCATCCTGCTCTTCTGAGATGCGATTTTCTACCAAATATGTTGGCCACAGGTCACAGCTTTTCAAACACTGTTAACCAGAATAACTCGTATGACTTTGTATAGTTAATCAGAACAAGGGATGTCAGAAAACTTAACGTTTGTTCTCAAAGGTTCATGTAAATTTTAATTAGCAGAGACAAAGTAATTTGCAGTGGATGTGGTTTGCACCATTAGATCCTTAATAATTGCACTCGAATTTTCAGCATTTCGAATGTTCATGGCATAAAATTCGTTTTTTAAGACTCATTCCGTGCGTACCCTAAACAATCAAGTAAACGATGAGAAATTGATCCAATGTAGGCAAAATAACGTTTGTGTGATTACTGACCACAATGATAGCACAGGTACCAACTACACATTCCAATACGGTCAGTAATCCTGTAAGTTATACTGCTGTCTGTCCGAGGACAGCTTGTGAATAGAACACGCCTAACCTGCCGTAGCTGATGGACTTTGATCAATATCTTTATATCAAATGTCAGTCTGTGCCCTGCCAGCACAATCCCCGCGTAGGACGGGGATAGAGACGGGGGTAGGCGGGGCTAGGCGGAGATAAGCGGGGATAATGGTTAAGGCATTGTTATTACTCGGATACCCTAAATTTTGGGAATTCTGTTGACAAACCCAGAAGGCTATGTAAGTACTTTTTGTAATATTTTAGAATGTAAAGAAGGTATATTTATGTATTTTTAATGTAATTTCACGGTATTTTCCATTGAGTGCATCAAATGATTATACATAGATAAAACGCTACCTTTGTTTAAGTTAACCAACAAGGCGGTCCTTCTTCGCCTTTACCTACCGTCGTGACCTGCGTGTTTACGACTGTATTCTGCTTCACGAGTTCGCCCGTGATAAATAGCTCTGGTACGTTAAATATACTGTTAATTAATATATCTATTAATATAATTTTGAGTGATTATTCCTGTGCAATGTTCACTATAGAGGAATTGGCAAATTCGTATCTCGGGCCATACGCCGTGGTTGACGTAGAGGAATTCCTAATTTTAATGTTGTTTAGCATCTGTTATTTATAAATATGGAGCAATTTTACCTCGGATACCATCGCAGCATCATTTATAAGCGTATCCAGCGTAGAAAACGGGCATATCGAGACGCTTTTCCAGATGAGGTGACAAAGGTGCCTTCAAAGTCTGCTGTTGTTGCCGATGAATCTCGGGAATCCTCGGATCCGGAACCAGAGATGCCTGTTCTGACCGCAGCTATACCTTCTGGTGGGTATTTTGGTGTATAAGTTATATGTTTAAATAAGATTCAGGAGACCTTGATAAGCCCACATCTGCAGCTGAGGGCTCATTTCTACATGGAATTAGAGCGTTTTGCGTGCGTCGGGAATTACTCGTCACATCTTCGAGGGACCTGGTTGATACGTTACGTGCCTTCCAAGGGACCACTATACTCGAATTTCCGAAGGATACCAGGACATTTTTGGATACCGCTCAGTCGTGCATAAGGAAGCCCCTAAATAATGAGGACTATGTTCGTGTAGGCCTAAGTGATGGCCTCATACATATACTGCGTAAACGGCATCAAACTGGTATTCCCCAGGTGGGCATTCAGCTTCACATAGATGGATTACGGCTTTTTAATGCCTCAGGGAAATGTGCTTGGCCCATACTCTGTCGCATTAGCCGTCCATTTGTTGCGCAACCTTTCGTTGTTGGCATTTTCTGTGGTTGGTGTAAGCCGGACCCTATACAGCTGTTCCTCGAAGACTGCGTGTCCGAGCTGAAAGAACTTTTATTGTTTGGTCTACCAACGTAAGGTGCAAATGGCGTTGTTGGAGTGGTTTTGGACAATTTTGTCTGTGACACTCCAGTTCGGTCTGATGTGAAACAAGTAGAAGCCCACAATGGCTCTTTTGGATGTGACAGGTATGAGTTTACACAATACTTACACCTTACATTTTAGGTGTTGTCACAGGGGGAAGTTCACCAGCAGTAGGATGGTATTTCCCACCTTCAGTGGTCTATGGACACTGAATAGACTACTCTACTCCAAGTTCACCAAGGACTGGCCACGAGTAGTTGCGAGGTCATACCAGTCCTGCGGCCGATCCCGTCTCCGGTTTTCTTGACTCTGTATTCACACGAGGTCCGGATGTAGAGAGGAGAGAGTGCGGTAGATGCAACGCAAGTCCATTATGACTTTAAGCTAAGTAACGCAAAACCATGGTTGCTAGGCCTACCATACTGTTAGGCACGTCGTGGGAATCGTGAGAATGCATGGTCGGTCTACTATCCATTTATTTATTTCCACTGGTTTATGGGAAGTAAGAAAAATTGTTTGACTGCGATTTTCTAAAGATTTGGAATTATTCACATTCCATGTTCACTCAATTTTAATTAATGGAACTTTAGTATTAAGTCGCGGAGCCGCTGAACCCCTCAGTGTTTAGCGTTTTTTGTTCTTCAGCATATTTAGCTCAGTAAACGCAAACTTTGATGAAAATTGATCGAGCGGTTGTTCAAAAGCTATTGATTATGATTTAGACCAGGATACCTCGACGAACCTACAGACCCTTTCGATTTCTTATAAAAACATATCAGCAGTGCTGATTAAGACTGTTATTTCCTCTCCAGTCTCTCCATCTGCAAAAAGAAACCAGGAACCCCATTATTCTTTGTGTGGGCTTCTGCGTAAGAAGGAAAATACGGGTATATATGGTGAGGGGAAGACGTTATTTGATAAAAATGCTGGGTTTGTCCAAATGCACTTTATTTTGCCTACTGTATACCCTTTCTCAAGTTCGCTATCGATTTTTTTAGTGTTTCTGTTAACATAATGATACTATCTTCTGCCACTTTTGGGGCGTCTTCGAAAATTTTTTATTCTAGCGCTTACTGCCAAACCTTTCGCTTACGCTAGTCTATTATGCTTTAAAATTGAACCATTAAAATTGCAAAGTATTCTGTAATGGAATTCGTTCCCTTTCATTGGCCATTAGAGCGTTGGATGCTATGTACTGGGTAATCTAAAACAAGTCATTATCAGAGGAATGCCAGGACTTATTGAATGCTTCCGTAATTGACGTCTATCTCGGGCTTGGAAAAGTAGTTAGCGTTTAGATAACTATGCGAACAAGTCAGGGCAACTTCGACCAGATTCAGTAGCATTTTAATAGCTTATGGTACTTTACGAATAAGCTGATATTTTCTGTCCCCTAAAGAATGCCTGGTAAATACATGCTGCAGCTTCATGTGTTCGCATTATAATAATATAATTGCTACTAAATTCGTTTAGGTAACAAAGAATGCTTCGTTTATGCACTTAGCAGCAGCCTGAACCAAATCCCTGCTGCAGGACTGCGGTTGAATGTTTGCGCCTAATAGGTCTGCGACCGTGTGAACGCCGGATAGACTAGGTGGTAAATGTTTCGCATGACTTTGGTCATTCCTTTGTACTGCACCTAAATTCGAACACACCCGGAAAATGTCTAGTTTGTGTTGGTTCCCTTTATCTTGAGGGCAGCACGCATGAAAACACACTTTTTGTGGCCCAGTTCTGCTTGCAGCCTCCTTAGTTTCGTCCATACGAAAGTATAAAAAATCCTAACCTCAAGAACTTTCCACATATGTTGTTTCCTACGTTGCCTCCATAGAAATTTCAAGTCTTCCTTAAAGTTAGAACCCGATGAGCCAGTAAACATTACGACTACTTCGAAAATTACATCGAAAATAACTTGAGTTATATTAAATTCCACAATAATTTTCCAACTTTCTTCAATTATACCATTGCCGACGTAAGGTAATGACTGAGAGCCAAAACCAAAATAGTATCCTATATGCAATAATAATGTGGACTTTAATCGCAGTTAGCAGGCAGGGTTACGGGGATATGGACATGGCACGGCTGGATTCAGACACTAATGAACAAGGCAGCATTGCGAGAAGAAACAAAAGTGAACACTGGGACGAGGTTCATTCGCCTGACGGTCCGAATGCTGTTGCAGATCTACCATCAGAGACAATAAAAGAACTGGGTACTTCATGCACAGAGGCTCGCCAAATTTATTGAATACAGTCGCTGTACTACTGCATACCCTTTCCAAGTAACGGTTCCCCTTATGGACGATAACTACCCCTTGACGGCTGGCATGTGGGTCGTGATTTGCTGAACTATCATCATCCGTGTTGGACTCCCTGGCTCCCTGGCGTTAGTGTAGGAAGATGCGTTCACCTGTGTGCTTCATGAGTGGTGAATCGCTTGTGTCTCATCCCGACGGCAGTAGTGCGGAGAAATGAAAACGATTTGCATGTCACGGTTCCTTCGAAGAGACCCGGCCATATATTCTAAGTTGGCTATCACTGTTGGGAATGCCACTATTCCCATGATGAGTCAGCACACGCAAAGGCATCGTGAGCTACCTGGCAGCCTGCCAGTCTCGTCTGCTCAACTCTGATTGGCCCATTGTCTCGGTCTGTTTCTGTCTCGAACCCCCTTCAGCTTTTGTGTGACAGTGACTTGAGTTGCTATTACGTGCTTTGGTGAACACACGCTGTCTGTTGCTCGCTCGTATTCTATCGTCTATCTCTTACGGGCCTTGGGTACCGGTCGGCTAAGTCATCGTTCGTGCTAAATAAAAGTACCTGGCACGGGCCGTACCAATCATCTCTCGTGAGAGAACCGACAGGCGTGCGAACCGCGAGTTGCTTAAATCATGCAAAAATCTGCCCAACCAACATTCACTGCAGAAACTCAGTTTGACCAAAGCAATTGGCAAAAGGTTCCTTTCTCCCGAGACTAAAGGAACTCCGTCAGATGCAACACATATGTGGGAGACGCTGCTGAGTCTCAGTCTCCGATATAGTTTAGCTATCAAAGATGCAGGCTCTCGAGTGGGATCGTTGAGCAACCATGTTCAGAGAAATTTAAAGCATTTTTTCCCCGGTAATAATTTGAAGCAAGACAGAATAGCAGAATTTATTCGCGCGAATAAATTTCGAGAGCGCTTTTCAGCTGCTTCCGCTCCGTGCATGAACAACGAAATATTAAGAGAACACATCAATTTGAATTTACACAAAATCGATAAAAGCAAGGTCGTATCAACGTGGCAAGTGCCCAAAAGTAATGTCAACTGTTAAACTTGGGACCAAAGAAATTGGGGGGAAATTTAACAAAATAAAGGTGTGGTATGTATTTACCACGGCAGTTGCAGATTGACTACATGGTCTAGTTGCTTACATAGGTCGGGTTTCTCCCGCCATATGTAGGATGCTTCCATGTAGCGTAAGGTCCGGTTTGTTCGTGCTCGAACAAGAACGCGGAAAGATGTGTTAGTGTCAACCGAATGACCACTGTCTAGTAGGTGTTTTGTAATAGATGAATGTGGTACTTTGTTCTCCTGTTTTAAAAGCCAAGAAGGCAAATGCTCAGCAGCTCAGAGATATGGATATGGCTTTCAGCCATAACGGAACGCTGCTCTGAGCAATTGGTTGTCTTCTATAAATAATAAGCCATAATTTAATTGCAACCGAGTAGACGTTAGTCCACGTGAACCTAGATCTCAATAGTCACAACCCGGCACAATCCAAGGACGCTGAACCAGTTTATCTGAAATGAGAATGGGAATGTCCACGGTGGAAGTCAAGAACTGTCCACCAAATCACTCACACGACTGCTGTTCGACTAATTAAGTTTTAATTTAAAAAGATTTGGCAAACGTGTGTATTCAGCGACTCTTCATCAGGGCAGTACATTTGCAAGGATAATGAAAAGTATACATTTGGACAGCGTTAATAAGTTTATTTTGATTACAACTCATCGTTTTCACACTTACCGCATGGCAAGATCGGCATGTAGAGGTCTTTATGCTGGGAGAATGGGGAAGGGGGGGGGGAATTGGGTTAGTTTGTGGGCATTGGTCAGGGGTCGGGTACATGGAGTGATAATTACTGTCATTTGTAGGAGACGAACGACTGCTACCATGGGTTGTGGGAGATTTGCGATCGCCACTTGACTTCGGAGATGGTCACGACAGTTGAATTGCTTGCGTTAGCGTCTTCTGAACACACTGCACTGGATTCGCTAGCAGGATAGCCACTGCTTTGGCTGTTATAAGCACCCATTGGCATAGGCCCTTATAAAAGTTTGCTAGCGTCCGGTAGACAACCTGAAAGGCTTCATTAGTATCCACTCGATGAGTCGTATCGACAACGTGTACGCGATCTTGCCATGTGGGCGGTGTGAAAATGATGAGATATAATCAAATTAGCCTTATTAACCCTGTCCAACTGTCCAATTTTCATTATCCCCGCAAATGTACTGGATTAATGAAGAGTTGCTGAAAACATATGTTTGCCAAACTTGAATTTTGAAATGACACATGCAAAGATTCGCACAACTAAGGTTTACTCCAGTTAACGGGCCAGGGGCATGCTGTGCTCCGTGCATGCTATTCGTAATCGATTAGCACCAGCAGTATCCTCAAAGGAGAGAAAAGTTTACTATCGCTCATAGACAGGCTTTATCAACGAATGGCACGAGGATGATACCCTCCGTTCTAGAAGCCGAATATTATAAGGAGGTTTCGCTTTCTTCAAGTTCATACTAATTCTGCAAATAGCAAAAGAAAAAAGTTATACTTGTCAATATAGAACCAATGAGTGCTGCAAATATAGTTTTCTCAGCGGTATAGGTTACTTTTGTTCTACATTTTCGGAAAAAATTTCAAAGTTTTTGAAAAAAACACCCGTTTTTATTATTTGGGGGACATCATTATAAAGACCTATTAAGTGAGGTCTGTCATCGAAACTCATCAAATCATACCATGTTTTTTGGCTTTAATCCCCTGTTTTCTCTATGTCTCATGTAACCCTTCAAACCCATCCAAGAGGCTAAAAAAGCAGTCCCTTGCTCTGTCAAAGCTGTGACATTTTACTCCTATTTCGGGTTTATCTCAAAACGGAAACCTTTTGATTTTCTATTCATCGAAAACAAATGTCGGGCAATTTAAATGATTTTGGTTTTGCCACAAAATACAACGCACAGCATGCTTTCTCTTCAGTCTCATCTCTCGTTTATTCCACACACCTGAGATGTAGACATGCAATTGAAACTGCTCCACTTTGAAAAAACGTAAAGCTCTACTTGAAGGAAGAAATGTAAATGACCTTAATGATGGGTTCGGAGGATAATCGGAAAGTCCATGCCAATAAATTTCTTGTTCCAAATGTCACATCATTTCCTTACGAGGGTTCACTTGGTTATGCGATCACCCATCATTACCTTTTATTTGTATCTCTTTTTAAATATTATACATTTTATTATACAAACTAATAATTTCACTTCAAGGTTGTCATTAAAAAGCCAAATGATTCATTTTACACAAGCATGAATTCAAAGTTGGCATACGAAACCTCTCAGAGACATCGTGGCCGTAAGTCGATTCTTATCACATCTTCGCGAACAGTTGCTATGGCCAATAATTATTAGCGCTAGTGATGTCTTGGCGAACTCATGGCTCAGTCTGTCATTTCTTTTATCACGTTCTTCCCTCGCGTTTGCGGCAAGGAAAACAAAAAAGTGTTTTTCACTTAATAAGTGTTTTAACCGATCTATTTAATCCACGTTGACCTAGTTTGAAAATGTCAACAACTTCAGTGGGATTCGAACCTATGAGAACGTGAGTAGGGTTTGTTAACAGTTAAAATTAATGCCATATGATCTAAGATTGGTCACCAGGAACCAAGAATTAAATCCCATTTGTGTCCAATCACACACTCAGTCTTATGCGAGGTATTCAGTCCACCAATTCTGATACAGTAAATCAAATGTCCAAACAGGAATTTCTTAGCAAACATTCTGAAATGCCGTAGATGACCACCGGGTGTGCGGAAATAGTATGCCTGCTTGAAAATATGAATAATTTATTTGGCCCGAATGTGAAAAATTTGGCAACAACGATACGTAAGATTCTTTGGAAGGCCACCAGGGTTTTCATAATTGCGTAGAATTGATTTGTCTGTCCTCTTAATTGTCAATTAAACCTAATATTCCCATGCTCGAAATAGCATCCTTTGCTGATTTCAAAAAGCGTCCGCGGACAGCCTAAAAATGTGGCATGGTAAATGATGGAATGCTATAATTGGTTTAGAATTCCTGCAGAGTGATTTGAGGCGAACTTTTCCTCATTTGATAGAAAATGAACGAGTAAGGCAGGAATTAGTGCTGATAAGCAGTTAGTATATATTTTTTTAACTGCAATGTGTGGGCTCATGAGAAGGAGAAGAATTAAAGTAAACAAATGTCAATATTAAAATAGCAGTTATGTAGATCAGAAAACAAAGTCAGATTTACCAAAGGTTCGCTTAACAAAGAAGAAAGAGCACGTTACGGAACACGCTGGCGTGAAATGGATTAGGCAAATCAGGTTTTCCATACGGTCCACTTGTTTTCTCTGTTAAGATTTCTTCCTGGTTGGCACTATAGACTGGGCGACGTTGGTGGTAAAACATTGGAAAGTGATCAATAATATACTGGTTACTCTGCTACAGCGCTTCATAAATGATTGTGAGCCACTTATTGCTGAAAAAGCTAAGGTCGGATATTTCCTGAGGGATAAAGGGTACTGGTGCGGTTGCTCGGTTACAGTTTAGCATTCAGTTAGTGTTGGACAGGTAACTTTAATGTAAAAAGTGTAGGAAAATACACCACTTACGTGAACCGTGGCAATATTTGTAAAACTTACACTTATCGCGCAACCATAAGGCTAACCAAAGTCTTTAAACCATACTACTAACTTCAATACCCAAACTCTTATTCCAACCCTAACGCCAAAACAAAACCTTTACCCAAGCCCCAACCACAAATCCAAGCAGTACTACAAACCTCGAAACCCTAGCTCTCAGAACTACCTACCTCTTACCACTAACGCTTTGCCATACCGACCTCTTAAACGAAATGTGAGGTCGCATACATCGGCGGAACACACCACTTCTCCTCAACTCACAGGGCCTTCGTAGAAATGTCACACTTGAACAAATGTGCCATGGAGGCTTATCAGTGTCAACCTGTCTAATAACCCCTTGGTCGTTTTTGAACTATTGTCACCCTAAAGGAGAACTCATTTTTGAAACCGATTATTACGCCATTTTCTGCCAGAAAATAGAGCGTTATTCATTGAAGCTTTTTTAGTTCCTCAGCAATAAATGTTTCAAGTGAGCGTAGATCAGTATACGCAAGATCTTCAGACACAGACGAAACGTTGATATAAATATTTGTTCTTAAGTCCATTCACTGGTAGAATATTAGCGAAATACGTGTCTGGCTTTTAGGTAGCACCTGTGCTGCCAGTATGGTAAATAATTGCGTCATTCATACTACTGGCAGCTTATTGGCAGCTTGGGATTATTACGCGGTTGGTCTGCAGTCGTTGACGGGCTTTGGCCCAAATATCAAAAAAATATTCAGAAGTATAGCAGATTTGAATAATGCAGTTTATTCAACTGTGAAAAGCTAAGTAAGCATAGTATTCTTTCTGGTGGATTGTGGATGATTGCCTAGGAAATCCTGGCCAGGCAGTCAGCTTACTGTATCCGTAATGATGGATAACATACGTGCAGTATGTTTGGTGGATAAATCGACCACAATGTGATTAAGTTCAAAATGTCGGCATGCGTTCCTAGCTCAGTGGTAGAGCGTCGATTGCACAAAAGCGGTCCCTCATGTGTGGGTTCGAAACCCACTGAAGCCGCAATTTTTTTACACAATTGGATCAACTAAACAATAATTTATAGGGAAATTAGAAAGCTGACATTCGAAAAGTGGTGCATCTACCAGAAAGCAGTCAGGGTAAGGTCGAGGACCCACTGATGGACCGAGTACCTCGCAGCTGCATTATACAGCGGTAGACTATCAACGAAACACCTCTCTGAGGTTTTAGTTATTACCTGTACCTCCAGTATAGTAAATAATTGTACAAATTTTACCTCAAAATTAATAAAATTTTAAAATTATGTTTAGCAATCGTTGCTGTGTTTCAAATGAATTCTGAATCCAGTGTCTCGTGTGAGCACATTTCTCGGTATTTTGAGCAGGGTATAGAAAGGTTTGTGACGACATGAAACGCGGGAAATGGCTTTCCCGAAGACTTAACACTCTGTAAGGGTATGCCGGACGGTCAGCAGTGCTGTCTGGCTTCCTTGTTCAAGGCCAACGGCCTCAAGGAAATCCACTATTTCAGTCAGCGCGTTCAGTCGCGCCTACCTGCAGACATTTGACCCACATCCACACAAATGCGTCCAGGTAGTCGTGGCTGTCCAAGCGCCACTTTTCCCCATCATCAGCCGACACAGCTTATGCCATCAGACAAGAAACGCCTCGAGTAATGTCACACGCACCATTTGGAGAACATGTGAATCTGCTCTGAAATCCTACTTAAGCAGTTGTCACAACTGCCTTTTTATCTCTCAGACCTGGCTAGATGCAGTCAACACTAGCCCTGACTTTATTAGTGGCCACTGCTATCTGAGACAGGAGCAGTTTACAGTAATTCATTCCTACAGGTGCCTTCAGCTTTTAACCTAAAACTTGGGATTTTGGCCTAATGAGTGTAATACTAAGCACAACCAGACTTTAGAGTCTAAGGCAACCTTTTTGACTCAGAGAGCCAAAGAAGCAACTTTTTGAAAGCATATTTCAGCGAGAGCCATATACTATATTTTAAGATTGAGTTCATTCAAATGTGAGTATAATAAGCCTCTGGATTTATTCATGGAAGAACCAAAATCACAAAATCTGAAATTTCTAATTCCAATTTTATCTAAGAGAGCCAGACGCAATCATCAAAAGAGCCACACCTGGCTCGCTAGCCATGGGTTGCCGACCTTGGACTTCGCCGCAACAAGGCCAAAAAAGCCCACTTAGTACTTTCTTGCACATGAACGATTCGATCACTGTGCGACCTGGAAACAGCTTACCTACAGGCTAACGAAGAAATCTAACCAGTGCAAAAACAAAGTCATTTGTTAAGTCTGACCTTGACCAGGTAATTCCCTGTTTTTGCCTCACAAAACCAAACTTTAGGTTGTCTTATTTCTTTCTTTGCCCCGTTTTGGTTTGTGTCTTCTGAAACAGGACCCTGCTGTTCTTATATTGATTTTTTTATTCATCAAAACTCTTGTGTATCTATTTATCATTACTTATGTAATGAAAAGACTGGAAGCCGTTGTTGAGGCCTAACACGTCTTGTTATCGACAGATACCTTTGTCTATGTTTGCTTTAAATGCACGCATGTGAACTTAAGACTGATCAAGGTTCATAGTCTGGGGTCGAAAATCCGTTTGCTTACACGTAAGGACAGGGTACGTAACACAATTGGCTGGTGCTTTATCAAGACTTGGTCGACGAAAGAGCTTAAGTGATGTGTGGATTATAATCTTCTCTAGCACGACTGAGTTTGAAGTTCCCCCAGGGCTGCGGTCAGCCTTGGCGTTAATCTTAATCTTTGGATAATCCTTAGGGCTGGGGCTGCCAGGTATTTGTTCTGGTTTGGATTCGGGATTTAGGCTTTAGTTTAGGAATGGTGTTGAAATCAGGGCTTGGGGAAGAATCTTGTGGACTTGGGTTTAAGGTCTGGTTGCGTTTGCTTTTTTCCTTAAAGGCCAACAGGTATAGGCAAAGTTGGCATTAATGTTTTAGAGGAAGAATCTTAAGGTCATGGTTTAAGTTCCCGTTGCGTTTGACTTTTTCCTTAAAGGCTAATGGGTATAGGCATTAGGTTCTTAGTTTCCTACGCGCTTCTCGACGTAGTCATATATCCTTACCGTACCAAGCCCTAAACTGAAATCAACCACCCGTGCCCTTTATCGCTCAGGCAAATAGGGACGTTCGTTTTATCAGCATGAAGTGGCCCACAATCATTGTTAGAAGCGCTGTAACAGATGGGCAAATTAATTACTGGGCATTCTCCCACATTTCACCATAAGCGCCGCTCAGCCTGCGATATGTACGCACTGTACTGAAGCAATGTACTGGCCAGCGCTAGTCATTTAGTGGGCACAAAGACCAGAAATGCCTGGCATTTCTGTCTGCCGCATTTCAGCGCATTCCACAGTGATGCAGGATGCCATTTACCTAAGGGTGGTGAATTAGTGGGGGAGAGAAGGAACTCCGTTCTGCTGACTTAATCCAGTGCTGATCAAGTGGACCCAAGCTGGCGTTCGGGAGTTGAAAAAATACACACATACACGCACACACATCCTTTTTACCAACGTCAATCACGCCCTTCAGGTTTTGTCTGCGTTCGCATAACTTAGGCTGCTCTGTAGTACACTTTGGGGAGCGCAATTGTGGTTCAAGCAGTAAACCTTCTTTTTTTTACTGCCCTAGGTCATCAGGCATAGCTGCGTCCAGTACACGGCTCTGTACAGCAGTTGCTTTTACTGATTACTGTAAGCATCCCCTGACGGTTGCTGGGGTGTCAGTTCCCACGGCTATATCGAAATCCTTCTGGCTTTCATTTGCACGCAAGCGCAACTTTCGAATACCCTACATCGTGCTGTTTTCATCGATAGATTAAATACTATTTTCAACATTTAACGTGGCACATGCAATGAAAGTGTGTGCTAAATTCAAATGTGGAGTTTTTGGTCAGAGAAGGCTACACAGGTACACCTGCCATACAGATTAGTATACAGCCTAATCCTGGAAATATTTCAGTTACATCGAGATGCTAAACTTTGAAAGATAGATATCTTGACTATCTGTGTTGATTCTACTCAATAGAAATTACGGTAACAATCAATTACGTGTGGAACCACTCCCATACCACTCAAATAATTGTAGCCATGTAGGGTTTTCAGTTTCAAATTCCTTGCTTCTTATTGGCTGCATTTCCCATTGGCTAAAGACCCGCTCTAATTTATTCGCAGGCGGTTTTTTCAGTAACCTCTGATTTGCTGCAAATTGCTTTCAATTTATCTTCTAATTATCACGGACTTTTTCACTGCTATATATTAACTTTATATAACAATTTTAGCTACTTTTTCCTTTCTGCTATACATTTATTATTTTCTCATGCTTCTCCACGCGTATAAACCCTACTTACACCTTTTTCAAACTACAAAGTTCTGTAATTTTTGGATTGCTATATTTTTTGCAGAAAAATGGGGACTACAGTGTGATTTCTTGTATTTTTTGTGTAGAAGTCTATGCCTTTTTCACAAGTTTGATTCGCAGACGGAATCTTTCGATTTTAAGAAATGTTTGCGATTGCGCAATTTTAAGAGCATGGAATATCTGCCAAAAAACATCGTTCCTGGCCACACATTAATGCTCTTGAGTAAATAGAGAACATGGTTCAGATACGCCACAGAGGACTTTTTTGAAAGTAACTTGACCCACTTATGAAAAATTCGTGGGCCACGTAGTTTAGTTGGCTAGAGCCCTGGCTGTATAAAAGCCTTTTCCTTGGTGCCGCGAGTTCGAATCCCACCAAGGACACCGAGGTGTGCACACCTGGGTCAAGTTAAGGGTTTTTATTTTAAGATTAGATGGCACGATAAATAGTACTGTAATCCTGCTTTAGAAGTTTGCCTGAAACGAAATCCCACTTCAGATTTAGACTCATATTTCGTGGGAGTGGAAATGGTCAGGAGAGAGATGTTGAAACATTCCTGCACTTGATGTCTGTCTCTCACTGCTTTAAGTGATAGTTTATTATAGCAGTAAACAGTACTCGTTAAAAAGAAAACCGCTGATTTGTGTTTTTTATGGACAAAATCTCGTAGCAGCATGCACAAAAACTGCTCTCAATTTGGTTACCAAATACAGAAATCAACCAAAAAATGTTGCCAAATGCAGCATGGAAAATGCGATGAAATCTTGTCCGTCTGACAGATGAGAGTCAAAATATATATATATGTGTGAACAGACGATGATGTTGAACTGTTATGGCACAAAAAACTACCTCGCCGAGGTGTTGGTTTGCGAATTTGGTTGGCAAGGTTATGAGTAGACACTGCCGTAGAGCACGATGGGCACCGGACAAATCTCTCAGATCGTTTGAAATAACTGCAGAAGAAAGAAAACGACATAAAAGCAAAGCCGAAAACATATTTAGTCAAAATCAGCTAGAGAAGCAATTCTGCGAAAATGTGTGCTTCTATATCTGCGGCTACAGAGATTCGCGTATGTCTTCTTTGGAACTTAACTCGTACATTCTGCGGGGTCAGCAGATATAATGCGCTGATATATAACTGCTAGTGGTACTTTGTTATGAAAAATAAATAGAATATCAAGAGAAGAATTTTTAACTTTATGTATCCATTGATACTATTTTGTTCATTATCATTTATCTAGTTTGCCAAAAGAAGAGGGATCATCTCATGTAGAATTTTTAAATAATGATGTATTGTAATATGGTACAAAAGTAACTCTAAGTTAAAGTCAGCAACAATAAGCGTAAAATGTGAAACTATGTTTGCCTTCATTAGAACAAGGAGCGTGAAACTGTCCGTGATCGGTTCCACACAGACTATACTACACGAGATTTGAGTCGTGGGATCCTCATTTAATTCAGACACTTTAATTGAACAATGACTCTAATATGTTGCTGTAGAACCCTAAAAATCTCTTAAGTAACTAGAAGAAAGAACGATGATGAGTTCCGATATCAGCAACCCTTGCAATACCTAAAGACGCCAGGAGGAACCTCCACCACAGGATACAGCTCCTGTAGTAGAGTCGGAAGAACACCAATATTAGAAACAGTCCATGCATTGAATTTCTTGTAGAAACTGCGCCCCAAAGTACGCCATATCAGAGAGGATACGGGCGCGCACAACTTTGCGAGTTTTATGTTGCTGCTTCTACATTTATACGTAACAGAATCTCACTTCTGCATTTGTGCGAGCAAACGAACAATAACGAATGTGCGATATTTTTCAAATGAAGCAAACACTTATTATTCGCGGGTTCAGCAGGCGTAATCCGCAGATGATTTGTGACCGAAAATTGTATTTATCACTTTTGAATTTATTTGTTATGAGTATAAATAACAATAGTGAAAATGGCCTAGAACTAATGATTAACTTACTGTGTGCATTAGTACTGCATGGATAAATATAATAAATTACAACTGTACTTTAAAATACAGAGTTCGTGCTATGTTTAATGATTACGTTTACAACAATAACTTATCGAAACGAATACCTCTGTCTTTTTTAATTCTAAAAATGTACTGATCTGCTTACTAGATGTATTTTTATCGCATAAAACTATACATTTCTTTGTTTTGACTTATGTTCGGTTACCACGGAACTTACTATGTCCAAAGTGACAGATCCAAAAAAGCAAAAAAAAACATCCCAAAAAAAGAAATTTCGGGGTAGTTTTATCTTCTAAGTCTCACAATAAGTGCCTCTATTCGAATTCAGAGTCTATGGGAAGACGCAGAGTATATTTCGATGTATACCTACGTATCGTATGTACAGTATCTTAGTATATGCGCTTCATACGTATGCGTACATTTATACGCATATGTATGCATCATGTTCAGTATCTTAGTGTGTGTGCTTCATACTACAGTACTATGTATGTTGGCTTCTACGTGCATGGCAACTTTAATGTTTATATGAACATGAAAAATTTTGAGGACGCGCTTATTGAAGCACTGTTTTGTCGGAATAAACTATAGCAATGCAAAGCCTACGACCTAGACAGAACTAATGGACATCATACACTACTGAGACGTCTGCACACGGTCAAGGCCTATTAATAAGACACAAAAAAATGCCCAGTTAAATGTTGATCAAGTAGAGAAAAAAATAATAGGTTTGTAAAGTGTGGACTGTTTGTCTGGTATAGGAATTCTCATAATGAGTGGGTATCTGAGCGATCTAGTTCAGCTTCAAGCGCGATTAGAACTGGAATGCACAAGCAAGCAGTCATTCATGCAAGGGATGGGGGGATAAGAGTTTGCAAAATTGTATGAAGAAAATATATTTCTGTTCCTTTTGTCTTTGCTTTTTTAGCCATATTTATTGGGAGGTACGCTTTATTCTGAAAGCATGATTTCAAAATATACAACAAAAACGTCCTCCATTCACTTTGAATAAAATTTGGCACACCAACCAAATTACATCAGGAGATCGCAAACAATGCATAATGATTGCAGATTGCAGCATCAAACATCATAAAGAATCTTCCCTGAACGTGTCGCAGATTTGCGCCTTCCATTTAAGTGTAGGCACCATTGAACTTCAGCCAAACGGTGCTAGCGTCGTGCGCTAATGGCCCAATCGTTATAATTCAATTAAACAAAGAGGACTAAAAATTGTTCTAGCGATCGGATGTTCTACTTCTAAATTGCTTTCTGGAACTCGCATATCCGCCTCTATTGGTTAAAAATTGGCCAATTATGGGCATAGTAGGCCAAATTTGAATCTTCGCACGTATGTATAAGAAATGTATATGCCAATAGAGGACGGAAAAGCTGGCAACTCAGTTAAAAAAGCCGGCTTACGTAGGCTGTCCGTCCCGAATTCAAACCGTTTCTAGACCACCCCCGGCGAAGATCGGTATATGCGCTTCATATGTTCTGCTAATTTTATGACTATGATCATTTAGAGCCGGTCGCTGGTTAGCCACTTTGCTTTCGGTAGCAGTCGGGTGGATAACTTAGAGTGCCCTTTTAGCGTCGTTTGCTAATGACCTTATTGTTGAAATTCGAATAAACAAACATGGTTAACAATCGGTTCATAACGGGCATAATAGGCCAACTGATGTGTGTGTATATATTTCTGCAGTTATTCCATGGTAATTGACTATCCTCGACTCAAATATTTATCAACATCTAGGGACTGACCCCTAGAAACCATATCCCGATCACCTACTTCCATGTAATGCACCTTATAATTTCCACAATGTACACACATAAAAGGAATTTATGTGTCAATGGAGAACGGAATAATTGGCGGATGTGTTTCGAAAGCCCGCTCACGTAAGCGTTTGTTCGCTCTCCGTCCGAAATTCAAATTGACGTTTCTAGACCACCCCGGCGAAGATCAGCATATGTGTTTCATTTGACCACATGTTCCGCTAATTTTATGACAAGGATTAAGTGTGGGCCGATGGCTTGTTAACCATTTTTGCTTTCGGTAGCATTCTGGTGGATGACTCAGAGTGCCTCTTTGGTGGCGGGGTGGGGGGGGGCAGAAAAAACGTCGCGGCTAACGCATGTTTGATGGCCCACTCAAAAGTGGCCAACATGGCGGGGGGGGGGGGTGGGGAGAGAAAAGTTCTATAGACCTACGTACGTGGGGCCTTTTATGGTCGGAACCGTGTGTGAGTTTGCTGAGGTGTGGCTGCGTCCGGCTGCTGTTGTTGCTGTCTAGGGTCGTGGCTCTGACCACCGTCGCCGGCGGCGGCGGCGGTGTTCCAGGGGTAGCGCGCCGGGGACTGGTGGTAGGGACTGCGTTGCACCATACGCCGGTGTCGCTCCTCGCGGCGTAACATCGCGGCCTGATGCAACACTTCGTCACCCGGGGGCTGTCGTTCGGGCGCCTGTTGGTGCGGGTTCTGCCAAGGCGAGAGGAAGCACTGCGGCACGTATTTACCGTTGTCGTCCATACAGGCCTCCAGAGAACCGTAGCGAAGGTAGGAGAAACCCTGGCGCGGTGGGAGTGAGGGAGGGGGAGAGTGGAGCGGGGATGAACGGAGGCCGTAAAAAACGAACGCTCTGGCTAATTAAAGGCTTCGCGGGAGGTATGTGAGAGAGGGAGAGAGAAAACCACATGAAGCCTGGCGGTGGCTATTCTTCCCTAGCTTGCACTAGCGGTAAAAGTGTATTATATGGATCACTAAGGAAACCAAAAGCCCCAGAATTTTACAACATGTAACAGGTGGTGATTGTTATTTATTTAGATTTTTAAATAATTTATTTTATTTAATTTATATTGTACATTTATTGAATTTTCTTTTTCAAATAGCTCACGTTTTTTCGTTGCTTTATAGTAATGTTTTGTGATAGGTTTATTTATCATTTCCAGATTTTGTTTCATATGCTTGTACTGGTCTCTGCAGTCCGATGCCCTCCATTGCTTTGTCTGGCGTCATTTTTCAAGGCCAGCTGCCTCAAGGTCATCCAATACCTCAGTCAGCGCTTACAGACGCGCTGGCCTGCAGAGCCTTGACCTACTTACACTCGGACACACACACGTGCGTCTAGGTTCTCGCGGCTGCCCAAGCACCACTCGAACACGTCCCTTTTTCCGCAACCTCGGCCAACAGACGTCACTTAGGACCACGGCGCTCCAGCGGAATGACGCGTTCTCCGTAGTCAATATCTTTCCTTCTATGCCTCGTTCCTATGTTTACACAATATACTGTCCCTATTATTCTGGCCTGCATTGACTTCTCCTCGACTAAGTAAGCATAGACTGAAGAGCGCAGTTGCTAGGGTTTAACTTACTTAACCCCCTGCGATACACCAACGAAGTTTGGTCATTCCTCTATTGATTATCGCGCCGCCTAACCTCGTAGGACATACCAGGATGCCAGCTTTCGAATGCCTCTCTTTCTAGTCATTTATAAACCTTACTCCTATTCAAGCCTCCACCGACTTATCCTCTACTAAGTAACCATGGTCCGAAGATCGCAGTTGCTAGGGTTTAACCTACTTAACCTCCTGCGATATATTTCCATTAGAAATTCTGAGGAATATCTGGCGAACATACGTAGCTTTCGATAAATTCTCCTCGGGCTATTACATTTATACGTTGTCCGAGGATAATTTATCGAAAGCTACGTATGTTTGCCAAATATTCTTCCAATATATTTCTTTCATTTTATTTCCTGCGTCTCCGTATTTGTCTTCCCCGTATTATCACCAGTCCTGTATTGCAGAATTCTGGGCTTTCGTTTCCACCGTGATTTAAATAACAAGGTATGTTTTGCCTTGATAGCGGAGGGTTTCATTCTCAAGATCGAAGTGTTATTGGATGAAATTCAATTTTGAAGTTTAGTACGCGACCAGAGACTCCTAAACTCCGCCAATGAAGTGTCCACACTGTGCGCTTATCTCAGACAGCTTAGTAAATGCGGTTTACGCTCAGATCTTTTGGTTTCGTCTCGCTTATACCGCTCTTTCAGCTTTCTTGGAACTAGTAGATTAAGTACGGTTGAAAATAGCCGTTAGTGAAGATCCTTGAGTCCACGGTTTCTTAATATTTGATTGTTTGGACAACTGATAAAGCAGGCTGTTCACTCTTACAGCCAGCATAAAGCCTTATTAATAATTTTGTAAGAGAGCTAGGGTCGCAAATAATAGGCTGTATGTCAACGAGCGGACATTAACAGTTTCCGATAAAGACTGTTTTTTTAGAGTTTTCGGTACGTTTGAAAGGCCGCATCTTGAATGCGCGATCCAGGCCTGTAGAGACGCGGGGCAGTACGATTACAACTTCCTCGAAAGGTTATATAGACGGCCTACAACCTTAATAAGAGTTCAAGGTGCACTTCCATACGAGATGTGTGTCGATAACGCAAATCTCTTTCCTGTGAGTTATAGAAGACAAATCGACTTTGCCTTTGAGGGCAGTATTTATATACTACTCGCTGGCGTAAACATTTGCAAAAGCTTAGATGCCATTTTCGCATAAGATAGTCTAACGATAACCGGAATTTAAGGACTGTATTGAATTTAAACTTTGAGCATGCCAACTCTTACTTAAATCAGTTCATCATTTAAGGAAAGCCAAAGCTGTCACCTCCTTGAATAGATTGAATTTCCCTTATAAAACAGTATTCTCTGTTTTAAGCAAGCTGGTGAAGTAACATTAGTTTATTGTAAATTGCTCGCTGTTTTACCGTTTGCACACAGCTATTGATAAAATTTAACGTTTGGAAGAATGTTAACCGAAAAGAAAATTTGAAATTTATGGAGCAATAAGGTGAAGGCA
>JAYGXS010000003.1:83197462-83226684 GCA_036362985.1 Ligula intestinalis
GAAAATTAAAATGGCCAAATAGTGCTCAATTGGACGCAATCATCGACTCTATGTCACTTCCATACATCGATGAATAATAAAGAAGTGATATACGTCGAAAATTGTGCACTATTGGTCCAGTTTAATTATCGCGCGATACTATTCGGTTATTTAGCTATTTATACACTGTACTTTTTAAAATTATTTTTTTCCTGCTCCTGATATGTCTCACCTATTTGCATTTTTTAGCATTTTTTCCAAGATAACAGAAGGATGGGGGTTTTAAATGCTGTTTGGTGACTTAAATTGAAGTACTGTCGTCATATTAATTATGTGGATATGCTAAAACACCTTTTAATGCGAAGTGCTTCATAAAACGGACAAATGCCTTCGGGACCCCACTTTATTGATGAATTGATTGCAACTGAACTCAACATATTCTGGTGATGACGGGAATCGGTCGCATGAACCCCTCTCACGACGCAGGGTTATCTTTTGGGCGTATACTTTGTGGCTGTTTAACTACCTGATTATTGTTTTGTTGGCCATCTCCTCCAAAATTCATTTTAGGTCATTAACTGGGCCTCTTTTACTTAGAAAAACGAAACACAACAGAGAGCAAACCAGAGAGTATGCTGTCTTTCAGTACATTTTGTGAGCCACCTCAAGCGATTATCACTGTTACATCTGCAAACGAATGTTAAGGTGCAGTAAAATATCAAGCTGTTTTTCAGCCATTTCAGGATACGAGCATTTTAATGAGTTTTTTTTCAATCTGCGCATGATGCACTCGGTACAAAGCAATAACTTATGCAGTAAAGATGTTCTCACTGATTTTTGATAACCTTATAACGATGATATTATCCCTTCACATTATGTGGCAGAGCGTTACCTCTACTTCGATTTTCATACTCAACGAACATATATCTTTCTGGGTACACAACGCTCCATCATTGCCTTTTTTCTTATATTAAACAGTTTAAAGTGGTGGATAAAGCAACTGGTCGAAATAACTTGTTCCTGGTGTTAAAAACAGATATGCTGAAATGTGCCACACAGAAAAGCACAGCTACTATTAATTCCAGGGTATACAATGTTAAGAAGAGTTCTTTTTTCATAATAAGGGCCACATCTACCGACATTGATAAATTTTTCCTTGTAAAACTAGCGTTACACAGTAACAGTACCCATCCAAAAACATGCCGGCGGCAATTCATTCTGATTTCATTGCCAAATACGCCTTTAAAAATCTTAATAATGATCACATAGTTTCTGCCCCAGTAATGATCATGGAAACGAAAAGTGCCTGATACTTATTTGTTTTTACAAAGGTCAACGGGCATTCAAATTTTCATAATGTTTGTTGTTGTTATGAGGCTAATATTTAAAGATTTCATAAATTTTTTCAGAAACGAAAGAGATGGAGAATTACAATTGAAAAAAATATTCTTCCACGGGCTAGGAGCGCAACGGAAAACGTAATCCACTATGTTATGCGCACTACAATAATATTGCCGAGGTTTTTTTAGATTATGCACGCTGCGAAGACAATTTTTCATAGGAAAAAGCATGTTGGTTAATTCACACTTAAATAGTTTCACCAAAGAGCTTAAATATAGACGAATATGCCGCGCTTGATAAACTTAGCAGAAAAATCCGAACAAAATGAATTTGGTGAAATGTCGTATGTGGCGCAATTAGATTTCTCGCATCATGAGCCACACAAAAATAACGACAGAATATTGGCGGAGGTAAAATTAACACTAAAGAAAATCAAGTTAGCTTACTCTTTCACCGGGATGTCCACGGGGTCCAGCAATTCCCTAAAATAGAATATAAAAATATGATTGGCGCCAGTTTAGGACAGCAAGATCCTATAAGATGTAATGCATCTGTAAGGCCTTAGCCGAATTCTCTGCGGATTATACCGAAGTCAGTCGTGATCTCCGAAATGACTGCTGTACAGTGTGCGTATCGAGCAGCAAACTTAATATTTAGCAATCTGAAAGAATAAGTGTTTGTTATAAAGTAAAAATAGAATTTCATTCAAATAAGAAGGATAAAAAAGGAATCTTCACTAAACACGTCGTTTTTTATAGCGTAGAGGCTCCAGGTAATTATGGGATCAAAACCGTATTTTAGGACCCCCTGAATATCTTTTCCCCCGCCAAAAGGTCGATCATACTTTTTAATCAAGCATTAAATGTTTGGCAAGTGAGTCTAAAAGAATAAATAAATGTGTTGGAAATGGTCAAAGAATATTAAATTAAAGAAACAAAAATGTTTCAATGTACCAAAATGAATCAAATCCATCTGCATAAACTTTTGTCGCTCAAGATTCTAATGACAGTTGAGAGAAGTTTGACTTTATGGTGGCGGCATTTAACGAAAAAAGGAACGTCAGGTGACTGAGAATGAAACAGTCGGTTTTTGTTATAAGTCAAAGGCAAAAGGCTCCTCTAAAAACACTCTTGCCATGAATAATTTTTTCATAGAATACCAAGCATGATAAATGGTGACTTGGTTTGTGATTCGGGAAATCTATGCTGAAAATATTTTTTGCTTCCAGCGTTATCCATTGTAATTTAGAACAGTTTGTCTACAGATCAAGTTCGGAACCACGCCCATTGTGGGACGCATGAATTTGCAAAATAAGGTGATATGCGGAAAAGTACTGCCAATTTTCTCCAATTAATCTGATGTGACTTTATTTGCACATCCTTCTACTGGGCCTGCTTTTATCGAAGTTTTTAAAAAGATCAAATCTTTTGATCACTTTGTATACTGATGTGATGCATCTTTCTATATGGTCTTTAGAAGAACGCGTTTACCGTATGTTTAGAAATAGATAAAGGCGAAATACATATGGTGAAAACATGGACGAATTGAATTTCGGATTTTAAATATTGTCGTTTAACTAAATATTTTTAGAAATATGTGTAGTTTCCCGAGGGTTTGGCAGATTTGAATCATAAAATTGACCCAATTGGGATAAATTCGCGCCGCTGGCGAGAGCCGCACCCGCACAACAGGCAAAGCTTTTGCGCAGTGAACGCTCTACCAATGGGCCACGAGGCTTACCATGAACCATGAATTTACTAATATTTTTGGTTGATATACCCGCCGAACCTTTTGTTTGTATGGAATCCACCATTACGGCTACAGTAAGCAGACTGCCAAGGCAGGACTTCCTTCGCAAACGCCAATGGTAGAGCGGTGGCTGCACAAAAGCCTCCTCTGCCCTGAGGCTTCCACTCCCACCAAAGCCGCAAACTTTTCACTATTGGGTCAACTGAAATATGTGTATGGTACCATGAAGAATAAATTCCGAGTTCACTCACCATTTCTCCTTTCGGACCAGGTACTCCCTAAAAATCAAAATCAATTGATATTTAGTGCTAAAATTAATGGAATATGCAGGTGAATTTTATGCTTATTAAAGTTGGGAGGCTGATGAGAAAGCAGATGTTCTTTGGAATAACATTGTATACACCTGAAATATTAGAGCAAATACTCTGCCTGAATACAAAAGTTAACTCGCAGAACAATTCGATTTCACTAAGCTTAAAGGATACTCCCAAGGCTTGTATGCTTTCTTAAGAGTTTTCGTTTGGAATGTGCCATAAAAAACATCTAAACAAAACGCTAAATAGTAAGGACTTATGACATCAGTAGTTGGCAATAGTTCAAATTTCGCAATGCAATGATCTTATACAAAAGTAATGTAAGCCATTAACTTAAACCTTACGAATTCGGAGGATCTTTTAGATGATATTTACTGTGTACTTCTGCTGGGTAAAGAATGCGTTTTTCTGGGCAAAGCTGCGCCAAAATTAATACTAGTGCAAGACTGGCTGAATTGCCTAAGCACATCTATCACAAAAAGTATAGGTGCACCAACTGTAATTTTTTTCTAAGGACCCTCCAATCAAGCTAGTTATGGCATTTTGCAAGCTTAGCAACAAAGAAATGCATGTGCAGATAACTCTGAAAGGCGTCTTTAGGCCGTAGTTGTTATAACCTCCGAACTTAGAACCATAACTAACTTTTGGTCCTACAGGTCCAATCAGTCCGGGGAGTCCATCAGCTCCTTGCGGCCCTGGCGGTCCCTGAAAATAATTAAATTTCGATTTTAAAAAAAGCAAAAGAGCTTTGAATAACCTTTAAGAATGAGAAAATTTCAATTTTGAAGGCACGTAACTTAGAAGTAGCGGAAAAGGTCAAAGCTCAAAGATCCATTGGAATATTATGACAGCACCAAATGAATGCGCCATTGAAATTATAAAAGTGAAGGGAGAACGAAGATATCTGTAAATTTTCCCATCGCTACACAAGTAAAAAAATTGCACCTGAAGAACATTATTTTAAGCGAAACACCAGTTTTTATTAATATTTAAGGCACACAATTTTTTATTGCCTGGTGGTCCTTCTATGACTTATATTCTCAGCGATTGCTCGATGAAAAGACTCGATTACAACTGCAATTTTTGCATCTGAGTCCTTTTCCACGAATGCTTCAACACGTCATACATTCAACTTCACTATGTCACATGTGCCTTAATATTACCAAGAAATAGTAGGGAGACTGATGCGGAGAGTTTCGCCTTTTTAGCCATCATCAGCCGGCCCACGCAACTTCAAGACAGAAAAGGATTACTAAATATCATAACAGACCAATCAGCAATCATCCACCAATGTCCAATGTGCATGCTTCGACTTCGCTGACAAAATGACCCTCTCTCTCACTTCGTCGACTGCAATACGTAAGATCTCTAATTATGAGCTGTTAACTTCGAGTATTATCATGGCGAGCGTCCCACAGATAAATGTATTTGACCATTTTCCAACATTATATAGGCATCAGTAAAAAAAATGCTTGTTTGAGTTTTCCTTCATGAATGGATGGCTACTAAAATTTAAGTATTTGCGTGGTGGCTTTGTTGCTGTTTGATTTTCCTTTGTTGGGAATGATCGGACCTTCTATAGCCGGTGTGAGTATACAGATGAGAAGCAGCCTCAAATTTTGTTGATATTCTCGCGAAATAGATGGAGAAGGTTATCAAAAGCATGAGATGCAACCTCTGCAACCTTCAGTTTCTCCAGCCACCACAGCAGGAGACATCCGGAGGCGTAACCCAAATTTAGTGCAGTTGCAAGCAACGAAACTACGTCGGAGAAGCTCGGATGGCCGAGCGTGCATCAGCAGTGGGAAAAAAGGACACTAACTCACAGGTCACAGCGCAAGCAATCCGACCACATCAGTAAGTTTGACGAAGGACAGAAATTCTTGCTAGAGTTGACAGCTGTGTGAGTTTTAATTTTGGTTGTCTGATCCGGCGTCGATTATTAACGCGCATTGACCCCCCGGCGCATAAACTGCACAGAAGCGTTGCCTATAGAGAGTAATAAGTCGTACGGGCGATTATTGAGCCAAATTTAAGAGATATCACAACGCCAGTAATCAAGAACGGGAATTAAATTTTGACAATCAACGACTGGAATGACTAAGGCGTACAATCACTAGCAAGATCTGCTAATTGCAGACATTGCAACTGCGTCCTAAAAATACAGCTTTCCTGGCACCTTCATCAACCTTATCTGCGACTGTCTCTCTGCTGATGGCTTCGAGCGAGAATCCGAAACGTCAGAGGCCATATGAACTAATACTCAAACGATAGCATCTCCTTTTTTCCTGGAACTCGCTTCAGATTTTTCTAAAGGCAAAAAATCAACTGGCAGACAGGACTGGTCAGGATTAACGTGATGGCCCAAAAGCTTATTTACAGACCTTTTACCTCTGCCTCGCACATCCTCTCCTTGCCAGTTCGCTAGACTGGGCTTCACGAGTGCCACCCACGTACCCACACGGCCTTATTCTTACCACCACCACCAACCCCCAGCCGTCCGTTCGTCCAGGGATGGCTCAGCGTCCGGCGCCCCACCCTGACGTACGCGCTCCAGCAACATGCCCGATTATGTCCAAATATAGTTAGCGCTAATTAGCTGCTGTCAACGCGACCGTTAGCCAGCCCTCTCTCGCCACCCCACTGGAGGATCGAGGACTTTTGGCACGTGTGCACGTGCTGTTTTAACAGCCGCTGTCGACAGTGATGGGGTGGGACGGGGGGGGGGGAGACGCAACCCTCAGACTGTCGAGTATTAATGGACATTCATTGTGTTCGTGTATATATGTGCATGTGCTTGTAACTGTTTATTTCTGTCAGCTAGTCTTTTTTTGCTCCTGTTTGTTGTTGTTGCTGCTGCTGCTGCCGCTTTTTAGCATGCGGGGTACGCAGAATTGCCACAACTGCGGGCAGGAGCGAGGAGGATTTTAGGGTGTCTGAGCCTTCTTCAATGTCATCCTTATCATCATCGTCGGGCATATCAGAAATGACATGAATAATTGTTCGGCTACTTACTGGCATTCCAATTGGACCCATCTGGCCCTTGGCTCCTTTCTCCTGTTGTTTTGACCGGGGAGAGGTGCGGTTACAGCCGCAGCGGCGAGGACAAGAGAACACAAAAGGAGGGAAAAAAACACGATAAAAACGATGAGTGGGAATTCAGACAAAGAAAATGCGTGGTCTGTTCTGAGAACTAGCGGCTTGTCAAAGTCGTGCACCGCGGGCAAAGGGCTAACAAAACTCACTGCATCGATGGAATTCGCGGCTCGGCCTTTTGCCCCTGCAAGGGAGCTGGACAAAATGCCCTGGTCTGGCGGCTAGTTGATTAATTACCAAGAAATATATGCACTCGCTGACTTTACAACTCACAGTCCCAGTATGCGTAATCTAGTCCTGTGTATGGACTATCTCGGCCATTCCTGGTCATATTAACCGATTGTGGGATCAGCGATAGATTGGCATTTTACCAGATAGTCAAAAGAGCCTCAAGGTACCTCTACGAGGTGGGAATAGCCTGGCTCTCTCCAACGGCTGTGTCTAGATTCCTTCCGAGGGAGACGTAAACTACCTTGCATTGAAAAGTGACATCTGTGGAAAAATCTGCGTAATTCATGTGCGATTCTTTAGCAAGCACTTTCGACAAAGTCATTACCAGAGAGTTTTTGGATATATTGGCTAGAAAAATACGCTGTTAGGCATATCTATCGTGCTAGCAGTTCAGCCGTCGTGTAGTTACTGGTTGGAGATTTAAACATGATCAGAAAGCTGATAAAAATGTATGCGAAAAACACTAAACGAATTTTCAGTTACCTTCGGATTGCACTTATACGTGTTAACAGTTTTTTTAAAAACACCTATCAAACCACTTTGTGCATGTCATAATCTAGAAAACGTTATGTTACAAAAAATATCAAAAGCAAAAAGTCTTAATTAGATTAAAAACGCTCTCCATTCTACAATGGCGTAGAAATTAATACGTTGTTTTGTAAATGGCATCCCGTATATATGTATGTAAATACTGACTGATTAATCATGTACCCAGTACGCGTGCTAGCCAAAATCCCCGACAGTTTTGCGATGCTGGTTGAGAAAACTGCGAGGACTTCGGGTTCTCCGTTGGGGATCTCAGAGTTTTAAACGTGCTTTCAGGAATAGTCTCCTTAATCTCCTCCGCAACTCCAAATAAACAATTTTAGACCCCTGCGTAGTTTAATATTCGAGGTAAAATCTCTCCATATTCTACTCATATGTTTTTCTATAGAGAGCCCCTAAATAAAGCATATTGGAGGGCTCAACATATTAATCAAAAAGGTTGGTCAATATATCGCCAATATTTTTTGATTCCCTAAAAACTGCAAGTAGTTCGTCTCATCAGTGGGTGCTTGACCATTCTTCATATGTTTTCTGAAATATAATTCAACTTTAAGTTTTCGGCCCTTCAGCTTTTTGAGAAAATTATACACTTACTTGGACTGGATACTTAAGCAGAAATATTATCAGGTCCGATGGTTGAGCTGAAGAAACAACGTAATAACCCTATTTTTTGTAAGTTTACAGTCAACACAGTCAACTAGTTTACTATATTTTAATCCGGGTGTATCGATGGACTATAAAGTAACTTAAAAGCAGTTGCTAAAATTTATTTAGTAAACCAGCATCTCAACCGATGTCCACTATTGCAACTTGTTTTGTCCAACCACGTTTTTAGATTGTCATCGTGAGTGGTGGGTTTGCTTGCAAAAACAGCGAGTAACGCAGATAAGCTGATAGATTTGTGCATTAATTGAAAAATCACAATTTTAAAAGGATCGGCAGATATAATTTAGTGCGAGTATTCTGCACTTACTCCCTACCGCTACAGTAGAAGGGACACAGTGCACACCACAGTGAACAACTGTTTTCCTTGGAATGTGACTGCCTAGAACAAATTTATGTGGTGTAGATTAAGCAACGAAAAATAAACTGCGTTAAGTCGGTGAAATGTTTAGTCAGGTTATAGAGGTTGCCACAAAAGACACATATTTGGACGAAATTCCTGAGGAACTCCACAGTTGCCGACAAAACCATGTGTACAGGTGGTGGCTTCGACTTTGAGAGAAAAGGAATGGATTTTTAGCTCAAAGAAACAGCGCTGGAGTTTGAAAGTCAAGCATTCAACGGCTCAGAAGAGAAAATATTTTAGTTTCAACGAAGCGTTTCCCTCGAAGCTGATACTTAGACCGAACAGATTTCTCGGGAATTGTCACATCAGGTATTCTACAACCTTTTCGTGGCCCAGTCCTACGAGAAACAGGGCTAGAACTGGTTTCCTAAGAAATGAACTCTGCATGTATGATCACTCTGTTCGCGTGTGTCGCTAGGGTCATTCCTAATGATTGCTATGGTGCATTAAAAACCATCAGCACTCCAAGCACTCTCAAAAGGACTTAAACCACTTATCAACAGTTAAATACTTTCTGCGCTAATGACTACAGAAATTCTTCAACGAAACGCACAAGTATGGGTTTTTAGCCATTATCTATACCGTCAGTATGGCAAATAATTATGTTATCAAGAAAAACAGGCCATGCTCTCCTTACATCATCAGATTGCAAGTCGGTAAACACTTATGCTCACTAGCTCATTAAATATGGCGACCACTACATGCATAATCAGTAGGATATACAACCATAAAATTAAGAGCGAGCATATTCGAACGCAAGGCAACGAATCTTTCTCGACAGAAAAGTGTTCATTCATAATGTGAGAGATGCCGTAGGTTACAATGAACGTTAAAGATGCTGATTAAACGCCTTGTTTTGCACAGCACAAATGAGTTAGAAATACAACGCCACCCAGTAGGAACCGTGAGTTTAATCACACTTGGATCAAGTAACCCACCCAACGTATGGAATCCACTAATACAGATGCATAAGGCTGGCTTCCCAGGCAGGAATTGTAGCGGTCTCTGCCATCCCACCTTCTCTATTGCTTTGTCCGGCAGTATTGTTCAACGCTAGCTGCCTCAAGGTCATCCAATACCTCAGTCAGCGCTTCCAGTCGCGATGACCTTCAGAGACTTGACCTACTTCCACTCGGACACACACACGTGTGTCTAGGTTCTCGTGGCAGCCAAGCACTACTCAAACAAGTCCTTTTTACCCCACTCTCGGCCGCTAGACGCCACTAAGGACCAAGGCGCTCCAGCGGAATGACGTGTGCTCCGAAGTTCAACTTCTCTTCATCTATTCTCCGTTCCTTTGTGTACACAATAACCTCTTTCTTCTACTCGGGCCTTCCCAAGACTTCTCCAATCTCCTAAGGAACCGGGCCTCGAAGATTGTAGCTGTTATGGTTAACCGTCTTAGCCTTAACTCCTATAGAATTTCCTAAGCACTCGATCTAGAATCCAGCAGAATGATTACTAGGCTCACTTAATTAGTAGGGAGTTGGCAGATGGTATTCATTCATTGGATCCCGCTTGGCCAATTGGCTTACAATATCAGAATGGGTGCATGCCATACGTTGCAGTAGGCTACGCGGGTAAATTGATTCAGATGTGCTTAAAGTCACGTTGCCGCTTAGCTCAGTTGACTTGAGTGGTGACTATAGGAAGACCTTACCTCTGCTTCCGTCGGTTCGAAACCCATCGATACCAACGACTCCTTCTTAATTTGGTCCAAGAAATTAGTCAACTTTGACAGACCCTGCTACTAATTATAATTCCCATAACGCTTTTGACTGTAATCTAACTTTGTAGACAAAAGCCTGCTTATCCACATATGGCCCCCTGCTCATGGTCCTGAAGTTAATCCTACTGAAAATATTCTAACACGTATAAAACGAAACTTGCACAAGGACAAAAATAACTCTCCAATGGAAAAGAGACTCGAATTTCGCTAAACTGTTACGCGGAGCAACCCGCTGAGTGGCCAAAATTATTTATCACTGCATAACACAAACAAATTATCGGTATTTCATCTGTTCACTACCTTTGCGGGCTGACGCAACTCCCATCATTACTCATTGTAATATGATTGGTTGTCGGTATAAAAAGTAAAACCCAGTTATAAGTTGTAAAGCGCATTCCGCCTTATTTAAGAAGCTTTCGTTTTTTATTCGTGTACATTGGGAGAGAAAGTGGAGTGGGCGTAATCTGCCTTATACGGATATTTCCACAGACATTACGACCTTTCCTTGCATATGCCACATGCTATAAAGATTTTGGTATCTGCTGCTCATGAATGACCACCTACGCCATTTTTCTGTATTTGCCCAGCCCATTCTACCTTAGTAGTAGACTGCAGTAGTTAAAGCTGACTAAGCGCTTGACTTTCGCTTATTTGTGCAGGACGGATTAGGGGCAACTTTAACTTGAATGGAAATTTTATCAACTTAGCTGAGACAGGAGATAAGGCAAGGAGGTCATAACATTCAAAAACCTACAGAAAAATTGAAAACACTGCTATTAAGCAGATTTTTGAAGGCAGTTAAACCCTGCGCGGCTTAGCGCAAGCAAAAAGGTATATTCTTTTGTCCTGCAGTGCATTTTTTCATCATGTATGTTTAAAAAACGTACCGATATTCCCGGAGGACCAAGGTCACCCTTTTCACCCTAAAATTGCATTTAGGGTACATTATTGCAGCTACTTCATTCAATTCAAAATTCATTCATAGTGTTTGCTTAACAAATATCTCAGGACCAGTTCGGTGTAGTGGATAATGAATAATTTCAAAAGGGGAAGAAATAGGAAGTACAATTTTCAACTGAAACATAATTTACCTTTACCGCCTCGCCTTTGTCGCCTTTATAGCCCTAAAATATATTGTAAAAAACAAATGGTTAGATGCTTGAATTTGGCTGGCAAAATGGCTGTTGCTGGCTAAATGTCAGTACCAAAGTGAGGACGGGGGGAGGGTCTGGTAGATACATCGCAAGTGCACATGCACTATAGTCCATTCCACGCGCAAGGCACAGTGCTTGGGTGAAGCCTGCCGTGAAGCACCTGCTGAACATAGCTGAAATTTATGTGTTGAAATGTAGGCATCCCAAGTAAGATAGATTGAAGTTCAATGGGTTCTCCGGGAAAGAGAATTTTTATTTTGTGAATTTTCGAAGCTGGAGACCCCGCTTTGTCTTCAGACATAGGGAAAAGTGAATGCAAAGCAACTAACAGTTAACATTTTAAATCGTAGGAAAATCAATAATGCAGTGGCGTGGGCTGCTGCAATGTGTTTTTTTCTGTTCGGATATGTTCGCGTCTCGCCCATTTCTGGTTGAGACTTTTGTACGAACAGTCCAACTCGACATGTCTGTTGATGCATGAAGTGTCCGAGTGCATCGCTTCTAGGAATTCACGTCCTTTCTTGGAACAGCAGGTAGCGACAATACGAGTTTTTTTCCCATGTGGACTCGTGTTCAGTGTTTACGCAATGCATGACGACTTAAGAGTGACGGTCTAGTCTGTTTACCGCTAATTGATGCTCATGAATGCGCACAGAGGTGGGTCTTCCGGTCTGGCCACAATAAACCGTATCACATAATCCACATGGGATTTTATAGACAACTCATTTCCTGCCTAAATAGTTCATCCTATCCTTAGGATGTACCGATTGTCGCTGTTGGTTTATGGGCCACCCGTATGTGATGCTTCCTCTAATCTCTGGCACCAAGTTCGGAGACATTTTTAATGTAAGGAAGGCTACACCAGGTACATGGCGTCAGACTGATATTGCCTGAATCTTTTTTCTTTGACGATTGTTGTCTCACAGAGCGACGTATGAATTCTCGTGGATAACCATTTTGGGAGAATAATTCAAATAGGTAATTCAGTTCTTCCTGGTAGCCTTGTTTGTCCTAGCAATGCGTTTTGGCTCAATTTAACAAACTGCTAACAGCGCTCCTTTTGTGAGAGATAGGATGGTTGCTCTCATAGTTTAGGATGATTTCAGCATACGTTTTCTTGCGGTAAACAGTTTTGCGTAATGTTCCATCGAATTGTCGCTGTACGAGGACATCGAGGAACGGAAGCTTAGCGTCTGATTCGTTTTCGAGTGTGAAGTTAATTCCTGGAAGTGTTGCGTTGAGTATGTTGTGTAAATGATCCAGTTGGTCCTTTCTCACGATAACGAAGGTATCATCAACGTATCGCAGCCACAACTTAGGGTTGGCTAGCGGAAGGGCTATCGCCTCGAGCCTCTGAATTGTCTTTTCAGCAAGAAAGCCTGATATAGGTGATCTCATAGGGGCTCCTTTCAGTTGCTGATAGTATTGGTTGTTGAATGAGAAGTTGGTTTGTAGGCATAGGTCCAAAATTTCAAGTAGCGCAGTTGCAGGGGTATCAGTCTTGTAGGACTGTAGTAGTTCGTCCGTGCACTGCTTTACTATTTCTAGTGGTATGGAAGTGAACAAACAGACGACATCAAATGAGACAACAATCGTCAAAGAAAAAAGATTCAGGCAATATCAGTCTGACGCCATGTACCTGGTGTAGCCTTCCTTACATTAAAAATGTCTCCGAACTTGTTGCCAGAGATTAGAGGAAGCATCACATACGGGTGGCCCATAAACCAACAGCGACAATCGGTACATCCTAAGGATAGGATGAACTATTTAGACAGGAAAGGAATTGTCTACAAAATCCCATGTGGATCATGTGATACGGTTTATTGTGGCCAGACCGGAAGACGCGCCTCTGTGCGCATTCATGAGCATCAATTAGCGGTAAACAGACTAGACCGTCACTCTTAAGTCGTCATGCATTGCGTAAACACTGAACACGAGTCCACATGGGAAAAAAACTCGTATTGTCGCTACCTGCTGTTCCAAGAAAGGACGTGAATTCCTAGAAGCGATGCACTCGGACACTTCATGCATCAACAGACATGTCGAGTTGGACTGTTCGTACAAAAGTCTCAACCAGAAATGGGCGAGACACGAACCTATCCGAACAAAAAAAAACACTGCAGCAGCCCACGCCACTGTATTATTGATTTTCCTACGATTTAAAATGTTAACTGTTAGTTGTTTTTGCATTCACTTTTCCCGATGTCTGAAGACAAAGCGGGGTCTCCAGCTTCGAAAATTCACAAAATAAAATTTCTCTGTCCCGAAAAACCTATTGAACTTCAATAGTTTAAACTGGCTGTAGGACTGCTTAGGTTTGCATTAAGGCATGATTTATGTCATATTAAAGTTAATTGACTAGTGTAATTTCCAGTTTTTATGTTTTGGGATATTCTTCCATGCGAAACAGAATTTGAGCTGATACATATACCAATTCTTGTGACCATGGCCTTTTTATATATTTTGAGAGTCACGAAAACGCTGCCCGACTGATTCCTCCACAAATATCAGTGCCTTGTCCCCGATTCCTAACAGTTCAGTAGATGGGTTAGCTCATGATAGGTTAAGATCAAATTTCGAGTCTGTCGTTCTTTGTCATTCATTGAGTATATTGAGGCGCAAAATAAATTTTACCAGAATATAGTTTATTTCAGGGCATTTAATTGAAGGAAAAGGTTGACCAACTCGGGCCAAATACAAGTTTTCTTGATATAAAAAGAATTTTCTGTGCAATTGAATGCTGCAGACCAAAACATCTTGCTTGTGTGTGTTGTGCTATAAACAAACATTAACAAGAACCAGAAACATTTTAAATTATTTTTGTTCAGAGAACGGAAAATTTTGTTTTGTCTTTATGAAATTAAGACAAGTGAAAGTATAAGATAGCACATTATTTGATGGAGAAGGAGAACGGATTCAGTTTCAAAAACATGTTGTTCCGCAAACCCTGTACGATTAATGCCACTAAATTAAGTAATCGATTAATGAGCCCCTAAGTTTCTTTTACTACGCTGAAAATAGGAGCCCTAATCAATCATTTATATGAACATCCGAAAATGCCCTTAGTTTCCTCTCTTACGCCGTAAGCAAAGGGGCTGAAAACATTTACTATCTAAAGAGCAGAACCAACGAATTTAGAACTCAAAGGGCAGAAGGTTATTAGTTTGCTGAAAATCGTAGTTTACATTCCGTCACTCTGCTGTACTTTTTAACTCATAGAACGGAACTCAGAAGTAAGCAAATATACACATCATCGAAAAGTTAGTTTTTCAGTTTTCAGCAGAGGAATCATCCCTAGTTTTTAAGGAAATACAAAGTGGTTAAACTTTTCTATTTGGATCTCGACTTAATCTTCAAAAAGTTAACTTACGCATATGTTCGAATCCGAAATATCTGATAAAAACGATTTTTCACGAGGATACGTGTTATACATTGTTTTGTTATTAAGTGCAGGCGTATCTTATCGCCACTTTTGTTGTGGTCGTTCATTTTTCTTGGCAATGAGTTGAAATGTTTTGGTGATTTTAAAACCATGACACAAACAGGTAGCTGTATCAGAAATAATGTTTAAATAATTTTAAGAGATATTTCATTTTGAAGTTTTTGATAAATGCCTAGAACAAATAAGGTATTTGTGGGCAAGCTAGGAAAACACTGAAAATCGTTAAATGGTTAACACTGTCAGACAGGCGTCCCAAGAAATATAATTTCAAGGAAAGGCTTCATTTGGCAGGTCGTCGTCAGGCTTGAGAAAATATGCAAAGAATAATTCCTCATTTTCTCAAGGGACGCTTTTCCTTGAAATGTTAAACACTATTTCAAGAAAGATCGGAACCTCGTAACATTCACTGTCTTGGAATAATTTAAACATGGGACAGAGAGAAATCGCTCTTAGTATACTCGATGGAAGGTGCCTGTCGAACGTCAATGAACAAAAAGATCTGGCTCTTGTGCCATCCCTAAAGCCGTCTTTACAGTGTTCTAGGGCTGCCAAGAGGGCGAACAGTGTTCTGTTTGCCACTAAGCGAACTTTTTTCGACATAGACAAAAAACTATTCTGCAAAAGCTATGGAACATTTATTCGCTCACATCTGGAGTATGGCGTTCAGGCGTAGCGACCATGGATGCACAAAGATAACCAGATGCTGGAAATAATTCAGCGAAGGGCAACAAAAATTGTGAAGGGCTTAAGTCTCCATCTTACGAATTTAAACTAGAAGCACTTAACGTTTTCCCCCTTGAGTATAGACGAATCCGCGGCGACCTCATACAGACGTACCGCCTCGTGAGGAATCGGGAGTGTACCCTGAAGTTTGATGACTTCTTCGCCTTCGGCACTTCAACCAACCTCCATGGGAATTCCCTCAAACTGCGGGGAACC
Source organism: Ligula intestinalis (assembly GCA_036362985.1). Taxonomy (NCBI): domain Eukaryota; kingdom Metazoa; phylum Platyhelminthes; class Cestoda; order Diphyllobothriidea; family Diphyllobothriidae; genus Ligula; species Ligula intestinalis. The sequence goes on from JAYGXS010000003.1 coordinate 83,213,052, forward strand.
CTATCCCATCTAGAGGTCCGCAAGCAGTCGTTCTCACAACGAGTCATCGGTTCCTGGAACGGACTGCCCGAGGAGTTCGTAATGGCGAACTTCACAGATGCGTTTTTAACGGAAACTGGATGAACATCTACTTAACACTTACCGTGCACATGTAAAAGGAAGCAGGAATAATTTACGCCCCGGAAATACCCATAGATCAATATTTACATTTGTATATGCTACTCACTATTTTACAGTAGCGCATTTTATGTTGGATATATTATGTACACACGAGACTATTCTGACTGCTCACACGCACACGTTAAAATTTGCATATGTACATAAGTTACTGAATGTTTTAGGTAACATATTTTATTTTGGATATTTCATGCATACTGTTTTCAATAGGGTCTTCAGAGGCATTGCCTACTACTTTAAATATACTGAACTATACTGAACTACATCCGGTCAAGTTAATTTTCCACTGACCAGAAGGTCCATGTGTAATCTTATGAAATACCTTACACACCTGACGTTCCAAATGGCACAGTGAAGTGAAAATATGGTTGACTTAGTCAAACTTATTGGCAGGAGGATATAAATGTTTCTTTGGCATGTGTTTACTGCGTTCCAGTGCTTCTCTGACCCCGCAGTATACGATACTTTACACTCTGCGCAATGTGGAAGGATAATCATCCGAAACATTTCAGCAATGCACTATTGCTGCTTTATTTACTTTGTTTTGTTTTGCATGGACAGACTACAGATACACTGTAAAGGTACGTTTTCTGAATACTCCCGATTTTACACTTTATGGAATTATATATTTTCTAAAAAAGATGACTTCACTCTACAATATAATGTTGCTTGATAAACAAAGATATGCCCTTTTGCTCATTAGGATGTTTACTTTTCTACTGTAAGATTTTTGGGACAGCAGTATGGACTAATTGGGCGTACCAGGGATTTTCTTGTATAAATGCTTGAATGTTATCAGTTAGCCCAGCTACTGTATACATCCCCTGCTCATCTTGTCTGCGGCATTTGACGTCGTTAACAAAATCACATTCCTATATGTCCAGCTGCAGAGGCACTACGACAGCTCTATCCAGCGCAAGGAATTCCTTAACTTCCACAGGTTAGTTTCCTTAAATATACACAAAACTAAACCCAAACTTTGAAATTGGTGAATTAGAACTCCAGCAGCTGCAGAGTACACTTCGTGCAAATGGATATGCAGAGAGACTCGTCCTCCGGAGTGTACCGCTCTAATAGCAATGCGCGCGTTATCGGTTTACAAAAACCCGAGCTACACGCGTGGTTGAGTGTCATTGGCTGGGATAATTACGTAATCGAAAGACGATTGACTTATCGATTTTTGCATGCCCGCGCGCGCGGTGAACGCCATTTTGACGTAGCACAATCTGATGATTAGGCTCACAAGTGAGTTCTCTTTACTGTGGAAGTAAATTCGGTAAACCTGTTGTTGTTTTGCTGTTTTTTTCGGCATGTGGAAGCCCCGTCAAAAAGAACATAACGACGACGTGCTTCGCACGGTTATCATGAAGATTTACGTAAAACTGAGCAGCAAACACGGGAAATTCCGAGATTGTCAGACTGTGCTGACTGTTCTTGCAGTTCTTTATCGAAAAATTCAGACCGTAGCACATCATCAAGGGAGGAAAAAAGTTGGAGCAGTTTGACCTCCGAAGAGGTAACCGAACAGTCAACAAGTAACCCAGCAATGGAGTAAGAGCAGAGTCTGAAAAATGCTTTGTGGTCTTGGGCAATATACACCAACATCCCGATAAAACATCTGACAAAACTCCTCACAAGTTTGAAGTTTGTTGCCCCGAACTACCAAGTGATGGACGTACGCTTCTGGGAAGGAAGACCAAGCGTACAAAGGTAACGGCAATGGGTAGCAGTGTGTATGTCCACATGGGACTTTTTACAAATTTAAGTAAGGAGATAAGTCAATATTTCATGCCTATTGTAGGAAATAGGATAATTAAATACTAAGCTATTTATGGACTACCGTTATATCGGAAAAGTAAGTGTGAGTTTTGGCCACTTAACCTTGTCACTCGCTAGTATCTTACGTATGGTTACCTACGTACTCATTTCCTAATTTACTTCTTTTAGATATACCCCGAAACCATGATGACGACAACGCGCCAGCGCCAAACGGACTTCCAGCGCCGTCTATGAACTCTACAATGATGCGTTCTGGTAACCAAGAATTATAAACACCGGCCGAAGATAACGTTTTTTATCATTTCGTGCCCGTATATTCAGGCCCGTTTTTAACATTAATATATAGATTCTAATAGATAAACAATTTTCAAAAAAGTACTATTTCGCTATGTTTAGAAAAAGTGGGGGGGGGGGGGGGTTTGGCAGGAGAGAAGGTAACCCCTGTTCGAAGGAAATTCAATTTTTTTGAGCGACAAGCGCGGTAACGTGAGCTCGCTTGGAGCTCATTTTTTCGAGCCAGAACAGGTGGCCAAAAAGAACTCGATTCGAGCTCAATTCTTCGAATAAGTGAGCTCGTAATAAGCTCGTTTTTCTATTAGGGCGCCAGGTCTACCACGGCTACTGCAGAAATTAAAATCGTGTTCACAGAACTGCCCTCCCTCGGGGACTGAGCAAACAAATGTTTAAGGTAATGTCGATCAGGAGCGTTTTCCCCTCGGCAAACCTACGCGTTTTCTTCACGAATAATCCCGTTTTACGCTTGAGAAGACCGACGCCTATTTATTTACTCTTATGGAGTGGGCTACATTGTCCATCAAATTAGGCATCTGAAAATGAAGGTTTATAAACAAATAACTGCCCGACTTGGCAAACTTTAAACCAGACTGATGTTCAGCTCTGTTTTCGCTTACCTATTCGAAAAGAATCACCCATCCAATCCCAAAAAAGCCTTTCAGGTGGTCTAATGGACACCAGCTAGTGTCGATAAGGGCCTTCTCCAACGGATGCTAGCAATAACTAAGTCAGTATCTAGGCGGATATCAAATCCAGCGCTGTACTGTCAAAAGACTCTAATACGGGCGCTGTTTCTTCAAGGGTCGGCTTCGACGTCAGATGGCGATCTCCAACCAACACAACTTCCTGATGGGAGCGGTTAACTCCATAGATTCGGCAGAAATTTCTACTCGCTGTACTCGACCTATGAACACTGTTCGAGTCCTAACTTTTTCTCCCCACTACTCCCCACCATTCGGGTGTGACGTCCTCGTCGCGCGCAGACCTAGTAAAGAACTCAGCACCACACAGTATAGGAGGGTGACGAACAGAACCCAGGTGCTCAGGCACCATAGCAATCACCCAATGGCGCATAAACGCGGCTGTATTAGAACACTCTCTCAGAGTGTAAAAATAGATTGAAGTGAAGCTAGGAGACAAGTGCGAGAACTACAGTTGGCAAAAAATGGATACCCGAACAGTTTCGTCAGCCGCCGTCTCTGTACGCGCCCACGGGGAGCAAACGAAGGATAGCCACCAACACTGTCGCACATCCTACCGTACATATAGAGTGTGTCAAGAGCCCAGCAACGGAACATATCGCTGCAGAGCTCGGCGTGGATATTGTGCATCGTCCGACAGCTACCATGCTTTCGCAGATCATGCAAAGAGAAGACTTACTGGAGGTAGACGAGTATTTTGGCGTCGTGTATCTAGTGCTAAGTTGTGCCTGTTCATTTAATTATGCAGGGCAGACCGGGCGATAAAATAGGTCGCAAATTGGGTCCATTGGAAACTTGCTTTTGTTTTCTTATTCTTCAATTGACTTCGCCATGGCTACTACTCAGTTAATGGAGACCAATCAGGCACTCTGTAGACAAGCAGGCAATTAGTTCAGGACACCTGAATTTTCCAGTTTTAAAAATCTGGCAAGCATAACCTGAATGTTAATGCATCTCAGTTTAGGACATGGATATAAATGCGGCTGAGGCAGCGCAAATTATCCTGCGGCTTTGAAGAACAGTTATTATTGAAGATGGTAACAGGCGAGTTGTGCCAACAATGGAATCCCCTTGTTTGTGACACTGCAAGAAAGGGCAAGGATATATCTTATGGCCGGCAAAGCCGGTCAAGGTAATACGTACGTCCCGCCTACTGAAAATAAATTGAAATCTGACTAAACTGCTTAAACGAAGGAAAAATAAAACAAAGCAGCTCAACTCGAAAGCAATCTACAAATAAAAGAAAACAAAAACGTAATAATAAACTTTAAACTAAGCTTAAACTCAACAAAAAATAAAATAAACTACAAACTGTAACCTATTTATGGCGCGTTTTCTTTCGCCAAATATTGGATTATTTAAACAAATCTGGAACCTTAATTAAACTTACACCCTCTAACCTCTATCTTAACCCTAGCTCTATCGTAAAGGTAGAACCTACAATTCACACGGAGTGAAATCTCAAGCCTTCACAAAATTCTGACCCTAACTCCAACTCTGACTTTAGCCTCGGCCCTTATCTTCATCCGCTGACCTAACCCATTACCCTCAAGTTAATCCTAAACCTATTTTCCCCGGAAGTGTACGTAAAGCCACGTGTAGCGTGGAAGGTTTCTGTTCCCATTCGCCAGCGAAGCTTTAGCCCTGCTCATATATATGAGCACAACCTAATTATTAAGAAAAGTCTTTGAAAATAAACTAATTACGTACAGGGCGTAGTTCTCCCGCGAGGCCTTGCTTCAAGTAAAAACATGAAAAATCGCACTACTGCAGCAACTTGAACGTTAACAAAACATCAAATTAAATAGCGCTTACAACTAACGAGGGGAGTGTAGGATTGAACAAGGGACGTTTAACTTCCAGTAAAAAGACTGCAGGTCAAACGAGCTGCAATCTTCTTGAACCTGCACTGCAGATACTCATGTTGTCAGCTCTGAAGACCCCAAACAGGAAAACTACTAAGGAGACGGCAGCATCTACCATTCAATAAGAACAATTCAGAAGCAATCGAGCACATTGCTGAGGCACTATGTGTTGAAATTACCCATCAGCTCAAAGTTAACGAACGTAGCAGGGTCATAAAACATAAGGGCATCTTGAATCTTAAGTAGCAGTCTTAGTATTACCGCATCCCGTGCGTAAACTACCCTTGTTATTACACGGCTCAGATTTAGCATCTGCTTCGATGACCTACACAGGAAAATTAGTTGGCTGCGCAAGGAGGCAACAAAGTATCGCATTCGAGTTTGACGCCGCAGCCGCCAAATCGAAACGCTCACGTCGAAACCAAGGCAACCCAAAAACTGCTTTACACCGGGCTTCGGAAGAGAGCTCAATAAATCGGAATATCGATCGAGCGTAGGCATACAGAGGTCTGCGTAGTCGCATCCGAGTTCACATCACTTATTTTTGATTGGGTCGTACGCCCTATAGCTTCATTTCCTGCTAAGTTTATCTGTGACGACGCACTCTATTACATATTTGAAAGCTCGCGAAAAATCAAGGAAATTTTACTGACCTCCAGCAGTCTCCTTCCTTATTCATAAGTACGCCTGGAATTTGAACAATTTGTCTCAGTAATTGGTCTTACCTTATCCTTTTACGGCGATGATTATTACCCTACTGGAAGGGCATTTTTTCTTGGATAATTTTCTGTTCTGATCAACTCTTAATACAAACGTCTTTGACAATGTCAATATGACCTGAGAAGTTTGAAGGGGCTTAGACGCTATAACGTTCCCGTGAAGTTATGGGCAAAACGCTAGTGTATTCCAATATAATTGCGTTTTGTACGGGTAGGGGCAGTTGCCTTTATCATAGTAAAACTGTTTCATTTTGACACGCTGGAATTTTGTTGTATGATCATGTTCCCACGAAAGTAATTCATTTTTTCTATAAGAGAGACCGCTAATGTCGGATTTCCACGGGCTGTTATGAGCTGCAACCATGTTCCGCCATTCATAGTTTCGAGGAAACCACATGTGACCGTATGTCTTACGAGATGTGGCCAGGGTAAGCTGCTGATTTAGGTGATCGCTTGATCAGAAAAATGTGTAAGGATTGTAGGCGTAGTCTACTACAATGCCAACTGCAGTACTTTATTTGTCATTCTATCAGGACCAAATTGGAGGCTTTTATTGTGTCAATCCAGTCAAAAAAACAGCGATACCCATCAGCTTCTGTGCGTTGGTTATAAAAGGGAGAAAGCGTTCACCTTATTGACTCATAATTTCCGAGATTGTTTTTAAACCACGAGTTGAAGAACGCGGACACGCAAACGATATTATTTGAGCCTTATCTAAAAACGTTAGCTATTTAGTTAGTTTAGAAGCAGGGAAGCATTAAAAGTTTCCATACTAAAAGTTGGTTTCGACTCTGCTTGCCGAACATTTGCAGAATTCTCTAGAAATGTGCAAACCTTAGGTTCAGTGAAAACCTTGCGAAATTCTGGTGTTAATATTTTTTAAGGTTACTTAATTTAATGTTACTCTAGTAGGGAGATTTGGTAGAGTTGAATAATCCTATCTGAAAAAAAAATACAGAAGACTAAATTGGCGAGCATACGTAATAGTCGTCTGAAAGCTTTCATGCTAATTTTTGCAATTTTTAAAAAAATACTTCGTTTATTATTTTTATAAGTAATACATTTCCAAAAATGTTTTTTTAAAATCGTATGCTATGAATATGACACCTGATAACGACAGATAGAGGGCCTGTTCAGGAGGACGGAATGCCACCGATTCATCGGTCTGACGTGCATGCAATCGTCCCTAAGAGTTATTCTGCACCGTAATAAAGATACTACTTGCATGCTTGAAGGTACTCCAGCGAGCAGCCTTTTTAGTTAAAGACAAATGGAAGGAAAAATCTTACAGGCGGTCCAGGTTTTCCAGGTGGCCCCGTTAGCTAAATTTGGAAAGAATTTTGAGAGGTTTGAATGGGTACAAGAAGAACTGTTAAGCAAGGCGAAAATTCGTTCTTACCACTTTTCCATCAACAGTGAGAACTTCACCCGGAGATCCCTAGATAAAAAATATTTTGACATTATTACTATGGCGAATGAATCCAAAAACATCAGCGTTTATATTTTTTGAGGGCTCACCTTATTTAAAAGAATTTTAAGGTTCATGTATGATTGAAATACATCATTTTAAAGTGGTTTACCCATATTTATATGCGTAAGAAGTTGAGGCTAGTAAAATGCCACTTTAAACCGAGTGGAGAATGACTGCGATGATTAATTCCTCTGTTGTGGAAAGTGCTGAAATTCACTTTTGAGAACACCCACACGAATGAGGACCCCTGTGCTCTAACTTTAACTCCAACGCACACGACTACAAACCTGACCTTCCAATCTTAAATTCCTAAACTTTGCAATAAGGTCAGCCGTAATACGGGCGGAAACGTTGTCTCGCCAACTTTGTACCGCTTTCCGCATTTCGAGAGTCCTGAGCTGATTCAGCTTGATAAATGTCGCGTGATTTGTTTATGGGTATGACCAGCTGATGACAGTCAATGACCCAGAAACGGCCATTCCAGTCTCCCTTGTCTTTGCCGGTCATGTCCATCTGCCAGCACTACTGTCCACTGTACACCTGTCGACGGGGTTCAAGATTGAGCGGGATGATTAAGTTCCGTTAGAGATCGGTTAACTTCCATGAACGAATTTTTAATATTTCCCATCTGGAGCGGCAAGACAAAGAGCCCGCGGTTCATTATTTAGAGCGTTGGACTGCTAAACAATGGATCGCGGGTTCGAGCCCCGGGTGTTTGGCTGGATATGATTGGCTGATACCGACTTATGTGCCAGACATGTCCATTTCATTCTCCCTTGTCCGTGCCGGTAAAAGTCATCCGTGGCATCATTTCTTAATGAGATCGCGTGGCGTACAACAGTTCTCCAAAAAAGACCGCAGTTCTGAAGAGAAATAGGACAACCCCATAACGTGGTTATCTTCGACCGATGACGAGCTGTGTTTCTACTTGATGGAAGTGGGCCATCTCAAGATTGGATAAAAAAAGGGGGAACAATATGCACTTACTGGTGGGCCAGGCAGCCCAAACGGTCCTGGTTCCCCTGGCTCGCCCTTGATACCGGGGGTTCCGGGGTTACCTGCTGCACCCTTTGCGGATTAAACCAAAAAAAATTGGCATTAGATCCAGTCCGCAGATTAGTCTGCAAGCATATTTTAAAATCAGTCTTAAAGGAGTATAAACTACTAATATAAACGAAGAGGGTAATTTCATGGAACAGTCACAAAGCCGGAAGCACGAACGCTGAAGCAAGAACTTAACTAGCCCGACGTTCTGACAGGGGCCTAGCAACGCCATATCAACGGCATACCGCACCAAGTGCAACTGTCCATGAGGCATTCCGGAGCTGCCAATTGTGCTAGCTATGTTGTGGTCTAGCAACTAAACCCAATCAATTTTGTAACACCTAAACAATCTTTTGCGAAAATTCCCATGGAATTTTTCAAAAGATAAATTGGCGAACATGCGTTTGTTTTCGATAAATTCTCATCAGGCCTTTACATTTATATGGTACTGAAAAAAATAAACAATGGTGGTTAAAGGACAGATTTCGCGTTATTGTGGTCAGAGTCGGTGGGGGGGGGAGGGAGGTGGGGTGGGGGTTGGGGCCGTTGCGGACAGAAGGTCAATCTCTAGCAGACCCGGCGTCCGAGGCAGGTGATAAGGTGTGCATGGTTGGATTTAGGACTTGTTCGTCTCTGCGGGGGTCCGTTTCCGAGGCCAGTGGTCCACCGTGTGTAGGCATGTTAGCTAGTTTCGCCCATGGTAACTGTGGCGCCGCGACGAAGTTCTTTTGGGCGCACAGCACTTGTCGGCGTAGCCTAATGGCGGCAGCCTCTGCCGTCGCCAACAGACACTGCCCAAGTAATTTTGAGCAGCTCGAGGGCACCTTGTAGATCACTCGAAAGGCCTTTGGCATCCACGCGATGGTCAGAGTCTACCAGGTGCGCTAGAATGGAACTATTTATGTTCTTAATTTGGCCCTTCCTTTACCATGCTGGGATGCGTTCTCTTACTCTTTTGGATAATCCATTATCCTTATTTAACTTAGCCTCTGATGATCGGTTCGAGTGAGAATTCGAAAGGCCAGGTTAGTCAAGCTCTTGTTCCAGCGATTGTGGCTCCTTTTTCGGGATTGTAACCATAAAAAAAGACCCAGGTGGATTTCAGTTGTTAGAACGACTACTTGCGTGGGGAATGTTTTGATCAACAGCCTCTGAATTAGAGGATACGTTTTCCCTACAAGAGAGTTACACCTATAAATGTGTCTACTATATTTCATATTCTGGTGATATTTTACCACTTAAGTCAGGTTTTTATAACCAAAAACAAACTCCTTATTTTGCACACAATTGATCAAGCATAAAACCAGTCGAAGGCCATCAGTGATCGTAAAAGAAGGGGCGAGTAAAGATGACTTAGGTAGCACAAATTCGAAACTGTCAAAATTCCGTGCTTTGTATTATAATTCATCGTCTGGTCACCGGAGTAAATTTGAAGATTTGGTGACGTTTCGGACAATTGGACTTGCTGTCCTTTGTCAAAGCTAATACTGACTTTTATCGATAAGCAGTTAACAGTTGCAGCTGTAAGTGTTGGCCTTGGGCTGATCGATTTTTCTCCGTTCGCTTTCTCTCCTTGCATGTGGATTTTTTCTTGGCGTGATGGCAATTGGTGGTCAGTTCTGTCCCCACGGTAGAGGATGCTGGTAATCCTGCTCCCTTCTCCGGTGCTTTTGCCACAAGGCCATCTTCGTCTGCAAACCCTGATTTCGGTTTGACCGTACCCTATCCTTTGCTTACGTAATGACACAAGACTTTGTAGGCCAAAATCCACACGCAAGGGCAGACAGCGAACAAAGAAAAATCGATCAGCTCAAGGTCAACACTTACGGCCGCAACTTTAAACTGCTGATCGGTAACACTCAGTATTCGCTTTGACAAAGCATAGCAGGCCCAGCTGTCTGAAACGTTAGAAAACCTTCAAATTTACTCCAGTGAACAAAAGATGAATTATAATTCAGATCACGGAATTCTGACAGTTGTGAATTTGTGCTATCTAAATCATCTTCCTTGTCTTTCTGGTGTGTTGGCGTTGTTTTGTCCGAAAGAGGAGCCGGATTTCCTTCCCATGTGCCAAGGTTTTCTTCATTTAAACTCAAGTAATTGATGCAGTCGAAAATTTTCTTGCTGGAGCTTTCATTATTTCGTCTGGAGAGAGAGCCTATGTACACCGGATGATTTGGGATTTGTTGATAGTTATCCAACAGGAAGTGTCAGGATTAACGCTGACATCTTGAAAGACGGCAGGATCTTCTTGAAAGAAACTACTCCTATTGTCCTTACAACTAACAGAACGTGTAGCTGAAGATTCTACAGTAATTGTGCTTTGATGAGTTCTGCAGGAATGGTTATTGGTACGTAAGCGGTTCAGACTGACTAGAGGCTGACACAAAAGAACAAAAGACTTGCTTGATTAAAATTAATTAATTCAACGAAGTCTTCCGAGTGATATACAGCATCCCACAAAATTATCCGGAACCCTGGGTTAGCGCATGCTAGCAACAGCAGAAGCAACCGCTATCAGGCTGGTGAAGCCCGCGTTGTGTGCACAAAAGAACTTCCTACAAGCCCCACAGTTGGCGTGGCCCGCAGTCACTTAGCGGCATGCAGTCATCCACGCCATGTTTGTCTCCCTCCCCCCTCCCCTAGACTGCTCCATCAAACCCTACCCTTAGAACTAGCCTTCGCTCATTGACCCCCACCCCCATTCCCACGACTAATTTGTCCAAAAACACGAACACGTTTGAACTCGCACCCAGCTTCCATATAAATGTAAGGCGTGACGAGAATTTGTCCAAAGTACACGTTTACTCGCCAAACTTAACTTCAGTTTTACCATTTTTCAATTCCCTCAGAAATTTATTTTGGTTTTGGAGTGGACATAGACCGACATTTTTATGTAAATATTTTGGCGTATTTGGGCTACAATTGGAATATTGGAGTACCTACCAGAAAGTAGACAGGAGGTATTGGGGGGACCCACTGACGAAAAAACCTCTCGTAGTTGTGCTATGCAAGGACAGGATATAGGTGAAGCACTTATTAAGGCTTTTAGTTAGTACCTGTCCTGTCAGTACGGTAAATAATTACATAAGTCATACTACTTGAAAATAAGGTGACTCGATCGATGGGGCAACACATTTATTCACCCGACGTTCCGAGATCCGTCGCGGATTCATCATCCGAGACATGAATCCGTGACGAATCTCAAAAAGTCGGGCGAATAAATGCGTTGTCCCAGCGATCAAGTCGTCTTCTTCTCAATTACTTCCCGCGACTCGCACGTTCACTTTTATTAGCAGCCACACTACTACCTCGTATGAAAAAGAACATTCACGTTACAGCCAGTTGCGTCGGCAAAGAAGAAAGATGGTCGAACGCCGGAACGATTTGTTTGTTAGTCTGAGCTTTCGGACTCTTACAGGAGTCCATCGTCAGAGATGGGAAACAGCAACAAAAGAGTGGCTGGTTATAGAGTGTAAACAAAACAGTTAAAATTTTAACATGTAAAAACGGATAACTGTTTGGTGTGGGCGCCGAATGACCACATCAGCAACGAAAATGGGGTGATTATGACAAATGTGGGCCCAATTAAAATGCTCATCAAACGGAATAAGACTCACTGCAATAAGCCGGTGGAAAAGGAACGCGAGGTCCGAAATCTCCACGAACAACTAATGCGGAACGGTTATCCAAAAGCATTTATAAGCCTATGCTTACACGTTTGGCCCCGAAGGACCCAAACAGAAGAACCATAGAGGATAAGGCACGCTCTGCCATACATCATGGACGTCTCAGAAGCGACTGAGCGCATCGTTGCGGGACTACACAGATCCAAAGCTACCATACGCAGCACGATGATGAAAATAAAAGACCGGCTTACGCAGAATGAATTATCTGGAGAAGTGTATGGCATCCCATGCCTAAGCTGTCCTTGTAATTACCCAGGCCAAACTGTGCGCATGCTCTGATCGCACATACATGAACACAAGTTGGCCGTGTAACGAGGCAACGAATTATCACAAGTTGCAGCTCATGCCTACTAAGCAGGCCATGAGTTCAATTTCGCTGCCGTCAAGGTACTTGCCCGCACGGTAAACAAGACGAGCAGCGCAGTTATCGAAGCCTGGTCCACTGAAGGGGAATTCTGTCGACAGATGCGTCGAATTGGCGCCGGCGTACGGAGCCTTGGGCTCTTACATAAAATCACAGTCAGGCGTTAGTCATAATAAATTAGGCTTACATCCTCCATAATCGCCCCATTTTCGTTGCTGACATGGTCATTCGGCGCCCAACCAAACAGTTATTGAGTTGAGAAGAAGACTCGATCGCTGGGACAATACGTTCATACACCTGACGCTTCGACATCTGTCACGGATTCATCATCGGAGACATGAGTAGGAAACTGTAGCAGAAACAGGTCTGCTACTGTTTCCTACTCAAGCTATCGATTTTTAGTGGTTCAAATGTTAACCGTTGTGTTCATACGCTATGACTAGCCACTCTTTTGTTGCTGCTTCCCATCTCTGAAGATGGACTCCTGTAAGACTGCGAAAGCTCAGAATAACAAACAAATCGTTCCGGTGTTCAACTATCTTTCGTCTTTACTGATACCACTATCTGCCTGTTATCAGATTAATGAATGCTACATGGTTATCCCACTTTGCCTGATAGGCTTCGACCATCGGTCTGCACCTGTGGACCCTCGAATATAATGATCTAGAAAGACTTGCTTATTATTAAACGTATACTCCGCATGCTCTCTTCAGCTGCCGGTTATTCCTATGTTTTTTTAGCTGACCTCATCATACAGCGACATTTTAAATCGGTCAAGAATTTCGTGGACCGTATTCTAAGTGAGGTCGCTCACCCTCTCCACTCTGAATTAATGGCTGCGAAATCTTCTCGTACCATGCGCCGAAGCTTCCGTCATATGACCTGCCGTACATCGGCCTACCAGTACTCGGTACTCCCATTCTTAGCACGATTCCTCACGTGTGAAGAAATGGAAATTGAGAAGCTGAATGCAGACCTGTCTCCATAACAGATGTGGTAACCGTGTCGACTTCTTACTTTGAGCATTTGTTATCTTTGACCGTTTACTCTTGAGCTTTTTGGACCCCATAATTGATCTTATTTTTACTCTCCGTGAATGGAGCCACTTTTTGCTGAAAATTTTGATATTATCATCAAAATATAGTTCTCTATCTATCTATCTATCATCTACTCCAAATTCGAGAATTAATTTCTCAGGAGCTTAAAAAAGCTATACTTTGGGAATATGCAAATTTTGCAAGAACATGGGGCTGCCATCACTGGAATAGTAGATTGCGGTTTAGAAATCCCACAGGATTCCCACCCTGGAGAGCGCAGCAATAATAAGTAAGCATTCGTGCGGAGGCCGGGATTAGTGCGCGCAACTGGGCCTTTCGGAGCAGCGAACCACTGCCTTAAGTAGCTACTACGTCATCACTTTGGCCGCGCGAAAATGTGTATAGTGGTGTGAATCGGTGACGAGACGGGGTGGAAACCGCTGGAGGCGTGGGCGTTTGACACCACAGGAATGACGATCTCTCACCTCCCCCC